>CM034147.1:860778788-861398661 GCA_019776745.2 Taxus chinensis
TGTCGTGAAGGATATGTTGGCAAGATATACATGGTAAGTAAAAAATACATTCAATAAAATCATGTAATGGTAAGCTTAGTTCATTCATTGAAGTTGCCACTCTATTTTAAGGGCTTGTTCATCTCTGTGTTGAAAGGATCAAGTTCTTATGTAAGTGAAAACATTTGGTATTGAGAATTTAATGGACTCTATGACCTTGAAACATGAAAGAGAAGCTCATAATAAGTTTGAGTTACATATATTGATAGGATACAATATTTGAAAGGGATCATTGACACTATATTAGTAGATCACAGGACTAAGAAGGCTCTCAAAGGCAGGAGATTTAGTTGTAATTCTCACATAAGAGAAAAAGTATGACCTAATGGGTCTAGAAGGTGACAAGATTAGGGTTCATATTTTTTGCAAGCATATGTGGTTGTGATATGCTTCTTGGTATTGTCAATGATCTATTAAGGTACTTTAGGCTAGGATTGTACTACAATGGCATACTATAGGTGTACAAGATCTCATGAAGGCATAATATGGTTATTTTATTTTTTAATCAAGTGACTGAAAAGTTTATCAAACCTATTTGGAAGAGTTAAGAAGAGTTAAAGACCTACATAGTTGATATCTAGATTCTCAAAGTTAAGATTCCACCTTGATAAGGTATCTTAAATCTGAAAAGACAAGAAAATGGTTAGCTACAACTTCTAGAAGGTATCCTATGCAGGGGGAGATTGTATGAGTTTTGTCATAGGTGCGGAAGATGCTAAAATGTTGGCATAATTGTATTGAAAATGCAAGAAGATCTAATCCAAAGGTAAGAGTCATATTGATTCAAGAAGGGCTATGTAAGCATGAAAGAAGGATGAAAACACTGAGAAAGAGTTTCAGGGATGCACTAAAGTGGTTAAGTCATCATTATGACAAGTGAGCAAGGTAAGGAGCCTAATTTCTATACTTTCTTCTAGAGTGAGATGTCTTATGTCCAAGGGGAGCGATGAGAAGTTGTTTCATGGTATGCTTGAGCTTCTAGGGATTTGATAAGTTGGTCAAGAATGTATTGAGAGTTAGTTTAGGGAAATCACTCCCAAAGTTGTGCAATGTGAAGAGATGGAAGAATTGATGTCACGTTTTGAGTCTTAACAAGTTGAGATAGATCATATAAGAGGTGATTTGATGTTCTAAGCCCATAAATCATGATTTTTTGCATAAATACGAGGTATGTGTCAGTCCAAGGGCTGCTACAATGTTCCAATAGTTGAAAATGGTAAAAAACAAGGCACAAGGAAAATAATCAAGTTCTTAAGCTCTTAATGGTGATGTTGTGTGATGCTTGCACTCAAGGGAGATGTAAGAAATGTGTTCCTAGATTTTTATTATCATTTTTGGCATGAATAGGTGTTTTGTATTCTCTTGCCCAGGGGAGTACATTCATAAATCCTTTGAAAGAGGATACAATAAGACTTTTGTGAGAAATCACTACTTTATGAGCTAGTATGAATACTTTGGTTTATTTTTATAACAAAGAGATGATCCTATGAAGCTGATAAAATTGAAGAACATGTAGGTATAGGTATGTTTTTTCATTAATGTAAAAAGGGGGATAATATTAGGTTGCTTTCCATCAATGACAAAGGGTGAAATTGTTGGCATGTTGAGTTCTAGGTGTTGTTAGTGATGTAAAATACCATTAATGATAAATGATGATGGATTAGTGTAAGAACATTCTTAGTAGGATGATAACATGGTGGTTCAGGTGTTGGCATGATGGCATGATTTGATTCAGTGAGATTGGCTTGGTCTAGCAAGCCTAATTAGGGGACCTAGTTAGCTTAGGTGATGGCGTATGATCGTTGGAGTTTCTTAGTAGCTTGAGGAGAATAGTAGAAGAATGGAGAGAATTTTTGGGGAGTGTTTAGGAAATCACATGAGTTTCAAGGTGCATGTACAAGTTGGATTCCAATATTTAGATGCTAGTCTAGACCAAGTCTAGGTGCTTAGAGGCATGAGGATGAGTCGTAGAGCCATATGAGCTCATGGATGAATGTAAGTGAGTGATTCATGATGTATTAAGGTTTTAGGAACTTTTTGATAGGTTTCATGATGATTTACAATTTTGGTTTGGTTGACCCTAGCATAAACCATGGAAAACCCCAATGGGTAGTCATGTAAATGAGATGGGCTAAGAAGATGGAGACTGTACGTACCCAAAATTGTAGGGCACTGCACCGCCAGATCAACATTACACGTGCCCCAATGATGATACAGGTCTCCTCGCAAGGTGTTTGGGATCCAGAAAAGCTCTCCAAGTATGCGTTAACATCCTGCATATCCCACTTAGCTCCTGTGTGCTTTGTTTTTCTCTTCTCCCCTCTTTTCCCTTGCATTTTGGTCTTTAGTTACCAAACCGCCACCTTGCCTGGGCAGCGGTCTCATGACCACCACCCAGGCAAGGTGGTGGTCTTGTAACCGTCGCCCTGCTCAAGGCACCGGTCCTTCACGCATTTTTCCAGATCGTCCATTTTAACGCGAATCGCGTAAATTTCAACGTTTACCAGCTTTTTACACCGCCTTTGCTCGTAGTTATGATTCTGATTCCCTAGAATAGTGTTTTTGCATTGTTTATGGTTAAAGAGTTCAAATTGGTTTTTAGCTTTGGGTAAATGGGGATTCTATAAATAGCTGGTTGATCTTCAAGAAAAATGCCCCTCAAAAAAATTGCCTCTCATCTTCTCATTTCATAGTTTAGTCTTTCAGTTCTTAGGAATTCATAGTTTTTATTTATTGCATGCATAGTTAGTGTTGTTTTGCTGTTTAGAAGCCACATAATCTTCTTGTGCTAAGTGTTGTTACTGTTTCACACAATCAATTGAGATAGGATAGTTTTATTTTCAGTCTGAAGCCATTAGAGTTGTAGGTTTTGTTTGTAAAAAAGAATAGCTTCAGGTTTTGGACATTTTGTGTCATATGACTTGCAATAAATCTTGCTAGGAATTGCATAAGCCAAGCTCTGATCTCTTACGCTATCCCTCTCCTACTCACATTGTATTCAGTCTACATCCAAAACTGCCATTGTTCCAATACCTACTTCTGTTGATGCTAGCATTACACGTTTTTCTGAATTCACGTGAGCACAAAGGAACGAGGAGACTACACTGAAGGGACAAAACCACACACAACCAGATTCGCCACTGTTCTGCAAAATCCAGGTTCAAGCTATAAAATTTCTAGTTAAAATATATCAAATAAAATAGTGAATCATTTCATTTTAGTTAATCTCACTTTCAATATTGCCGGGGAAGCTATGGGGATTGATAGTTTATGAGAAACTATGATTCATTCCTCACTTCTAAGGTAGGATCAATAGTCTTTCAAATAGATTAGATCAGTTATTTCGTTATTTAGAATAGATTTACAACTGCACAGGCAAGTAGCTATACTCGGCTGCTTTTGTTTGTTTTAATTTTGTTATTAGTTTAGTTGTCAATTTCTAGATATATTAAATAATTGCTCTTTCAGAGACCTATTTGAGCTATAGGCCTTTTGAATAATATTTTATCCTATTAATGATCACCTAGATAAAAAATACTATGGATGATCAATAGGAATTATCTTCTTGATATCTCAATAAATGAATAAATCTAAACCTCAAATTTCAATTTTTAGTCCAATGATTTTTTTCATACCTAAAAGGTCTTATGGGTTATAACCTTTAAATTTCATTACTACTCACTCATCATAATAACTAAGAGAAATGAGATAATATCTCATTCTTCAGTAAGAGTAAGCATAAAAAGGATGATATATCCTCAATTTCTAATTGTACTACCAAATTCTCTCAATCGACACCTCCCCGATCCCATATCCCAAAGCTTCCATTGGGAGGGGGCCCAACCGAATATCTATAGTGACCCTTTAGTCCCATTCAAATTCTATGGTGTCATCAGATTGATCTCCCTAGATGGATATATGGCCTCTATCCCCCTAATACAATACAATATCTTATGCAAGTTAGGTCACGGAAGTAATCTGCTTCTCTTGCATCTAAATGTTGTATCTCCTTTTCTCATGCGTGAATAAAGTCACTCACAGTGAAATGATCTATTCACCTCAACCGATCAAGATGAACAGGGGGAGGCAGAGAATTAACATCCTCTACCACACCTCTTGATAGCTTTCTCAAGGCCCTAGGTTCACTTCCTCTTGTGTGTCTATATAACCGTACCCTATGGAATTGCTTATACCATGGCATGCAACTCTATGCTATGGGGGCTCTGTCCTATCCCTTTTTCTAGTTTGCCTTTTAGTTTTCAGAAAGGAGTTGTGGGTGGTAGGACTAGGAGATAGAGGAGAAGGAGATTATCCTGGAAGGATCAGTTGAGAATGGTGAATGGTTAGTTAATTGAGCTAGTGATTCCATTCCCATGATTCCAATTGGTGAAGCATGAGGATCTAGTTAATACTCAAATTTTGGGGAATGCAAATTTTGGTTGAGGATGAGGAAGCAAGAAAATGAAAAAAAGGTTATAATAAGGGAAGAAATAACAAGCAAGGAAAAAATGTTGATACGGGAGTTTTCTAAAGGGGAAGTGATTGAGGGTGGAGAGCTGGCACTAATTTTGAAGCAGTTAATGATAACTTTAAATAAACCAAATGTAGCCATGAATGAGGTTGAAGAGGATACCAGGAAAGATGGAATGTATACCTAATTCTTGACCAATTTCTATTTTATTGTGTATGATAACTTTGTAGCGTAAATGGGTGTTAATCAATTTTATGTCATCCTCATAAAGGACTTTCTAGCATTTTCTCACCTTTAATCAAAGGTGCATAATGTTTGGCCACTTATTATAAAATGATCATGGGAGGTTATGTAATCAAAATGAACTCAAATAATTTAAATATATTGACTAGATTACAAAATATATGTTTGATTCAATAATAATGTTTATTTTATTATTTAAAATTCAATATTCACAATTTCTCAACTTCAACACATTATGATTTAGTGACAATGATTAGATTATGATTAAAGAAATCCATGTTCATTATTGACAACGAAATCATTTAAAAACCAGGATCAATTGATCAAAGAGAAGAGTATAGAGTGTTAGGGACACCCTACATATGTACAAAGGTGGTATAAAACATCGGGGGCACTCTAAATAATTACATAACATCAAGGGTGTTTCAGACTGGTAACAATTATGCTTTGAAATAAATTGATGGTAGTGTTTCCCTGGTCTTGGCTTCCTATCTCCTTATTCCAATTCACATATTACAACACCAATAACTCTCAATATATTATTTTTTTTCCTTTCCCTAAAATGACAATGGACTTTGAACTTTAATGAAAACAAACTGAGCTTAGGAAAATGTGTTGAGTTTTAAAAAAGGTTCTACATCACCACCTAATTATTAGTAACCAAAAATGCTTCAATAACATATCATACATCATCTCCTAGTTTTATATATCACCTAATTAAATCATAATCAAAGTTTAAACATACACGAACATGAAAGTAAGAACATTGTATACATGAGTAATAATAAATAATCATATAAAGCAAGAAACATCTAATTCAAGCATGTCTCCAATATGATCTCCATTGAAATATCTAGTAACTACACATTCTAGAATACATCGACACTAATTAGTATAATATTGGACTCTAGGTTTCCCTATCCACATCTCTCCAAAACACTGATCAAATATCCATGAATCTAACAAGGCTATATATTTTATTGAACTAATTTCTCTTAGAACTAATTTCTTTAACACCCTAGAAAGGCTTGTGATTCTAAGGCATGTTCAAGGAAGCATTTGAAGAAACCAATGGAAGTTGTAGCCAAGGGTTTATTACATAGAGGGTGTTTTCAATGCTATAAACCCAAAGTGTTTTTGACACACATGTCTAGAATGGAGGGAGATGCTGCAATAAGTACATGGTCATTGATTGAAAACATCTAGGCCAATGGTTTAGAGATGACGTCAGTTACTTGAATACGTTGTGGAACTTGGTTATAGTGTAAAAATCTTAAACAAAGATAAATTTTTTTACATGCAAACAATCTATTGTCTTCCTATTTATCAACTGAACTCATCACCTTCTCCTTTAGAGTGAAGTGTTTCTATAGGCATCCCTGTTAGTTGGAAAGAAATATCCAGCCTTTATAAATCCATGCAACAACAAAAAAAACAACAACGACGACATAAACATAAGAAGAAAAATGGTTCAGTAGACATTTTTAATTTGAAAAAGCCTCACATTTATATGTTTTTATGTTGTTATTTTTCATTTTTCGATCTTCAATTTTTTTTAAAGCATTTCTCTGGCTCACAAAAATCAAAATTTTCTTTGTATTAAGTTTTTATTCTCAAATTTCATGTTCCTGTGATAAATTTTAGATGGTTGAAAGGGATTTCTCATAAAATTTGTGTATTTTTACATGTGTATACTTCCAAAGTGTGGTAGTAAAATCAATTGCTTTAACCTAGATTTTTTATTTCCAATCTAAAATGAAGATAACATGGAATACATTTCACGCATAGACAATAAACATGACACACTTTGATGGTTTTATTAGTAAATATCCCTCCTTGTAAATCAAAGATGAATTTGCACTAAAAAATATAGGAAATGGTATGGAGTCTCAGTTTGAAACTTTTGATAAGAATTTTTAATCTACCTTACACTGTTCAAACTTAAAATAGACAACAAAGGCCACAAAGTGTAAAGAGAAGCCAACCTTGCAGTTACATTTCAAACCTATACCCTATTGGATTTTCCTATTTTTTTTATGTTGGCCCATTTTAGTAGAAATGAAATTCACTTAAATAATGTGATCAAGATGGAGATGATAAATTGGAGCAAAAATAGAAAATATTTTTTGGGTACAAACAATCTGAGCCATGGAATAGATGTCAGATATACATGTATTTAATTCCCACATTTAAGACCCAGATTTTTCTTTTCATACATTCCATTCATGTTTTTCTCTTATCTATCTAATGAAATGTTGTCCAATTGAAAATGTTGACACCATAAGAAAAAAATAATTAAAAAACATCAAATCCCATTTTCCCCATTATTTCTCAAAAATTTTCTACCTCTTTCCATTTTATAAGGGAAAGTTTTCCAGCGCCCCTAAAACAGACATACAAGTTAACGGCATTGATTGAGTGACCCCCCCATATAGATAAACAAGATATTACATTTTTATTCTTAAAAACGACACTATTTTTTATTGAGTTGACTCATATTATTTAGTATTTATTTCATCATATAGTCATCTTACTCATGTCCACTTGAAAGAAGGTGTCATTATTTTCTTGCGAAAAATCGTTTGTAGAATGATCAAACATGAATTGTACGAATACATATTTTTTTCTTTTGAATATGCTGGATTTCACTCTTTTTTAACCTTACTAAATTTTTCTCCTTTGCATTTTTTTATGTGTTTGCAGGACTATTCTTGTTTCTAACATGGATATTGTGTTAAAAACACATACTATAATTAGTGCTCCAACTCCACTTCTAGCTCATGTCATTCTTGGAAAGTCTTCCAATCTGGAGATAAATCATGGACATGAAAATGATTTGGTGCCACAAACACCTCCTCAAGATAAATTTTTTTCTTCTAAACAGTGCAAGTGGGCTTATTCAGATTGGTGCATTGCATATGACCATGCATACATGGTTTATTGAAGGCCTGCCCTTGGGAAAAAATATATCTTCGAGAATATAACAATACATACGGTAGTGGTTCCTGTTTTGGGTTTGAATTTGTGGATAGAAAAGGGGGGTGAAATCCACGTTACTTGATTCAACAATATTCCATAAATGTTTTATGACCAAATCAAGCGCGGAAAGATGTAAAATATTGCAAATAGAAGAATGGGAAATGCAAAATCCTGTTACAACCATTTTTACAATGCTTTTGAGATTTTTCCTACATGCATCTTCAAATTCTCATTCCTCTGCTTGTGAATGAGCATGCAATAACTTTGCATAGCTTTCAATTAACTATAAATGTAGTCTTATTTTCCCACTCAAATCCCTAGATGCACTAACACATCACTTAGATAAACCTGAGTGCTCACCCAAAGTGTGCAAAGATACCATATCCCTCTTTGTTATTATCTTACTAGGGGTGCTAGCATGTATATTCATAATAACCAAAATCAAAGTACATATCTCATCCTAATAACCAAATCTCAATTTGGAAACACACATAATAAGGAAAAAAATATAGATCACATAAGGATTAATACAAGATTTACCATACAATAACCATGAATAGAGAAATCAACAATCAATATCCATCCATAATGATCCATTATATAAATCATGACAAACCAGTAGTTGAATACATTACTAAACTATTATAAGGTCATGCACACTCATAACCAACAACATAACTGCTAATACATCTGGTGGTACCAAAACCATGTAAATCAATACATACATACATATACATATACATATACATATACATATACATACATATATATATATATATATATATATATATATATATATATATATATATATATATATATATATATATAGGTGGTGGGGACTTTCCCTTCGCCACCCATGTGCTCTCAAAATAGGATGCATGCTCAAAAATAGCCATGTGCCACTACAAGGATAACTGAAGAAAAATGCAAGCTTTGCCTAATAATAGATTATTTATAATTAACTCCAGATCTAATCCTATTATTATCTCAGACTATACATTAATGTTGATCTTCCATATGTTTCCAAAATAGCCTTTGCATATCCTTGAAGTCTTCATGTCTTTATCTGATGCGTTCTCTACACTCCATCCTATTTTTTAGTCCATGTATGTAAAAAATGGCTAAGTCCTAAACTTTTTCCTTCTCGGGCCGCAAAAACTCATGACACAAATCTGTCAACGATCTACACGCCTATCCATGTGCCCACTTCTCTCTGTGACACTATCTTATGTGACCTTTGATACATAGGTAATATTTTACGAGACCAACATTACCCCACACTAATGTCATTTCCGCCCCCGAAAATGGGTACTCATACCTTAACTCTCCAAATAATAAAGAATAATGAAGTAAAGAATGTATTTATAAAAATTAAAGGATGTAAGAATACTTCAACAACCTGGGCACTATTATTCTATAAGAAACAAAATTTTAGGATAATTTTTCTTAATGTCTACTTCTAAATCATTCCAATCATTGAGTCCTTTCTTCGCCTTAGCAAGAAAGTTTCCAAGCACAACATCCATTTCATCCCTTTTCATATCGTTTCCCTTGTGCTTCAGTACTATGAGAAAAATTTCCAAACCTAAATTCATGCCATCTGTCATGTTCATTCTTCGTGATATTAGTTTCCCAAGTTGTTTTATTTTCTCCTTGCGAGGATCCTCGGGCTGTTTTGAGTGCACTGCACTTCTTTGCTAACAATGTCAGTCCTCTCCTCACGTCCCAAAGTCTCAATTTTATTTGCAACAAGGACCTCATTGTCTTCAACCAATGTCCTTGTTTTAATGATTGGCTCTAGATATTCACACATATTTATCACCAAGTCTACCTTCTTCAATTCTTACTAAATTATTTGTCATTAGGGCATCATATTTAACTATCTTGCGCGCTACTTGTTTCTTCATTTTGCATTTGTCAACTACAACCTCTTTCTCTTTCTTTGCTAGCTATTTCTTATGCTTTTGGGCCATGTGCACTGGTTACCTCATCCAACAACAAGTGCATTAAGGTCCTAAAATAATGCAGGGCTGATGGAAAGTTACCACTTACATGTTTCTCATATTATGGCCGCGCCTTAATAATTTCCTCTCCAATCTCCTTCAACCATCTCAAGGAAATTCTCCACTCTATTTTCTACTCTCTCCTATTCCTTCTTCAAGCCCTTTAGTTCCTCTTCCTTTTAATTTTTATCCTCTAGCAAAGTTCTCAAGGTAGCCACCTTATCAACATTCCAACGCGCGAACTCAACAACTATCTTCATCAGTGCATTACTCACCTGCTCATCACAGAACTCTATGGGATTGATTGTCACATGCGTAGAATGAGGAGCCTTCTTCATTTGTTTGATGGACACATAAATCCATCACAGAAATCGAACTCAGGCTCATCCATGTGAGTTTGCATATTCCAGGACAAGTTGTTTCCTTGTGCACATGTTTACCATCTTAGGGTCTATTAGCTCCCATCCATATAATTATTTTGAGGAAACAGTACTTTGGAACCTTGCACAAATAATATTTTTAGGGTCATTGATGTACCCTAACTCAGGTGTTTCCACCATCTCCTCTTGATTCTTCCCACTAGCGTGCTCATATGTATGCTCCTGTGCTCCAATGCCTTCTTTATTCTCTTCTCCAACTCCAGCGTCAGGGGCCACTAGTCGTTTGCTCAACACTATCTTCCAATTATGTATCTCCCCCGAGTGTGGATTTCTTCTTCACGCTCATGTACACTAATTTTGTGTATGTCCTATATCAAACTATGGTTGCTCAACTCTGATCCCCTTCCTCTTATTGAACGTCATGCTAGGTGTGGAGACATCCTGGCATGCAGACTTTTCTGAGAACCCCTCTTCATCACTATCTTTCATGGGCACATACTTGTGCCTTATTATTTTCTCTTCTTCGAACTTATTCACGGGTGTTACACATGGTGACCTCCTCATAGGTTATGAAGTACTAGTGCCAAAATTTGTAGTCTTTTTCCCCCTACGTAGTTTTCTTTTGACATGATCAGATGTATACTGTCTTCCTTCACTTCTTCTTCTCTCTCAAGGACATTTTTTAAGTCCTCATTTTCCTTATTTGGGGTTGTATCCTCAAGATTTCTCTTTGTGCCCATAGTCTATTTGTTATTCAGAGGACTTGGGAGTGAAACCTCCTCACCAGTGATGTAATTTCCATCCCTGAACCTCGGCCATAGATACACATAGACATGCACAAGTTCCTTCTGTCACACACCCATAACCTCTGGGGTGATATCTATATTATCAAACTTCATTTTCTCCACATACGCTTCTTTGTTAGGGTAGACATATGTCTTACAAAAAATGTGAATGTCTGCGTCTACCTTATCAATGTCAAATTGTAACTTCCATGCGTTATTCATCCTATTCACTAAATCTTTGTAATAACGAGCAGTAAACGCAGAAGGTAACTTACACCAGGGGATTTTCTCACTTGTCTTCATGTAAAATCACCCCAAACATAAGTGTTGATATGCCGCGAACTATGCCTAAACTTCTAAAATGATGGGAAATTCTCTAGGGATGCATTATTTCCCCCTCAAATGCTTCATGAATTATTCTATACCATTTCTCTATCCATTTTTTATATGTCCCTATTATAGTGCCTTGACATGTGAAGCTTGTGAACTTCTTCATAGGTGACTTATTTTCCAAAGGGTGCACCCACATCTTTTCCTTTGGCCCATTGGGAACACCAATTTCATAAAATAAAATGAGGAGTTGGATAACACCTCAACTTATCTTCTCACCTTTGTTAGCCTGTATGCACACTTATTTCACTGTGCCTTCTACAATATAGCTTACAATGTTCTAATACGTCTTATTCACCATTTTATGTGATGTATGCAACCATCACTTGTTTACCTCCTTCCATATCTATGAAGTGCCTAACTTAGAGCTAGCCAGTCGTGCAACTACCCTTGTAGCTCAGTATTCTATGTTTGTGATATTAAAGGCTCGACATCCCTTGTGATACTTAAATGCAGTGGCCATCACCCTGTTGGTATCCAAATTCGTTCTCCTTTTCAAGCCGAGAAGCAACACACATTCGGTAGGGAGATTAGAGGTAGATAGATCATAAATATGTATCATTTTGTAGTCGGGGATGAAATCTAACTGACCCTTTGTTACTCGGGTTTTTGGAGAGATGGATAGCACCAAGGTAAGAGGACCTATTTTGTAACCTCTGTTATTGAAGGAGACACATATACCTTTCTCTTGCACAAATTTTATAAAGAAAACCTTGGGAAAATATGATCAACACACCAAATCTGACTCTCACGAGTTGTCACTTCCAGAAAATGGAGATATTTTCAACACAAGGCTAAGGTTACTAAAGACATTTGGAAACTTGATATGTTCTGCATGCTTTAGCAAGTAGATTTTTGTTATTTTGTGGATATACAAAGCAAAACAAGGGTAATTCAAGGTAGGATTGGTTATTTGAATAATTTTTTGGTGGGATATCAACAAGATAAATTTGGCTTTGCCAGATCCTTGAGAAACTTTCATAACAAATGGAGAAATCAATAACAGAAAGCTTCAAAATAGTTAAAACATTCCTTCAACTAGAAAGTGTGCATCAATGGAGGCCCAGATTTGCACTTTTCACACAATCTTTGAGATTCTAGAATGAAGGCTCGTGTTAGAAGACCCAATAAAACATCAAAATCTAAGATCAATCACGTCTAAGGTACACCCAGAGGCTTACAAACAATCTCTGTCAACATATGAAAGAAAAGTGATTTTAAATCATTTATTTCATTCCCAGATGAAAGCTCTTCTGAAAAATGAAATTACAGATGCCACTAAACTATCACAAGAATTGAGATTTGTGTGATTCAAAGAGATTTTGATACATGATTGTAATAGGAACAAGAAAAACTACTTGTAGACATTCTGAAAGTAAAATGAAATTTTTTTTCTAGAGATTTAACACTAATTAACTCAAATTTTATTAGATTCATCAATAGGGGAGAGTTATTTTAAACAATCTCAGAGCTTTTTGATGGCTATACATTCGTAACCAACTCAACATGAATGAAAATCTGACACAGAGGAAGTTAACCTGGTTTCTTATAAAGTTTTCTCAGAAGACGAGATTTTCTCAAAGTTTTCTTGTGAAAATGAACTCCCAGCCCTTTGAAAGAGTAATCTCATTGCATTTATACATTTCATTCACTCAATTTTCCTCCAAAAAAGAAGAATATTTGAGGGACCCCTACTTGTTATTCATTTGCCTCAGAAAGTGACCTTTAACAAATTTATATTCAAAAGTTTCTAGGTGGACCAACAGTGAAGTAATCATGTTTCTTGGGCCTCTCCAGTGATGACTAAGATGCCATGCCACAAACCTTTGGCAATCCTTCAGAGTTTCTGCATCTGGAATTGATAGGTCATCCCCTTTTTTCTCGCTTTCATCTGTAGTTCTTCCCCACATCCATCTCCTCTGGTAATTCCCATTTCAAAATATGCATTACACAGCAACCGTTGATTATGTCCCCTTTCTACTTTATATCAGAACCTTCCACATGTCTCCCCGACGCATCTGCAAAGGTGTGGCACAAAATCTAGTCTCCAAACAAGCGCGGGCCTTCCATGTGTCTCCCCGGTGCATCTCCAAAAATAAAACTCAGGGACCAGTCCCTAAACATGCGTGGTCCCTCTACGCCATGAAAACATATAATATAATTCTTAACGTGCCTTAGTGGGTGAGAACTTGGAAAACATTTCTTCCCCATTAATATGGGATCCGATGGCTTCCACTAATGGGATATTAGGATTTTGGTCTGCCATCTTTTCTTATACAAAAAACAAGCGTGGGGCATCATACTCGACAAATGGAGGACAAAGTTTTTTGTGCACCAATTCAGGGAGATAGAAAACATGACAGAGGCTGCAAACTAAGGGATTTCAAGGGAAAATGGTGTGAGATCAGAATGAGCACCAACATCGGCTCCTACTCGGGGATGGGCACTCCCAGTGAGTGCCATAAGAACAAAATAGACCAAGTGCCAAAAATATCCATTGGGAAAAGGAGTCAGCTTGCAGAGTAGAAAACCAGAACCATCTTCCAAAGAATGAACCAAGAAACCAACAAAACTAGGTCACTAAGGATTAGAACGAACAAAAACACAAAAATAGAATGAAAACAAAGAACTATACACTGTACAAATGGAGTATACCTTGATTATGAGAAATCAATCAAGGAAATGTTTCAAATGCCTACCATTAACATGCAATTCAAGTAGTTACCCTTCTAAGTCTTTTAGGAAAAAGGTATTTTCACTAATTCGAATATCAATGGAGTAGGGGCCCATCTATAATTCATCAAATTTACCATGCTTGCCCTTATCTTCATGCTTGTTATCCCATAACAACACAAGATCTCCAATGTTGAAAGCTCTTGGAGTGACCTTCTTGTCAAATAACTTCTTCAATTTTTCTCTGAACTTTACATATCTTTGGTGGGATGCCCTTCTTTCTTCATCAAGTTCAACAATTTGATTGATTCGATCCTCATATGGGCTAACTTCTTGGTCCTCCAATTATTGAACAAATTGAAATGAAGACAATTGTAAATGCAGGGGTATTAGAGCTTGTGTTCCGTAAACCAACTCAAATGGGATTTTACCAATAACCCTTTTAGAAGTTATTCTATCAGCCCAAACAACAAATTTCAGTTGCTCACCCCACTTCTTCTTGTTCGGCTCCAAGGTTCTTCTAATGATCTTCAACAAGTTTTTATTGTTAGACTCAGCTTGTCCATTTCCTTAGGGGTTGTAGTTAGAAGAATATGTTAGATTTATCCCATATCCTTTGCACATTTCCATAAAAGGTTTAGCTTTGAAACACATGGCATTATAAGCAACAATTTTGACTGGCACTCCAAATCTGCAGATGATAAGATTCAGCATGAAGTCCATGACAACTTTATGTGTTTCTTTCTTAGTGGGGATTACTTCCACCCACTTAGTGAAGTAGTCAGTAGCTACAAGAATCCACTTATGACTAGCACTGGAGGGATATGAAATTTCACCAATTAAGTCCACTCCCCATTATTTGAAAGGGGCTTCAACTGACACAGGCTGCAAAGGAAGGGAGCCTGAAGCTTTCATTCTTCTAGAAAAACGCTAGCAAATTTCAAATTTCCTAACCAGCAGAGTTGTATCTTTGAAAAGGGCGGGCCACCAATAACTAGCTCTCAAAATTTTGTGAGCTGTAACCCTTCCACCAAAATGTCCCTGAAAAACTCCTCCATGGAGATCTGTAATTATTCTTGGGGCTTCATCTTTAGTAATGCACCTTAAGAGCACCCCCTCTGGGTTCTTCCAAGCTAACCCAAAATCAGTAATGACATACTTTTGAGAGGTTAACTTAAGAGCTCTTTTCTGATTTTTATTTAAATGATCAGGGCAGCATAGATGTCTAAGATAAAAGATTATATATTTGTACCACTCAGAAATTACCAACTTTTCAAGCACATGAACCCTTTCTTCCTCTACCTCATTCACCTCAATGGTTTGCAAGTTTCTCTTAGCCATAAGCTTACCTAAGCCCAAACCTCTTACCAATCTTGTGGTTTGGATATCCATGTCATACTCCTGCAATTTGTTCACCCATCTGCACCTTTTTCTTGAGATCTCCATCTTTGATAAGATATCTTTTACCATGGTGTGGGGAACATAAGCAACAACTTTAGAGATCAAAATGTAATGTCTAAAAACCTTTGTTGCTTTCACCAAGGCAAATGCTTACTTCTCCATAATGGTGTACTTCAACTCAGCTCCTTGCAATTCTTTACTAAAAAAGGCAATTGGTCTCTCAACCCCTCCATCATACTTTTGTAATAAAATAGATGCAATGGTGTTTTCTGAAGCAAAAGAAAACACTTGAAAAGGCTTCATGTAATTTGGAGCTTCCAAAACAGGTGCATGCTTTAGTGCTTCTTTGATCCCATCAAAAAACTGAATGGCCACTTCTTCCCACTTGATAATCTGGTCTTTATTTAACATGCAAGTGATGGGGAGAGTCAACTCAACAAAGTTAGACACAAATCTTCTAATGAAATTGATTTTCCCAAAGATGAATTGGACTCCCTTCCTGGTTCTTGGAATTGGAACCTTGCTAATAGTCTCTACCCTTTCAGGAACAATCATGACACCATCCCTTGATACATGTGACTAAGCAATTTGGCCTTTTACACTCCAAAATGGCACTTCTTTGGATTGAGTGAAATTCCATACTCTCTGCATATTATCAACATATCTTCCAAGTGCTTCAAGTGATCACTTCTCCTTTTGGAAAACACAGTCACGTCATCTTGGTAAACAACAATAAAATTAATGTAACCAGCAAAAGCAACATCTATTTCTCTTTGGAAGGTAGCTCCAGCATTCATCAGACCGAATGACATCTTGACATAAACATATATTGCAAGTATTATAATTATTTTGTTCACTCATAAGGAGTTGTATTTTTGCATGCCTTCACAATTAGGATAGAATAGAGAAGAGAAGAAATATTTGCATGTTCATGGAGAGAGACTTGCCTAGCAAGAAATCTTATTTTTAGCAAATTATTCACCCTTCTTTTCTTAAAAATAGAATAGTCAACTTTAGTTTGAGTGTATTGTAATTAAGGCTAATAATGACTATTTAAAATTGCTATGCTCTATTTTTATTCCTTTATCTATTATTAAAGAAAGGATAAAAAATAGGATGCATGGGTGAGTACAAGCGTTAGAATATTTTTAGGAAGAGGGCGAATTTTATTTTTGCTATATAATGTGTGCCTTTGCAAAGCACAATGGAGGACAACTGGAGGACTTTTGGATATATGAGTACTGAAGCAAATTTTGCTAGTTTTTTCCCTCTGAGTGTGAAGTATTTTCTAGCTTTCCAAGTTATTTTGCAGTCTTGTGTATGTTTCTATTAGTCTTGTTAATGCAAATTCCCTGATCAATCATCTTACCCTACTTCAAATTCAATTTTTTTTCCTGCATAATTTTAATGTGCATGTTAACTTATTAGTACTGTTGTGATTCTCCCTCAGTACAATCAAGTTTTTTTTCCCTCAGATATTTTGCAGAAAAACTATTGGCTCATTCATCAAAACATTCTTCCCATATTAGTTGTGCATATACTCAGTCAAAGCCCTCATACAAATTTGGTGTATCACCTTAAGTTTTAATTATTTTCTAGTCATCTTTTACTCTTAAATTCCCAGAAATTAGTTTAGGATACACCAATAAGGAACTGACCTTGATACCAGAGACTCACCTCAAAATAGGTATACCCATAGACCTGAGGTGTTTCCATTATATCTACAAAAGAGAGAGATCAATTGTGCAAGCTTAGAAAAACTTGCAGCCATCTCTCTACATGGTGCACTTTCGAGAGATAACAACAACATCAAGTTTCAGGTTCTTACTTGGATAAGCCGCAAGTTGTACCACCAAACCCTTCACACACCCCACAACTGGGACCTCTCTAGAATCCATGGCAGTGCATCTTCTAAACATATGCTGTTATCAGGTTACTTGATTATCCAACTCATTCATGACCTCAAGAGGCATGACATTGCAGGATGCTTGTGGAATCAAACATACAATTGTGCAACAATCTATCCTTAGGATGATCAAAGTTGTAAATAAATGGATCAAGATTTAATTGGGATTCAACCAAAGATGTCCCCAAGTAAACCTCAGGTGTTTCTCTAAGAACCTTCCAATGCTGGTTGGGTGTTTCAGGTCTGCAATGGTTGGAGGAGGATAGCTAAAATTTCTACAACCAGAAGTTTACATTTCTGCAATGGGGTACTCTTTTCTTCATTCAACCCTAAGTACTCAAATGCTCTCTTCTTGAGCTCAAGAATGAATAAACACTCTGGTTCCACAATTATGATAACACTACAAACAATTTGATTTGACTCAAAACTTGGGCAATGTCATATGGAACATTCTTTGGCTCAGGCAGCATTGGAAGGCTCTTCTTTAGCAAACTCATCAGATGGCATGGGATTCTTGACAGTTTGGGCATGAGGAGAAGTATGAATCCTTTTTGGGACAGAAAGGCCTTTAGGAAGATATATCTTTCTTAGACAGCCTCCTTAGGAATACTAGTAAGCAATGGAGTTTTAGGTTTGGCTTGAGGCCCTGCTCCTTTGAAAACTCTACTCCTAGTATTATAATCCTTTTCTTGAGCAACAACAATGTTCATCAATAACTGCCTATCTTCCTTTGAAGGGATTCCTCCATCATACTTCTTTATCATTAAAGCTCATAAATACTCAAAGTCATTATTAGGTATTTTAAAATCTTGCACTACATCTATTTCAAAAGTATGAGAAGGAGGAAGAAGTGGTGCTTGGTGAATGCAATCCCAAAAAGTTTGCAAGAGCATTTCGAGCACTTATCATTTCAGTTGAATTTTCTCCTTGTTGTGAGTTTGAAGAGAAACCCATCATGCAAATATCATCATCAGTACCTACATCATCATCAACTTCTTCTTCTTGCTGATTTATTTCACATGGAGCCATGAAGCAGAAAACATCTATCACACCTGATCAATCTCATTAGCTTCATCAACAATAGCAACCCAGGAAATAAGAGGATTAGGCACCATTCTACTTTCATTATGCTTGGGGATGTCTATTTGTAGATCCCATGGGTCCTTTACCTCTTTCATCTGACCTCTGATCACCCCTAGGATGATTCCCAAATTTCTCATGATTTTGTGCCTTTTGCTGACCTTGTGAACTCTGCCCAAATCCTTTCTCTGTCGGGGCTAGTTTGTAAGTCAATTTCTTTGATATCCCTAGCCAAAGTCCTAACAACCTCCTCAAGATCCACACTCCTGCTTGCTTGAGGATTTTCTGGGTTTATCATTTTGCAACCCTCCCTCTTAGGAGGTTTTCCATATGATTTGATGTTGTTCTCAAGAAAATTTCCAAAGCCATGTTAAAGGCCTTCCTCAAAGTGCCAGGGTTTTTTACCCCTCAAATAGTATGCAACCTTCTTGTCAAATGCATTAGCATACTTTAGAAGACAAGATTCATCACATGGCCTCAAATTCACAGGAAATATTCTCAATGTCTTATTGAATATTGTATTAAAATCATGCACTGATTCATTAGGATTCTTTTTAATATTCTCAAATTCTGACAAAAGAAACCTAGGGTCTGTTTTGTCACCATACTGCAATCTAAATACATTCTTCATTTCAGTCCAAGAATCAATGGAGTTATCAGGAAGAGCTTTATACCAATCCCTTGCATCCTCCTCTAATGTATGAATAAACAATTTTAATGTACACATCTTCAAACTCTATTTCAAAATCCTCCATCAAATAGACAAAGAGTTTCGAGTGTTGATCACTAAGTTATTGCATTATTTCCTTGAAACTTTGGTAATCTATTTCTTATATCCTGTGGCAAAACATTTGGATAGCCAGCCATGGGCCTCTAAAACTGATGGGACCAAAACAGTATTAATGAAAAATGGAGGTTTGGGTGGAGGCTGAGCCATATTATTCTGAGGAGGTGATCTTACAGGAGAAACATAGTGATGAGGAGTGAGGGGTCTTATGTGGTACATGGATACAATTGCATAGAATGACGATCCCCTAATGGATCTTTTTCATGGTAGGAACTATCACATTTGGAAAATGCCAGGGTATAATGAGATGAAAATATTTCAAATACAAGGGTGGAATGAGAATGCCACTCTCCAGATGGAGAATTCAGATTTACAAAGAGACTACCTGATTCAGAAGCAGTTTAGGAAGCATTGCAATCTTCGATCACATGCCAATCATTTTCACTAATGGAGATCTCTTTTTTTGAGGCTTGATCTCCAACAACCTTCCAAACTCTTCCGCCTTCTAAATTAGACTTTCCAAACTTTGGAAACAACCTTCTACTAGGGTTCGTGGTAAAGAAAGACCTTCTTCCCTCCAGCTTTACAAAGATTAATGAAAAATTTTCAATTGACAGAGGTTAAGACACTGGCATTTATCAAAATCAAAATAACTTGGAGTTGCCACTAAGGATTTTCACCCTTGTTGCGCAAATGCACTGAAAATAATCTGTCAAATGTCTATCAGCACTAAAAATCATGCAAAGCTTTACAAAATCAGACCTTCCTTCACCCAAATTTATCAATGGTGTGGTAAACTTAGTACAATAATTGCCAAAAACATTGGACATATATCATGTAGAACTTATAACCTTATTCAAGTCTTACTGATCTGATCAGAGAATGATGCCTACAAAAGGTATTTGCACACATAACTACAAGAAACATTACCAAGGTTTGTAAATCTTTAAATTCTTTAAAGCATCCCCGAAAACAGTGCCACGGGTGTTGCTATCCAAATTCGTTCTCCTTTTCAAGCTGAGCAGAAACATAGATTTGACAGGGAGATTAGAGGCAGATAGATCATAAATATCTATCATTTTATAGCTGGGGATGAAATATAACTGACCCTTTGTTACTCGGGTTTGTGGAGAGATGGATAGCACCATAAAAGGATTTGATCTTATCCTAACTATTTTAGGTTGTGCCTTTCAACCAAGGTAAGAGGACCTATTTTGTAACCTTTGTTATTGAAGGAGAGGTTGATACCTTTCTCTTGCACAAATTTTATAAAGAAAACCTTGGAGAAATATGATCAACACACCAAATCTGACTCTCACGAGTTGTCACTTCCAAATGGGGATATTTTCAACACAAGGCTAAGGTTACTAAATACATTTGGAAACTTGATCTGTTATGCATACTTTAACAAGTAGATTTTTGTTCTTTTGTGGAGATATAGAGAAAAACAAGGGTAATTCAAGGTAGGATTGGTTATTTGAATAATGCTTTTTGGTGGAATATCAACAAGATAAATTTGACTTTGCTAGATCCTTGAGAAAATTTCATAACAAATGGAGAACTCAATAATAGAAAGCTTCAAAATAGTTAAAAAACATTCCTTCAACCAGAAAGTGTGCGTCAATGGAGGCCCAGATTTGCACTTTTCACATAATCTTTGAGATTCTAGCACGAAGGCTCGAGTTAGAAGACCCAATAAAACATCAAAATCTAAGATCAATCATGCCTGAGGTACACCCAAAGGCTTACAAACAATCTCTGTCAACATATGAAAGAAAAGTGATTTTAAATCATTTATTTCATTCCTAGATGAAAGCTCTTCTGAAAAATGAAATTGCAGATGCCACTAAACTATCACAAGGATTGAGATTTGTGTGATTCAAAGAGATTTTGATACATGATTGCAATAGGAACAACCCCTTCTAAAAAACTACTTGCAGACATTCTGAAAGTGAAATAAACACAAAATTTTCCAGAGATTTAACACAAATTAACTCAAATTTTATCAGATTCATCAACAGGGGAGAGTTATTTTAAACAATCTCAGAACTTGTTGATGGCTATACATTCATAGCCAACTCAACATGAATGAAAATATGACACAGAGGAAGTTAACCTGAATGTTTCTTAGAAAGTTTTCTCAGTAGATGAGCTTTTCTCAAAATTTTCTCATGAAAATGAACTCCCGACCCTTTGCAAGAGTAATCTCATTGCATTTATACATTTCATTCGAGAAATTTTCCTCCAAAAAAGAAGAATATTTGAGGAGCCCCTGCTTGTTACTCATTTTCCTCAGAAAGTGACCTTTAACAAATTTATATTCAAAATTTGCCAGGTGGACCAGTTGTGAACTGATCATGTTTCTTGGGCCTCTCTATTGATGACTGGGATGCCATGCCAAAAACCTTTGGCAATCCTTTAGAGTTTCTACATAGCTGGACTTGACAGGTCATCCCATTTTTGCTCTCTTTCATCTGTAATTCTGCCCTATATCTGTCTCCTCTAGTAATTCCCGTTTCAAAATATGCATTACACAACAACCGTTGATTCTGTCCCCTTTCTACTTTATATCAGAACCTTCCACGTGTCTCCCCGACACATCTGCAAAGGTGAGGCATAACAACTTGTCTCCAAACAAGCACGTGCCTTCCACGTGTCTCCTCGATGCATCTCCAAAAATAAAACTCAAGGGCCGGTCCCTAAAGATGTGCGGTCCCTCTACGCCATGAAAACATAGAATATCATTCTTAACACACCTTATTGGGTGAGAACCTAGTAAACATTTATTCCCCATTAATATGGGATCCGATGGCTTCCACTACCGAGATATTGGGATTTTGGTCTGCCATCTTTTCTTATACAACAAACAAGCGTGGGGCATCAGACTCGATAAATGAAGGATAAAGTTTTTTGTGCACCAATTCAGGGAGTTAGAAAACATGACAGAGGTCATAAACTAAGGGATTTCAAGGGAAAATGCTGTGAGATCAGAATGATTACCAACACACCCTACTCCATCATCATCAGAAAGGTCACCAACAATATCCTTACTAGAGTAGTGAAAACATGTAACCTTCCCATCAAATTTTTCGTAATTCTCATTCTCCTTCCCATAAAATAGAATTTATCTTTGTGTACATGTGATACGAGCCACTGGTACAAACAACTGGGCTTTCCAAAGAATTACAACTCAAATAATTGCATACCCCAACACTTTCTATTATCTTATAAATGTTATTCTTGTACACCCTTTATCCATCAGCCGATTGCCTATTCATCTTCAACACCGTATCTTCCTTAGTATCCATCTAGGTCTGCTCTGTCCGATGATTGAACTCACTAATTTTGTATTTTGTCAATTGTGATGTCCATGATATCCCTTCGATAACCTCCTTTGGGTATTGCATTTCTACAAACCAATCATGTGGTGCTTCCTCGGTCTCCTTAACAATAACCTGAGTTTTTTTTGGTGCCATTGTTATGTTTAAGTCAAAATGTGCTCTAAAAACTATAAAATTTTCACTACCTTACCCTCACACTGCTTGATATCCATTTTTGCTTCAAATACCCTGTGATAGTGTTCCCTACCCATAAATATGTCTCTTTGAAACCCTAACTTGCAAACCTTCCCTCTGCACACACCCAACTAACTCAAACACCCTTCCACGTGGAGCTCTGTCAATGCCATGTTTTGAAATCACCTGGTTTGCCACTCGATCAAATGCTCTTCACACTTCTATACTTCATCGTACTTAATAGGTCAAAAAATTAAAGGATGCAAGGTAAAAATAGCATTGCCAGAACCTTCCTTAATAAATGTTTTCAAAATTTTCCGCATTAATTGATCCTCAACCACCACCGTACTTGGCACTAACTCTTCCATTTCTCTCTTCCGCGCATCGCACCATTTTCTTCCTTGCTTCCAGTCGTAACCTTCTGGTGTGCCCATTACTTCTCACCCACAAACCTCCTTACACACGCCTCCCTGCATCAAAGTACAAAACCATTATACCTCATACCATGTAGTTTCCAATGTTGCTGCTAACCTCTTGTTACACTGCACGTCTATCCATCCATGTGTGGTCTTTAATCTGAGAAAATTTCATAATTTTATTTAAGTACCTCAACTCTGAGAACTTGTAATATTTTTGCAATGCACACCAATCTATACTGAAGCACCAATCACTTATTCTTTCCGATCCACCCCACACTAAAAGTATGTGCGGTCCTCTGTGCATGAATCTGATAGATAGTAATCAGTTATTGGCACTCAAGTGCACTTATTCTAACCAAATAATGAATTGGATTTACAAAGCATAACAACGATGAAAGGGAAACACATGAAAGGAAAATTCATTTAATGGAAATCTAATATATATGGCAATACTGCCTTATTACAAACATAAAGAAGACTTATTTATAGTAGGGCTTCAACCTATTCCCATTGAAGTAATTGGGCATTAAAGTGCCATCCAGCGTGTGTAACTGGGAAGCACCTAAATCAAATATCTTTGTTACTAAAAATGGTCAAAACCAATGAACTTTCAACTTCCTAGGGTGACATGAAAAATTTAAATCATACGAAAGAACTATCTTTCCAACCTCAAATTCCTTATTTCTGATATGCCTATCATGCTATGTTTTCTGTCTTGATTTTTCTGTCTTCTGGCTCCATCAGGAAATAACGTGCCATCCATGCAATTACATCAGTTTGTCTATGCACTCCTTAACAACTTGTTCATCATCTAATCCTCATGAGCACATAATATGTAAGGATGGAAACATGAATTCCACAGACACTACAACCTCTATGCCAAACACCAACTAAAAGGGTGTGGCCTTATCTAACCTCTTGTAAGTAGTCCTATATGCCCAAAGCACAACAAAAATTTTATCATCCCAGTTTTTTCTTCCAACATCACAGATTTTTGTCATTATTTCTCCCAGAATCTTGTTGAAAGCCTCAAAATTTCCATTGGCCTATGGATGATAGGGTGTTGTCTTATGGTGTGCCACCATAAACTCAGCCAAAATAATTTTGATGGTCTCATTAAGAAAATGAGTGCCCCTATCAGTTTTTAAGCTCAACGGACATCCATACATGTTGATAATGTTATCCTATAGAAATATTATTGTTGTAGTGGTCATGAAATCATTTGTATGCAACCCACCTTGTTAGATAGTTTGTATAAGTTATAATATAACACGTAACAGTCCTACATGTGGGTTGGGAAATAGAACCTAAAAAGTCAATCACCCATTTCTCAAATGGTTCAACACTTGCAATAGGCGTCAAAGTCATCTCATCTCTGGATCCAGGATTCTCAAGGCATTAAAAATGATCACACGCCTTGACATATTATTTAATATCCTTGTGTAAAGTTTCCCACTAAAGTTCAACCATCAAAATATTACATGTCGTCGCATCTCCTACATAATTACCTCCTGTAATTCCCCTATGAGCTTCTTCCATTATTTCTTCATGCTCATGCTCTAGTACACACCAACAAAAAACTTCAACATGACCCAGCTTGTATAAATATCCTCCTATCAATTGGTAAGGTATCGTGCATATTGCAATTTGTTTCTTCTTTAAAGTCTCCATTCTCTCAAGCGCATGTCCAGTGCACAAAAGTACTGCAATGTCCTCTAGTTCAGTGGGTACTTGATTCAATCTAAAGAGCCATGCATCCGAAATTTTGTCCTCAATGCTCTGTGCATCCTCGCCAAAATTGGTTCTCGACAAATAATCAGGCCCTAAGTTACTTTCTCCTAGTTTTACAACAACTATAAATTCAAACTCCTAAAATATTAGTATCCATCTATAAATGCGCCCTTGCAAAATAGGTTTGTTGACCAAATACTTAATCACCATATGATCTTTGAAGAAAATAAACGGTGTAGCCAATAAGTATTGTCTGAACTTGTGCAATGCGTAGATCGCGGACAAAACTTTACGCTCAATAGTTGTATAGTTCTATTCAAATGGTGTCAACTTCCTATTTACAAAACAAATAACATGGTCTACAATTCCTTCTCTTGGTTGTGCTAATATGAAACTAGTTGCCATCCTAGAAGCATTGACATGAACATGAAATGGTTTGTTCCATAAAAGAAAGCGCAAAATAGGTGCAGTGGTTAACTTTTCCTTCAGTGTTTCAAACGCTTGCTATTGTACCTCGTACCAATAGAATTTTCCTTTATCCTTCAATAATTCCTCCAGAGGCACGTAAATATTTGCATAGCCCTTAATGAATTTCTTGCAATACCTTGTATGTCCAATAAATCCATGCAATTCACTTTGATTGTTATGTTCTTCGAATCGCAAGATCACAACAAACTTGGATGGATCTACCAAAAAGCCTTCCTTACAAATAATATGCCCAAGATAAGTGCTAAAAGGTTTCACAAAGATGCATTTCTTAATATTTAGAGACATGCTCAACTACCTAAACCTTTCAAATATAAGCCTCAAATTGTCACAATGATCCTTAACCAAACCATATACTGTCCAATCATCTAGATATACCTGTAAAAACTTATGAATGAACTCCTGAAATTCTTGTACAACAATGCGTGAGAAAACTGTAGGCGCATTCTTTAGTCCAAATGGAATTACTATATATGTAAAAATTATCCAATCAGCGGCGAAATTTTTCTTTTCCTGATCTTCTTTTGCTATGCATACTTGATGATAACTAGAAAATCCATATGTAAAAGAGTAGATCTCTCACCCTGCAACTCCTTAAAGAATATCCCCTGTGAATGGTGTAGGAAAAGAATCAATAACACATGAAGAATTTAATTCTTTATAATCCACACAGATCCTTATCATCGCATCCTTTTTAATACTGATGACCATGGGACTTACCCACTCAGATTCTTCAATGGGCTCAATTATACTGGACTTGAGCATATTATCTATATATACCTTCACCTTGATGCGTAGACTAGGATTCATTCTGTAAGGCCTCTTCCTAATTAAAAACTCACCATCTTTAAGCTTGATTATCATATCACTTCTAGAAGGGTGTACTCTTTTTAATTCATGATATCCCCTGGGAAACAAATCCTAAAATTCACGCAGGAGTTCAATAATCTTATCCACCTCCTACTCAGACCAATAATAACCAATAATTATTTCCTTAGGTTCTACATCAGTCCCAATATTAACTATATTTGTTTTCATAGGCTCATGATACGCGCGTGCCTTGTCATCTACTACGTCCATCACCTCACGCGTACCTTAAATGTGGTTAACATCTAGATTATTATCCTCATCATCATCATCATTTATCATGCATACCAGTTTACCCTTTTCATTTTCTTCCTAGGCATAGACCATTGCTTCTTCTTCAGTCTCTTCAAGGTCAAGGCACACCTTTAAATCCATCTCTCCAAACATGTCTAATAGAATTTCATAATCTGCAGTGCTTAATTGACCAAAGGTTTAGTAGAAAAGTAATCAAAGGTGTGAATTATACATGAGGTCATTTCTTTCCAATTAACTGTTTCATGTGTCAAATTTACATGGACATACCATGTGTGCACGCAGCCACTTAGGGTGGCGTAGAACTTATATACCTAAAGTGATGGTGGTAAGGCCTTCTACCCCTTCATCTGAAGTCTCTCACATTCCTGAACGTAGTACAAAGTAGGGGACTTCCCATGAAATTCACATTTCTGAGAAGGTACATTACTCCTTAGAAACCTAGTAAAAAAGGTGATTCTCACCTCCCGCCAATCCAATAGGTTGTCTTGGTGTGTAGTCCGCAAATGCGTTACTATCTCACGCATGGCATAAACAAAAATATTTCTTCTATCACCCTCATCCTTCCACTGATCTTCTATGGCACATAAAAATACATTAGGGTTCCCTTCAATAGTGTACCGAGGTACCTGGTTATGACTCAAAAGCTGAATGGCAAGTGACCTGATCACGCAAGTAAAAATATCCTTGATCTCTTGCCCAAATACTTCATACGTTCCATATGTACTATTTTCACAAGAAATACTTGTAGTATCACTAATTGAATGAGCATCATCCCACTGTATCACTCCTTCCTTAGATGGATCAGTTAGCTCATGGTCTTTGATTGCGCGCACATATATCCTGTTTAGGTTTTCTTCACTTAAAGGATCGACATGCAAGGAAACCTTTACATCTGTCAAAGGTATAGTGACACATTATTATTTGTTCTCAAAGCTAATATACTCCTTGTTAAAGTGCAAATCTGTATTATTCACATAACACCAAGGGCACCTAAGTAGCACTAGAAAATTGTTTGCCTCTGTGAGCTATAAAAATTCAAAGTCCTCAGTAAACTTAGTGAGCCCTGAATCATAATAGTTACATATTTCAATACCCCAATAGGATTAGCCCTAGTTCTGTTTGCCATATACAACACATTCAAAGTATATTAACTTATAGTTAAGTACATAAAATTATGCACCTATATCTATCATAATGTTTCTTAGAAGCCATCCATTAATAACCACATTCAATGTAATCTCTTTATCATACTCATGATTATGGGAGGCATATTTGCATGAAGTATCTACCTTCCACACTCATTACCTATGCATGGTAATTTTTCTCTTAACCATTCTCGTAAAGAAGGGATTATGTTCTCTTGACACAACATTTGACATGCCTCCTTTAAATAATCTACATATTTATGATGGATTTCAACCTTATTCACCTGTTCTAGTGTGCGTGCTTGTTCCTTCAAGCCCTGAATTTGTCATTGTAAATCCCTAATAACGTCCATAGTCTCTAGGTAAACTTCTTTCTAATGTTCAACATAAAGGTACTTGGCATCAATCAATTCTTGCTTTATTATAGTCAGCTTATAATTTGGTGGTTCATGTGCACGTGCAACCTTAACACATGTGGTAACTAACACTAGTTGTAATTCAGAACTAATTCCAACCTTCGAGATCCATTAATCTCCATCTGCACATTGTATCTAAATCATAACTTCTCCCTTGTCTTTTTTGTGCTACTTTCTCATATGCTCATAAAAGTCAGGGAATTCTTCAAACTTGTGTTGCTTTCCACACCATGAGAAAGCCAAATTTTGAGGGTATTCACATGTATAATGATCTAAAGATCCACAAGTAAAACAAATTACTCTAGGAAATCCTCCTCTTCCAATGTCACAACTTTGGTCTTTATATCACCCTCAGAAGCCTCTATTCCAGTTATCCCCATTATTGTGCCCTTTATTATGTTGTTCACACTTCTCCTTGGATCCTCTTGTTACACTAGTTTGGTGCACACTTATCTCAATAGCCTCATGAATATGATCAATCACTCTGTAGTTAACAATATCATGAGTATGATTTTTACAAATTTTACAATACATGGATACATTCTTCTAGATCGCGCGTTGCAAGAGTGGACATCTACTTACATCATGGTCTAGATAAAAAAACTCACAATCCAACAACATGATGTGTAAAACCTTGCGAGGATAACTATCCTTAGTATGTACCTTCAACCTTGAAATCTGTACACCATATCCCTCTATGTGCATTTCATGAGCTAAATTAGACAGAGATATTTTCCAACTATTTCTCCATTAGACACAATTTGTGTCCTCTAAAAATGGACTTACTCTTAGTGTTTACACTCCTAACTACCCCAGCACACATAGAGCTACCTCCAAAGCATCACACAGATCTACAAAAGGTCTTATGAGATAATGCACCCCTTTGAATGGAGTCAACAAGCCCCCCAGCAAACCGTTATGCATGCTGACTAAGATGTATGTCATAAAAAAAACTTTGATAACAAAGTTTTTAAAACATGCATCATACTCTCAAACACTTTCAAATAATCCCTTCTTAATGTCCTTAAGCATGCTGATACTATTGTGTTCAAACTCAGGGATATGGAACTCATCAAAAAACAAATAACACAAAACATCATAATCCACCAAAGTGTGGTGCGGGTCGTACTTTCTATATCAGCTATGCACATGCCATTGAAGAGTAGTATAAAATTGGCTCACCTTCTTATCTAGGGTGGTGATTCCATTAGCTTGCCATATCAACTCACACTTATTAATATTCTCTTCAACATCCTCAATAACTCTATATTTTGATAAGTGGAGGGAAATATCATAATAAGACTTCTAAGGTTGATGTGGGGGTTGCAGGGGATGTGGGCCTTGTCCTCTAGATCTAGAACCAGAACCATCACCAATATTTTCTCCACCACCAGAACCACTTGATCCACTTGATCCTGACCCTCCTGATATGCCTGAACCACCTCCTGTAGTGAGCGCTAGACTAGTGGATGTAATTCCTTATGTCCAAATGGTAGTAATAAAATGAACTCCCACATTTTGTAAAGTTGTAGTACTTCCAAATGTGTTCCCAATGATGTGCCAAAAAATATTCCTCTAATCGGTCCACCAAACAACAAAGATGTTGTCGCCTGTGATGCCATAAATATATGTGTTGTCTGATGTACTTATATAATCAAAGGGAAATGATATCTTCCTAAAGCCATTGGATTACCTACACTCTCATGTTTATCAATAGTTACTTTTGGGACTCAAACACCAAAAACAAGGGATAGGTTGCAAGGTGGGATTAGAAGCATGCCCGCTGTCTTTAGTCTTTCCTCATCAGACTCATTCTCATTATAAGATAGAGGGGATTCTCTACTATGCTTGCCTAAGTGGGGGAGAGCCTGATGATTTGAATTCATGTTTTCCACGTGAGCTTCAATCCTTCACGAGACATCATCCTCCATAACTCCACAAACTCCTCAATATCACGTTGGTTTTCCAATTACCTCTCCCACACCTCATTATAATTAATCCACCTTTCTTCTCTTTCCATTGCTGCCACCGGGTCCACCATCTATCACCACACCTAACCCTACCCCTGCACACGGTGGTATGTTTAGCTAGCCATAGGTAGGTGCTCAAAAATCAACACTACCATCAAGATCTTAATGGACAAAGAAATAATGTGAATGTAAGATCTTCTGGGCTCACACAAAAATTAAAACTCAGTAAATTTTGGACAAGAATACGTAGACACAACATACTCAAAATTATAACTACAAACAACACCAACCCACCAATGATCTAAAACACACATTTAAGGTTCATCTGCATCAAACAAATCTTGATACTCTTCCTATGTCCAAATCCTTGGTTTGTAACTTTAGCTTTTCTTTTATGCATAGGATGACAACTACATGTACAAATCTATTGGAAAGAAACAAAATAATGTCTCATAAAGCTCACGATAAATATGTTCTTAACCCATGTGTGCACATTGAAATTAGGTCTAGAACCATATCTTAATGCAAACTAATCTTGTCCGTCAATTAGCCAATCTTTAATGGCTGCAAGAGTCAACCGATACGCCATCATCATGCAACATCATGGTAATAAATTTTGAAAATAGGTCCTGACAATGAAACCAAAATGTAGTCTTATTTTGCCACTCAAATCCCTAGACGTGTTGACACATCACTCAGATAGACCTGAGTACTCACCCAAAGTGTAAAAAGGTACCAAGTCCCTCTTTGTTACTGTCTTCCTAGGGTGCTAACATGCATATTCATAATAACCACAATCAAATTACATATCTCATCATAATAACCATATCTCAATCTAGAAACATACATAATAAGGAAAACATATAGATCACATAAGGATTAATACCAGATTCACCATATAATAACCATGAATAGAGACATCAACAATCAATATCCATCCGTAATGATCCATTATATAAATAATGAAAAACCAGTAGCAGAATACATTACCAAACTATCATAAGGTCATGCACACTCATAACCAACAACATAAATATAATACATTTATTAGTACCAAAACCATGTAAATAAATAAATATATATATAGGGGGTGGGGACTTTCCCTTCACCACCCATGCGCTCTCAAAATACGTTGCATGTTCAAAAATAGCCATGCGCCACTATAAGATTATCTATAACTAACTCCAGATCTAATCATATTATTAGCTCAGACTCTATATGAATCTTGATCTTCCATATGTTCCTGAAATGACATTCATATATCCTTGAAGTCTTCATGTATTTATCTGATGTGTGCTCTACACTCCATCCTATTTTTAGCCCATGTAAGTCAAAATGGCTAAGTCCCAAACTTTTTCCTTCTTTGGTGTGAAACCTCAGGATGCAAAATTGTCAACCTTTCGCGCCTATCCACCCACTTCTCCTATGCCACTATATTATGTGCCTTTGATACATAGGTAATATTTTACTAGGCCAACAATGAAATCCACGTTACTTGATTCAAGGAGATTGCAAAAATGTTTTATGACCAAATTAAGTGTGGAAAGATGTACAACATCACAAATAGAAGAATAGGAAATGTAAAATCATGTTACAACCATTTGGAAAACACTTTTGAGATTTTCCTAAATGTATCTTTAATTTTTGCTTCTCTGATTGTGAATGAACATACAATACCTTTGCATAACTTTCAATTCACTGAAATCAAAGATATACCTAGAAAACATGTCGGTTCATCCGTCAACATAATCAACATTATTTTAGCCATATCTCCATGATCCACTATCCGTAGGCACAATAAGAGTGAAATTGTAAGAAGAGCACTTCAGATGAAGGACATGTTTGGATTTATCATTTTTGTTACTTTGTGGGGTCAAAATTTAGAGGTTCTTGGGAAAGAACTTGAAGACATTCTTTCTGTTCCATAACTCCCAGTGTTGGTAATAAAATCCAGTTGAGCCTCCAATTTCAAAGGAACTTCTATAGAGACTATCTCCAACACCAAATGGTATATCGACCCTAAAGTTCCTGAAACTAATACACTTCATGAGTCGGTTTCCTCATAAACAAATTTCTTGGCCCTCAACCAAACTTGAAATATGTAGCAACAATCTTACAGATCTTTTGAATGGGAAATGCATACAACAATGAGTGAGCTACACTTACAATTTTTATCATAACATCACAATGGATAATTTTTTACATGGTTTTCCCATTCAAAAAAGGTGAAAAATATTGTGGGAAGAAATTCCATGATGAACAAAATGGCTTGTGGTTCTATGTAAATTACAAGACACATGTTAATCATTATGATTACAGATCCACACTCCCCACAAATTTGAAAGATGCCACGGGGAGCTACAATTAGTTACAAAATTTGATGGACCAAATGAATCAATCTTGGGTGTCACAACTAAATACCTTTAGTTATTGTGCATAGATGATGAGGATGTAAATGAGATTTCAATCAAACAAAATTATTGGCCATGAATACGAATTCGCTCTCTCCTTGAAGAGAGAAACTTTCTGTGGAAACAAACATCTAAAATGTGTCATTCTAGATTCCTATAAATTAGAAGGTCTCACATCTCATGTCTATCTCCTTCTTTCATAAACAACAATTTTTTTTCCTTTCCTATGATTTCCACACTATTTTCTCGTATCTCCTTGTTTCAACAATGCAAATGATTTAGTCGGCATATTACAAAGGCTTACACCTTTCTTTCAATTTTTAATATAGTGGTTGTTAATAGAGGTTCAAATGCACATCCAGGTTCTGCACTTCCACAACATTTTTCAGGAATCACCGAAAGAATTTTTTTGTTATTAAAAATTTACAATCATCCAATGTAACTATGTTAACATGATGGAATGCTTTATTGAATTTTTGATGGTTTTCTTATGCATCATATCTGCCTTGTTCTTCTTTCTGTTTTGTTTCCTTCATACTACTTTTGAAATTTTTTTTGGCAATGCTAATCATTCAACTATTTAAAAATAAAATAATGGGCCAAAATGAAGATGTGTTGATAGATGTTTACGTAATAATTTTCCGTCAATCTATATGTTGCCTTATATTTGTTCCTCTTTTTTCCCTTCAAAATACAATTGAAAACAAAACATTTTTTTCCTTCTAGTTTTACACCTTTGGCTATAGAAAGAGAAAACAACTACCAAAATTGATTGTCTGAAGAAGTGTATTTACATTTTTCCCCCTTTTCTCCATACATATTTAATTGGTTTTTGAATGTTTTCGAATTCATTCTCTTTCTTCCATCTCCCATGATTTCACTTTCGGCATTAACATCGCACACCTCACGTATGATTACTAGTAGATTATTTAAAATATGCTTATCAAGTAGGAAGGGGAAGCAAAATTCTAGAGTGTGGAATCCTTCCCTAAGAATATTACAAAGCTTTGATGGGAATACTAATGGAGGGTACATTATTGAAGCTACAACTGTCCCTGCATCCTTTTCAAATTATTGTAGATGCATAACTTTTTTTGTTCCAATTATTCATTGCTTTGTTTCTTAACATCTATATCTCTGGCTAGGCATGTGGATGCAATATTAAGCCTCATGTGACCTTTTTAGGAATTTAGGAGGGGCTGGATTGTATATGACATTTTTTCACTTTTGGGTATCGTTATTGCTAGAGCCTCCTTGTTGAGGGAGAATTCATCTCATTCTCATGTATGTTGTTGAATTCATGTACCCTGAAATTTGATCAAAACTATTTTCTTTAATTGGTCAATGTGGATTTTTGGGGTTTACCCACAATCATGGGAATCAGAATTGTATATTTTCTTTTCACCAGTTTCTTAAAATTTAATCAAAATTGATACAATATAGACAATACATATTATTAAAATTTCCTTGCTCGGCTCCCATCTCATGCCCTAGCTCTGCTCCCATATGTCAAGGCCAAAAGGTTCTAATTTGGTAACTGCATGCTCCCTCAATATGGATAGAACTTATGGAAATGCATTAACATATGCCTAATACTATTAAAATTCCATTCCCACCCATGTTCTCTACTAGATTTTCCCTACTATGTTGCAAACTTATCAATATTTCAAAAATTTGCATGTCAGGAGAATTCCAGGTGAAATCCCTCACATGTTAGGTGAGTTCAAAAAGAAAATGTTTACACTACAAAAGTGATATTGTTAAATAACCAATGTTTCCCTTACACTTTACAATAGAGTAGTAAGTCTTGAATGAGCTAAAAAAATGGGAAGAGAGACCTAAGAAAAATCTTATGCTAATCGAAAGAGATTGTGTAAAACCCCACTTTTTAAGTCATTTATGCTATTCTAGACAATGATTTCACACACCAAAATTAATATGTGTACTCCTGGTGTGGGTGGAATAATAGGGCATGACTTACTTCGAAGCTTCATCACGAGATCAAACCTATGGAGTGCCCTTGTTTCTAATGGAGGTCTCATACGCCGAAGTTGTGTAATGGCTAAGTAGTCACCTTACAAAATACCTTTTCCTCAATATATAAACAACAATAGTATGTTTATATGTAATCATGCTCAATGTGGAAATGAGGATATATCAAGAGAAGCTAGGATGCACAACTAATGGATGTCATGCACATGTGTGCCACCATAATTACCATTTGAGTTAACAACATCGTCTATAAATACTCTAGTCTTATATATAATGACCTTCCTATTTGGTGTAAGCTATATTTAGACCAACCGTATACTAAGCTTTATCATGCCTTACAAAAATAGGATAGTCAAATCATTTCAGACCTGATTTTGTTAAGGCTTTTGACAATGTGAAAAAAGTAGAATTTTTTGTTCTGAATATGGATATTTTTGTATACAATGATGTATTAGCAAATTCAAACATTGGTTTATTAAGGCATGCATTGCATACCCATTGTTTTATGCTATGAAAATGTTCCCTTTGCAAACAAATTAGACATTCATGAAATCAATTTCAATTTTGAGTTGTTTAGCCATTTCTTGCTTTGCATCTAAACAACATGTTTTTTACGTTTTTTTGGTAGGTGCTGCTGCTACAATGCAGTCCTTGTTTATTTTTTCACTCAAAAAATAAATTTGTGGGATTGAAAGTGATATCAAGTCGATAAACTGGAGAAAATTTATTAAATATTATTTTGTGTTATAATTTGAGCCATGGAAAAGGTGGTACATGCAAGTATTTAATTTTCACTTTTTTATTTCCAAATTTCCATTAATGTCTTTGTCTTATCTAACAGATCAAACATTATCTAATCGGAAACCTTGACATCATTTACATTTGGGTTTCAACCCTAACACTTATTGGATTTTCCCTTTTTTAATTTTAAGAGTAACTATTGTAATAAATAATATATAAATGACTAAAATACAGTAATGACACAAGTAAAACTAGCATGTAAAATGTGAAAACCCTAAGCAAGAAGGAGAGATAAGAAGACTTAGCTGATTTCTGAGTGGACAGGAAGTGATCTGGGTAGGTAAAAGTGTTGAATAGACTGCTAGACAAGTTCGTCACTGCTCACTATAAATTCTAGAACTCAAGAATAGATCAGGACAAGGGTACCCATTGGAGGGCAAAGGCGCTTGGGGACTAGGGTAGATTGGATCTAGGTGTTGGTGACTATGCAAAGCTCAAAAATTGATTTCTTCTTTGTCACAAGGGTTTCACTGTTGATTCCTGTTGTCACTTGATATTCACTCTTTGATCACCGAAGGTACCTGTAACCTGCAAGAATAGAAGATTACCTACACATGTCCACAAACCACATCAAATCTAATAAAGTAAAATGTAGAATGTGGAGTCGGACTGACCCCAACGCAGTCACTCGAAGAGTGAACTTATTTCTGAGCATTGCACTACATCTCATACCCCATGTAGTTCTTGTGTGTGTGTGTAGAAATGATGCCCTAGGATGCCCTTGTGTAAGTTGCACAAATGATAGTGGGCTAGATCTAGAATGTAAAATGTATAACATGTGTGGATGGAATAGAATAAAATTCCCCTCCTATGTAGTGTATGCAAAAGTGATGCAACCCTTGTCCCTTGTATGGATGCTAGATGGATTCCTTTGAAGTGCTTTAGTGCCTTTGGAATGCAAGCTTAGGTGATGATAGTAATGCTTAGTGCTTGGTCCTTATTTTTGAGAAGTAACTAAGTATATATATGATTCCCTTGTTTGAATTTCATAATTGACAACTGGAAGGCCAACCCATAAGTGAAAAATATGCCCAAAAGATAAAAGAGACCCAAAAAGAGTGAGTAAAGAAGAAAGGGTTAGGAGTGCCTAGTAAGAGGGAAGAGCACTTGGGCGCTTCTGTCCTAAATGGGTGCTAGTGTCTGAAGGCCATAAAAGATAAATAAGTCAAGTTCTGATCATGGGTTGTAGGGTGTGTAAGACCAAATAGAAAAGCAAGAGACAAATAAAAGAGGCCAAAGATAGTTATCAACCACTAGTTTTCTTGCTTAGGAATCATATATACATTAGTATGATTTTAGGACCTAGAAATGTACCCAAGTGCATGATTTTGTGTCTACATTTTCCCCCACTTTATGTTGTTGAGTGAATACTTGATAACATAAAGTAGATAGAATATGTACCTTATGATCCTGTAGAGAAGAGTGTGGTGATAACGTGCCGAGTGGACAAGTGAAGCGTGTAGTGATTTCAAAGTGAAGCGTGGAGACTAGGAAAGGGAAGTGGACCCTAGGGGTGAAGCGTATGCATTGTAGCATGCTGTTGTAGTTTGTGTGAGTTGTTTCTTGTAAGGACAAACCTATAAAAGAAGAGAAAAAAAGTATTCAAAGTTCTGTATATGATAAATTAGAGAAACATGTGTATAAGTATGTAAAGAGTGTAAAAGTGTGTAAAAAGGAAAGTGTGCACCTGATATGTAAGAGAGTAAAAGATAGAAAAGTGTCATTAACACAAAGTTTCTTGAAGTTTGATTTTTGAATGTTGAAGGTGAGGTTTTTGGGTGATCTCATGCCAAGAGTGAGTTTTTTGGGTGATCTCATGCCAAGTGTGAGTTTTTTGGGTGATCTCATGCCAAATGTGATTTTTTTGGGTGATCTCACGCAAAGAGCAAGTGGATTGGGGAGAGAGGTCTTAGTTTTACTCTCCTTCCATGACTCTTCCCAATAAGCACCACTACAGATGGTATGTCCCGATTTATTTTGATTTTGTGTCGATTTGTTCCAAATTGTTTTGATTGTATTGATTGTAGGAGATAGAATGCATTCTGTGACTGAAGGCCAATGCCATGTTACTATAGAACTACTCTGTAAACTATTGTAGACTGTGTTGTACTCAGAAAAATGATTGTTTATACCCCCAGGAGACATTAGTGCCCAGGGGAGGCACATCGAGCACCATAATGCTAGTGTCTGATCTGGGCACTAGTGTCTGTACTATGTGTTTTGGACCCAAGTCAGATTTTGGACCATTCTGTGACTATACCTTTGTTATTTATTATTTTTTTGCACATATACTATTAATGATCTGAAATGTAGCTCTGAGCTGCTATAGGGGTGATTTATTCACCCAATGTATGCCCCCCTTGTTTGGGGTGCATGCGACAATAGTAGGAGAATGTGGCCCAAAGGAGAGGACCTGATGTTGATCTGAAGTGGATACCTATAGGGGGTAGGGGATGTGCATGGTAGAAACCAAGGCACATGCAAACAAAGTGGGCTAGTAACATGTGTTAGTAGTAAAAGTAGCTAGCATGCAAAAGAAAACAATGTAACAATCAAGTGTGCAAACAAGATAGACCATGAAAAGTGGGTTTCAAACATGGGACATCGCTCACAATGTCACAAGACAATCAGGGCTGAAGTAAACCAAAAGCATTTAATGATCACACAAGAATATAGGAATAGCCTGCAAAACAATAACATACAATAGTAGAAAAACAAGATCAAGAAAAATGTATCAGATAACCATGGTTGCATATAGTCCTGCAAGGAAAATGTTACACATGAAGCACCCGTTAGCATGTTAGAAAGATAAATAGTATGTCAAAGCATGTATAAATCAATGAAAAAAGTAAAGTAACTGTAATGAGAGGTAGTGAATAATGTACAATAGAACCTGAAGTGTGTAGAATGTGAAGTAAAAGTAGATGCCCTTAGGAGCCTCAGTGGGACTGGTAAAAGGTACAGTGCCAAACATCATTACAACATGTGAAAGACCTGTAAGATATTTACATTCACCTCAAAATACCAAGTGAGTGTGCATGTGTATATATGTAGAAAGATGACGACATACTAAGAATCCATCTAGCATGGAAAACAAAGTGTAACATGTAGATAGAATAAGCTAGAAAGAGTAAATATAACCAAGATATGAAAATGATTGTGTATGAGTGTGATGGTGTGGTATGAAAAATGTGAAGATGATATCATGCCCCCAACGGATGTGTATGAGATGAGGTTCATTTATAAGAACCCTCAACAGTCAAGAATGAACCATATAGAACAAGAGTGTGTCATCAGGGTAATGTGTTGTGTGAATAGATGCTAGAAAGATATGTATCGTGAAGCACAGAATGTGAAGTGTAATGGATGTGAGGTTCATTTTAGAATTAGACCCTCAACAGTCGAGTATGAACCGTGGAACTAGAGTGCATCATAGGGTAATGAAATACAATATGTGTACCAAAGGGTGTGAGTGGTATTAGGAAAAGATTAGTCATGAAGCAAGGAGCGTGAAGTATGATAATAGGTGTTAGAGACAACTGATAGTAAGAAAGGGGGGAAAGTGCCATTTCCCCCAAGTGTGCTGAATGGAGAGATATGTGATGATGAGAGAGACATTGCAGATGGGGGTGGAGTTTGAAATGCATCATGAGAAAACATATTGTCATCAAAATGATAGGTAGAAGCAAGAATAGGGCCATGGTTGGTGGGTTGATAGGAGGATCAGATGGAGGACTAATTTTTAAAGGAGGTTGCTTAGTTGGAATGGGTAACATCATAAAGACTTATATGAGGAGAGGATGTAAAAGGAAAGATTTTGAGAGGTGGTTGTTTAGTTTGAATTGGTAATGTTGTAGAAGACTTTCTGATAGAGGAGGGGATGGAGGATGGATTTTGAGAGGTGGTTGCGTAGTTGGAATTGGTAATGTTGTAGAAGACTTGATAGGAGGAGGGATGGAGGAAATATTTTTAGAGGAAGTTTCTTAGTTAGAATGGGTTGGATAGGTGGCTCTTGACTTACGAAAAGAAGGAACATTAGTAATTATGGACATGATGCTCATTAGACATGGAAGGATCAAATTTGGGAGCCCATTGGGATTTAGCAATTGGAGATGTATGTAGCAGAATTTTTGAAGCAAATGAAATAAAACCTTGATGCTCAAGGTGCTTAATTCTTCATTTTAAAGCATAAAATCATTGTCATGATGTCCATTAATCTATGATAATTAAAAATGGGAGACCTATGTATTTGGCAAGTTGATAAGGAGGGTATCAATGAGTAGTTGGACAAGTTGATCAATTGGTGATTGAGGAGCTCAGGAAGAATATCATGTTTCTTAGAATTTAGATCAAACTTGAGAGGTGATGATAGTGGTAAGACTTGAGGTTCACTGATATGAGCACATGTAGAAGACATAGGATTGGGATGAGGTGTAGAAGAAGAACTAGCATGTGATTGAGAACAATCCTTGAGATGTTGGATTTCAACTTTGAGAGATGTAATCATGGTTTCCATAGCTTGAATTTTATCTTGAATAAGCATGGTGTAAATGAATTTAATTGACTTGAAAGATGGATTGATTGGTTGTGAGTATCAGGACCAATAGGGTCATCAGAGAGATGATAAAAAATGGCACCTGTATTGCTTACTTGTGCAGGTGGGTATTCATGAGGGAGATACATAGTGTCTAGGGATTTTTGGAGAACATATTTGCAAGGTGGGTGCATTTGAATAATTGATGCAAGGATATTTGAGGAATTTTAGGAGCCATGAAAGAAGATCAGAGAGATAGGAAAAATAAGGATCCAAATGTTTGATCATGAGTGGGGTTCACCAAATGATTTAATTTAATTTTAATTAAATCTATATTTAGAGTAACTATTGTAATAAATAATATATAAATGCTAAAATACAATAATGACACAAGCAAAACAGCATATAAAATGTGAAACCCTAAGCAAGAAGGAGAGATAGGAAGACTTAGATAATTTTGAAGTAGACAAGAAGTGATATGGGTAGGTAAAAGTGTTGAACATGACTGGAAACAATGTTTTTAATGCTCACTGTAAATTTTGGAACTCAAGAATAGGAGTTGCAGGACAGGGGCACCCACAGGAGGGAAGAGTGTCTGGGTGCTGGTGACTAGATCTGGGCACTGGTGTCTATGCAAATTCTTAGGAATTGATTTCTTCTATGTCACAAGGGTTTTGTTGTTGAGCTCCTATCTATCGCTTGATATTCACTCTTTGATCACCGAGGGTACTTGTAACCTGCAAAACAAAATAACTACCTGCACATGTCCACAAACCACATCAAATCTAATAAAAAGATGCAGAATGTGGAGTCAGATTGACCTTGATGGTCACCCAAAGAGTGAACTTACTACCAAGAATTGCACTACATCTCAGACCCCATGTAGTTCTTGTGTGTGTGTGTGTGTGTGGGGAAATGATGCCCTAGGATGCCCTTGTGTAAGTTGCACAAATGATAGAGGATAGATCTAGAATGTAGAAATGTATAATATGTGTGGATGGAATAGAATAGACTTCCCCTCCTATGCAGTGTATGTAGAAGTGATGCAACCCTTGTCCCTTGTATGGATGCTAGATGGATGCCTTTGAAGTGCTTTAGTGCCTTTGGAATGCAAGCTTAGGTGATGATAGTAATGCTTAGTGCTTGGTCCTTATTTTTGAGAAGTAACTAAGTATATATATGATTCCCTTGTTTGAATTTCATAATTGACAACTGGAAGGCTGACCCATAAGTGAAAAATATTCCCAAAAGATAAAAGAGACCCAAAAAGAGTGAGTAAAGGTAATAAAGGGTCAGGAGCACCCAATATGGACAGAATGCCTAGGGCCTGATGTCCTAACTAGGTGCCAGTGTATGAGGCCATAATGGATAAATCAGTCAAGTTCTGTTAGGGTTGTAGGGTGTGTAAGACCAAAGAGAAAGCAAGAAACAAATAATAGAGGCTAAAGATAGTTTGTCAACCAATAGTTTTCTTAATTGGGAATCATATATACATTAGTATGCTTTTGGACATATAAATGTACCCAAGTGCATGATTTTGTGTCTACATTTGCACATCATTTGTATCCATGCACTTACCCGGTCTTAGAATTATAAAAGGGGGTTACAAATTGCTCCAAAAATACTTCAATTGGGTTTCAAACATAGATCTTATTGGATTTTAATCATTATTTATTTTGGTCGCTTTAAGCATGAATTGCACTTACATGAATAATATGAGCAAGATCAAGTTGATAAAGTGCAACAAAAATAGTGGATATATTTGGGTGTTACAAGTTGATCTGTGGAAAAGGTGTGGTATATGCAAGTATTCAACTCTCACTTTTTTTCCAACTTTCCATCGATACCTTAAATTTATCTAACAAATCAAAAACTGTCTAACATAAAACCTTGATGTCATTCATATTTTTTCTTTAATTGGCCAATGTGGGTTTTTAGGGTTTACCCAAAATCATCTAGACATGAATTAGGCGTGTTATTACACGTGTTACTCTAGGGGAATCATAATTTTATCTTTTCTTTTCACTTGTTTCTTCAAATTTAATCAAAATTTTTAACAACAGATAATACATATTATTAAAGTGTCCCTCCTCATGTCCGATAACATGCCCAGTTGCTCTCTCATACCTCAAGAAAAATGGCTTTGAGTACATTGTGGTCCTTCCCCATGGTAATTGTAGACTCCCTTAATAGGGATATAACTTATGGAAATGCATTAACCTAATCCTAATCCTATTAGATTTCCATGTCCACCCATGTGTTATCTACTAGATTTTCCCTATTGTGTTGCAAACATAACAATAATTCAAAAATTTGCATGTCATGAGAATTCCATATGAAATCCCTATCATGTTAGGTGAGTTCAAAGATGCCATATTTATTAAATATCCAATGTTTCCCTTACATTGTATAATATAACAATTAGTCTTAAATAAGCTAAGAAATGGAAAGAGTGACATAAGAATATTATTATTAATCCAATCGAAATAAATTGTGTAGAAACCCACTTTTTAAGTCATTTATGTTATTCTAGACAATGATTTCACCAATCAACATTACTTTGTGTACTCCTGGTGTGGGTAGATTAATAGGGCATGAGTTACTTCAAAGCTTTGTCACAAGATTGAGCCTATGGATTGCCCTTGTTACTAATGGAGGTCTCATATGCCGAAGTCGTGTAATGGCTAAGAAGTCGACTTAAAGAATACCTTTTCCTCAATATATAAACAACAATAGTATGTGTTTATGTAAACATGCTCATTGTGGAAAGGATGAGATATCAAGAGAAGTTAAGATGCACAACTAATGGATGTCATACATAGGTGTGCCATCATAATTACCATTTGAGTTAACAACATCGTCTAGAAATGATTCATTCTTATACAATGACCTTCCTATTTAGTGCAAGCTATATTTAGACCAACCGTATTCTAAGCTTTGACATGCCTTACAAAAAATAGGATAGTCAAATCATTTCAAACCTACATTTGTTAAAACTTTTGATAATATGAAAAAAATGAAATCTATTGTTCTGAATATGGATTTTGTTTACCATGTCATAATAGAGAATTTAGACATTGGGTTATTGACTATTTTGATACATGAATTGTTTAATGTTACAATTACAAGTACTTCATGATATGCAAAATGTTGGTATTAACAATAGTGTTGTAGATTTTATCTTCTTGTTTTCGTCATTTGCTATTAATTTGTCTTTGATATGCATGTGATATGTGCAAAGGCTAAATTTTACATATTATTTTGGAAATCATATGTTTTAAAACTATGGATATTTTTCGTTGGCAAGTCATTTCGTTAGTGGGAACTATTGCTTTCATTCCAAAATGTCTAACTTTGTGGGACAAATCTGTATTCAATTGGTTACTGTTGTGGTGATTATTGTTGTTACATGGAGTGGCCACTTAGCTTCCTCTATGTAGAATTGTGTGGTTGGTGATAATGGCAAAACAGGAGAAGGGAAATGAGTGTAGTTTAGGTGTTGACCGTATGTTGCAGATTGCTTATGGGAGGTTTTTTGAAAGGCATGCATTATATACCCGTTATTTTGTGCTATGAAAATTTTCCCTTTGCACACAAAGTAGAGATTCGTGAAATCAATTTTAGTTTTGATTTATTTTGCCATTGCCTACTTTGCATGCAAGCAACATGTTTTTCCGGTAAGTATTACTGCTGTAACACAACCCTTGTTTATTTTTCAGCCAAAAAATATTTTATGGGATTGCGAGAAAGATCAAGTTGATAAAGTGGAGCACAATTATTAAATATTATTTTTTTGTTATAATTTGAGCCCTGGAAAAGGTGCAATACATTTAGGTATCCAGACTTCAGTTTTTTATTTCCAACTTTCCATTGATTTCTTCATCTTATCTAACAGATTATTGGATTTTCCCTTGTTTATTTTTGACCCCTTGGAGCACAAATTTCAATCATGTAAATATTATGAGTGAGATTGAGGTGACAAATGGAACACTGGGTTTCGATCCTAAAACCTATTGTATTTTCTCATTTTAATATTGGGCCCTTTAAGCATGAATAATGTGAGCAAGATTGAGTCGATAAAGTGGAACATAAATATCATATAATTATCGAAAATTATTTACACGATACCTATTTCCCTACACCTACATGAGCTTAGAACTGTAAAGGGGGACTACAAAGTGCTCTAAGAAGCAAGCGTTTGAGTTGGGTTCCAAACATGGAACCTATTGAATTATTTCCATTTTTTATTTTGATACCTTTAAATGCAAATTACACTCACGTTGATAATGTGAACTCAATTATTAATGATTATTCACACATTGTTTCTTTCCATCTACTTAATTGAGATTAGAAATGTAAAAGGGGGCTACAATGTGCTCCAAGAAACACTTCAATTGTGTTTCAAACATGGAACCTATTCGATTTTAACCATTATTTATTTTGGTCCCTTTAAGCATAATTTGCACTCACATGAATAATATGAGTGAGATTGAGTTGATAAAGTGTAACACAAAGAGTGGATATATTTGGTTCTTACACGTTGATCTCTAGAAAAGGTGTGGTACATACAAGTATTCAACTCTCACTTTTTTTTTCCAACTTTCCTTTAATATCTTCAACTTATCCAACAAATCAAATACCGTCTAATCGAAAACCTTAATGTCGATTGCAATTGGTTTATGACCCTGAATCCTAATGTATTTTCCCCTTTTTTATTTTGGACCCTTTAAGAACAAATTGCACTCATGTGAATAATGCGACTGCGATTGAGATGATAAAGTGGAGCACAAACACCATATATTATATGGGTCTTATAATTTGAGTTGTGTAAAAGGTGTGATACATGCAGGTATTTAATTTTCACTATTTGATTTCCATCTTTCCATTGATGTCTTCATATTTTCTAACAAATCAAACATTGTATATTTGAAACCCTTGACTATGTGAAAAATAAAACTAAAAAATAGTAGATCTTGACTAGTAGATAAAGTTTACCTATCGTTCATATGACTAATCATTGAAAGGGCTCAATTATCAATGATTGTTCACACATCACCTATTTTCCTACAATTACTCATGCATTTACTTCAATTGGGTTTTGACCCTGGAACCTATTCGATTTTCCTCATTTTTTATTTTGGCCACTTTAAGCTCTAATTGCACTCACATTAATTATGGAGTCTTAGTATAAAACATTCACTTGCCAGACATGTATGGTAAACCACTGGAGGGACTCAATTATAGATGATTGTTTGCACATTTAATTTTATCCTAAAATTTCTCTAGATTTAAATTAAAAAGGGGGGCTACAAACTGCTCTAAGAAGCAATCATTTTGGTTGGGTCTCTCATATGGAACCTTTTTTATTTTTCCCAATTTTTAGTTTGTCCCCTTTAAACACAAATTACACTCACATGAATACTTTGAGAAAGATATAGATGATACAATGGAATGTAAATGCACTTCTCATTAATTTCCTCCCATCCTCTCCATGTTTTTCTCCTACTCAATTTTTAATTCTTTTCTCCATCCCCTTCGACGTTGCCATCGTAATTTCACGTAAGATTGCTAGTTTATTGAAAAAATATGACATTTTTGATGTGACATCTGACAGTGGTACCCACCCATACATGGAAATGTATATGTTTTATGGGGTCATACATCTATAAAGGTGCATTTTTGGGAGTTTAGCTTTGGGATTAAAAAAACCTAGTCATACCAGTAGTACATATTAGGAAGGACAAGAATCGCTCTAACGCAAAATTGCTATATTTAGTCCCACAATGACATGTATTCTCTTTTTCATTGTATGCCTGTGTGGATTTTGTTAGGCCATAGAAGTCACAAATACAAAATATAAGTATCCCTTCCCCCAACACTTTTCTCATCCCTTATCTTTTCTTAAGAAATCCCACACCACTTTTCATTCATAGTTGTTTCGTTTAGCCATTTAGAGGCCTCCCCACCTGAAGATCTTTGTTATGAACATTTCAATTGAGGAGACGGAAGGATCAGCTACACTCAAATCCATATAAGTGGTGGTTTTGGATGTAATAATGTTATTATTGGTAGTATTTGTAGTGGAGGAGTAAGAAGTACCCAGTCCATCACCCGTTATAGGGGCTGCATCAATGGTGATCATTCAATCTCTAGCGACTGGTCTTGTTAGCTCAATCATGACATTTTTAGAACTGTTTTTCGAATGAGGGTTCATCGGATGGGCCTTGTTATTATTCATGGCATTTTATTTTTCATCTTCATGTGTGATATTGGATGGGGATTTGTTCTTGGGCATCTTCGATTGATGGTCAAGATGGCCCATTCTATTTTACTGGTTTTTATGGAATATGTGTTTTGAGGGATTATTATTTATCCATTTAGGAAATAAATTTATCTTCTCTAGGTCCATGACATATAGATCAATATTGTCGTATTCCTTGCAGGCTATTTTTGAATATCATAATTCAATTTTGGAAAATCTCAACTCAGTCTATGTAGATCTTCCTGCCAAAGGCTATTCTCCCCACAAAATGCACAATTATACATAAAACTGCCCATAAAAAATACCATAGAGACATGCATGACCATACATGGGTGGGACCCGTGCGTTAGTAGTCACATCATAGGTTTCTTATTTTTGAATAAACCTGATTGAAATCAGATGGTGACATGTGGCAGGTAGTAGGGGGGTTAGTAGGAAACTGTGTTTGCAAAGAGCAGGTCATGGGTTTGAATCTTGCTGGGCGTTTGTACATAGTTTTTCAATAATGTTGAAAAATGCACTGTGTTTTTCAACACAACCAAAATCACAAAAAAATAAACTAACAGTTAAACCAAATGCCACGTGGAAACAGATGGCATGATAGTAACGATGATGCATAATATGGTTAATTTTATTTATGTAGTGTATTTTGTGGGGAAAATAGCCCTCGCCCTGCTTTTCTAGATAAATGAAGCACTATTTATTTTTGTATTTTAGGAAAAAAATCCTCGAATTTGTGTCCCCTTCGACCAGGGTATTATCATGGTGTAGTATTGTGATTGAAATAATTAAATTTCTTTACAAACAATGGGATGTTATTGTAATGTATTAGTTTTTCCTCTAAATTTTATGGGAATTCTTTTTGAAACCGCATCAGTAATTTTTTGTTTATTTTTTCCTTATTTAAATGGGTTGATGAAGATCTAAAGTGTCTTGGAAGTAATATTAAGATGTGTTAAGCATGCTTATACAATCTGGGGCACTCATATTTGTAGTTATTGACAATTGAATGAGATTTTATTTTGGTATTGTGAAGTAATTAAAAAAGAGAGAGAAAATCAATAAGCAAGCATGGTACCAATTATCATTAGTAATTATAGAATTATTTCTAAATTTTTTGTTGGATGTATATGCTTTTGGTTTTATGAAGGAGGTTACCTAAATTTTCTTATGTAGTGGTTCTATGGAGAAACTACTTACATTATCTTATCCAGTGGTGTAATGGAGGAGGCAGTTGTTCCACACAACTTTTTTATAACAAAACTATAAATAATATATTTTTTTTCTTAAATTTATAGACCATGTGTTACTTATAATTAGTATAGTCCCTAATTATCTAAGGTGTTAAAAATCTATAACAACTAGACAATGATTCTATCATTTTCTTTTGTGGCCAAATATTAAGCCCTTTCAAAATTTTAAAAATGTATGGTTTGCCCCTTCCAAAGGAACGCTACCTATTTTTTTTAGCCAAGAAAAATTGAGAACGAAACTCTAAAAAAAGAGGAAAAACCATAAATAGTAATACTCTCCATTAATTTACACATTTCCTTATATAAAAAGGGAACTATTGCTCGAATTAAAAATTGTTTGTATTTTTTCAATTATATATACAAAGTGCATTGTAATTAAATTATTCCATATTAAAACAATTATGAGATAAAAATGGATCTCAAAAAATAGAGAGAATCCTAAATATGTCGATTGTTTTTATCATTATGAGTTTTATATAGCTTGCATTATTACTAGAAATCATATGCGAGTGGTTGATGAGAACATCAAAAGGGTTTGTGGGAAGGGAAAAGAAATGGATTAGTACAACAAAATATTGCATGTAAGAAGATGTGATATGATGTAATGGTTAACATGTGGAGAGAAGATGATAGAATAAACATGAAAGAATGAAGGAAAACATATGTACATTGTCAAACTAAAGGAAGGTAATTATAGTTATAACAGAAGGTAAAATGAAATTCCAAACAAACATATTGTTTGCAATATGAAACATGTAGAGCTTATTTTTATGAAGTGAAATTACTTTTGGAAATTTTTGGGAAAGGGGGGAAGGGTATTTAGAGGAGCTTCATCCCTTTTTCGAGCATGCAGTAGAGGGCATCGAGACATTTTTGTAAAATTTTTGAAGGATAAAGTAGGAGAAATGTATAGATTTGCAAGCGAGGGGACTCTACAGATGACAGTGACGGTAAAACATTGTCTTTTTGTTTCACCAATGTCGATAGTGGTTTTCTACAAAGTAAGGCATTGAGACTTGTGGATAGTTAAATCCCAAACCATTTTGACTGGTATTTGTCTAGGATTTCCCCTGGAAATAGGTGGAACAAGAATATGGGAGGTGTTGTTGGGATCCCAACGGGGGCCAATGTATCTATATGTAGACATGTAGAATGTTGACATAATTAATAAATAAATAAAATCCCTATTAAACATTATTAATTCCTAACATATATTTCCCTCCCCTATTACTAATTCATCATTCCACAATTCCTATCTTGGCCCTATAATAATTAATCACAAGATTAATTATTACTAACCCCTTTCCTAACTTCACACTAACCTCATTTAACATTTCTAGGAATTTAAAATTCCTATCTACCTACCCACCTACTCTACATCTACCCTATAACTAGCCTCTCCATGTAATCAAATAATTAACACCTAATTAAACTTAAACTAATTTAATACCACCTCATCTATTTCAAGAAACTTCTAATTCTAGAAGCCTCTCTAATTTTCTACTCTTCTCCACTAAATTTTAAATTCCATGGATATTTCTCCATAATTCTAGAATTAATCCCACCTTGTCTATTTCTAGAAGCTTCTAATTCTAGAAGCCTCTCTAACTATCTACTCGTCTCCGTTGAATTTTAAATTCAATGGATATTTCTCCATAATTCTAGAGTTTTCTAATTCTAGAATTAATATCACCTCCTTTATTTCTAGAACCCTGTCTAGCTTTCTACTCTTCTCCATTGAATTTTAAATTCAATGGATATTTATCCATAATTCTAGAATTATCTATACTCTTTTATCTTCTCATTCAATACTAACCATTGATCTTCCATATACTTGGCAAGATCCTAGCCCTCAATTTCTTCTTCCAAAAACTATAAATTAACATGCTACCCTCTATGGAAGCCAATCCTTATAATCCTTAGCATTCATAGAAATCCATAGAATCCCTAGAAATCCTTAGAATCCCGAGAATCCTTAGAAATCCTTAGAAATCCTAAGCAATCATAACAAAGTACTGCTAAAATTCCTACAAAGCTCTATAACATCCGTTTGCATATATATCAAGAATCCACATGCAATATTCAATCCACAAAGAGAAGTGTTGTCCGTTTACTTCCATAAATTAAAAGCAAAAAATTCTATCCAATCATCTTGAGCACATCGACAACATTAAGGGAGGTTATGCACTGGTAAGTTATAGGGATTGCTTCTATCTCCCTTTAATATTTTCTCAATCTGAGGTAGTGTTTAATAGGACTAGTTTTAAGAAGTCAATTTGGTTTTGGTTTCTAGTTTGTATATATATCTAATCACTTTTTAGCATTTACATTATGAAACCCACCATGGGGCGTTGCCCCAATCTTTAGCTTGATTTTAATTAAATAAATTGAATAACATAGGTTGTGCAAGAATATTTTATATTTTGTTTTAGTTTACTTGTATATATCCCCTTGTGTGCTTGTTACATCCTGAAGGTGAAACCACGTATGTTCTCCTCTCGCATCCTAGGATGATATCGAGGATGAAAGGTGGCTAACCTTCCCCATTTTTCATTTATAGGGGTAATGCGACATGGAAGTGACATCCATGCACTTACCATAGTCCTAGGATTCTCATGACCATGGGCTTCACCTCCACGCATGTAGACACACCCCACATTCTGACGGGGTATATAAATCCTTGGAGAGATGTCATTATTGGCTAAGCGTTGTCTTGTTTTAAGAGAAGTGTGAAGTGAGGGGCTTCCACGTCTCATTATCTAGGTCATATACAACATCCTTGCAACATGGAATTGGGACCCATGTATCGCAAGGTATATCGGGGATGCTCCTAGCGATCTTGTACATCCTAGTCTAGGAAACCTTTTAGCTACATATCAAACTATAATACAAGGAGGCCGCACTCCCCAAGAATAATTGTTAGCTGACCCCAAATTGACACATAGGTGGAGATCCAATTGTGGCACCATCATCAATGTGTGGTATTAAAATCGGGCTAAAGTTTGGTTGAAATCCTACTTGACTAGTTAGGTTTTGCTTGCATGATTGTTATTTCTTGATTTTTTGTCGATACCAATACACAACCCCAAACTAGTACCCTTTCATCATACCATCATATACACTCATCATTCATCCCTTTGACCACACGATTTGAATTTTATTTGACTATTACCCACATCACCTTTGACCATCATACTTTTTTCACTCTGACTATCCCCATACATCTTTGACCATACTCTTATCATACATCATTCACTTAACATCACTCATGTGATTCACACCTTCCTTTTGATGTAAACAAAATAAAATAACAATAAAATTTTCCACACAATCAATAAGCTTTATAAACACAAAATACATTCACATACATCCCCCATTTCACGAACACATCTAAAATTCACTTACACATCCCTTACTTCCTACTTTGTATATAACACCATACCACATTGTATATAAACCACCTTTACATCTACATCACACTTCCCCTATCACTTATACATCCTCTCTTACTCCCTTAAAACTTATTACATTGTTTACAAATTATCATTACCCACACTTAATCACACATCCCCATTTTATATATGTAATTTATTCCACAACATCTCATACACCTAAACATCTATTCATCTCATTGTCACAAATATTCCACCTATTGGTTTAATGTTTTATTTTGAAGTCATTACATTTACATAGGTCCAAAATATCCTAAAACATATCACATCACACATCCCTTCCTAATCAAAAAATTTACTACACTTAAACATCCTCACATTCTCACACAATCTTACACATACGCTTTTACAATCAAACACCTTATCTAAGATTCCCTATTGGCATGATTAATTGAGTCTCACCAGTCGACACCTTGAATATAGACACAAAATCCTTATCTCTTATCCAATAATCCTAAGCACTCACACATTGAGGCACATCCTAAGCCCTCTATCATCGATTAACATCCTTATTCAATCCTATCATCCTAAAACAAGGTTCAATTGTTGGGATTATACATTGGTCAATAATAAATGTTATCCTATCTTCATCTAATAATCATACATCCTTCACCAACTTAATATAACTCCGTCCCATCCTCACATCTCAAATCACTAGGATCTGATGGCACATAGGACAATATTTACCCAACCTCAAATAGGAAATGATGACGAAACAAGCCACCAACTAAATACAGAAATTGGAAATGAATTATTCAATCCTCATTTTGTTGATGTCAATGCGAAATAAAACCAAAACCGAGGAGGAGATGAAAAAAATTGGTTAATACCAATATAGATGATGAGTCAAGCACATATTTCATAGAATGAAGATGACATGAAATGTGTAGTCACTTTGTAGAAAAAATAAAGATGATCTCCTCCTCCAATCATATCACATCGGTGAAAAACTTCCTTCTGGTTATACCCATGACCAACTTCATCATTTCCTATCTAATGAGAATGAACACATAGAGAAACAGTCCCCATACCAACTTCACTGCAACTAAAACAACTTAAATCACAAAAACCATCACGGTACAAGTGGATGGGATAGCAAAGAGAATACCCATAATTCTCATGTATCTAAGGAGGATGTATTGTCCCAACTACAACAAATGAGAAACCAAATTTACCATCTAGCCTCTGAAATTGATCCAAAATGTCCAAATTACCATGGTAACTGTGATTCTGAACATTCTGAATGTCCTAATTTCAACCTACCACCCACCGGCCTTCAATAATCCACATTGGAGCAGGAAGTAAATTCTATGAAGGAAACATTTCAAGGATTGCAACTCGGTAGAAAAATACGTCAATATAAGTTTGAGGAACTATGTCCTTATCCATTTAATCGCGATATCTTACGCGTCCTTTTTCCTCCATACTTCAAGCCACCTAAATTTGAAAAATACAAGGGAAAGGAAAATCCTTGTGAACACGCCAAGGATTTCTATATGTTGTGTCAGGAAGTAGCCTATGATGAATGTTATTTATTGATACTCTTCTCAAAAAGCCAAGGTGGTCCCACTCTCGAATGGTTCCTTCACTTTCCCGAGGGCTCTGTCACCACCTTCGCTGAATTATTAAAGAAAATTTTCAAAAACTTCTCGTACAATGTGGAGCAAGATGTCACAATGATTGACCTAGGCAATACCAAACAACACAATGGAGAAAGCTTTTAATATTTCTTGCAACGATGGAGATCTCTTGCTAGCCACAATCCATGGCCCATCCCTAAAAAGTAGTTGGTCACTATATTTTTCGTTAACCTCCATTAAGAGCTATCCTTCAACCTCCAAGTCCATTGTGCAAAACACCTTTGATGACACCATAGAAAAAGGAATGCAGATGGAAAAAGATCTTGTCTCTAAAGGCCTCATCAAACTGTATTCCTGGGATGAAAATAATCAATCTAATCAGAATTCCACACATGAAAAGCACAAGTATTTTAACAACAATAAGAATTCTATTGGTGATGGAGTAACAGAGACCAAACACATTCAACACATCTAAAAATATGCTGCCATATCCATTCCTAAGGGTCAACCTTGATCAACCCAATATCCAAAGAAAGGGTCATATCCTTGAAAAATCTTTGTTGCTAATATGGTTGGTTTCCCGCAAACCCATCCAATTGATGAGTCTAGACCCAAATCCTCTTGGTTTAGGGAAATTGAATATTGCAAGCTCCACAAAATAAAGGGTCATGTCACAACCAAGTGTATGAAGCTAAAGAACTATATTCAATACTTGATTGATTGGGGTGAAATAAAAATCAAAGACATTACATCCTCCTTTTCTCAAAATAAGAAGTTAGGGATTTATCAAAATCTGAAAGAGTCTGTGAGAATCGAATCAAAAATGATGCACCACGATGAAGTTGCACTCTGATGGAATCGAAGTAGCTCCGTCGTAATTACAAGGAAGAATCGATCAATCAATGGAAGAGCTTGCATAACAGAACAAAGCTTGCACATACAAAAAAAGATAGCGAAGTGTCTTGGCATGCTCATAATGTCAAATGAAGGTATACATATAGGGTGATGAGTAACCCTAGTGCATAAAACCCAAGCAAACCTTAAACCTAACCCATGTGATATGACCCTCCAGATGTGAGTGGAGGACACATAGGATCCCACACACCAACACCCCCCCTTCATCGAAGCTGGGGGTAGCGTCTATGATGAGTCAGACACAACAAGAAGACACTCCTAAACAACTAAGAAAGATGTGTCAATGGGGCCCGACAACTAAAGGCCTGATAAGGTGCCCATATACAAACAACATCTTCATAGAAGAAGAAGAATAAGAGAATGACTATATAGCCCTAAGAAGATGAGTAGCTGCATAAGACCTCACCCCAAGAAGAGACCGTAAGTGAAGAAACTTCACCTCAGTGAAGGGCTCGATGAATATATCTGCAATCTGATCAGCTGTCTAAATGTACTGAATGTTGATGAAAGGGTCATACACCCCTCTTGGCAAGTCCATTTAAATAATCCTTGAAAAAATCTTTTTCGCTAATATAGTTGGTTTCCCACAAACCCATCCAATTGATGAGTCTAGACCCAAACCCTCTTGGTTTAGGGAAATTGAATATTGCAAGTTCCACAAAATCAAGGGTCATGTCACCACCAAGTGTATGAAGCAAAAGAACTATATTCAAGACTTGAATGATTGGGGTGAAATAAAAATCAAAGACAATACATCCTCCTTTTCTCAAAATCAGAAGTTAGGGATTTATCAAAATCCACTCCTTAATCATGGTCAAAGCCACACTTCAAATCAAGGTCATCAGAATTCTGGTAAAACCCCCTGAATCATCTAAGTATCAATCTAACCATATAAATTACCAATGCACACCCTTTCAATATGAATCTTTCGTCATCCGTATTCACCAGTTCCCCCATTGAGTAGCCACCACCAAAGTCAAGGGACCTTCCCAAAACCCTCAATGTGCTATTATTACTCATCGAATCCATGTAGTGGTTCAAGGGGTTGTTCCCCTCTTCTTCCAATCCACCTCAACAATCTCAAACAATATTTTTGAACAGCTTGAAAAGACCCCCACACATATTTCCATCATGGATATTCTTAAAACATCTACTGTACATAAATATATCCTTTTCCACGTTCTTAAGGAGACTCGCGTCCCAATTGATATTGATTCCATGCAGTTTCAAGCCCTAGTTGCCCACCTTTACCCTTATCCATCACCCCTAATTATTTTTTACCCTACCAAGACTTGCCACTACATGGCCCAACCCATAATTTTATTCTTTACATTGAGGTTCATATAGAAAATACTCACGTCAAGCGAGTTACTAGTGGAAAATGGGTTTGGTGTCAACCTTTGTACTCTATCTCCCATTCAACGCTTAGGGTAAAATAGATAGGATTTAAGATAAGAGATAATTACTATCTAAGAATACGATAACACTGCAAGAAAATATATGGCCACTTTATACCTTCCCATTAATGTGGGGCCAGCCACGGTGCCCACCATGGAAAATTTTGTGGACATCCAATTGCCCTACAATTTACTACTTGGTCACCCTTGGATCCATGAAATGCACATTGTCCCATCCAAATTACATAAACAACAAAAGTTCGATCATGATGATGTGGAAGTCACCATCCATAGTGACCCTCAAACCTTCTAGTTTTTTCCAGGCACTTGAAGCACAAGCTTATGAGGAACCATATTGTCCCATTATTGAAACCGTTGTCTTCAAAATTTCCATCTCCATCATCCATGACATCTACCACATCATATGATTTACTTGAAAATATTCCATCCACTTCACATAACACTTCATCATCATCTGATCATATCTTACACACTCCATCCACATCCACTCTTATCTTACCCAATCCACCTCTTAAAATCAAAGCCACATGGTGTAGAGAATACCAAATTTTCAGTATTGAACAACTTCCTCTTTCACCTAAATAACATGGAAGGCCTGACATGTGTCATGCTAATAAGCAAACATATTCATTAGGATCTTCAAATTTTATCTGCTTTGGGTATCTTACCGACAAGTACCTAGAGCCATCCGATACTACATTGCTCATATATGATTCCAAACCGTCTTGCTACTTTGGTAATGAATATCCAATCCCCAAGCACATGATTACTCACATGGGTTATTCTGGTCGAGGACTAGGTCACCATGAACAAGGTGTCTATGAACCCCCTTATTGTCATCCCCATTTTTTTACAGATATGGATTAGGGTACCAAACACCTGATGAGGGTATCTGTGATTACCTAAGTAACATAACCGAGATAGCTGAGGATTCCATAGATGCCATTATAACAAGCTTCATTTGTTTCTAGTACGAAGAGCTTTCCACCACAAACCTCTTCCATGACACTACCATCCTCTCTATTGATGTTGCTCTCACATATCCCCAACTCATCTAGTAGAACCAAAATTCTGAACATATCCCTCTCAACACATTTCAAAATGACGAAGAAATTATCGAGTTCATGGGAACTCGGTATAATATACCAGTCGGTGACCATAAAAAGGGTCTTGAAGTATGTATAAATGTTGAAACCTATTTTGGTGATGAAACCTCCAATCCCAATTCAACATACCCCATCCTTACTCCTTTTTCCATCTAGATGAGGAAGATCCCCTTGCTACTTTTTTTGAAAATCCCTTACGTCCAAATCATGACCCAGCTATGGATCAACTCCTTCCGGATCCTAAAATTCTACAAGGGTGTTCAACATCACTAATATAAGAAACCATTGATATTAATATTGACACTGAAGAGGACACCAATATTCTCAAATTGGGGGCATATTTATCTACAAAAGAACAAGCTGGAAATTCATTATCGAAGAATTAGATAAATGGACATTATACTTTGATGGCTCCTTCACAAATCATGGCTTAGGAGAAGGCATCATATTCATCACACCTCAAATAGATCTCATCCCTAAGGCCCTTTGGCTCATTTCACCCTGCACTAATAATATTACTGAATATGAGGCACTTGTAACTGGAATCAGAATGGTTATTGAGTGGAATATAAAAATATTAATTTATTTGGTGACTCGCAACTCATAATCAAGCAGGTTAATGATGAATACTCAACCAAAGATGACAAAATTGTTCCATATAAGAGAATGGTGGATATATTCAAGTTTTACTTTTAGCATATTTAGTTTGAGTTGGTTCCACGAACAAATAAAAAATCAGTAGATGTAATGGCTACCATTGGTTCTCTCTTGAACATGGCTTCAAATGCCCATACATCATAATTTTTGGTTGAACAACTCATGGTTCCAGCATATGACATCCATGAATCTGAAATGGTATGTGAGATTTTTGTTCCCAACTCCCCATGGTACCATGACATCTATAATTATATCCATGACCATATCCTTTTACCCAAACTTCCTCACAACCATCGTAAATCCTTCATCCAATGCACATTTAGATTCACCATCCTTGGAGGTACCCTCTACCATAGAGAATATGATGGAACCTTGTTACGATGCCTTAACTAACAATAGGTTAAATTAGTAATCAAGGAAGTTCACAATGACATATGTGATGCTCACACCAGTGGTGTGGTAATGACTAAGAAAATTCTGCGTAGTGGCTACTATTGGCCTATCATGGAAGAAATGCATGATCATATGCTTGTAAATGCGTCCCATGCCAAAAACATGCTAACCTCATCTATGCACCTTCTCAAGATTTGCATCCCATCACTACTCCATGGCCATTTTCTACCTGGGGGCTTGATCTCAAGGGAAATCTTAATCCTACCTCATCTGATGGTCAAAATATCATCATTACTACTACATAATACTTTACCAAATGGGTTGAAGCCATTCCACTCACCTATGTCACCAGAAAGAAAATATCAAAAATTCATCCTTAATCATATCATTTTCTGCTATGGTATTCCATCTACCATTATCACATATAATGGTAAATCCTTCAAAAATTGCGACGTCTATGAACTTTTTGATCACTTCCACATCAAGCTTAAGTTATCCACCCCATACTACCTAAAAGGAAATGGAAAATCCAAAGCATCCAACAAAACTCTCAAACACATCGTCAATAAAACTGTTAATCATGTAGGACATAATTGGCATACATAAATCTATCCTTCCTTGTCGGCCTACCACATCCATCCACACTCCTAACCGCTCCACTCCATATTCCTTTGTCTTCGGCATCAAAGCTATCATGCTCATTCAGATCGAAATTCCTTCCCTCCAAATTTCTCTCTAAAACCTTATCCAAGATGGAGACTATCATGTTCACCACCTTCAAGAACTTGAGTTGCTGGATAAGAAATGCCTCCATACCAAAATTTCCTTCACTGAAAATATGGAGAACGCATCAAAATCCGTGAATTCAAAGTTGGTGACCTGGTTCACAATGACATATGTGATGCTCACACCAGTGGTGTGGCCATTTACTAATGCATAACTTTTAGTTTGGTGGATGTAATTTGGAAACACAAAAACAAACATAAAATAAGAATACCATAGACTATAATAAGAAGGAATGACGATAAATCTGAAATATCAAGTGTAAATTACCATATTAACATGAAATTGTTACAATCTCACACATGAGGTACTTTAAGTGTTACTAACTTCACTTGCCTTCCAATAATAACCATGGGAGAAACTTCACAATTACACCTCTTAATGGCTTCTTTAACACACCTTCAAAGTGATGACTTCGTTTACACACTTACTCATACAATATTTCTCACTATTTCCTTTTATGCTAAATGAGGGGGGTGGCCTATCTGTTTATAGAAATTCCAAGCTTACCCATCTTATCTCTAAGATAGGATAAGATATCTACTTCTGGCCAATCATATTCCATACCTTAACCTCTTGCTCTTTACATGTAAGCTTATCTTTTAAGATAAGATAAACCTTATCATCTCACATGGGTTCCACCTTTTTAGACTTTTCTATAAATAAAATACACAAAATATTTATGACCTCACTCCTTTGTCCTTATTACCAATATAATAAGTCTAATTCCTAATCATGTAGACCCTACTTCTCTACTTACCCTAACTTTGACATTTTAACATTACCGAACCACTTGCGATAAATATATACTTTTTACAACAACATTCCTATTGTACTTTTGACTGTTACCGTACTATACATTATTGGTAGGCACCATACTGATGGCACCATTATATTCTATTGGACACTAATAATAATTATACTTAACAACATCCTATTCCTAATACATACATTAATAAAATAGAAATTATGGAAGAAAATTTTAATGTCGACATTTTACGCCTTCCTAGCTTCTACTTCGTCCTTAGAGTAGACTCTTATGGACATTCTGAAGCTAGTGCCTGAAAAATATTTAACTTGTCATGGTTGACCAATTTTATAATGGGAGTACCATCTAATTCCTCCATTTGATATGTACCATTTTTATGCACATGCCGCTATTTTGTAGGGACCCATCTATTTAGGAAGAAATTTTCTCTGGCTTCTTTTTTTGTATCTGGAATCATATATTAGAACCAAGTCATTCACATGAAATGGAGACGAACGGATCTTTTGATCAAAGTATTCCTTTTGCTTCATTTTCTTCTTATAGCTTGTATCCTTCGTTATTTCCCTCATTTCCTCTAGCAAATGAAGATGCACTAACCTTTCTTTTACTGAATCACTTTAATTCATCCTTTCATTTTTCATAACTCTCACAGTGGGAATATCAAACTCAATAGGAAGAACTAGATCAATCCCATAAGCAAACTAAAATAGGGAGTATCCTGTTGCTGACTTTGATGTTTCCCTATAAGCCCATAATGTTGCATGAATCCTTTTATCCCACTTATGTACTTACAAGGCTACATATTTTGCTAGAATTTGACATAACACAAAATTTTTCCATTCCACCTATCTATTTGTGCTTGTCTTGTATGTTGTTTCCTTCCTGTGCTTAATAGAATTTTTTTTGACTAGGGATTCTACCAGCTCATTAACGAAGTGGCTTCCTTGATCTATTACAATTTCTAAAGGAAAACCAAATCTAGTGACAATGTGTTCATATATGAACCTTACCACTTCATCCATGGAAGTTGTTTTCAATGGCCTAGCTTTAAGCCACTTGGTTAAATAATCTGTGACAACTACAATATACTTATTTTGGAATGGGGTAGTTGGAAGTGGACCTATAATATCTATTCCCCAATTTTCAAAGGGAACAAGGGGAAGAATAGGGCATAATGGAGTTGATGAAGTTCTTACGGTTACCATGTATTTGACAAATATCACATGTCTTACAGTAATTATAACAATCTCTAAAAAGAATGGGCCAGTGATAACCTACATCCAACATCCTTCTTGCTATAAGTTGTCCAGAGAAGTGTCCTCCACATGTACCATTATAGAATTATTCTATCAGCTGCTTCCCTTGATCACATCCAACTACCCTCTTATACTTGTCCATCAGGTCCTATCCAAAATAATACTCCATGCATAATAGAATATGGACGAATGGGTTTAGTAATATTTCTTTTAGTCTTTGCATTAGCACCATCAGGAAACTTGAATTCATTCAGATAATTCCAAATATCTATGTATTCACTAGGGATTGTGTCAAGGGATAATAATGTTGCATCTAGGAAATCATCATCATCACAAGATGGACCTAAACCATCATACGCTCGAGAAAGTGCATCTACATTGACATGTTTTTTTTTCTGGCCTATCTATAATATCAAATTAAAATTATTGTAGCAAAATTATCCATCTTGCTATCCTCCTGATGGGTTAGGCTTATTTACAATATATTTTAGAGCCTGATGATCTGTTAGAACTATAAATTTCTGCCCTAAGAAGTAATTTATAAACTTCTTTACAACAAAAATGATAGCTAGAGCCTCTTTTTCAGTTACAGTATAATTTACCTCAACACTGCTCATTTGTCTGTTCCCAAAGTAAACTGGATGATCATTCCCATTTTCATCCTTTTGGCTCAAAGTACTTCCTAGTGCTGCATCTGAAGCATCGGGTATACATAATTAATGGCTTGCTCCAATCTGGATTCTTTAAAACAGGTGAAGACACCAGGGCTTCCTTCAGTTGTTCAAAATAGCTTCATGCACCTTATTTATTAGTTCATAAGCAACATCCTTCTTCAAGAACTGGGTTAGTGGCTGTGTAATCTTTGAGAAATTCTTGATGAACCTTCTATAGTAACCCACATGGCCTAAAAATGATCTCAACTTACTTCTATTCATAGGAAATGGTAACTCTTTGATTTTTGAAATTTTATCAGGATCAATACCAATAACATCTCTGGATACAACATGCCCTAACAATAACACCTTTAGAACATCCAAAGACACACTTTATAGGGTTTAGTGAGGCTTGTGCTTCATCCAACCTTTGAAATGCTATCTCCATTTAGTGCAGGTGGTCCATCTTACTTCTATAGACGCAAAAATCATCCAAAAATATTTTGATGAAGTTCCCAATGTAGGGTACAAACACCCTATTAATCAAGCGTTGGAACATTGCCGGAGCATTACACAACCCAAAAGGCATAACTCTATAAGAAAACGTTCCCCCAGAAGTGGTGAACGTGGTCTTCAGCTGATCTTTCTCTGCTATATGAACTTGGTTGTATCCGTTATATCCATCAACAAAACTATAACATTCCTGGCCAGCTACTTTGTCCAAGATTTTATCTGAGAATAGAAGAGGGTAACGATCCTTCTTCGTTTGCCTTATTGAGCTTCCTATAATCAACACAAATTCATAACTTCCCATTCTTTTTTTATTGAAATCACAATTCCATTATGAATTCTCCACAGATGAATCCTGCATCAAACAACTTATTTATTTCTTCTTTTACAGTCTCAGAAAAATTAGGATTCATATGGCATTTGCTTTATGGGCTTAGCATCATACCATCAATAGAAACCCAACTTACTTGACAGAGTTCCAATCAAAAGTGAATATGTTATGTACCTTGCTGGAGGAAGGATTCCTTCTCACTCTCCATCACAGCATCACCAATATTTATTTGTTGGAGAGGATCATATTTTATTCTTCAGATAATTTTATGGGTTCATGAGTTGGTGTGACTGTAAGGATAACCATGACTGAAACATCAACCTCACTTTCTTCATCTTCTGTGTCCACTTCACTGGTACTAGAGTAATCAGAGGATTTCTAATCATCAATTTCTTCACTTGAATCCATAGGTTCTGTCTTATGATGTCAAGGGATCATGTTTATCTTCACCCTCTCTCTACCACGTCCAAGTATTAGGAAGCCTTCATTCCAGTAGTTTCTTACATGAACTCTCCTTAGCCATGGCCTTCCCAACAACATTCGGTATGCAATAATACCATTTTTCATCACCTGATATTCTATGACACATACAACACCCATAACAGATATTGCCACATTTGAAACAACACCTTCTAGTTTAGTTTTTCCCTTATTTAATGAGCTTAACATAAGTGTTGATGGGGCGATCAATTTTTAAACCCAACATATTCATTACAGACTCAGTCATTATATTAACTACAACACCTCGATCAACTAATACATCATGAATTGAAATACCATTACATAATACCTCAGCTTATGGAGTGTAGGGATTTGCCTCCACCTTCAAAAAAGGTACCTCGACCTCCTTCCTTCATCGAGCATTGAGTCCACTTCGCAGCTCCCTCCTCTTCTCAGAAGACATAGCCAAGAAGTTGACCATATGTTATATTTGTAGACCTTTTGGAAATATCTTCTAATATGGAGTATGGTCCTTGCCCCTATGAAATCAGAAAATATTGCACACCCAGCTTTCCTCTCCTATTTTTCTTACTAGTTTCTCCTTTCATCTTCTTAGGATTATTTCCATCTTGGTTATCTTTTTGTTTCTTTTTTTTTATTACAAACACATCTACTTCATTATTTATGCTCCTATCTACTACATCAAAAGAATTCACAGGTGATTTTCCTTTATCATTATCTCTTATACCAGATATAGAAGCTCTATCTAGACAATTATACTTATAATGACCCTTTTTATGAACAACCATAACATACCACTTCAATTATATTTATTTTTGGACCTCTATCTGCTCCTTGAGAACTAAATTCCTTTCCTTGAAGAAGATTAATAGTTAACTGACCCATCTTCCTGAGAAGTTCTTCATACTTAGTAGATGTACTAGGAGAAAATATTTGTGCTCACTGAGAGTGGTTGTGCATTCTGGACCAAAGGTGTTGGTGTAGGATCTACCTTAGTAATAATTTCTTTAGTCTCCTATTCCATGCTCTATTCTTACCTTCTTGCAATCTCCTTTTCTTGTTCAATTGTAGTTGGGTGGTCATACTTTACTCATTGTCTGATCGTCTGGCTTCATACTAAGAATGAAGTGGTTACATATGATATTATCCATGCCATTCATCAACCCATCCGCTAATCCTTCCTTCCAGATCTAGGCATCGAGCTTCCTCCTTAGCACTAGAACATGAGTATGATAATCTCTTATCTTCTCCTTCTCTCCTTGCACTAGCTTTGTGATCTCGATCATGAGATCTGCATATTTCTGTTGTTAACCAAATTCTTCAAGAAAACTTTCAGGTTAATAAATCCCATGAGTTTTTCACATTATCACCTAGTGTTTCAAACCACCTAAGTGCTGAACCATCCAGAAAGATAGGAAAAAACTCAATCCATTGTTCCCTTCTTATGAGGCCATTAGAAATGCAAGATCATTTAAAATATTGAATAAAAGAGGAAGCATCTTAATTAGATTGGACTGAAAAAATAGGAATCTTCCCCATTTTCAAAATGTAACCACAGTGAAATACCAACCCACAAGTACAATCAGTAAGACTTATGTGTACAAATAATTGGAATCACTATAATAGAAAGTGACTTTACACCCTTCTATAATAAAAAAGAAACGACCATGGTAAACTCTGGTAAAACTTAACTTACTGCGGTAAAAACTAACTTGACTGTGGTAAACACTATTTATGGTAAAAACTGACTTTACTATGGTAAACACTATTTATGGTAAAAAATGAAGTTACTAGGGTAAACACTATTCATGGTAAAAAGTAAAGTTACTGTGGTAATTACTATGCATGGTAAAAAGTGACTTTAGCATGGTAACTACTAGGCACAATAAAAAACAAGGTTACCCTTCTATTGATTAATGACTAAGTGGGAATATCTATCTAGAAAATCCACCAACGAGGAATGGTCCTGGAAACAGAACCAAAATGTCATCACCAATTCGGCACTATGATAATTCTTCACTAGAGAAATTCTCGTGCTATGATTATTTACTAATGCACATGCTTTTAGTTTGGTGGATGTAATAGGAAACACAATAACAAACATAACACAAGAATACCATAGATTTTGATAAGAAGGAATGATGATAAATCTGAAATATCAGTGTAAATTACCATATTAACATGAAATTATTACAATCTCACCCATGAGGTACTTCAATTGTTACTGACTTCACTTGCCTTCCAACAATAACTATGGGACAAACTTCACAATTACACCACATAATGGTTTCTTTAACACACCTTCAAAATGATGACTTCATTTACACACTTATTCATACAATATTTCTCACTACTTCCTTCTATGCTAAATGAGGGGGGTGGCCTCTTTATTTATAGAAAATCAGGATTATCCATCTTATCTCTAAGATACGATAAGAAATCTACTCTGAAGAACCATATTCCATACCTTAACTCTTATATGTACATGCAAGCTTATCTTTTAAGATAAGATAAACCTTATCATTTCACATGGGTTCCACATTTTTACACTTTTTTACAAATAAAATACACAAAATATTTATGACCTCACTCCTTGTCCTTATTACCAATATAATATTTCTAATTCCTAATCATGTAGACCCTACTTCTCTACTTACCTTAACTTTCACATTTTAAAATCACCGAACCACTTACGACAAATATTTACTTTTTACCACAACATTCCTATTGTACTTTTAACTATTACTGTACTATACATTATTGGTGGCGTCATACTGATAGCACCATTATCTTCTATCAGATGCTACTACTAATTATACTTAACAACATCATATTCCTAATACATACATTAATAAAATAGAAATTACATACATCATGAACATCATGCATCTTAAATTATTCTATGCTTAAGTGCACACTATTAAACATCCAATTATTAAAAAAAATCATCCAATGGTGAAAACCACTTTGGTGGCACCTTAGGTAAGTACTATGGTGAAAACTAGTTTCCGATGTTATGGTAAGCTATATCCTACATCCACTAGTGCCTCACATACGTGTTAGCACAATGGGGGCAAGACCCTTTATCCATACTCATATTTTCCATCCCTATCCACACTCCTCTCATATTATCCTAATTCAAACTTCTTTTGGTCATGACTAGAAGTAACGATTCTATCATGACTTGGAATGCTATCTTGATCTTCACAAAGGTCGCATTGTCTACATCAAAAATTTGGCACTAAAACATTGAGAAGATTCAATCCTCTACATCAATGCTGAGAATGAAACCCTTGGAATATCCAGAGGCTTTCATTCCTTTTCATCCCCCCATCCACCTTTCATCATCATATCCTCCTCTTTTCAATCGCTTTCCTTTTCTCTTTGTTATTCTGCTTCAGTTAGTGGAATGGTTACATTGTAAATATTTGTACAGTTAGATCACTTTTTAAATTTACTTTGTATAATGGTATTGTAAAAATTCCATAACATTTACCATATGTATATACCCACTTGATATATAAATCATCACATCCATACTTAATCTACACTATCCACATCAACATTAAACACCACACTAAGAACTACACACTACTATCCATAATAACATGTCATGACCATATCTGCATCTCATAATCTAGTTCACAAAATAAATAATAAACCATGAAAAACATATCATCATCAATAACATACATCTAAACATCAAAATACGGCTAACCACATAACAATAGTAATAAATAATCATCATTACATCAAACACCATAATCCATCTACACCTAACATCCTCATAATAAATATCCATTCATTTTACATTCAAATTATTTAAAATTGGCATTATTCATACATATCTACATCTCATCAACATCAAAATCATTTCATCATCACATATAATTTAATCATATAACAAAAAAATATTAAAAAAATTGTATAATTCTCCAAAAATCATAAAATCGTATAATTTTCAAAAATAAAAAAATATCGTAAAATTTTCAAAAAATAAAAAAAACGTAAAATTTAAAAAAAAAATTGTAAATTTTCAAAAAATAAAAAAATCGTAAACTTTTCAAAAAATCAAAAAATTTAAAAAATCACAAAAACTTAAAAAATTGTAAAAACTGTAAAAATGTCAACATTCCTAACAATGGTCAAACGTCATCCACTTGGTCAAACTATTCACAAATCGACCCCATCACCACAATCCAATAAATCTACCTTGACCTCATTCACTCACTTTTTCTTTTTTCTTTTAATATTTTTTGTGCATGTGTGAATGTGAATGTTTTCTTTATTTCTTGCATCTTTTATTTTTCATCCAATGATATGAGGCCCCTTTTGTTTCTTTTTCTTTTACATGGTCCAATGATATGAGGATCATATTTTTTGTATTAATCTGTCCAATGATATGAGGATAAGGGCATTTGGTAATTCAATCATCATAGTCTTTAACCTTGGTGCATTTTGATTTATGCCACATCAACAACATTGTTAATGATGAAAATGTGGACAGTTCATGAAAACACCCGTTCACTTTAATCATCATCCACTACTAACTGTCTAACGTCTTCCTCCTCTTATCTAATCATCTATTCATCCACATTTATCACTCTAAACCTTCTTATCCCCATCCAAACAATCAACCACCACAACCAACATCCAAATCATTTTTGAAATCCAAACCAAGAGTGCAAGAGGCATGCGGTACAATGGCACAAAAATTCAATCAAATCAATCATTGGCCAACTGAGCCAAGATCACATCCCCAGATCCATTTGCACTTGGAAGTTATTCCCAACTAGTCAGAAATTCAATCCTTTAATTAACCAATCCTAACGCCTTTCATATATCATTGTTTGGATCATCTACTCAATACAATCCTATCTATCAATTAAGCAACCAATATAAACGTGCCCCTTTCATATATCGTTGACTGGGGCATCCACTAAAACACATCCAACTTGATCTTCCCATTCAGGGCATCCTATCAATATAATCAATCCAATGAATCCAATCAAACCAATCAATTCAATCAATCAAGTTAGGCTCATCCTCTTGGCTTGGGCATCCAATCAATCAATCTAACCCCCCCTTCACTGGGGCACCCTATCATTTGACCACCTTGGCTGGGGCATCCTACCACTCAACGATCCCTCTTGATCTCAACACTTCTTGTATGCCTCTATTAAAATGACCTTCTCTTCATTTTGTGAGGTCACTCGACTCTTTTCCTCCCCACCCAACCTCTTGAGGGGGCATCACCCTTGTTATCCTAGAAATATATCTTTCTTTAAATGGTGATTGCTCCATAATAACCCTTCAAATAGGGAAAAAATGTAGACATGTAAAATGTCGACATAATTATAAATAAATTAAATCCCTATTAAACATTATTAATTCCTAACATATATTTCCCTCCCCTATTACTAATTCATCATTCCACAATTCTCATCTTGACCCTAAATCGCAAGATTAATTATTACTAACCCCTTTCCTAACTTCCCACTAACCTCATTTAACATTTATAGGAATTTAAAATTCCTATCTACCTACCCATGTACTCTACACCTACCTACTACAACTAGCCTCTCCATGTAATCACATCATTAACTCATAATTAAACTTAAACTAATTTAATCCCACCTCATCTATTTCTAGAAGCTTCTAATTCTATAAGCCTCTCTAACTTTCTACTCTTCTCCACTAAATTTTAAATTGGTATGCCACCCTCCATGGAAGCCAATCCTTAGAATCCTTAGAAATCCTTAGAATTCCAAGAATCCTTAGAAATCCTAGAATCTTAAGAAATCATAATCAAGGGCTAATAAAATTCCTACAAATCTCTCTAACATTCATTTTCATATCTATCAAGCATCCATAAACAATCTTAAATCCACAAAGGGAAGTTTTTCCCATTTACTTCCACAAATTTGAAGCAAACAATTCTATCTAATCATCTTGAGCACACCTACAACATCAAGGGAGGTTATTCGTTGGTAAAATTATAGGTACTAGCTTTTATCTCCCTTTCATCTTTGCTCAATTTGAGGTAGTTTTTTAGAGGAATAGATTTAAAAAGTCAATTTGGTTTGGGTTTCTAGTTTGCATATATATCTAATCAATTTTTGACATTTACACTATCGAATTTGACAACGACAAATAAAGGCAAGTTTGAGGTTTCCAAGGAAATGTTGTAAACAATGTCAACAATTATACCTATTGTAAACCATTATCAAGACCATCCTCTACCCACAAGTTATTTGTAATCATTATGCTCTGATTTTTCAAAGAAGAACTGTGTGTTACATTTGATTATCATTAGGTTCCCCTAGAGGGCCTCAATTGGTGCTTTCAGAAATTGAATGAGTGGTTCGAAGATTCAAAGATTTCAACATATTTAGATTTTTATGGTCAACCAAATCATTTTTGGAAAATAAATGGGGGGATTCCTTGACACTTTGTATTTATTTTATGAGAGGCAGTAATTTATTTGTGTCATAAGGAGCTCCCGTTCTTCTAAGATTGGAATTCCGCTATGAATGTTAAAGAGCAATTGGTAGAAAGAACCTTGTTGTTAGGTGGAACCTTACTAATGGAAAATTATTTGCAATGAGATGGAGGTGTGGAATCCTTTCCAAAGGGTTGCACCATAATAATAACTTGCATATAAGGGGATGTCCATGAATATTGGAAGATGACCTAGGTCGCCGATGAGGATGACCAACCTGTCACCGAATTCAGATGACCTGAAATGTGGAAAATCCTCCTAAAGACGAAAGTCAATTTTGGGGAGAAATTTGGGACCAATGAAATTCATATCATCAATAATAATATAATCAACATGCTTGAGGGAGTCCAAAAAAGGTGGAAAATATTGTCCTTCTAAGGGCTTCAGTACTTTGATAGGTATGTGGAGGCAAACATGTATTGTTGATTCTGAAATGTTACATGTAGTAATGTCATTCAATGCAAGCAAAAGAAAAGGTTATTTTTCTATGGATATTACAATGTTGACTTGATAACATTAATGAGATATGAATTTCATGTTCCTGTAGTGCCTTGAATTTTTAATTTTAGTGGTAGTAGATTTTATTTGTTCAAAAAAAAGTGGAAAATCGTATCGAAGGCCATTTGTTTCCTTGGAGAGAAGTTGGAAACAAGTGTTGTAGAGTACCTATGATCAAAATAGATATTGATAGTGCTCCTTTGCATTTTTTTACAAGTTGGTCCAAACTCTTGTAAAGAATGAGAAAACAAAATGAGTGTCCCAGTTATGTTGTACATCAAAGTCTCTACAACCCAGCCTATGCAAACTTTCAATCCCCATGTTCTATACATGATGGAGTTGTGAAATGAGGTGCCACTCATCAAAATGTGCACAAGGATCTACAAATATTTCATCCATGTTAGAGTCAGATCCTGAGGATTATTTTTGGGAGTGGTAGAGAGCTGAACATGTCATGGCCAATAATTATTCTTGAACAGGGTCCAAGATGATATAATTTCTTCTCTGGTGGAGAAAATATATGAAGAAAAAATATGAAAGAGATTGTATAAAAGGAGTTCAATCCAAAAGAAGAGTTCAAAAGATGACAATTATTTTTTATATGATGTGGAAAAATGTAGGTTTAACATGAACAATAGTCGGCGATGCTCGAAACTTCCATTTATTTCCTCTACAGTGCTTGTTATAAGTCCAATCTTGAACCGTCTAAATAAGTGAGAATGTTTCCATATTTATTGGTCGTGCCTTATAACTGATGTAGGAGCATCATAAAAGGAGACTTAAAAATGTGAAATTATTAGTCTTGGCATGTCATGAAGTCATAAGGGAATGTTTTTGGGTCATTTCACAGTCATGATAGAGTTAAAAGTTCAAAATTTAAAAATTTGAAATTTCCCTCCTTTTTGTAATTTATATTCCTAAGGTTGAGTCATGGTTTGTGAAGGATACTTGAAGGTATTTAGGTATGTGTAAGAGATTCTATGTATATGTTAATAATTCCTAGAGTGTGTATGGTTCAATGAAATGTTTAAAATATGTAAAAATTCCTCGTTGAGTTAATAGGCATGTAAAGAGTCATGAAAATCAGTTAAGTTTTCAAGTGTAAATTGTATTAATGGAGTTGGATTCGAGAAAAAAAGTTATTTATCCTTCTAGAGAGGTAAGGAGATAAGGGGGAGATATATTCCTTGAGGATAAAGGAAAGGAAGACAAAAGGAAACATGAAATTTTGTATAAAATATGTAGTTTAATGTGATATCTTTGTTTTGCATATAAAGACTGTGAGGATGTTGTTGATTGTGAAATTTTTTGACCTTTGTTCTGAAATATTAATTTTTGATGTTAATTTCCATCTTAGAAGCATGTTTAGGAAGGTTTTAGTGAATTTACCTTAGAAGTGTAATGCAAGTTTGATCAAGCATACTCTGTTTTGTGAAATTTGGATAGTATTTACATGGTGATTATAAATGTTGTTGGATCTTATGAAACATTGGTTTATAGACATTGCATGAAGGTATTTACAGTTTAAAAAGAGGTATGAGGAGCACACTTCATGTTAGTGATTTCCTTTTGGAATAAAAATGCATTAACTTATTGGTACTCATGTTTTTCCACTTGAAAGTTGCATGTGAATGGATCTTGTGTAGGATTGAGATAATGGCGGATATGATATCTAGTGCATATTTTTATAAGGAGGTGAGAGTCATGTTTTAGATCCTTTCAACCAAGTTGAAAAGGATTATCAAACAAATATCTACATGTGAAATTAATCTTGGTACATTTGAGTCTTGCATGTATATAACCTTTCTACACAGATTGACACGAAGGAAGCAAGGTAAGGTTTGTCATTTTAATGGATTGTTTGAGCTCACTGTCAATTTTATAAGGTAGAACAGGTCAATACAAACCTGCAATAGGAAATTGGGGCCTTGAGATAAAATACTCCTCATTTTGTGGACATTTTAAACCTCTCAGCTAACACATGGCTATGAAACCCTAAGCCAAGGTTTTAGAAGCCAAAGTTTGTTTCTGAGTGAGTTAACCATCCAAATTAAAGGAAACTTGATAGTTACCTCAATGTCAATACCTTTCAATATATTTTGAAGTAATTGGAGTTCTACTGTGTGTAAAATGGAATAAAACCTTGACAGTCTAGTGTACAACCCTGCAACAGTTCATGAGACCTAGTATGGGGATTAAAATTTTCAAGAAAAGAGGGTTTCACTTAGAGTTAGATCTTGAAATGATGTAGGTCAACAAAACTAGATAATGGGTTAAGAAAATACTATTGATTCAGTTTGAAGTCTCATAGAAATGATTTTATGCATGAAAATTTATGGTTGCAAGGCTAGTAGAGTCTAATTGCACAAAAGAAGGGAAGTGATGATTGCAAGAAGAATATAAGGATTGGATTCATAAAATTTATCGTACATATTAAGGGCGAAAAAGGTTACTTTGAAATGTTTTTAGTCTATATTGGGTGTGCATAGATTTTTCTAACTATGAAACTACTAGAAGCTTTCCTAAAGAGTACAAGAAGTCAAGTTTGGAGAAATTAAACGTGAATTTGAAGTTTTTTATTCATTTTTTTTATCATAATAGTGAGGGTATTACATTGCGTTGAGCTTATAAACATGGCATCCAATCAAGGCAAGTGGGTTAATGCCTCAAGGGATAATTATTTGTGCTTTATTTGTATTAAAATCACAAAAGGCTAGTGAAGGGAAAATGAATGACGGTAAGAGAAGTTGCGTTCTTGTTTGTCCAAGATCAACTTGTGAAGTAAATTGGTAATGATTGGGCTATCAGAGTCAAGGTACAGTGAGATAGAACCCAATACATTCTCATAAATTATGATTTGAGCGATGGGGCTCGCCAAATGATTTAATGTAATAGAATCAAATCTAATTACAGAGTAACTACTGCACGTAATGATATACAAAAGATAAAATACAATATGTGGACAAGCAACAAATCATGCAACAATATGAAACCCTAAACAAGTGAGAGGGATAAATGACTTAGTTAATTTTTGAGTGATCTGAAATTTGTCTAGGATGGGAAATGTACGATGGAAAAGTGACATGCGAGCATGGGAATCTACAAGTGACTCTTCTTTGCACCCGACCTCCTGAGGTAGTTCCGAGATAGCCGATGGGGATGGAATACACGCGGGATGTAGATAAGCTAGTTAGGTAATCTTATGTCTTCAATACGCAATAGTAGGATCTGTGAATCTAAGGCAAAGAAGGCCCTCCTAACCTGAACCGGTGTGATAGATCGTTTGGCGAGGATAGCTGCTCGAAGGCTCCAATCAATATCGAGCTGTGCTGTGATCCGATCTATGGGTTGCGGAATACGTGGAATATAACCTATGGGTGATTCGTATATGTCTCCCAACAAGGTCATAAAAATGGAATGGCTAAATATGTAGTGGATCTTTTGGTGTTTTATGGATGATTCTCTAGTCTAGTCCAGAAATATTTAGCTTGATTAACTGCTACGTTTAATAATGATAGTTGTGTGATAATGTCTTGTGGGAGTGGAGAGGATCTAAACACTAATGTTCGCAAACTAGCGTCAACGTTGGATTGATTTGTAGGCCCATTGGGTTGTGGGACTTGTGGATCACAACCATAAGTTTGTGGTCATTGTGGACCTCCTATGGTCATGTGAAGAATCAATCCCTTCTTCTGATCTTGAGTATCCAATAATCGTATGCCTTTTCGGCCTCTACGTTTAGAACTAAAAGTTACACAATTTTCTCAGAGTACCTAACAGGTGTTTTGGCAACCTGGATATGTAAGCTAGTGTCTATATCAATGAGGAGGTCTCCTACGTCAGGCTGTGGGACTAGTGGATCACAACCGAATGTTTGTTCTCTTTCAGGTCCTTCTACAGTCATACATATGTCTATCAAGGTAATCTATAATTTGGTTGACTTGACCAGAACATATGCAATTTTCCGTCTTCTATGTTTAATCCCCTTAACTGTGAGCTGATTTCTAGTAGGTTTATTGTTGTTCAAAAGACCTGAATTCTAAGATTTTGATCTATGTCAGTTATTGCTGCAACAGTATTTGGTTGAGGCACAATTGGCTCAAAAACGTATTCCCTGGGATCCCTAGGTCCCGTGATTGTCATACAAGATCAATATAAGCCTAACTGAAATGAAATAAACTAACTATGCAAGATATATCTACAACATATATATATTCCTCTATTTTTGTATTTTTTTAATAGAATTTTAAATGGAATTGAAAGAACAAGTAATCTAATATATTCAGAAAATGACAACTAATATAATAACAAAATTAAATCAAACAAGGTAGCTCGGTGTAGCTACTTGCCTTTGCAGTTGTGAGTTTATCCTAAATAACTAGATAGCTGATTAACTTAATTGAAAGATTCTCGATCCTACCTCAGAAGTGAGGAATGAATCATAGTTTCTCATAAACTATCAATCCCCATAGCTTCCCTGGTAATATCGAGAATGAAATTTAACTGAAATGAAATGTTTCACTACTCTATTTGATATATTTTAACTAGAACTTTGATAGATAAAACCTGGAATTTACAGAATAGTGGAGAATCTAGTAGTGTATGACTTTGTCCCCTCAGAATGATCTCCTCATTCCTTCGTGTTCATGTGAATCCAAAAGAGCGTGTATATGCTAGCATCAACAGAAAAGGGTATTCAAACAATGGCAATTTGGATATAGACTGAATATAATGCGAGTAGGAGAGGGACAACGTAAGAGACAGAGCTTGGCATATGTAATTCCTAGCGGGATTTATTGCGGGAATACAATGCAAGAGTACTGAGAGATTCTAGAATCCATCTTCTGTGAAGAACAAAACCTGTAACTCTAATGGATGCACTCTATAACTGACACTACTTTGCTCTAAACTAATTTGTATGAACAATGATAAACAAGACTGAAGCAAGAAGATTGAATGGCTTTTGAAAGAAAAGGAAAAACTAGCATGGATGCAAACATGAAAACAAAATGAACTCTAAGCAAGAATTGAGAGACTAAACAATGGAAAATGAGAAATTGAGAGGCAGTTTTGAGGGGCCATTTGCTTGAAAACAAGCTGGCTATTTATAGATTTCACATTCACCCAAAGGTGATTCCCATTAGAAATCTTTCACCATTAAACAATGGAGAAACACTATTCTAGGGGACATAAAACATTAATACAAGCTATGGCGGTGGAGAAAAGATGGTAAAAGTTGAAAATTTACGAAAGTTGTGATCAGAAGAACGTGTTAGAAAACACGTGAATGACCGTTGCCCTGAGCAGGGCGGCAGTTACAGGACCGTCGCCCTGCTAGGGCGGCAGTTACAGGACCGTCGCCCTGCTAGGGCGGCGGTTTTATCACTAAAGGTCAAAAAGCTAAGAAAAGGTTCTGAGACCTGAAAGTGTGATGGGAAGAAGTGCACACAGGAGGACATGAGCGCCTAGGTGCTAGAGTCCATTTTGGGGGCTAGTGTCTGTGTAGATGCTCCAGATCTGATTTCTTCAAGGCTGAGGAGGTTCACTCTTGATCTCTATTTATCTCTCTTGTTATTCTCTAATGTAGCTTATTATACCTGTAACCTATAAAGAGAGATACCTAGATACACATGCCCCCAAATCACATCAAACCCAAAAAATAAAGATGCAGAATGTGGAGTAAAAATGACTCCGACAGTCACTCAAAGAGTGAACTTAGTACTGAGTGTTGTACTACATCTAAAACTCCATATAGTTATGTGTGTAAGTGTGTGTAATGATGCTTGAGGATGACATTGTGTAAGTTACACAGTGATAACAGGCTATATCTAGAATGTAGCAAATGTATAACATGTGTGGGATGGAATAGAATAGACTTCTCCTCCTATGTTGTGTATGAAAAATTGATGCAACCCTTGTCCCTTGAATGATTGTTCTATATGGATGCTCTTGTGCCTTTGAACGCAAGTTTAGTTGATGATAGATAATGCTTAGTGTTTGGGCCCTTATTTGAGAGCTATAACTATGTATATATATATATGATTCCCTTGTTTATATTTCATAATTGAAAACAACTGTAGACACACAATCACACACTTTGGGTAATTATTTAGTATTGATTGCATACTACTATTCATGTGATTCCTCAGTAATAAAATTACTAATTAACCCATGTCTTTGGCCACCTTTCTTTGATTTTTGTTGTTACTTTCAGTATTGCACTCTTACTTGTTCAGTCTTCCTTTTTACTCTTTATCATTTTTCATCCTAGACACTAGTGCCCAACTAGAATGCCAGTGTCAAGCGCACTCGTCCCCTCTAGGAACTCATGTCCCCTTTGTTCTTTACTCTCAATTTTTGGGTCCTTTCTAGCCGTTTGAGAATTTTATATTTTTGGTAGTAGGCCTTTTTGGGGTTGCTTTTTTAGGGTTGATTATGATATTCAAGAAAAGGAATCATATAAATATAAAGCTATGTGATCATAATAAAGAACCAGGAACTAAGCATTATCTATCACCACCTAAGGTTACATCACATCAAGGCATCATAAACGCTCTATTGTATCCATCTAGCTCCATAACAAGGGACACAGGGGATGGTTTTTTACATCACACTTCATAGGAGGAAAGTTCCTTCTATTCCATGCACACATTTACTACATTCTACATCTAGCTACTTACTCGTTATTCTAAGTGTGACACACACAAGAGAAACCTAGGGCATAATTCCACACACACACAAAGAACTACATTGGGTCTGAGATGTAGTGCAACACTCAATTGTAATTCCATCAATGTGGTAGTTGAGGATAGTCTGAAACCTCATTTTTCAGCTTTCTTTTTTAGTATTTGATGTATATTTGAGGGTTTTGTAGATATATTATTTATTGCAGGTTTCCAATGACCTTGGTAATCTTGGTGCAACCTTAGAGAAACCGAAGGTGACTACAAGTGAACATTTTGTGACACTTCGTAGGAGGTTTTCTGAGGATTTTCACAGACCCATGCACCCAGAAATAGGTCTAGGGAATCCAATAGTGCCTCTCTAGGCACCCCAGTCTAACATATCTCCTTGGATTTGAATTTTTCTATGCTCCAGTATGACAGTCTATGCTTCATATTTTCTAGTTTTCCAACTTTGTGCACTTTCCATAATCTACAAATCAGCTAAGGCTTCCTATACTCTCTTTTATAATTAGGGTTTTCATTATTCATTGCTTAATTTTTTAGATCTATTTCAGTCCTTCATTATTCATTTATTTACTACAATCTTGCATTCAGATTAGGCCTATATATTTCATATTTAGCTTAATTATTTTGGTGATCCCAACCTCTGAATCCCCCTTCCATTTAGCACTCTTTTACTCTCATCAATATGGCTAGATCTTACGATGAATTTATTAAAGACCGTATTAAATCCCTTAATGATCATATCATTGAGCATCCCTAAGATCTAGACTTTCTCTTAAATGCTACTCATGAGGAGGCTACCAATCTGGCAGAGCTTGACGCTTCTACTGCCATTGCCACTTCCATTGCTTCTCAACCACCTACTTATACTGTGGAACCCATTTCTACCACCCCCCTTTTAGTTCCTAATCCCACTAACCACTTAACATTTCCTCTTATTTCTCACATATGGTAGGTCTCTTCCACCAAAACTCAAGATTTAGCCTCACTCTATCAAGACCTCCAAGTAAAAATTCATCAATTATAACAGGCTACTTCTCATTCATCTCCATCTTTGGATTCCAATTTATTGTTACACATGCCATTCGCACCCGCCATCTCTGCCTATTCAATTCCTCATAATTTTTTCATGCCTGATCTTCCCATCTTTAATGGTTATGGTGACCTACAAGAGCATCTCCAAGCATTCAATGTGGCTTGTTTAGATTTTTCAGATGATTATATCCTCTTGACTAAATATTCACCCGTAGTCTTTATAATTATGTGATGCATTGGTTCTATGACCTACCTATCCACTCATTAACATATTTCATGCATATGGCAGATGCTTTTCTCACTCACTTTTCTATCAACTCTAGCCGTAATATCTGATATGCTCAACTCACACAACTTAAACAAGGATCTAATGAATACTTATCATACTACGTTTTGTGATACACAAATAACTTAGCTAAGATATCAAATGTGCTTGCAGACTCTAAGCTTAAAGACTTATTCATTCAGAGTCTATTACCACCTCTCCAAGAGAGTGTTCTCTTTGAGATGTCTCCCTCATTCTATCAATTATTTCATACTCTTAAGCTTCACGAAACTAAGCTCTTATCTATAGGAAAGATTAAATATCAATAGAAAACACCATCTTCTACACATTTTCAAAGTAAGTCACCATTAAATCAATCACAAACCAAACCAACTGATGCAAAAATCACTCTCAATGTTGTATAAACCACCAAAGATCTTTAAACGCAACCACCTTAACATGCCTACACAAAATTAAGAGTCCTTCCACATATTTTGCTTCCAAAACTTATCGAAATTAATCTCATCACACTTCCTCCTCCATTCTAATTAGATCCATATTTCTCAAAAGGTCATAATTATAATGAAAACTTCCATTGTGACTATCATCAATGCGTAGGGCATCTACATATCATTATTTTAAATTTCGCACCCTTATTCAAGATCACATTGACAATAATAAAATTGAGATTCCAGAGCCTATAACTTTTGCACCAATCAATGATAAACATAAGATAAAAATATTTAACAATTCACTTCCGAAACATGACAAATAAGTGACTGATTCCACATATGATCATACATATCGTGTAGTGCCTCCTCCTGCATCGGGGGATCTTGATTTCTTATTTTCTCATACTGACACTTCTCCACCAGTTATTTCTTTCTCTAGCCACGATCATCATGTGACATTTTCTTCTAATCACTTACACATTATTACATATATTGGATCTTTCCCTATCAATAAAACCAAGGTTGATCCGTCGTGGCCCATCATCACGTGTTTTATTCCACTTATTTTTATTGGATATCCACTTTCCCAAATATCATATCCACTGAACAATTCATATGGTGTTATTAAACTCCACGTTATAGTTATTCCTCTCACTATGTTGATACCCTTCCTTATCAGACAAGAAATCAACGATTTTGACATGCTCTTAGTCCTCAATTGGATTCGCAGGTCCAATTCTATAATCCCCATGGATCATTTTCATCTAAAATTCATTCACAATAACCAAGTCATTTCTATCGACAGGGTGTCTCCATCTACTCCATGGTTGCCACATCCTCTCATGTTTACCAATGCATCACCTGCTCCATCTAGTATGACACAACCTCTAGAACCTAAAGCACAATCTACTCCTAGATCTTCTACTCACACACGACCTACATGGTCTTATCGTTATACTAGTCTATTACACCAGTACAGGTCCATCACTAGGATAATTCCTACATCTAGACGCATTTCACCACCTCGTTCCAGTCCATGTAGGTGCCCACCATCACTGCATTCTACATCACATAGGTCTCCATCACCTACACACTTTGTTACACCAAGGTGCCCACAATATACTCATTCATTGCATGCATATATACTTCACTCACCTCCATAGGGTATATCTCATATACCACCACTCTTAGAGCATGGTCAAATTCCTTCATCACTACCAACATCAGGTAAAGGACCTTCATCCTTTAATTTTATCAGATATCTCATTCATTAACACATGCTTAGAGGGCATTATGATTATTTATCCCCCCTCCCTTTAACATTAAAATGTGCCCTACATTCACCTTCTTACACTAACATATGCATCTCTATCCACACTCTCAAATCATCATTACCTTACGACGAAATCTTGTGTTTTGGTTCACACTTGATTGTTGAGGGCATATTATACACATGAACCTCACACACTGCACAATAGACACTACACATTACACATCTTCACACATCATGCACTTTTGTACATATGTATTATCCTCATCTTCCATCTACTAAGCATCATCCTCACTCTATGATTTGTACACCCATACATTACATGCCTTCTACACACTACATTACTATACATTTTCACGATCCAAACATATTTCATTACACATTGCACATTCTTCATCACACACTACACACTTTACATATCACGTACTTATGTCATCTTCTTCTCATTACATCTACTACACTTTACAAATTTTACTCATCCACTTATACATGTCGAACTCATTACTCGACAATGCACTCTAGTCTAATGGTTCATACTCAATTTTTGATGGTCTAAATAAAAATTAAACCTCACCTCATCACATCTACTTAATTCTACACTATAACCTTCACAATCAATCAATCTTTTTATCATAATATGTGACATTTTTATCCATCACTTGATTCATACATTTTTGTGATATACGCTTTGTGTTAAATCATCACACTTTCTAACATATTAAAATGCATCTCGTGATAAATGTTTAGTTCTATATCATCACATTTTATGTTAGGAAATAAGGGATAAAATATGTGGAACAATCCCATACAGAATCACAATAGTAGAAACTAATATACAGAAAGATTTTACAGGTCTAAAATAAAAATGTAGAAAAAAAAAGGACACAACATAGAGACAATAGCTACGTCCACCAAGAATCAGTTGCTATTATTTTATTACAAGCCACCTCTTTCTCTCAATAAAATACCCAGATTTTTTTGGAGCTATGCTAAAAAAAATCTCTTGAAATTACACATGAAATCACACACCTCTACAATGATATGTCATTCTTACATCAATAGGAAAACTGCTTAAGTAGTTATATAATACCATGGGTACCAAAACCATGGGCAAAAACCACCCCATAAACCTATGGGTCAAAAATCCCATCCATATGAGAAGAAAACATTTATAGAGATATTGGGCATGTTTTTCAAGGCCAAAAAAAATTCTTAGGGTGTATTTCCTCGAACCTCTACTAATGGGGGCTACCACCCCCACACCCTAGCTCGAGCCCGAGCTCCAAACCCTGACGAGAAAACTATAGAGAGTGTACAGTATTCAACACTTCCACACATGAAATTAGGCTCCACAACATAACAATATCCCACTTGGAGACTAATTTTCCTCTGAGAAATATTCTCAAATAATGCAATGAAGTATTAGGTTTTCCTATCTTAATCTTGTGACTCTAAGAGACTAACTTACATTGCCCCAAGAAGATTCAAGTATAATTTCTTATATTAAATGATCTCTTCAAGAATTAAAAACACTAAATTGGTTTATATATCACCTTACCAACCTTCTAAAGGTTTTTTATCGATAATGAAGAGGATTCTAGAGCATAAACGTATCTTATCAAGTCCTTCTTGTTGATCGGTAGTTCAATCTTGGCCAACTAATTCCCTGTTAGCACATTGTTAGAATTAATTCTTCTTACAAATAATTTCAAAACCAAATTTCATGGTTTTCTACCACCCACTACCCTCATTCAACTATTCTAGAATTCTCAAGACTTGATAGTTAGTTAAGAGTGGGTTTCTCTTGTAATGGTTCTACCTTTCTTTATTTTCCATGACTATAACAGTAAACTAGTAGAGAATTATATTCCCTCAATGAGTGATTACATTTTTCTATTTTGGAATCCCCTTGGTGACTTGAAGAAAAATTTATCTTCAAAATTTGAGGAATTTCTATCGGTTAAAACATTTTTATATCAATTCTCTCATTCGATGACCTAGAAACAAGGTTTATCACATTGTGTTAACCTGAGAGGTATTTTTGAAGGTTTTGGCTCAATTTTTGATCTTTGTTCTAATCTTAAGGTTTTGGAAGGATGGTCTCACCTGATAGAATCTCTCCAATCACTTAATCCCCTTTGAACAACCTCCACAAGTGATTCACAATACGTTTTGATAGTGCTCAAGTCTTTCTTACTACCATGTACACCTTGAGGCAAATATGTAGGTATAATTATTGATACTACTCATCCTTAATGAATAGAAAGGTTGATTTTAAACAATATCACATTTTATAGCTCACCCAAACTCAATTCTTCACCCTTTCTTGGAGAATAAATCACTTTATTTTTTAGGAATTTACACATACACATCACAGAGTTCTCTGTCTGGTTACAATTTGCACAAATAAATGACTTCCTTCAACCTTTTACAACACTGTTGGAATGAAAATGCACTTTGGAACTTCACTAAAAACCTCTCATCTAGATTCATCTACTATTACACAATAATTTCCCTCACAATTCTCACAACTTACCATTCATGATCTCCTCTTTGTCTTTTCATCATGGTATCTTTACTCCTATAGGGTTTCAATGGACAATCATAGAAAAACAACACTTCTCGTGGATACATAGGGTTAGATTAAAGTATTTTCCTTTGAAATATACTGCCTTCCAATCACATGCAACACCTTTTAATTTCAAACATTTCATCAAAAATCATCATCTAGAAATCATTTCACAATCTCATTCACAGTTACAAATTATCAAGTTGGAACAAACATCTACAATTCAAGAAATCAATGAATCCAATATAATTTAAAACTTATAATACCTTTTCAAGTGAGGATCACCATGCATAAAAACACATTTCAAGATTTAGAACATCAACGCAGAATATAAATATTCATAGTTTGCTAGCAAACATAAGTTATCTTTTCAAAAACTCCTTCAACTCTTGAAACTCTTGAATTCTCATTCAAATGGAATGAAGCTCAATTAGTTACATTCATATTTTTATATATTCACAATTCCCTCTAATTGAATATTAACCTCTCAACCTTTTGGTCACATCATGGATTCTTTCCAAAAATTAAAGAAACTTAACTAGGACTCCAAGTTCTAAGTTTCTAACACACACAAACTATGCTTTCTAGACCTTTAGAACTCAATCTACACATGTAAGATAATCATGGATAACTTTATAGATGATCACCAAACTCCAAGGCAAGGAAAAAATGGTTTCACAATTAAAATTCACATATTTTGGAGGGAATTGTAAAGTTTGAAATTGTGAAGGACTAATTACACCCTATCACACTTAAATGACTACAAATTACCTAAATACACCATCCAAGATAAAATTGAGTGACTATAACCCAAAATTGAATCTTGTTATCCATATGTGTAAGTTTGGATTAGATGCGTCCGACATCATAATCCCAAGGGAAGAAAGAGTTTTCCCAAAAATTTTGTGTGCAAACTTGTTCTCTTCTTTTTCCTTTGTTTCTAGTTGATGATGATCTTCTGGATCGGTAGACCTTTAATTTCATATCTATGCTTCCCACATTTGTGTCATCTCCTTTATGCTTTCTCATATGCCTATTAATCAAATTCTTGAGATGAAGGATGGTTCTAGGACCGAGTTCTGTGATTCTCCATTTTTTTTTATTTGAAATAATGCATATATTCCATCATTACATGACATGAATCTCCATCATATATGACTAGTTAACTGTTTTCATCATCTTCTCTTAGTCCTTTCTGAGTCATGTTGCTCTGTAAGATTTAGATACAATAGATTTTGCTTGCAAAAATTATCTTCTCCTAAATTTTCCACCTCTATATTGATTAATAGACTTGTATACCACTCATGTAATGAAACATCATATTGAAAACATTGATTTTCAGCAATTTTTTTGTCCACTATTTCTATTTCATGTTTATTTTCTTCTTGAATTTGTATTGGCTTGTCTTCTTGACCTATTTCGGCAATCCCTTTAAAACTATTTCCCTATTGTTCAAGGACTAGAGTTCTTCATAGCTATCCTCAAATGATTCATATTTTCATCTATTTCATTAGTATCTGCACATTAAAAACTTGAAACAAAGTTAGACTCAAAAATTGGAGTCTTGAATACCTCTTCTATCTTCTTCATATTTTACTTCTTCTCGACTCCATACATGACTTCCTCATTCATCATCTTCACTATAATTGTCTCCATCTCACTCTTTTCTTCATATTTTTCCTTCCCCTTCATTGATTCATCATTCAATTTGTTTTTCTTTTGGTTACTTAAGAACTTCACTATGCTGTTTCTATTACTCACTCTTCCACTTTTCTCTTGCTTCCATATACCATCTTCTTGTATTTATCTCTCCACATCTGATATTTGAGTGCTTCATTATGTACTGCATCATGATTACTATTACAAGGTTGTAGAAGCAACTTTAAGGACTCTTTTAAGACCTAGTCTAACTCTTGTTGATTCCCTTCATACCTTTTCTCTATCTCTTATTGTTGCTCTGTCTCTCTCCTCATTACTCCCACAGATATCTTCCTCTGTCAATATTTTCTTACCCTTTCACAAAACTGAATTTTTTTTTCTTACTTCATACCTACACCATTATCCTCAAAATAATTTCAGTACATAAGATATGTATAAGGATTAACAATCCCTCAAAATGGTATCCTTTTCACATGCTTGTTTTCGTTTGCACCAAGTATCTCTTTGTTAATAACATCATTACTAATCATGTCTGTGGTTCATGTTCTCCTTTGAATAGGTGTAAGTGTATGGCTAACTCTTGTTGGTGTTGTAATAATAGTAGGTGTTCTTATTTCCATCATGCACTGCTTTCTTGTTCATATTGTCATGGTCATTCCTAATAACACGTGATAAATATCCATTAGGAACAAAATAACACAAAACTTTTTCTTTATACCTTCCAATCTTAAATTCAACTTGGCATTGTTCCCTAACCAAAAAAAGACGTGTCATTTCTGCATCCATACGAGACTTGATATGGATTAGGGTGCATGGTAGTTTTTAATCCAATATTCTCTACCATTTCAAAAGACACAAGATTATTTATGCTAGCACTATCAATGAAAATATTGCAACATTTTCCTTTAGCCTTACACACAACTCTAAACAAGTACCTTCTTTGAGTTATCTCATTCACTATTTTGTTTGGTTTCAAAAGTACTCTTCTACACAAAAGTGACTTACCTCTATCATGTACCATCTTATCAGTAGCTCTATCATCCATCTTCATCTATGTATTCATCTCTTTGTATTTATATGCTCTATGTCCTGTATACTTCTGACACTTCTAACATTTACCTATAAATGACACTCTATTTCTTGTCCCATCTCTCTGCATGTAACTCATTTCTATTATCATCATCCTATCTAACCTACTCAATATAATTATCATCATATTTTCCATATTTTCTTCCCAGTTTGACTTCTTCATCTCTATCACTTGCACCATATTGTTTTCTACCTGCAATCACTCTCAAATCAATATCCTTCCTTTTTAAGAATCAATCAACCTTGCTCTAATACCAAATGATGCACATATAGATAAAAATTCAATCCCAAAACCACTCTAACTTGACCAAGTTCCCCAAAATATTACTCTTATTGTTTAGAAGAATCCTATTCCTAGGTCCAAAATGCCTCCTTCGGAATCAAGTTTGACCTTATTCCACTATTCTCTCCTTGATACCTAGGAGGTATAGACTCAAATCTATATTGATACCCTCCACAATGGATTAAAGGTCACAAAGGATTCAATCACATGTTATGGACTTCTTATAAATGGTCAATACCCCCTCTTGTATCCTAGTAAGCTTACTAACCTTCAACTTGGCCATGTTATCTTATACCAATCACAATCCCTTTAGTCCTAAAATGGCTCAAACTTGGAAGTTGATTCAAACCACTTAAAAATCAATCATAGATTTTTTATAACATGTAATTTCCTCCTAGATTTAGGCTATCAACCATGAAGGGATCCTAATTCATGAACTTACCTCGTCAGGATTGTATTGTTGGTCATAGTCACAATCTAGCTCATTAAGTCCCTTCCAAGACACTGTCAAGGCTATCTATTCAAATAAACACTGTGTCAAAACCAGTCTATAAGATTTCTTGAACCTCATTACCATCTCCTTCTCATCTTTAAGTTTTTAGGTTTCCAAATTTATTCGAAATTAAATTTCTCTATGCCTTTCACTATGTTTACTCAACCCCTAACGAATGCTACCAGTAAACTAGTCACGAGAATATCCTCTTGATTCGAAATGAGTGATTTTTTTTTTCTCTTTTGGTATCTTTTTCTCTAACTCGATACACACTCCTTATCTTCCAAGATTTGAGTAATTTCCTATAGGTTAAAATTTCAAGATAAAGGGTTATCTTCTTGGATGCCCAAGAAACCCTGGTTTATAGGGCTCTGTTGACTGTAACAGCCGAAAGATGTTTTTGAAAGTTTTTGGATCGATTTTTTTTTATCTTTGTTCTAAACTTAAAGTTTTGGAAGGATATTTTCACCCCTGATAGAATCTCTCCAATCACTTAATCCCCTTTGAACAACATCCACAAGTGGTTTACAATACATTTTTACAGTGCTGAAGTCTTTCTAACTACCCTGTACACTTTGAGTCAAATATGTTGGTCTAATTCTTGATTATTACTCATATTTAATTAATAGAAAGGTTGATTTTAAACAATATCACATTACATAACTCACCAAAATCTCGATTATTTTCCCTTGCTTGGAGAATCAATCACTTTCTTTCTCATAAAGTTACACATACACATCATAGAGTTCTCTGTCTGGTTATAATTTGCACAACTAAATGACTCCCTTCAAAATTTTATAACACTACTGGAATGAAAATGCACTTTATGGAAATTCACTAAAATCCTCTCATTAAGATTCATCTACTACTACATAAGAACCTCCCTCACCAATTCTTACAACTTACCCTTCATGATCTCTTCGTCTGTCTTTGACATCAGGGTATATTTACTCCTCTAGGGCTTCAATGCCAATCATATAAAACAAAACTTCTCATAGATATCTAAGGTTAGAATAAAGTATGTTCCTTTGATATATATTCCTTACACTCACATGGCAACACCTTTTAAGTTCAAACCTTTCTTCAACAGTCATTATCTAGTAAGTCATTTCACAATATCATTCACAGTTACAGATTCTCAAGTTGGAACAAACATCTACAATACAAGAAATCAATGAATCCAATATAATTTAAAACTTATAATACCTATTCTGAGTGAGGATCAACATCCATAAACACACATTTTAATCTTTAAAACATCAACACAAAATAGAAATATTCATAGTTTGCTAGCAAACAAGTTATCTTTTTAAAAACTCCTTTAACTCTTAAACCTCCTGGATTCTCATTCAAATGGAATGAAGCTCAATTGGTTACATTGAGGTTTTTATATGTTCAAAATTCCCTCTAACTGAATATTACCCTCTCAACCCCTTTGTCACATGATGGATTCTTACAAACCATTTACAGACACTCAACTAAGACTCTAAGTTATAGATTTCTAACATGCACAAACTATGCTTTCTATACCTTTAGAGGTGAATTTACATGTAATATAATCATCGATAACCTAAAGATATCATGAAACTCCTAAACAAAGCCAAAATGGCTTCACAATTCAAATTTACATATTTTGGAGGGAATTATAAAGTTTGAAATTATGAAGGAGTAGTTACACCCTATCACACCCAAATGACTACAAATGGCGTAAATAAACCATTCAAGACAAAATTGAGTGATTCCAAAACCCAAAATTTCATGTTTCTAGCCATATCTGCAAGTTGGGATTAGATGATCCTACATCATCAACCCTTAACTTGCATCCGTGAAGACCAACCAAAGTTGAACATAGCTTCATTTTCTCCCTTATGACCACCTTGGTCATCATGTCTATAGGATTTTGAGTAGTATGAATCTTCTATATCTTCAACTTATCTTCCTCCAAATCTTTCCTAATGAAAAAAACACCTTAACTGTATATGCTTCATCCTAGAGTGAAAAGAAGAGTTCTTAGCTAGGTTTATAACACTCTAACTATAACTATGTTTGTTTATGCCTCAACTCCTCAAGTAATTGTTATAACCAAATCATATATTTTCTTTCCTCTATGGAAGAAACATACTCAACATCCATGGTTGACAAAGCCACAAGATTATGTAGTCATGAAATCCATCTCACTGTTGTCCCACCTACAGTGAAAATATAACCTATCATGCTCCTCCTTCTGTCTACATCTTCAGCCACGTCTGAATCTACATAACCATGAAAAGTGGTGTCCAATCCATTGTAGCAAAAAATTATCCCCATGGTCCCTCTCAAGTACCAAATGATCCACTTTATTATATGTCAATGATCTTTACCTAGATCACTCATAAATATACTCAATGTTCCCATTACATGGGAAATATAAAACCTAGTACACACCATGGCATACATCAAATTGCCAATCACTAACGATTAAGGTACCTTGGACATCTGGTTTCTATCCTGCTCTATCTTGGGACACAATTCCTTTGATAACTTGAAATGGATTTCCAAAGGGGTCCTAACTAGTTGAAAATATTACATATTAAACCTCTCCAATACCTTCTTAATGTAATCTTCCTAAGATAAAGTTAGCTTTCATTCCTTCCTATTCCAAGACATCCTCATACCAAGGATTTGTTTGGTTGCCCCCAAATCCTTCATAGTAAAGGAGTCACTTAGTTGTTTCTTGAGTACTTTATTTCACTTATGTTTTTACCTTCATATTAAACCTCTCCAAAACCTTCTTAATGTAATCTTACTGAGATAAATTCATCTTCCATTCCTTCCTATCCCAAGATATCCTTATACCAAGGATTTTTCTGGTTGCCCCCAAATCCTTCATAGCAAAGGAGTCACTTAGTTGTTTCTTGAGTAATTTTATTTCCTAGAGTGGAAATCAGAGTTCTTAGCTAGGTATATAACACTCTAACTATAACTATGCTTGCTTATGCCCCAACTTCTCAAGTAATTGTTATAACCAAATCGTATCTTTTCTTTCCTTTGTGGCAAAAACATACTCATCCTCCATGGTTGACAAAGCCACAAGATTATGTAGTCATGAAATCCATCTCACTATTGTCCCACCTATAGTGAAAATATAACCTATCATGATCCTCCTGTTGTCTACATCTTCAACCATTTCTAAATCTACATAACCATGCAAAGTGGTTTTCTGATCCACTGTAGCAAAATATTGTCCCCATGGTCCCTCTCAAGTACCAAAGGATCCCCTTTACTGTCTGTCAATGATCTTCACCTAGATCACTCATAAATATACTCATTTCTCCCAGTGCATGGAAAATATTATGACTAGTACACACCATTATATACATCAAAACTATCAACCGTTGATGAGTAAGGTACCTTAGACATCTAGTTTCTCTCCTACTCTATCTTGGGACACAAATCCTTTGATAACTTGAAATGGCTTACTAAAGGAGTCCCAAAAATTTTAACATCCTGCATATTAAACCTCTCCAAGACCTTCTTAATGTAATCTTCTTGAGATAAAGTTATCTTCTATTCCTTCGTATCTCAAGATATCCTCATACCAAGGATTTATTTGAATGCCCCCAAATCCTTCATAGCTAAGGAGTCACTTAGTTGCTTCTTGAGTACTTTTATTTCCTGCATGTTTTTACCTGTAACCAATATGTCATCCACATACAAGCACAGGATAATGTGAATTTCACCCTAAAATTTCTTTATATACACGCAATTGTCAGAATGACATCTTATATAACCTTGCTCCATCATGAAGCTACTAAATTTTTTATACCACTGACATGGAACTTGTTTCAGGACATACAAGCTCTTCTTCAGCTCACACACCATATCCTCTTTACCTTTGATCTCATAGCCATATGGATGATGCATATATATATCCTCCTCTAAGTCACCATGGAGAAATGTAGTCTTTAAATCTAGTTGCTCTAAGTTCAAGTATTCTGTTGTCACTATTCCAAGAATGGTTCAAATAGAAGTCACTTTTTACTACAGGAGAAAAAATCTCATCAAAATCTATACCTTTTTTTTGTGTAAACCCCTTGACCACCAACCAAGCCTTGTATTTTTTCTTACCTCCTTCCTCTTTAACTCTATATACTTACTTGTTATAGTAATTCTCTTTTTCTTTTGAGTAGGTTCACCAAATCCCAAGTCTGGTTCTCCATGAGAGACTGATGTTTCAGATTCATAGCTTGCTCTCACTTCTTCCTTAAATCTACCTGTATTGTTTCATCAAAGCTCTTTGGCTCTCCACTGCCAGTGAGTAATAAATAATAAAGAGAAGAAGAAAAATGTTCAGGTTCTCTTCTTTCCCTAGAAGACCTCCTCAATATAGAAGTTTGGGGTTCTTGTTGAGTAGGTTCATGAACTGATTCATGTGTCACTTTTCCGTTCAAAAGATCCTCTACCACTACATATTATTTCCTAGATTTTTCCTTGTTTTCTTGTAACTATTGCTTATACATAAATTTCTCATTAAATACCACATCCCTAAATTGAATGATTTTCTTATCCTTAATAATCTAACATTTATATCCAAATTCATCACCACCATAACCAATGAAAGTGCATTTGTCTAAATTAGGCTCTAACTTGGTCCTATCATCCTTTTCAATATGGAAAAACATCTCACATCCAAAAACTTTAAGAAATGAATAGTCAACCTTCTTACCAAACTAAGCTTCCTCCGGTATGCCTCCATCTAAAGAACTTGAGGGTCATGTGTTTATTTAGTACATAGTTATGCTCACCACTTTTGCCCAAAAATAAAGAGGCATTCCCGCATGTGATCTCATGCTCCTAGAATCGTTCCATTATTGTCATGTTCATCCTTTCTGACACCCCATTATGTTGTGGAGTTCCTAGAACCATATTTTACCTGTGGATTCCATTTTTTAGAACAATAATCATCAAACTCATTACTGCAATACTCCCCTCTATTATCTAACTTGAGACATTTAACCTTAAGACCTATTTCATTCTCTATTAAGGCTTTTCATTTAACAAAAGTGGCAAATACATCCGATTTATTTCTAATACAATATACCCAAACTTTCATGGTTCCATAATCAATAAAAGTGACATAATAATTTAAACCCCCAAGAGATGATACTCAAACCAGCTCCCACACATCAGAATTTACCAACTCCAACTTACTCTCTCTTTTCGTAGGTCTAACCTTGAGAAAATTTAATCGCTTATGTTTCTCATATACATAATTCTCACCAAAATCCAAACATATTTGTGTAAATCTAGGAATTTTTTTCTTTATGATCTATATGCCCTTATGGCTCATATGACCAAGCCTACAGTGCCACAATGTTGTATCTATGTCTGAAGCCATAATATTACAAGTATTAGTACTACCAGTGGTTAAATACAAGGTTCCAACCTTCTTACCTCTTGCCACTATAAGAGAAAACTTGGTAACCTTCCAAAAATTTGTTGTAAATATCACAGTACAACCATCATTTCCCAACTGTCCAGCCGATACCAAGTTTCATCTTAATGTAGGCACATGTCTAACATCCTTCAATAACCATGTATTCCCATTCTACATATTAACCTGAACATAACATTTTCCAAATATGCTGCAAGGTTCATCATCACCAAGAAAAACATTCCCAAAATCCCCTTGAACATAGTAAAAAAATATACCTATGTGGAGTAGCATGGAAAGAAGCCCCTAAATCTAAAACCCAAGATTTAACAATATTATGTAAAGAAAGAATCAAAGCATCTTGACAGACATTACCTGTTGCCACATTCATGTCCTTTCTTTCTTCTTGTTGTTTTTTCTTGTCTCAAAGCTCCCAACAATCCTTCTTTACATGCCTAGGATTTCCACAGTGCCAACATACCATCTTACTTTTGGATTTTGATCTTTCCTGATCTTTCGACTCTCCACGTCTTCCTCTATTCTTTTGTCTCCCTCTAGTTTCCACCTTCAAAGCATTCCCTAGAAGTAGAATATTCCTCAGAACTTTTTCTTTGCATTTCCTCGCTTAGAATCACCCATACAACATCATCAAACTTCAACTTCGAGTTAGCTGGAACTGAATTTCTTACTTCCATTACCAATCTATTCCAACTCTCGGGTAAGGAGCACAAAATCAATAAAGCCCTAACTTCTTCATCAAATTCTATTGTAACCAAAGCTAGCATATTCACAACCATATTAAAATCATTCAAATGATATGCTTCTGAACTATTCTAGCATGATAATCATTCAAATGATTTGCTATTGATTTGTTTTTGGTAAGGAATTAGAAGTGAATGTAGCGCAAAAAATCATGATCTAAGAATGTAATGACTAGCGGTGATGCATCAATAGAAAAATCAAGGAAATCAAGGGGCCCTGATGAAGGAGGAGGTACAACTGGATATGTATGATTAGTAGAATAATAATGAGCTTGTGTGTCATGCTTGGGCATAGGGCCATTTAATATTTTAATATTTTTATTATCATTGATCGACTTAGAAGTAGATGGCTCACGGAGCTTGAGTGATTTGTTCTTAGTAAGATCTTGAATTATATGCTTGCAGTTTGAAGCAACAATCAATAGACTTCCCAACACATTGGTGATAATCACATCTTGTATTTTCATCATAATTGTGGACACAGTGGGCGAGAGGGGTCGAGATTGAGTGGTGGTGGCAGAGTGATGAGATTACTTTCGATAAGTTAAGGGAATAAAAAACGAGGTGCATAGGGTAATTTGGTAAAAGTATGACACAAAGCTTGCACTTGAAGTGTGGGGGTTGGAGAAATAAAATTGATAATATCTTTATCTTCGGTAGGCTTAGGAGATGGCTTGAATGTAGATTTATCTTGAAACCTACTAGAAGAAGATGAAGGAGTATCATGATATTTTAATTTTCTCATAGATAGGAGTTTGACTTCGCACATTTTGAGTGTATGTCATAATTGATCAAATGAAGGAGAGGTATTAAAGGTAACACTCTTTTGAAGTGGTGGTAAGAGGCTTTGAATAAAAATATCTTGCAATACAGAATCATCAAGTACATTGGTCATCTTAGATATATTGTTCTTATAACACAAAAAATAGTCTGCTAGATGCTCATTAGATCCTTGTTTGATTTGAGTAAGTTGTGCATAGGATATTTTGGTGTCGATATTGATTGAAAAGTGAGAAAGAAAAGCATCGGCTAAATATTTAAAATAAGTTACTGAATAAACAGTAGATCATAAAACAAATGCATGGTGTAATGTTTTACACTTCTAGGAAATAGCTTAGCTAGAAATGTATGATCATCCGCATAATCAAGACATACCACATGAAAATATGGGAGATGCTCTTGAGGGTCACCATGGCCATTAAAGGTGGGAAGCTTAGGGGTGATGAAGTTAGGAGGAAGTGGATAAGAAAAAATAGCATGTGTGAAAGGGTGTGAAGGAATAAGGATGAATCAAAATATGGAGAGGAACATGAAGTAGCTTGTTATATTTGATAGATTTTAACTTGTACATCCTGGTATAAGGAAGCTAGGTCTCGAGTGCTAAAAGAGGAGACTTGTCTTGTGTGAGAAATAAGATGTAGAGTGAAATGGTTTGTAGGAGTAGGAATGGAAATGGGAACAACAAAAGTAGGTGGAAGGGTAGAATTGGGAGGTTGTGTTGCAATAGGAATGGAATTAGTATTAGAGCTAGGAGGGTTGAGATCAACTAGATTAGTGGCTTCCTCATAAGTAACAAATAAAATAAGATATAAGTCTTATGTATGTTTAACAATATGAGCTTGGAGATCATGAAGATCGTCATCGGTAAGGGGTTCATAGGTTTCATACCATGGTAGAAAGATGACAAATATACCTAGAAGTAAGGTTGGGTTCGACCGGTGGGTTCACCAAATGATTTAATAAAAATTTGGATTAAATCTAATTGTAGAGTAACTATTTCTCCTAATGGTGTATAAAATGATAATATACAATACAACACAAGTAAACTAGCATGTAAAGTATGAAACCTTAAGAAAGAGAGGGGGATAAAGAGAATTAGCTAATTTCTGAGTGAACAGAAAGTGATCTGGGTAGGTGTGAGTGTTGAACAGACTATAGACGGGGTCATTAATGCTCACTGTAAAAGTTGGAACTTGGGAACAGAGTTGGACATGGGTTCCTACATCAAAAAAGGGGTTCCTGAGCACTGGTGACCAGATATGGGTGCTTGTGATTGTGAAAATGCCTAGTATTTGGTTTCTATTGTGTCGCAAGGGTTTCACAATTGTTCCCTGTTGAAAGCATGATATGTGATTCTTAATTACTGAAGGTACTTGTAACCTGTAAAAGAGAAGTTCATCTACACATACCCACAAACCACATCAAACCTAAAAGGAAAATGCATAATGGGGAGTCAGACTGATCCCGACGGTCACCGCGAGAGTGAACTTACGACCGAACATTGCACTACATCTCAGACTACATGTAGTTCTTGTGTGTGTGTGTGTGTGTAAGAATGATTCCCTTGTGTTAGTTATACTTGATAGCAAGATGTAGCTAAAATGTAGCAATGTAATAATATATGTGGATGGAATAGAATAGACTTCCCCTTCCTATGTAGTGTATGCACAAGTATGCAGGCTATTGTCCCTTGAATGGATGTTATATGGATTCCTACTGAGTGCTTTAGTGCATTTAGAATGCAAGCTTAGGTGATGATAGTAATGCTTAGTGTTTGGTTCTTGATTTTGAACACATTACTATGTATTTATATGATTCCCTTGTTTCAATTTTGTGGTTGACAAATGGAAGGCCGACCCATAAGTGAAAAAGATGCCCAAAAGATAAAATATATCCAAAAAGAGCGAGTAAGATAAAAAAGGGTCATGGACACCCATGAGGGATAAGAGCACCTGGGTTACTGCTATCCTAGACGGGTGCTAGTGTCTGAAGCCATAAAAGGTAAAACAATAAAGTTATGACTGGGTTGTAGGGTGTGTAAGACTGACTAGAAAATAATAGGCAAAGAAAAGAGACCAAAGATACTTGTCAACCACTAGTTTTCTTGCTTAGGAATCATGTAAATGTTAACATGCTTTTAAGACCTATAAATGTACCCAAGTGCATGATTTTGTGTCTACATAAATGTACAAATACAATTATTAAAAATATCCAAAACAATAATAAATCTAAAAGAAGAGAGCAACGAGAGGAAAATGTAGAAGGCATGGACAAAAAACAGAAGAATAAAGAGTCAAAAAGAAGAAGAAGATGTTGTTAAAGGCTCACGCAATGTTAAAAGTCACATAAAACACAAAGGGAAACATACAAGGTTAAACAACACAAGGAGAATCAATGGAATTGGGTATTGCATAAAATTTATACTTGATCTCATTTGTGATTGTCGAGGTCAAAATAATAATTTTTATATTAGATTTTTTGGTAAGATCAAGGTAATTTCATTCATTCTTAGAATCCATTAATGAATTCGGTTTGTAAGACATTTGGTTGATGTTTCCAACCAATGCCTCTAACTTTTTTCTATCTTAGAAATCCTATTATCCTCACTGCAACTAAGCAAACAACAATAGAGAATATGAAACTTCACTTTTATTAATACTTACTTCCACGTTAATAAGTCAATTTGGCTTCATCAGGTGACAATCAACAAAGATAAAAAAAAATATAAAATTCTTGAATCTTCATCTCTTAGTTATCTTTCTTAATGGTTTTGTACTATTGTACTAGATCCTTCATTATTCTTTAACATTCCCCATTTTATTAGTTGTCCTATACTCTTGTCCAATCTTGTAAGCATGGTCTCATGAAGTGTAAAAGAATATTTTTATCAAATGTACCAGATATCTCCTTAATACTCTTAAGATTTGACATATTCCAATCTACTAGGTCTGCATTTATAAAATTTCAATCTAAATTTCCAAAAAATCACTTTCTTTGAACTATGTCCTTACTTTCATATACCCCTTTCCATGTCTTAAGATATCCAAAGTTTTATAAATCAACTCTATGTTAGTTTTTACTAGTTTACAATGATGGTTGATCAATTAGGTATTTTTGATTACAATCTTTTCTCAGTAAATTTATGTCAGCGAATATATTATAACTACGAATTCCAATGACCCTAATAATTTTTACAACAAAAATGGAATATTCCAACATAATGGTTTCTTGAAATTTTCAGGTAAAAATACATAGTGTCAAGAGAAGATATGAAGGATTTACGAAATCCCCTAGGACAGGAGCTTAGAGGAGCCCGATAAGAGATAAACTAACTTATGTTCATTTGCAGTCCCTTTTAAACCTACAAATAAATTGATTAAGCTTCGTGAGGATCTAATACAAGTTTCACCTTCAATGAGATAATCATGGGAGTGCTTCATTTACTTTGGACATAAGCATTACACTTGAAATTATTTGGTAATAACTAAAACAAGATAGAATTCCATTGAATTGCACACTAATATCAATTATAGTTTCATATTACAATATTTAGATATTTAAGAGACTTGATACTTGAGTACTGAGCTAATAAAAGAATGGAAACTTAAAAAAATGTTATTATTATTATTCTTCATATCAACCTTCCTAGGTGGAATTACATAATAATAATTGATTGTAACAACAATAACCTCTGTTTCATAGCAAATTACACCTATTAGTACATCTATTGAAGATAAAAAAAACTAGTACAAGGCATATTTCCATGTTCTAACTTAGTTCATGGTTGATATTTTCACTCAACTTCCTAACTAGAATATAGGAGATGATTTTTTCTCCTTATTTATTGATAGAAAACAATTATATTGACTTTTATTAGTTCCTAAAGACTTGAAATTACCTAATCCATGTACTATCACCTAGAACCCTATGACATTTCACTATTCTTATCATTTACATAGGTTTTGATTACAAGAAATTACATAACAACACTTAAAATTCAAATTATGTTTTGGAGGGAAAACCTCTCAAAGACACAAATCAACAGATCAAATCATTCTAACTATGCCACATATGGCTTATTCTTTCTCTAAGCATACTCCTTCAAACTCTTGAAACCTATTAATTAGATCTTCCAAATGATTGCAAATGATGCTCTTGCATCAAGAATGCATCAACAAAATGCGAACTCAAACCAATAATACATAAATGCATTAATACACTAGCATTGTATTATATATATAATCTTGTGCTAAAATTAGTTGTCAACATAATGCCCCACTCTAGTATGTAGGTACATGTAAACATCAAATGAGATAAAAAATAATGTGGATACAAAGTACTTGTGACCTCGTCAAGTTCCACATCCACACTCTTGTGTCTAAGGAAAAATATATGCCCTACAAATATGTCGAATTGAATCGATGCCTACATTTGTGAATAAGAAAGTACTGAAATATAGAAAATACAAGAATATAAAATAATACAAATGGATGTGTTTAATATTGAGAAGATGCCCTTCTGATATATAAATCTCAAAATTTTGTGTAGTATTTGAATTTAATTTGGGTATTTCTCATGATGAGACCAAGTATAATATGTTGTGTATTACCATATGGTTACTTCCACATGAATATGTAAGGAAATGTCCAGGGGAGGCCTACACATAAATAAGGAGAATGTATACCTCCTTTTGAGATGTGGAATGATCCTATGAATCACATATCTCGAAAGAAAGAAATTACCCTGATTATATGTATGATATTAAAATAACGCTTTGATGTGTATATAGTAATATATCATCATGAAAACATATAATATAAAGATTTTCCCCTATGTGGATCTTAGTATAATTTAGTGTGACAACTATTGGAAAATTCCCGGAGTGGATATATAATCTGTGTAAATAAAAAAGGAAAATGCCTCAAGTGGACAATGTGCATTCAATGTGATGTAATGAAAACGATGCCTTATATTAGTGAGATGTGTTCAATATAATGAAAATGTAGGATGATTCACCTTAGTGGCGCATACATAATAGTGTAGTAGCATGTACAATGGTCATTGTCCCATATAGATGCATGTTATAGTTGATGAAAATGTAAGCAAGGACATGAAAACAACCAAATGATATGAATCATGAAAAATAAGACACTTAGGTAAACATGTTGACATGATATAAAGAAAAATATTATGAAAAATAATATGAATAGTAAATGCAAGGACAAAGAAAACATCAAAAGTAAATAATCCTAATATAAATTAAAATAAACATCTAAGAAAAGAAAGGAACAATCAATAAAAAGTAGCTAAAAAATCCAACCAATAAAAACTAGCAAGAAATGGAAAAAGAAATCTATAAAATAAACTAAAGGTATAAAATGGAATACGGGTTTACCTCTCCATCTATGGCTCTACAACGAATGTACATTGACGACCCCAACTCCCACCCATCCTTACCATCAAATTAATTGACATGAGTCAGCTTGGGGATCCCTTTATACCAAAGTAAGGAAAGGGACCCCATACCCGTGTATGCCTTGTTATTGAGAGTATTTTAGCACATTTTAAAACTATTTATAGAAAATTATTTCTTCATAGACTAAATAAAAAAGGACTTAAATATGTTCAATATTTTTTTATGTATTGTGAACTTTAACATGTATTATTATTTCAATATTGAAGTGTAAATATGTGATATTCTCACCAAATAAAATTCACATCTAAGAACTAATACATTCCATGTTAATATAAATAGGTTACCTCAACAACTACTTCAAATGTCATTTAAGTTTTTTACTACTCCAACATGTACAATATTAGAATCCATTTTGTGCAATAATACATACATGTGTCCTGTGTCAATATTAAATCCACTGTGTGTGTGTGTGTGTGTGTGTGTGTGCGCGCGCGCGCGTACATACATCTACCTTAGTAACAAATATAAAAGGCTCATCATTGTCCAACACCCTATACTGATTTTGATAAATTCAAATCCCTATGTAAATTCTATTCATAAAAAATATCCTAACCTCCAATGTCATCTTCTCTATTAAATGCAAACACCTCCAAACAAGAAAAGTGGTGTAAGGCTCACTATTTACAAGAAAAAATCAAAATTAATGAAGGGTTGAATAATATTTCAAAAAATAACATTTAATAAAGTACTCATAATTCAAAATTTCACTATCAAAGTGATGTATTTCCCACTCAATCTCCACCAAACCCTTTCCCTAATAGAATTTGAGTGCATGGATCAACCAAAGTGTCAAATATAACAAAAAAATGATTTATTTCATAATCAATCCATGAAAAACTCTCTCAACCAATAGAAACCAACCCCACGGATCAAACATGGACCAAAATTTGTAAGGAATAAAATCTATAAATAGTAGAGATGATTCATTTACATATTTCCCATTCAAAAATAATTCATAGATAACTTTTCCAACAATTTACATCTTCTTGCTATGCAAACACTGACTAGCTGGATATTTCTAAAAGTCCCAGGTGCAATCACTTACATGTTGTTTCACTATCATATTGTATAATAGTTTATTCCATATATTTTTTTGTAAAAAAATTGTATCTCATAATAGAAAGTTTACCATTAAAATGTTATGAGTAGTAATGGTCCATTTAGATAGTTTATAAATAACAATGGATTTGATTTATGATCAACAATGAACTGTTTTATTGTTAGAAATCCACAACGTTTATACTCTATCTCCAAATGAGCAGCTCATCATTATTCATAACTAATTTAATGTTAACCTATTTTTCCATAATAATAATTTGTTATTGATGACAACTTAAATCATAACCATGAAATCTTGCTTCAAATGAAACATTTATCACAATTTGTTGGAAATAAAACATTTACTACAGTTTTTATAGAAATGAAACATACAACGGATCCTCTTACTATACTTCTCTTGAATATTAAAAGGAATTTCATGCAATTCTACATGCATACTAATGGATTTATGCATTCACATGGTGATATATTTACATGCATATAAATAGTGTACCCAAATATGATGACAAAGGATTAATTGAAAGACAAAGTTTCTTGCATTTCATAATGGCATGTGTAAAGAAGAATGCCAAAAGACCAGTTAGAAGGATGAGGAGTAACTTGCAGAGGGAGGTGAGGTTTACAAATATATCTTTTGACATGAGGATAACATAATTGAGATACAACCTCAAAAAACCACCACAACCAATCAAAGGAATAATCCATCAAGAGCCAAAGCACAAAATTATGACTTAATTAATGCAGCTAAGATACATAAGAAAATAACATCTTCCAATCAAATGAGGCGTCCATCAAAAAGTAAATAATATTTTTTTGATGATAATATCACAGCTGCCCAAGATCCTGAAATCAACACTACTAATCCAACTATGGAAGTAACTGGAAGTACTACTATAAGAAATAAATTATACATAAGAGGCCAATGGACAAAAGATGACATGAAAGTTGCCTTAAGGGATGTGGAGGAAAATGGAATGTCCACAAGACAAGCAATAACTAAGTGGGGAATCCGCAATACAAATGTGACTAATTAGTTGTATGGAAAAATAACCACTAAGAGGAAGGGACCTCCAACTATTTTGACATATGAGGAAGAGAAATAAATTGTTACATGGTGCAAAGATATGGCTGAACTTGGCCATGGTCTTGAATTCATTCACCTAAAGGTCTATGTAGTGCACATATGCCAATGTAGACTAAATCCATTTAAATATGGCCTACCATGAAATTCATGGTGGTATGGATTCTATAGAGGCCATCCTGACTTGAAAATAACAACTTTAGAAGGCATTGACTGAGATAGAGCAATCGTGTTAAGGCCAAGAATTTTGTTGTTTTTTATGATAACTTGCACAAAATGTATGTTGCAAATCAGTATGGGCCAAATAAAATATGGAACTGTGATGAAAATGGTGTTGAAATAGGAAGGAATTGTGGCATGTGTTTCAGTGCTAAGTTGGGATGCAAAAAGTGTTCCACACATTATGTCAAAAATTAGGGAATGGATTACCATATTATGTTGTGTTAATGCAACAGGACAAAGCATCTTGAATTTTATCTTTTAAAATCAAAGAGACAACTGAAAAACTATATAGATGGATGTGAATGTGGAGCATGTATGATAACCCAACCACATGTTTGGATGAAAAAGGATTTGTTTATGAATTGGTTACATCATTTTGCAAGATCCATTCCTGGTGGAGTTTTTCCAAAATATAGGCATCTTCTCATATTTTATGGTCATGGACAGCCATGTAGCTTTAGGCACAATTCAAGAGGCCAAAATTTAGGCATTGACCTTATAACTTTACCAGCTCATACTAGCCATAAGCTTCAACCATTAGATGTTAATGTATTCTCTCCATTCAAGAACTAACGTTAAAACAATGAGGTATAAATGGATGACAAGGGACTCATGTCTTGAAATAAGGAGGACATAATTGGAAAAACATGGCAATCAGGATTTCCAACTTGCAATTAAACTTGAAAACATCAATGAAGGTTTTCAAAGGACAAGGTATATGACCACTTGATCGGAATTCTCTTTCCAATGACATGAAGCCAAGTGATGCCTTTGATGTTGAAGAAGATGAGGTGGCAGTTGTTGAAAACATATTGAGAATGGCGGGATTGGAAGATGTAGATGTGCAACATTGTTTAGAAGAAATGGCACAAAATGTGTTAGGTAATGAGGAAAAACAAAAAACAGGGGAAGAGCATGTTGAGTTTTCATGTTTTGGCATGCCTACAATTTTCATCAGCCCCAAACACTTAATGAAGAAGATGACCACCTTAGTTTAAAAAATCATGTGAGCCAAACACAAAAAGATTTGCAGATGTTGATGGTAGCTTGAGTTTTCCAACACAGTTCAGTGCACATCAATGGATTAAAGAAGGGGTTGTTAACCTGGGCATGCAAATTGATTTCAACAATGAGAAAGTTTTAGTTTCCATTCCATCTCCTCCCTCACCTCTTCTAAGTGAGGTGGTGCACTATTATGCTTGACACATTGGAGTGGGAAGAACATGATGCAAACCAAATAGATGCCCTAAATCCAGACACACATGGTTTAGATAAAGGAAATTTTGAAGTTGATGACATTTTAGCCAATCAAGACAACCAAGATTTGACCTGCACCTAAGATGAGAACAACCAAGCATATAAACCATCAAGAAAATTCTTAAAATTTCCAATTGAGAAGGTTCACAACCATGTATGGATAAATGATGGTGCAAATCAGAATTGGAAGGAAATCTCAAATACCTACCTCTAATGGCTACTTGCATTTACTTCAAGAACAAGAGGTGAGAAAAAAAGAAATTGAAGATTTGAAGGACAAGGAAAAGGGAGTAACAAGATGAAAGGAAAGTACAAAGGTTAATAGAAAAAGAAAAGAAGGGGCAACTTAAAATTGAAAGAGAATTGAAAAGGAAGAAAAAGGAAGAGGCCCAGTTACAGCGAAAAATGGAGAATGAGTTGAAAAAGGAGTAGGTCAAACTCTCCAAAGAACATGATAAAAGGTTGAAGGAATGGCAACAATGATAAAATGAGTCTGATCAACAAAATAGGAAATTGAGTAGTCCCTCAAATCCCCTACTTGATCAACATCATATTTTGTAAAAGCATGTATAACACATTCATGTCTTCTTTTTCTTCCATTTTTAATAACCAATCTAGTTGCCCATCTTTATCTACAAACAATGTGACAAATTCTGGAATTTTAGATCAAGTAGTCAGATTGCCCAACTTTCAGAAGATAATGCAAATGTTTTAGGTACACATCCTACCATGCTACCTAATGCAGTTCAATATATGAATGCTACCACATTAGAGAGTCATGAGGAAGTGCAACCTCCACCATTTTTAGGATTTTGGCCAAATTATTAAGTGAAAAGCTATACAAATTTTGGCTTGTATTACATTTTTAGTAAGCATTAGAAATTTTTATCAAACTTGTAATAAAATCACCCAGTGGTAGCTGGGATTTCACATAATTTCATTGAATATGTAAAATGCATAATATAAATCCTCAATAATAGGCCTTAAGCAAATATTTTGTAAAATATGTAATAGAATGCCTTAGCAGTAGGCTTTAGTTGATATCGATAAATGTTATATATGTAAAACTTCTAGAAGTTTTCTTTGTTGTAATTTTCTAGAAGAATGTATCTAAAATTTTGAAATGGAAAACAATATATGGTAATGGTATGTGAAGGAACGTGGATTTATGTAATTTTTAATGGTATATCTCTTTGTTTGTGACATTTTTCAGCATTTGTAAATATAACTTGTACACAAAATTATACTACATTCTATAAAATTGGAGTATAAACACAATCATCTCATCAAAGCCTAACAATTGCAAGAATATCAACATGCCATTCAATCTAAATTCTTTAAAATAGATCATTTCCTTAACAAGGTCACACTCGACCTTACCTGCAAATAGTTTGCATCCAACAATAATTCAACTTGCAAACATATTAATGTCAATAAATTAAAATTTCATGTTAAAAATGTGGTTTAAAGCAGAAGTATATTCAATTTCCCAAGATATAATATGTTTAAAAACACAATTTTAATAAGTTGCAATCAACCTCTTCTTACTATGATTTCTTCAAAGACACACACCATTCATTTTTGTGTAGGACCCAAAGTTGATATATAAAAAGTACATATATCCAAACAAATCAAGGCTAATTTTAGAAGTGGGTTTTTAACCAATCTTTCAAAAGATTTTACAATATCTAAATAATATTACAATCATAAAAATACACTTAAAAAAACTTACCAATGCCTTCCTTGAAGCAATCCTTTTCTTCTTTGAATCAATCCTTCTCTCCTCTTTTGAAGTTTTGTAAATATTTCAGTTCAATTTGACGCTAGTTGGTCCACGTAAATCCATGTATGACCCTAATTTGCTTGCCATTTTGTCCATTAGATTGTTCACCTCACAATGAGAAAATGGATTAGCATAGGAATCATGATCCAGTAAAACTAAAATTAGTTCTAAATTTGTTGTATTTTTATTTATTTCCTTGACTGAGTTGGATGTTGGATGTTTGTTTCATTTCTTCTCTATTAAATGCAACCATTGTTGGAGATAAATTATTTTTGTGTAAGCTTAATATGTGTGTGACCATCTTTGTTTCAAGCTGGAGAAATTAAATTTCAGAAGGAAATCCAACCAGATGAAATTTAAAAAAAAAATCATGAAATTGCTTTGTATAGATCAATTTCAAAGTTGGGGGTTTGGTATTGAACTAACCTATGACCTAAATGTTGAATCCCCATTTGTTGCAAAGGATGCTCCTTGACCCCCACTTGGTTATTGTTCCATGGTGTATGTCGTCAGGACAACTGTGGCAAAAATATACAAAAATAATGGACTCTGAGAACAATGGCGACAAAATATCTATTGTTTAGAGAGGAACTGGATTCTACACAGGGATGACTTGTGTTTGTTTGCTTGCTTGGCGTACACCCCAAAGATGACAGTTCTCCGAGCATGGTAAGAAAATACCCTGCAGTGCACAACATGAATGCGAAGGATATTCTCTGTCTGTTAAATCCTCGAATGTTTCCATCCTTAATATAACAATTACTAAACAATTTTCCATCTTTGCTATCAAGTAAGAGAGAATACGTGAATATTTAAATTACACCAGTTACAATTTATTCAACATATGTTGCAATATTAACTCCAGATGTGATCAGTTAGACATGCCACTGATCACAATATGCAAAACCCAATATGCACAATTTACAAAACAAATAAGCATTTAAGGAGTATAGAAATAACAAGAAGTGATTATAAAAATTAACGGTAATAGATAAGAAGTTGAAAATGTTTATTTTTTCACATTTTCTATATTAAGCTTTCTGTGTGTCACACTACATGTAAACAAGTTATAAAATACACATATTTATGTTCAAAATTTTGGTGACTATCCACTGATGCTCAATTGGAGGCTTAACCAAGTACCTACGTGGCTGTATACATCCTCGAAGTTAACTCAATGGGTATGGAATCCGTGCCCCTATACGCCTTAGGGCGTAAGAACCTAGTCATACCTGCTGTACATATTAGGAAGCATAGGAATCACTCCAACGCAAAATCGTCGTATTTGGTCCCACAGCCCCCTGTATTCTCTTTTCATCGTATGTCTGTGTGGAGTCTGTTGGCCACAGTAGTCACGAATGCAGCATAAGTATCCCTTTTCCCCAACGCTTTTCTCATTCCCTTTTCTCTTTTCTTAGCTGATTCATTTAGCCGTTTGGAGGCCTCCCCACCTGAAGATCTTCCTTCTGAACATTTTATTTGAGAAGATGGCAGGAGCAGCAACACTCAAATCCACATATGTGGCAGTTTTGGCTGTAATAATGTTGTTATCGGCAGTATTTGCAGTAGAGCAGGTAGAAGTGCCCAGTCCATCACCGGTTATAGGGGCCGCATCAATGGTTATCGTTCCATCTCTAGCGGTTGGTCTCGTCGACTCAATCATGGCTTTTTCGGCATTCTTCTTCTACGAATGAGGGTTTCATCGGATGGGCCTCTTATTATTCACAGCCCAAGGTTTTGTTATTGGGCATCTTCGATTGATAGTCGACATGGCCTACTCTGTTTCACTGGTTTTTACGGAATATTTTTTTGAGGGATTATTGTTTAGCCATTTAGGAAATAAATTTATCTTCTGGAGGTCCGTGACATGAATCGATATTGTCGTATGCGTTGCAGGGTTTATTTTAATATCAATCGAACATGGAGTACATGATGGGAATGTTGAAGGGGAATTATTAACGATATTGTCATATGCGTTGCAAGGTTTATTTTAATATCAATCGAACATGGAGTGCATGATGGGAATGTTGAAGGGGATGGGACAAAGATTTGAAAATTGAGGAAGCAAAAAAAAGGGAGAGGATGAGGGGCTGATTTCTAGTTGCAACTTCCATAGATGGGTTAACGACACTAACTCGGCCACCCCTCCATATGGGTTTAAAAAAATAAAAAAAACATTATTCTTAGGCTTTAAATTCTTTTTTATTAAGTTTTAAAAAAGAACTTTGTATTATAAAAACTATTACAAATACAATGTCATGCCTTAAAGAACCAATTTGACTGCAAAAAGTGCACATTCGACAAGTCAGTACATTTCCAACTACTTGGAAATAAATTCTACCATCTGATGCACATGTCGATGCCCTTCTAACAGGGCCAATACCCTTATCATTACTTAATGAAATAAAAAAAATATTAATTATACGTCATACAATTTTTTTCATGCCTATCTAAATCAATATTAGCCAAGATAATAGGTCATTGTACCTGTAAAGGAAATCTCGATTCGCTCGTACATTTTTTGGCATCCTAGGCTGTTGGATCAATATTAGATCCTCCAAAGCTGACAGCCTAAACAAAATAGTTGATCCAAGGTAAGAGCTCAAATAGTATATGATATAGAAAAAATAAAAAAAAGTCTAGAATCAGAATGAGCATATCCACTTCAAATCATGCCCGTAATGTGTAAAGCTAACCTCACAAATTCCATGGAGTTGGTGGGTAGTATAATTATATAAGAATAGTGGTAGCCCTGATGTTATTGCCCGAAATAGAATCAAAATATCTTTGAGGAAAACCTGCAAAACCAAACCATATTCATGCATCTTAAACAAATCTTATATCACCAAATATGCTCAAATGTCATTTGTGCCATATCTGCCAGTTCGGGGAGGCTATTTGACTAGGTGTATCCACATCACGAATTAAGCCATAAGAGAAGCAAATGGAAATACTACTAACTCAAACCAGTCATAGAAAAAAAAGCAAAGATCCATGTTCTAGAGTTTGTATAGAACAAAACATGATACTTCAATGTTATTACAACATACAACCTTAACCAAAGACCAAATTGAGGTCCTTGGCAACATACCCCCACTTTTAGTAGTGTGGTGTTTGTTTGCATCAAGTACACTTGGCATGACATAGACAAATCTCATATCACCAGTTATGCTCAGAAGTTAATTGTGCCATTTGTGACAGTCCAAGAGCCTATTTGACCGGTGTGCCCATGTCACTAATTAAGCGATAGGGGAGAAAATACTACAAACTCAAACTTATCATGGCAATGAACACAAATCCTTGTTTTGGAGTCAGTACAGAAGAAAACAAGAGATTTCTTAAAACATACAACCTTAAACAAACACCAAAACAAGCCTTAAATAAAGACGAAACCAAGCCCCTGGCAATATACCATCACTTTCAGTAACATGGTTCGCTTGTGTGCATCAAATACACTTCACGTCATATAAATAAACCAAGCTATATAAGTGATGTAGGCAACTATTTTGTACTATAAATTCTTATAACTAGGGAAATTAAGGTTTCATAAAATCCACTTGAAAGAAAAAATTACCAAGAACATTTCTTGGATGTATTTCAATACACCACAATTGAGAATTTACAATCAAAAAAGCTAGTAGCATCCTGCGTTTGGGTATTTGACAATTTGTATGTAAAAGCTAGCTACTGAATCAGAAAGTGGTTTAAATCTTACCAAAAAGTTGACACTTAAGATCCTATTTGGTGGTATCATTGTTGCATACAAAAATGTAACCCCCAAGTATCTCTCTCCTAGGAAACATTTCTGGCGGTGGTAGAGTCTTGAACCACTTGTCAAGAGCAATGTTGTTGCCACCCTTGTTGTTGCTATAGTGTATACTTGCTATGGTTATTATTGTTGTTGTTGTTGTTTTTATTGTTACCATTGTGATGCAGAAGAGAATTGGAATTATAAATTCCATTCAAAATTCATCCCTTAACTCCAACATCACCCTACTTCCAATCAAGGTTCATCTGTTTAAGTTAAGGATGTCGCCCTTGTTCCCTTCTGATTTTCCCTTCGAATTTCCTTTCTTCTTGGACTCTACTTAGCTTCGAGGCAGTTAGGTTCCATTTATGGTCATTCTTGGCCTTGACATGCCCTTGAAGCTCCTCCCCAAACTACTAGAAAGAGTAAGCATTTTCCATGACAGCCTACTAGGAAGAATGGCGAACTTTAAATCGCCTCTACAACCCCTTAAACTACAAATCCTAATTCTAAAATTTGCAAACACAATAACATTGAATTATTACACAAAATAACACACTTACTAGATGATTCTGATATTTAAAATTATCTTAAATGTCATTAACATCCAATGTTTCCATATTATAGACACTTAACCAAAGACATAATTGGAGACTCAAAAATAACAAACAAGAATTCAATCTTCCATATATGAAAGAAAATAAATGTTGATGAGTCACTTCAGATACCAGAAGTTATATGAAAATATCCATATGTACGTTTTGCCCTCAGATCCAAATAGAAATCAAACCATCCAGATCCCGTAAACAAACTTTAATTCATAAATGCCATATACCTAATCTAACCCTCGAAAGTAATGTTCTAATTTAATCATTGTTGCTAGGGCATCTGCAGCCTTATTCTGCTCGCACGAGATGTGTTCTAATTTAATATATTTTAGGAATTTATGAAGAAAAGATTGTACTGTGTTCTAATACATGCTCATCACATGCTTTTTGATCTTTTAATCTCCATTCACATGAAAATCAACTCAACAGTACTTATTAGGTAGGGATGGAAGAGCGAGGGAGTAAACCCCAAAATAAAAACTAAATGAATTTAATTCCATTACCTGACTGCAGAAAAATTCATTATCACCTTTCACAGCAAGGTTGGTGATGCCCTAATCGACCGTAGTCGTCAAATGAAACCCCGCATGCCACCATGTCCCTGCAAAAACAACAATACAACCATCTCGTCGCTGAAACTCTGATTCATTAGGAATTGGAATAGTAGTGCAAAGGAGATAGAAAAGAGGAAAAATAAATACCTTTGGACTGTAAAATAAAGTCTACACCAACTTCTATAATTTTTGCAAGGCCCACCACTTCCAGTAGAAGATCTCGATCTTTCCCTATTTTGGCCATGCTCCTCTCTGCGGTTTTGTAGGTCACAAAGGCGTACCCTTTGGATATACCAATATTGTCTCTTTGCATTATAACTTTACAATCTTCCACCATGCATGAGTTGCAAGGACTAGACAGATTTGTAAGTGTGGACTGGAGCTACAACGATGAACGACTTAAAACATTTCAATTGAAACTCTAATTGTCGCAATAGCTAAAAACGGCTAAAATGTCAAAACTCCCGTCAAACCGTCAAATTTAACCTAATGTCGTGAACAACCAGAAAGGCCTTTCCCAATGGGGGAACGCCTTCGACATAATTACCTTTTTAAATGTTTACATGTTCCACGGGACTTAAATTTGCTACATCTTTATTGCTCAATAACTATATATTAGCTTATAATTATTTGGTTTAAGGCTTATTTAGGATTTGGAGTTTCATTTAAGTTTCTAGTTGATAAAAGACTCAAACTTATGATTTGTATTGCACGTGGTCCACATGCTTGGGTGATTCTTTGACTTGTAGGACAAGTATATGTTTTACAAGTTATTTTTGGTTTGTTGTCATTTTGTTGAACTATTCTGTAGACTTAGAATTTTCTAATTATTTAGTATTTATGTTTAGATGGAATGTTATGCATGGGTTATTTGGTTTGTGTTTCGTTGGCTTTTAAGTGATTCACAAATATTGGTTTAGTGGGATTATCGTAGAGATTGGAGATTTCAATTTATTTGGTTTGTTTTTATTAATTTATAAATATTAGTTTGATGAAGATTTTTTAGAGTTTATATATTTTTACAAGTATTAATTTGATGGAGATGTCTTAGATTTTTTTAAGAAGTATTAATTTGATAGAGATCTCTTAGATTTTTAGAAGCATTAATTTGATGTAAATGTTTTATAAATGAAAAATTTGTTTGAAAATTAGATGCTTCTGATTTGATTTGGTTCTTGGCATTAAGGTTCCACTTCCAATATTTCATACATGTTTTTTTGTATATGGTTTGGCTTTATGAGAGTCAACATGAAGTGCCCCTAATTTAATGTGGTTAATGGAATTGCATTAATTTCCTTATACAATTTGAATATAATCCCTGAAGTTATTGTATATATCTTGCAATTATTTTTACCATTATTATTTAGTTTATATATTTTGACTTATCATGTTAGAAACTTAGCCTTCATAGTCCTAATGTAAGAAGGAATCTTTTAATGTTAATATGTAGATTTGGAAAGTGATTTTCCCCTAATAATAAATTATAATAATCAAATCAAGTTTAAAGTATATCTATATTAGTAGTACATATTTAATTGTATTAATTTGAAATCTCTACAATATAATAAATATAAATAATTTAAATTATATAAATAATTATGGTTTAGGAGTGTTGGTCCGAAAATTTGTCGCTTGGGCAGATCTATGGATAAATGAGCCAACAGTGTGCAGGGCATAGCCCCTCTTTGAGTCAGCAAAGCGAAACTAGTTTATTGCTATTCTACCAGCAGGAATCTGTGCAAGTCTCACAATATTCTGCCTTCGGGGGTTTGGGATCTCATCCCAGTAGGGGTGTTTCTGACTGCGAAAAGAAAGGAATGAAAGAGAGGATGAAGAAAGAGCAGGTCCGAAGGAAGAAAAGAAATGAATTCCAAAGCAGAAAGGTCAGAGGGTTTATGTTTTGGGATTGGTAGTAAACAGAGCCAAACCTACTTGCATAAACGAGCAAAGCAATACTGATGAATAAATGACAATAAAACAGAAGTAGATCCAACAGAATAAACACATAGATCTAACATAAGAAAGATCCAATGCAAATAACACATGTATTCAGCACAAAGTCTAAATATTGTATTAATAATTCTTTCTGTTACAAAAAGCTCAAAGTCTTTTCTCCTCACTTCTATTTTTCATCTGAAAGATATTCACTCATCCCAATACAACAAGTATTGGGGTATTTATAGAAGAAGGAGAGAAAAGAAGGCAAAAAGGAGCCAACCACCTATTTACAAAGATATTTACAAAATATCTCAAAGTCATGTTGACTTTTGACAACTTGATGGATGACATCATCCCATGGTGCAACATGGATGATGTCATCATTTGTGCCAACATACTTTAGATATTCCCAACAAGAAAGAAAGTCGAAGAAAGAGAGAAGAAGAATAAGAAGAAGAAGAAGAAGAAGCCACTATTCATCATCGTCATCCTGCGGCTGAAAGGGAGTAGCCTGCTTTTGCTGCTGCTCAGGTGACGAGAGATGTGGAATTGGGCAGCGGTATTCCATGAACTTGCTGATCATGGGCTCTAGTTGATCCTGGGAAGGATCCTTGTGTCGCTCGCTGATCACCTCGCAAGTCTCCCGCTCATCTATGAGCTTCTCTGGGAGTTTGGAATATTCTTTCTCTGCTTCTATGAGGAACCCGATGAAATCCCGACAGGCCAGCAGGTTATTGATAGACTCTGCGTCAAAAGTGACCTCTGGCCCCAGCCCTCGTGAAACGATCTCCTTGAAGATCTGGATGGTTTCATCAACTTTCCTTAAGGCGAAGGAAGGAGTAAGCAACCCTGGAGACATGTTAAGAACGATTTGTTCCATTTGGTGCATCGCGTCCAGGGCTTCTTCCTTTACCTTATCGATCTTTTCAAGGACAAATTCCAGTTGATCCATCTGGTAGTCCAGAGTGGAAATGACTTTATTGAGGGCCCTGGGATGGCCGAAGACGCCGAACTTGACCAGATCTTCGACTGAACAGTCGAACATTTGTTGAAAGGTCTCATGCTGCAGCCTAGCATGGTCCAGCTCTTCTGATATGGGTCCTGCTAACGCTTGGAGCTCTTTATTCGCCTTGTTGATGTTCAGATATAAATCAGAGAACTTGGCGATTACTTTTTCACTGTCCTTGAGGATCTGGCTCCTCCAAGCGGAAACTGCCATGCCCTACTCGCCGATCTTTGCATATTCATTAATTTTATCCTGGCTCAGAGGCTCAGGAGTCTCGGCGGCAGTTGTGGGAGGTGCACTGCCCATCTTCTGTAAGGCTTGGAGCAGATGTTTGTTTTTTCTCTTTCAATAGCCTTTTCTCTTCTTTAGCTTCTTGAAGCTTCTTGCAGAGGGCGTCGACTGCAGATAGGGCCTCTCCCTGAAGGCTCTCAGAAGATGTACCCATTGTGACTTGAGTCACTGTATAATCTGTCAGGAGACAGATCCTTTTTATCCTTGAGGGGATTGGGGTATGCGATCTCCATTACCCTCTCTCCCGAAGCACTCTGAGAGAAGCGTGTGACGGGCTTCTGCTTCTTTTCCCCTTTTGACGGGATTACGGAGAAGTCCATCGGTGTGATGGGAACTTTCCTTTTCTGCTGACTTAAGTGCTGGGAGATCCAGGCTGGACTTATGGGAGAAGGGCCGGAAACAGAGAAGGGGGAAGCTGCAGTAGTAGAAGGGAAAAACGTGGAGACACTTGGAGGCGGCATCGAGAGGGAGGCCGAAGAAGTGCTCACGGGAGGAACAGATACTGCAGGAGGGGAAGACATAGGAAGGGAAGGGAGCTCAGAGATGAGGGAAGAAATGGAGGGGGACAGATCCACGAGAGAAGAGAAGATGGACGAAGAAGCGGGAGGAATAGTAGAAGAAGGGGGAGAGGACACGACCAAAGGAATGGTCGCTTGAGTCACTCGAGGAGGGGAAGGAGGAGAAGAAGAAGGGACAGAAGGGACCTCAATTGTTGTAGCAGTGCCGACATCCTGAGTGGATGGGCCTATTGGAACATCCTCTTCTGCTTCTTTCTCTGGAGGAGCCAGAGTTACAACTTGTTCTGGTGCAGCGGAAGGAGGACTTTCAGGAGCTTCCTCTTGAGTGGTGCTGGATTCACCCTCTTTGCCTTTTCCTTTGCCTTTAGGCTGCTGTTTTGATCTAGGAGGTGCGTTACCCAACGGAGAGGTTGTGAAATCGACTCCGAGGTAGATGAGCCCGTTCATTCGGCACCAATGCTCTGTTCTGCACAGAGTTTCCTTGACCCTTTCCTCAATTGTCTGAGGAGCTTTAGTTCTATCAACTGCCGCAAAAGGCCAATCGTCCCCACCTGTGTTAAGATATACTTGATCTACTTCCTCCTCAGTAGTTTGGTAGCCTTTGGGGACGATGGCTACCCCGTATTGGATGATTTCTGCCAAGGCCAAACGAGAATGGTCCTTCCTCCTAAGCTCCACCTCATGATATAGGTCGATGTAGATATCCTCGATCTGAGGGATGTGGATTGGATCGAGCTTAGCCCTAGGCAGACAATTCCTCAGGTCGAAGGTAGGCCTTGCTGGGAAGTCATGTTTCAAATTGAGCAGCTCCAGCTCTGCAAACATGTCTTTTGCCTTGTGATGAGTAAGACATGTATATCTACCCACTGTGAGGGGGAAAGGAGTTCCACCCTTCTTTCTTTTGAGGCACTTCTCATGGTAGGTGATTAGCTGTCTTGACAGCTCCAGCAGAATCAACTTGGGCCCAGCATACCTTGGCAGTCTAGTTGGCTCTCCCAAGAAGTTAGCTGCCCTCAGATAAGTGAATGTGGGGAATTGGGTGAACAGGGCCCCCCATTTCTCAGTGGCTGTCACTATGCTCTTGGTCGTGCGACCGTAAGTCATATTTGGCCTCAACAGGCAGATGATGAAGTAGAAAAATGCATCGTTGATCTTTGTAAATTGAGGGATGCTATTTTCCAGCTTCAATTCTGGATAGTATTCATATATTTTGACCTGGGGCCAAACCCCACTCCGCATCAGGGCTGGGTAGTCCCTCTCTGAAGCTGCAGCGTAAACAACATAGGAATTCATGTAGAATCTCCCAGTTGTATTAAATTGTTGTAGCTGCTCAGAGATTGTGCTGCTTATAATTTCTGCCCAGCAAAAGCGTTGATCGGGCACATTCTTGTTCATTGTTTCTAAGGTACCGCAGCATCCATTTGTGGAAAAAGTGGGCATCAGGAAGCCCAAAGACTCTGCTCAGGAACGTGATGGTGTCACTGAGCTCCTCTGAAAAATCACTGCGGTGAATGATTTGTGGCCAACGGGTCACTACTTTTTTGTTTTTCAGATAGACTTCGTTCATCAGCTGCATGCACTGATCTTCATTGTCATCCCATGCCTTGATGCAATCATCTTGGCTGACGGCCACAAAGTGCCGGTGATGAGGAATGCCGAGTATTATCTCAAAGTGGTGGGCAGTGAGGTTGATTACGACCTCGCCCTTCTCATTTACGACACATCTTGTGTCTTTGTTGTAGCACCGGGCAACCACCATCATGAATTCATTGTTAACGGCGCTGACTGGGATTCCTCCAGCGAAGTGCAGGGCACTGCCTATCAGCTTGTCCATCCATGGACTTCTTGTGACCTTCTGAGTCCTGACCCAGAATTCCTCCATATCAATATGACCCAACTCTGAGTCTCTGATGTCCAGGTCACACTCGGCCTGGGAGTCGGGCATTCTGACCCTCTGATACTTATATTTCATTTCTTCCTCTGTAAGCTTGGCCTTGCCTTTGGATTTGGTAGGTCTCTTGCTTGATGTTGACATATGTTCTTCTGAGCTTAATTGCTGATCTGCAAGAATAAGACGTGAAACCCAATTGAAGAAAGCCGTGTCAGCTGCTTGATTTTCCATTGAAATGCTTGACAGAAGAAAGAGTTAGCAATTTAAAGGCCTCGGGGCGCATGGCGCACAGATATTGCAAATTGCAGAGCTAAATAGGTAAGGCACACAGGAAAAGGGTGTTGCAAGGAGATAAATCAGCGCCAAAGGGCGCATGGCGCATAGACACTGCAGGGTGCATTTTGTGTTGCTGTAAGGACAAGTGCGCCTGCGCCATGTGGATGCATTTTGTAAAGGGCGCACGGAATCTTTATGTTACACGGGAACAGGATGCGCCCGTGGCGCATGTATTTTTCATGTTGCATGGAACTTTGGTGTGCCAAAGGGCACATATATGGTTTGTGTAACGTGTGCTTTTTGCGCGCTTAAGGGAACTTGGCGCGGCGCATGGAGGGTCTGCACAACATGATGTTGCTGCGATGAGGAACGCGCCTGCGCCTTTATAGCTTAGCACTTGGCGCATATGAAAGGACTGTTACATGGATGCTGGGTGCGCCAAAGGGCGCAGGAATCTTTATGTTGCATCCAAGTTTGATGCGCCAAGGGGCGCATGGGAAGCATTTGCAGCATGCGAGGGAAGTGCGCCATGAGGGCGCATCTTTTTATGATGTAGCAGGCACGGGGAAAGCGCGCCATTGGCGCGGCTGCTCTTTGTGTAACAGGGGCGACAGATGCGCCAAGGGCGCAACTATTTTTGATGTTGCATGGTGAGCAGATGCGCCAAAGGAAAAATACAGTTTTCTCCTTTTTAGGTTTGATTTCTTCAGAGGGGTTTCCACATATGGCTAAGCTCTCTTTTGCAAGGTTCATTTGTGGGTGATGAAATGGCTTAAACCAAAAGGGGTTTTCAAGCTATCATTTTTTAGGACAGAGCTTCCTCTACCAGCAGATCTGGAAAGAGGAGGAAATGTGGAAAGACAGCAAGGGGGGGAAGCAAATTCATAATTTATTCTTTTCAATCCATACTGAACCATCCTAGCCAGCCAAAAACCACAAAAACAAAACACGAAGCAGAAAGACAGAAGGCCACTTACCCGGATATAAACGATGAAAAAGTGTGAGAACGGGTCCACAAATCAATTCGAAAGTGACGGGGCTGGTGCGCTGACAAGCTCAGAGAAAAATCACGTGTTTTGCATCGGTGACAATGACAGCGCAGACGCGCCTATATATAGGCAAGGCAGCAATAAATGTGCCACCAACCTTTTAAAGGGGCGCACCAAATGAGCTGTCGACATGAGAAAACATGCGCCCTTTGGCGCACCGAAAGACTTGTCAACACGAAGATATGTGTGCCTATGGCGCACCGGAAGTGGTGTTGACAGAGGAAAATGTGTGCCTTTGGCGCACCAAAAAGAGGCGCAACAAATGTTCTGTCGACAGGAAGGCGCATGCGCCTTGGCGCACGCAGGGAAGCCTCAACATAGAGAGGTGCACCAAAATGCCTGCTGACACAAGAAAACATGCGCCAAAGGTTTTAAAGGGGGCGCATCAAAAGTTGATGTTGCATAGTCATTCTATGCGCCCGGCCAAAAAGACCAAAAATGACTAAGTTCGGAAAACCAGATTTCCCTGGAAAGGGATTTTGCAACGTTCCGAACGCAAGGGATCCCTAACGAGGGATCGGAACAAAATTTTGGTATGGTTATCTGTAAAATTGCCCTTGTCAATTTTACGGGATAACAGCTGGCTCTTTCTGGGGACTATCCCTGAGCAAACTCGGGGGTAGAGAATCCCAGATCTCATGTGCCTATCCATTGGGTAACAGAGTCAAAAACAAGGGCGACCGGAGGGAGAACAAAGGAAACACACAACAAACGGAAAGCAAACACACGACGAAAACAAACACACAACTAAAGAAAACTGTACAAAGAAGAGAGCAAGCTCTACTTCCTGAAAATTTTCAGATGCTGCCCGCTGTAGGGAAGCGGGAGTTCGGTTCCATCCAGATATGAGAGATAGAAACTATTCTCTCCATTGAGCTGCTTGATCTTGAAAGGTCCTCTCCATAGGGAATCAAACTTTCCATGCATGCCTTTTGGCTCTCTTCGCTTGTCCCACAGAAGGACGAGGTCTCCCACCTGGAAATTTCTTTGCTTAGCTTTTTTATCGAACAGTCTCTTGACTTGATTCTGATGTTCGGTGATCCTGTCGACCACTCTTACTCTCTTTTCTTCGAGCTCTGTCAGATACATGATCCTCTTTTCAAGAGAATTTTGGAAAGTTTCATCTTCAATAGCTCGTGCCAAGCGCAGAGCAGGGAGTTCAGCAGAAATGGGAAGCTCGGCATCAGTGCCATATAACACTTGAAAAGGTGACATACCGAGAGACCTCTTGGGAGTAATGCGATCTGCCCACAAAGCGTCGTATAAGGACTTGTGCCACATTCGTTGATTCTCATCCACCAGTTTTCGTATGATGGTCACCAAGTTCTTGTTACTGGATTCTGCCTGACCATTTCCCTGAGGGTAATAATCTGAGGCGTGAGCCAAAGTTATCCCATATTCATAGCAAAAACTAATAACTTCCCGTGAGGAGAAGTTAGAAGCATTATCAGCAACAATCTTGTTGGGAACGCCAAACCTGACAATGATATTTTCTTTAATAAAACTGCAAACAACCTCAGAAGTGGCATGTTTGACAGGTATGGCTTCCACCCACTTGGTGAAGTAATCTGTTGCTGTTAGGACATAACTATGTCTGGCACTCGATTGGGGATTGAGTGCACCAATAAAATCAATTCCCCACTGCCTGAATGGTTCGTTGACAATGACCGGCCTGAGGGGAAAAGCAGCCAACTTGGGCTTGCCGACGAACTGCTGGCAAGGTTCACATTTTGCTACCCAGGTAGCTGTATCTTGGAAAAGCGTTGGCCAATAGTACCTGGCTCGGATGATCTTGTGTGCTGTCACGGAGGAGGAGAAATGGCCTCCACAGGCTGAATTATGAAAACTTTCAAGTAACTTTACCTGTTGTGGCTTGTCGACACATCGCAAGAAGACACCATCTATCCCGCGTTTGTATAAACCATCATCCCAGATGACATATTTGGCTGCTCTGAGCTTTATAGTGTGCTTCTCCTTTGCAGTTAGGTGAGTTGGACATTCGCCGTAGGTGAGGAAGAAAGCAATATCGGAATACCACTCATCACTGGTTGCAACAAATAGGACCAGAGGCAGAGAATGGGCTTTCTCCAGCTGGCTTTGTGCTTCATTGGTACAATCATCCTTTTCCTCAGGGACTTTCTGAATCTTTGTTTTCAGCCATAAGCTGACATAGGCCCTTGCCTCTTACCAGCTTGGTTGGTTTTATATCCAGGTCGTACTCCTGGACCTTTGCAATCCAATTTCCTCGCAAGCTTCCTAACTCCTGTTGAGTTAGAATTGATTTGACTGCCGTGTCAGGAACCAGCACCACTGTATGAGAATTTAAAATGTAATACCTGAAAGTTCTTGACTGCTTTGACAACGGCGAAGGCATGCTTTTCCAATTGAGACATTTTTAGTTCGTGAGGCTTGAGGGGAGAGCTCATGAACGCAATCGGAGATTCAACATCCTCTGAATTCTTTTGCATCAAGATGGCAGACACAGTATGCTCAGATGCATAACTATACATGATAAAGTCCTTGGAGAAATCGGGACATACCAGGACTGGTGCGTGAGCGACGGAAGCTTTTATTTCTTCGAACGACCTTTTTCCTTCCTCGCTCCACCGGAAAGTTGGTGACCCCTTCATCATGTCCAATATATGACGAGTCTTCTCAGCAAAGTCGGGAACAAAACACCTGAGAAAGTTCACCTTTCCGAAGAAAGAATGAACGCCAGTCTTACTTGTAGGCAGAGTAAGGCTCTGAATAGCCTTAACTCTTTCGGTATCTATCTTCGTTCCTTCTTTGCTAACAACATGCCCTAGCAACTTTCCTTCCGTGACTCCAAAAACAGACTTTTTGGGTTCAGGGAAATCCCATGTTCTCGGCATCTGGCCAATACTTGCTCTAAATGATCACAATGATCACTTCGTTGTTTAGAGAACACAGTCAAGTCATCCAGATAAACGACAATGACTTTCCCCATCATACCTTTGAATGCCAGGTCCATGGCCCGCTGAAAAGTGGCGCCAGCATTGGTTAGGCCAAAAGGCATCCTGCTGTAGGCAAACGTACCCCAGGGAGTAGTGAATGCTGTTTTAAATTGATCTTCAGGTGAAACTTCAATCTGATTGTAGCCTGAAAAACCATCAAGCATGGACAACATCTCTGATCCAGTTACTGCTTGCAGAACTTGATCCATTATAGGAAGTGGGTAGTTGTCTTTCAAGGAAGCCTGATTCAAATTTTGAAAATCTACGCATATGCGTATTTCCCCATTCTTCTTGCGCACTGGCACAATATTTGCTACCCAAGTACTGTGATGGATAGGAAAGATGATTCTCGCATCCAGCATTTTCTGAATTTCAGCCTGGATAGTGCCTGAGATCTTAGGATTATAATGCCTCTGCTTCTGGCGAAAGGCTTTGACGTCTTCTTTCAATGGGATGTCATGCTGGACGTCCTTTGGCTTAAAAGACTTTAGATCGGCATAGGACCATGCCAATACATCCATGTATTTCTTCAGCAACTTGACGAATTTCTGCTTCTCTTCTGGCGTGCAACATTTTCCAATGTTCACAAATTGCGGATGTTCTTCCGAACCTAAATTAACCGGTTCGGTTTCTGGGGATGAGTCAGGATCATCTCCCCTTTTCTTTTTCACAAAACGATCATGCCTGTCGAACAACCATTCCAGAGAAACCAGGCCCTTCGGAATTTTATTTCCTTTGAGCTGACATATGCCGTCGTTCCCTTCGGATTCATCGTCTTGATCGGTGACTGATTCGCGGCACATAGAAGTGGATCCTTCAAAGTGCAATTCCTTAAAATTTTCCTGCCTTCTCTAGAAAGGCAATGAGTTGATTGTCATCATTGAATACTTGCCAATGCTGAGAATTATCTGGCACGCTTGGGCGGAAAACCACCTCAATGGTGTATTTGTTCTGTTTTCAAACCTGGGTGAGGGAGCATGAGGGATGCTGAAACGGCCAATGAATCAGCCATGTCATTCTGAGCTCTTGGAATGGATTCTATTGAAAAAGCATCAAACTCTTCAATGCTGTCCCACACTGCATTACGGTAATGCCTGAGCCTTTCATTCTTCACTTGATATATCCTTTTAACTTGATTTACAACTAGCTCTGCATCACCTTGCACTTTCAGATTTTTGATCCCTCTTTCCTTTGCGGCTTGCATGCCAAGTAGCAAAGATTCATACTCAGCAGTATTATTCGTGTTGAAAAACTGCAACTTGAAAGAGAGAGGAATAACCTCCCCTTCGGGAGATATTAGCACGGCTCCGGCACCACATCCACTGGTTGCGCAGCTGCCATCAAACTGCAAGGTCCAGATCTTATTAAGATCTTCTTCTTGAACGAGAACAACCATTTTGTCAGACTCGGTAGACAAGAAATAGTTCCCCATTCCTGATGATTCAAAAAGAATTTGAGCTTTGGGGTCCTCAGAGTTAGTAACCAAGTACTTCTTTTGTGATTCTGGCTCCAATGTCTGCATTACACCTTTGACGGGGATTCTAGCCTTAGACCAGTCCATATGAATTTCCCCACCAACTTCGCTGCAAAAACTTCTTCCCAGCAAAATTCCGTAGGCTGCTGGAATGTCGGCAACGAGGACGGTCATCTTTACTCTTTTCTCTGGGAACGCCGCAAATGCAAATTGCGCGTCTTTGATTTGACCAATCAACGGAACCTGCTTGGTTTCCAAGGAATAACATCTGCCAAAAGGCTTGGTAAGGGTGAGGCCCAAAGCATGGGTGACTTTTGCCGGCATGACGTTATCAGAAGCTCCGGAATCAATTATGCAGTTACTCAACTTGTGACCATTGATTAGGAGGGAGAGATAGAAAGGTTCTATCTTGCCTGATGCAGATGTTGAGGCAACATTTATGCGGGATTCAGGAGGAGTGGAAAGGATTCCTTTTGGGGAAACCTGATTAGATATAACAGCTTGACTTTGAATATACTTAGTCAATCTTACAAGCTGTTCGGGATTTGACTGAAGGTACTCGGCTTCAGACATTTGGATCTTGGTCTTTTTAGCATGATCTATGATATCAAATGCGGCCAAGGGTTGCGCTGGTGAAGGAATGAGTCCCTCACTTCGTGATGGTGGGTAGGATTACTGGTCTTGATAGGAATATGAGAGGGCTGATTTGGAGGAGAGATGGGGGGAAAATATTTCCTTGTAAAAGACTTAACAGGGAGTTGAGTAGGAAGAGGATTACCTCTTTTAGCAATGGTTGGAGGCACGTTTGACACGGCCTTCTCCTTCTGCACATGGGCAGCGACCTCTGCTTCTTTTCCTTGTGAGCGGGTAAAAACAACATATGATTGTCCGCTTGCATATCCCTGGGTACCCTCTTCTTCATCAGATTCTTCCTCCTCAAATTCCATATACCCGATAGTAGAGTCGCCAGTCGGTTCACCGACGTCTTGATCATCTTCGCCTTGAGACGAAGGTTCTTCATAATCCTGCTCTTCTTCTTCAATTTCGGCTAGAGCATTGACCGGAGGAGCCTCAAGCGCCAACCACGGAGCAGTTGCAGGTAAGCGCGGCCTTTGTGAAACATTGTTGGGAAATGAAATTCCTCCGTGGAATATCCCGGTATGAGGAACTGGGGGAAGCTTGGGCCAACTGCTTCTTCAATGCAAGCAAGTCGTTCGCCATCTTTTGAAAGGCCGGATCAGACGAAGTAGTGGGAGAAGGGCCTGAAGATTTAGGCTTGGATGATTCCCTTCTCAATTCGCCAGATATTATCAAATTATCTTCAATTCGAATGGCAGCGGCCTGGGTGAGAATCAAGGTAGCCACTTGCTCTTGTAGGAGCAAGAAACTTACTTTCGAGCTCATAGCGTTCACGAAGAAACACTTCTGATTTTCCGGTGTTGGAAGCATGGCAACAGGGACACGGTTAATTAATGCATTGAACCTGGCGATAAAATCGCGCATGGTCTCATTGGCCTCCTTCTTCAGGTGAGTGATCTGTGATAACAAAGCAAATGCATCTTCTGAAGGCTTGTACCTGTCTTCAAAAGCGTCCCGCAAGGTGGCCCAACTGGTAATAGATCCGGCCGGCAAATGCTGAAACCATTCAGCTGCGGGCCCTTGTAGAGTTTCCAGAAAAAGGTGAACCGACACATCCTCATGAGTTACATCCAGGATACTGCATGACATGATGAATGCAGATATGTGTGAATCCGTGCTTTGATTTCCGCTCCCGTCGAATTTGGGAAAATTCTTTCGGTTTCCGTGAGGGAGCGCGTGAACAGGATGTGGCAAAGCCAAGGGACCCATAGCATTTCCCCATGGTACCGCCATTTGAAAGGCTGGAAAAAGAACACGGGCTGGAAGTGCGGTTCCACTGAGCAGCAAGGCGCTACAAAGGGATGAGGAGGCTCCTTGTGAAAACTGATTCTTTCGTGGAGGTGAGGCGCTTCTGGCTGACCGATCAGCTGAACTTAGTGTTGAAAAACGTGCCGGTGTTACGCTGAAATTGTGCCTTTGAAGCAGATCAAAAGTGGGATCGACTTCTCCACGAGCTCTCCTGCTACGCGTAAATGGCTCACCTGCCAGCGTACCTTCCAGATCTGCGATGTTGTGAAGCAGATTTAAAATTTCTTTTTGGGTGTACTTGCTGATTTTCTGGTTTTTCTGACAAAAACCAGCAGCATGTACTTTTCTAAATATTTAAAAACTATCCTCTTTTGAAAACCGATTGCGGTTAATGACAAATAACAGCGAGGATAAAATGACAGTGAAGATTAGCAAGCTGATTTTCGGATCTAAATTTGACTTTTTCAAAGGGTTTCAAACTTTTGGTAAACAGTCAAAAACTCAGATCTACGGCAAAATACTGATTTTTATAAAAACTCAGCGAACTAAAGATCTCCAACTAGGCCAGATCTATGGATCTCAGAAGAAAATTTTCAATTCGGAGTCACTTTTGCAAAATTTTGGATTTTTAACAAAAAGTGCAGATTTGCAAACAGGCAGCGATTTTTCTGATTTTTTCTAGATTTTCTATCCTACCACTATCATAGATCTGATAGATCTGTTCGATCCCCAGCGGAGTCGCCAAAAACTGTTGGTCTGAAAATCTGTCGCTTGGGCAGATCTATGGATAAACGAGCCAACAGTGTGCAGGGCATAGCCCCTCTTTGAGTCAGCAAAGCGAAACTGGTTTATTGCTATTCTACCAGCAGGAATCTGTGCAAGTCTCACAATATTCTACCTTCGGGGGTTTGGGATCTCATCCCAGTAGGGGTGTTTCCGACTGTGAAAAGAAAGGAATGAAAGAGAGGATGAAGAAAGAGCAGGTCCGAAGGAAGAAAAGAAATGAATTCCAAAGCAGAAAGGTCAGAAGGTTTATGTTTTGGGATTGGTAGTAAACAGAGCCAAACCTACTTGCATAAACGAGCAAAGCAATACTGATGAATAAATGACAATAAAACAGAAGTAAATCCAACAGAACAAACACACAGATCTAACGTAAGAAAGATCCAATGCAAATAACACATGTATTCAGCACAAAGTCTAAATATTGTATTAATAATTCTTTCTGTTACAAAAAGCTCAAAGTCTTTTCTCCTCACTTCTATTTTTCATCTGAAAGATATTCACTCATGCCCAATACAACAAGTATTGGGGTATTTATAGAAGAAGGAGAGAAAAGAAGGCAAAAAGGAGCCAACCACCTATTTACAAAGATATTTACAAAATATCTCAAAGTCATGTTGACTTTTGACAACTTGATGGATGACATCATCCCATGGTGCAACATGGATGATGTCATCATTTGTGCCAACATACTCTAGATATTTAAAAGAAAGTCGAAGAAGAGAGAGAGAGAAGAAAGAAAGAGAAGCCACTATTCATCATCGTCATCCTGCGGCCGAAAGGGAGTAGCCTGCTTCTGCTGCTGCTCAGGTGACGAGATGTGGAATTGAGCGCGGTATTCCATGAACTTGCTGATCATGGGCTCTAGTTGATCCTGGGAAGGATCCTTGTGTCGCTCACTGATCGCCTCGCAAGTCTCCCGCTCGTCTATGAGCTTCTCTGGGAGTTTGGAATATTCTTTCTCACTTCTATGAGGAACCCGATGAAATCCGACAGGCCAGCAGGTTATTGATGGACTCTGCGTCAAAAGTGACCTCTGGCCCCAGCCCTCGTGAAACGATCTCCTTGAAGATCTGGATGGTTTCATCAACTTTCCTTAAGGCGAAGGAAGGAGTAAGCAACCCTGGAGACATGTTGAGAACGATTTGTTCCATTTGGTGCATCGCGTCCAGGGCTTCTTCCTTTACCTTATCGATCTTTTCAAGGACAAATTCCAGTTGATCCATCCGGTAGTCCAGAGTGGAAATGACTTTATTGAGGGCCCTGGGATGGCCGAAGACACCGAACTTGACCAGATCTTCGACTGAACAGTCGAACATTTGTTGAAAGGTCTCATGCTGCAGCCTAGCATGGTCCAGCTCTTCTGATATGGGTCCTGCTAACGCTTGGAGCTCTTTATTCACCTTGTTGATGTTCAGATATAAATCAGAGAACTTGGCGATTACTCGTTCACTGTCTTTGAGGATCTGGCTCCTCCAAGTGGAAACTGCCATGCCCTGCTCGCCGATCTTTGCATATTCATTAATTTTATCCTGGCTCAGAGGCTCAGGAGTCTCGGTGGCAGTTGTGGGAGGTGCACTGCCCATCTTCTGTAAGGCTTGGAGCAGATGTTTGTTTTTCTCTTTCAATAGCCTTTTCTCTTCTTTAGCTTCTTGAAGCTTCTTGCAGAGGGCATCGACTGCAGATAGGGCCTCTCCTTGAAGGCTCTCAGAAGATGTACCCATTGTGACTTGAGTCACTGTATAATCTGTCGGAGACAGATCCTTTTTATCCTTCAGGGGATTGGGGTATGCGATCTCCATTACCCTCTCTCCCGAAGCACTCTGAGAGAAGCGTGTGACGGGCTTCTGCTTCTTTGCCCCTTTGGACGGGATTACGGAAAAGTCCATCGGTGCGATGGGAACTTTCCTTTTCTGCTGACTTAAGTGCTGGGAGATCCAGGCTGGACTTATGGGAGAAGGGCCAGAAACAGAGAAGGGGGCAGCTGCAGTAGTAGAAGGGAAAAACGTGGAGACACTTGGAGGCGGCATCGAGAGGGAGGCCGAAGAAGTGCTCACGGGAGGAAGAGATACTGCAGGAGAGGAAGACATAGGAAGGGAAGGGAGCTCAGAGATGAGGGAAGAAATGGAGGGGGACAGATCCGCGAGAGAAGAGAAGATGGACGAAGAAGCGGGAGGAACAGTAGAAGAAGGGGGAGAGGACACGACCAAAGGAATGGTCGCTTGAGTCACTCGAGGAGGGGAAGGAGGAGAAGAAGAAGGGACAGAAGGGACCTCAAGTTGTAGCAGTGCCGACATCCTGAGTGGATGGGCCTATTGGAACATCTTCTTCTGCTTCTTTCTCTGGAGGAGCCAGAGTTACAACTTGTTCTGGTGCAGCGGAAGGAGGACTTTCAGGAGCTTCCTCTTGAGTGGTGCTGGATTCACCCTCTTTGCCTTTTCCTTTGCCTTTAGGCTGCTGTTTTGATCTAGGAGGTGCGTTACCCAATGGAGAGGTTGTGAAATCGACTCCGAGGTAGATGAGCCCGTTCATTCGGCACCAATGCTCTGTTCTGCGCAGAGTTTCCTTGACCCTTTCCTCAATTGTCTGAGGAGCTTTGGTTCTATCAATTGCCGCAAAAGGCCAATCGTCCCCACCTATGTCAAGATATACTTGATCTACTTCCTCCTCAGTAGTTTGGTAGCCTTTGGGGACGATGGCTACCCCGTATTGGATGATTTCTGCCAAGGCCAACCGAGAATGGTCCTTCCTTCTGAGCTCCACCTCATGATATAGGTCAATGTAAATATCCTCGATCTGAGGGATGTGGATTGGATCGAGCTTGGCCCTAGGAAGACAATTTCTCGGGTCGAAGGTAGGCCTTGCTGGGAAGTCATGTTTCAGATTTAGCAGCTCCAGCTCTGCAAACATGTCTTTTGCCTTGTGGTGAGTAAGACATGTATATCTACCCACTGTGAGGGGGAAAGGAGTTCCACCCTTCTTTCTTTTGAGGCACTTTTCATGGTAGGTGACTAGCTGTCTTGACAGCTCCAGCAGAATCAACTTTGGTCCAGCATACCTTGGCAATCTAGTTGGCTCTCCCAAGAAGTTAGCTGCCCTCAGATAAGTGAACGTGGGGAATTGGGTGAACAAGGCCCCCCATTTCTCAGTGGCTGTCACTATGCTCTTGGTCGTGCGACCGTAAGTCATATTTGGCCTCAACAGGTAGATGATGAAGTAGAAAAATGCATCGTTGATCTTTGTAAATTGAGGGATGCTATTTCTCCAGCTTCAATTCTGGATAGTATTCATATATTTTGACTTGGGGCCAAACCCCACTCCGCATCAGGGCTGGATAGTCCCTCTCTGAAGCTGCAGCGTAAACAACATAGGAATTCATGTAGAATCTCCCAGTTGTGGTAAATTGTTGTAGCTACTCAGAGATTGTGCTGCTTATAATTTCTGCCCAGCAAAAGCGTTGATCGGGCACATTCTTGTTCATTGTTTCTAAGGTACCGCAGCATCCATTTGTGGAAAAAGTGGGCATCAGGAAGCCCAAACACCCTGCTCAGGAACGTGATGGTGTCACTGAGCTCCTCTGAAAAATCACTGCGGTGAATGATTTGTGGCCAACGGGTCACTACTTTTTTGTTTTTCAGATAGACTTCGTTCATCAGCTGCATGCACTGATCTTCATTGTCATCCCATGCCTTAATGCAAGTCATCTTGGCTGACGGCCACAAAGTGCCGGTGATGAGGAATGCTGAGTATTATCTCAAAGTGGCGGGCAGTGAGGTTGATTATGACCTCGCCCTTCTCATTCACGACACATCTTGTGTCTTTGTTGTAGCACCGGGAAACCACCATCATGAATTCATTGTTAACGGCGCTGACTAGGATTCCTCCAGCGAAGTGCAGGGCACTGCCTATCAGCTTGTCCATCCATGGACTTCTTGTGACCTTCTGAGTCCTGACCCAGAATTCCTCCATATCGATATGCCCCAACTCTAAGTCTCTAATGTCCAGGTCACACTCAGCCTGGGAGTCAGGCATTCTGACCCTCTGATACTTATACTTCATTTCTTCCTCTGTGAGCTTGGCCTTGCCTTTGGATTTGGTAGGTCTCTTGCTTGATGTTGACATATGTTCTTCTGAGTTTAATTGCTGATCTGCAAGAATAAGACGTGAAACCCAATTGAAGAAAGCCGTGTCAGGTGTTTTGATTTCCCATTGAAATGCTTGACACAGAAAGAGTTAGCAATTTAAAGGCCTCGGGGCACATGACGCACAGATATTGTAGTTTGCCAGAGCTAAATAGGTAAGGCACACAGGAAAAGGGTGTTGCAAGGAGATAAATTAGTGCCAAAGGGCGCATGGCGCATAGATACTGCAGGGTAACATTTTGTGTTGACTGTAAGGACAAGTGCGCCTGCGCCATGTGGATGCATTTTGTAAAGGGCGCACGAAATCTTTATGTTACACGGGAACAGGATGCACCCATGGCGCATATAGGGTTTATGTAACGTGTGCTTTTTGCGCGCTTTAGGGAACTTGGCGTGGCGCATGGAGGGTCTGCACAACATGATGTTGTTGTGATGAGGAACGCGCCTGCGCCTTTTATAGCTTAGCACTTGGTGCATATGAAAGGGCTGTTACATGGATGTTGGGTGAGCCAAAGGGCACAGGAATTCTTTATGTTGCATCCAAGTTTGATGCGCCAAGGGGCGCATGGGAAGCATTTTGCAGCATGCGAGGGAAGTGCGCCATGAGGGCGCATCTTTTTATGATGTAGCAGGCAGGGAAAGCGCGCCATTGGCGCGGCTGCTCTTTGTGTAACAGGGGCGACAGATGCGCCAAGGGTGCAAACTGTTTTTGATGTTGCATGGTGTGCCAATGCGCCAAAGGAAAATACAGTTTTCTTTTTTAGGTTTGATTCTTTCTCTGAGGGGTTGGCATATGGCTAAGCTCTCTCATCTGCAAGGTTCATTGTGGGATATGAAGAGGTGCTATACCAAAAGGGGTCCCAAGCTATTATTTTTTAGACAGAGCTTCCTCTACCAGCAGATCTGGAAAGAGGAGGAGGAATTGTGGAAAGACAGCAGGGGGGAAGTAAATTCATGAGTTTTATTCTTTTCAATCCAATCTGAACCAACCTAATAGCCAAAAACAACAAAAACACAAAGCATGAAAGGAAAGAAGGACCACTTACCCGGATATAAACGAAGAAAAAGCGTGAGAAGGGGTCCACAAAGAAATTCGAAAGCGACGGGGCTGGTGTGTTGACAAGCTCAGAGAAAAATCATGTGTTTTTCAGGTGACAATGACAGCGCAGACGCGCCTATATATAGGCGAGGCAGCAATAAATGCGCCACCAACCTTTTAAAGGGGCGCACCAAATGAGCTGTCGACATGAAAAAACATGCGCCCTTTGGCGCACTGAAAGACTTGTCAACATGAAGATATGTTCACCTATGGCGCACTGGAAGTGGTGTTGACAGAGGAAAATGTGTGCCTTTGGCGCACCAAAAAGAGGTGCAATAAATGTTCTGTTGACAGGAAGGCGCATGCACCTTGGCGCACGCAGGGAAGCCTCAACATAAAGAGGCACACCAAAATGCCTGCTGACACAAGAAAGCATGCGCCAAAGGCTTAAAGGGGGCGCATCAACTTTTGATGTTGCATAGTCATTATATGCGCCCGGCCAAAAAGACCAAAAATGACTAAGTTCGGAAAACTAGATTTCCCGGAAAAGGATTTTGCAACGTTCCGAATGCAAGGGATCCCCGACGAGGGATCGGAACAAAATTTCGGTATGGTTATCTGTAAAATTTCCCTTGCCAATTTTACGGGATAACAAGGAGTTATATACAATTTATTGCAACCCAGAAGACAATAATCATCAATACATAGTGAAAATAGGTCTAGGAGGCAAGACAAATATAAACCCCATGAATTTTTTTTTGAGTAATCAAAAATTGTGCGAGTACAGATGTGGCACAACGAAAACCATTTTGGAAAAATTTTATGCATAAGAAAGTGATTGCGAATTTGGCTTGCTCTTGGGCTCTTCATATCTCGCTAACTTTAATAAATTGTGATGTGAATCAACAATAAATTATTCTGCTTTGAAACCCTAATTTGACATCTAAGTGAGTGGAATACATATGAAAAATAAATGTGTATTATGATCTATAAAAAATGATTTTCTTTGATATTTATCAAGGCCCTAGACAATTGAACAATATGGTTATCAATATATAAGTATAATACAATCTAGTGCAATGTATCCCATGAACCCTTATATTTTCAATGGATGTAAATGAACAATGTATGTTATTTGCTTCTTTAAATGATTAAATTGTGATTTTTGACATGGTATACTTTAGAAATAAATAAACCCTTGATTTTCAACTTTAAAAAATTCACAATTTATGTCTTAAATGCACTAATGCACATATGCATATATTTACTTCTTGAATTCAATTAGGAATCATGACAAATATATGACACCAAGAGGAAAATGTCAAATAGATAATGGCCAAAATATCAAGGCACATGAATCATGTGTGTAGACACTAAATCACACACTTGGGTACATTTCTAGGTCCTAATCACATACCACTATTCATATGATTCCCAAGTGAGGAAACTAGTAATTGCCATCTATCTTTGGCCTCTTTTCTGTCTTTCTGGTTTCCTCTTTGGTCTTACACACCCCATAACCCAGTCCAATCTTCATTTCTTTATATTTATTGACGTTAGTCACCAGCGCCCAACCAAGACGCCAGCGCCAAATGCCCTCGTCCTCTTAGGCGCCCTGACCTCTTTGTATCTTGCTTGCCCCTTTTGGGCCTCTTGTTTTCTTATGGGTCAGCCTTTTAGTTGTCAATTACAAAATTCAAACTAGAGAATCATATAAATATAAAGCTATGCGATCATAATAAAGGACCAAGCTCTAAGCATCTACTATCACTAGCTAAGGTTGCATCCAAAGGCATTCTAAGAGCATCAAAGCATCCATCTAGCTATCATTCAAGGGACAAGGGATTGTATTTTCTACATACACTTCATAGGAGGGGAAGTTCATTTTTCCATACACATCCATTTACATTGTTACATCTAACTATTGATTGCTATCAAGTGCATTTCGCACAATATCCTCCTAGGGCACAATTTTACACACATAGAGAGAATTACATGGAGTCTGATATGTAGTGCAACGTTCAATTGTAAGTTCACTATGTTGGATGACCATTGGGGTTAGTACGACTCCCCATTTACATATTTTTCTTTTTAGGATTTGATGTGTTTTGGGGTTTTGTAGGAGATAATTTGTTTTGCAGGTTACATGTGAATTATGCGGACATAGTGCGACATACATATAATCAACATCGAAGGTTAGAGACATTGGTGCAACAAAATAAGAATCAAATTCTGAATTTTTTCATAGTCATAGGCACCTAGGAGTGGAATCTAGCACCTAGGCACCTCTGACCCAGTCCAGGCACCCCAGTATAAACATATCTGATAGTTGCAAAATATATCTGGTATGGTTGCAACAGTTCTCTCCTCATGTTTATTAGTTCTCCAATCTAGCATACTTCAGGATCAATTGCGAAATCAACTAAGTCTTATACTCTCTCTCTCTCTCTCTCTTGCACCTAAGGTTTTATATTTCCTTAGCTTATTGCTTAGGTCAAATATGTACTTTATTGCTTTATTTATCATATGTGACTCTGAAATTAGGATTTCAAAACATTCCATATTTTTTAAATCATTTGGTGAACCTATCTCATTAAAACACTCTTGGGTCTTCATTCTATAGCTTCTTTCATTTCCCTAGGATCCTCTCATCATGGATATCTCTATTCATGATTTCTTGTTAGTTAATCTTGATTGTCGCACTAAAATCATTAATCTATTAGATAATACTCTCATTCCTTTTAATACTCATCCATACATAGCATATCAAACATTCGTAGATGCTTTTTCTCAACAACTTAATTTTTCATCTGATATAGCTGTCAATCTTTTTATTTATGACAATCATCCTCCCTTATATATACAAATATGCATCAATAACATTGGTATCAAATGAACTTTAGTCAATAATGGATATGAGCTCAATCTTTCTACTATATCAATCATTCATAATATTGTTTGTGGGATTTTCCCTATGTCTTATTTGTTCATTACTTGTATGTTTTTAGCTGATTCGTCCTTAATTTTTTTACGACATTATGAGTGATGTCCCATGTTTGCAACTCACTTTTCACCGTTTACATTGTCTTCTTTCTTGTTAGATTACACATCGTCTTCTATATGTGTATTTTTCTCATTTGCACTAACACATCTTTCTAGCCACTTTGTTTGCATGTGCCTTGGTTTCTACCATACACATTCCCTCCCCTTGAAGGGTATCAGTTTCATATCAATGTACAGTCCTCTCCTTTGGGTTGTATCCTCTTAGCGGCATCACATGCACCCAAAATAAGGGGGGGTGCATACATTGGGTGAATTAGACACCCTATTAAGTAGTATACAGTCACATGTTCATGCCTGCACGTTACAGGAACAAAGAAGTCTTCAATTATAAAAATAGCCTAGAATCTGATTTGGATCCTTAGCACAACATAGACGTTAGTGCTCAGATATAAACATGAGCACTTGGGCACTCTTGACCTTCCCTATGCACCTATGACCATAGGGCAGTTACATAATTTTTATCAGATCAACACATTTTTATGCATTGCACAGAGTAGTTTGCACAGTACAAGTACATTCCTCCAACAATCATAATGCATTCTATCTCTATTTTTCTTCTTTTTCTACTTGGATTGAACTAGATCGAACTGAATCAAATTGGATCAAATTAGATTGAACTTGAACAAATTAGAATGATGCCATCTATAATTTTGTATAAATTTCGAGAAGCAGTCAGGGATGGAGAATAACATTAGACCTTTCTCCCCAACACTTATTTTTTCGTGGCGTAAGATCGCCCCAAAAAATCACTCTTAGCATGAGATCTCCCAAAAAAATCACTCTTCTACAACATTTTGAGGTCATTCTTTATCTTTTTCACTCATCGCAGATCAGGTGCGCATGTTCCTTTTACTACTTTTCCGTGTTTTCACACACTTTTTACATATTTGGATCAAATTTTTAATATACACATATTTGACTACTCTTTTGCTCTTCTTTTTGCAGGTCTATCCTTATGAGAAGCAGGAGTCACATCAGTGAACACATCAAACATAAACGAAAACAAAAAACAAGTACAACACAACACAACGCATATGCTTCGCCCCTAGGGTCACTTCGTCTTCCTTAGTTTCCACACTTCATTTTATTCTCTCCACATTTTTTCTTGTCTCCTTGGCACACTTTCGTCAACGATCTACATGGTTATCAGGTACACATATCTTATCTACTTTATGTTATCAAGTATTCACACAACAACATAAAGCAGAGGCAAATGTAGACACTAAATCATGCACTTGGGTACATTTCTAGGTGCTAATCACATACTACTGTTCATATGATTCCTAAGCGAAAAAACTAGTAAATGACATCTATCTTTGGCATATTTTCTGTCTTTTTGGTTTCCTCTTTGGTCTTGCAAATCCCACAACCCAGTGTGATCTTCATTTCTTTATCTTTATTGACTCTGAACACCAACACCCAGCCAGGATGTCAACGCTTAGGCGCCCTAGTCCTCCTGGGCACCCTAACCTCTTTGTATCTTGCTCACCCATTTTGGACCTCTTTTATCTTATGTGCCTCTTGTTTTCTTATTGTTTGGAATTTTAGTTATCAATTATAAAATTCAAACACGGGAATCATATAAATATAAAGCTATGTGATCATAATAAAGGACTGAGCTCTAAGCATATACTATCACCATCTAAGGTTACATCCAAAGGCATTCTAAGACCATCAAAGCATCCATCTAGCTATCATTCAAGGGACAAGGGACGATGTTTTCTGCATACACTTCATCAAAGGGGAAGTTCATTTTTCCATATACACATATATTTACATTTCTACATCTAGCTATTGCTCGCTATCAAGTGCATCTTGCACAAGAGCCTCTTAAGGCACAATTCTACACAAACACAAAAATAAATGAAGTATGAGATATAGTGCAACACTCAATTTTAATTTCACTCTATCAGGTGGTCGTCGGGTTCAGTCTGACTCCCCATTTGCATCTTTTTAAAGATTTGATGTGTTTTGAGGTTTTGTAGGAGATCATTTGTTTTACGGGTTACATGTAAATTCTACGGACATAATCAACAATGAAGGTTAGCGACATTGGTGTGACACAAGAAGAATCAGATTCTGACATTTTCCACAGTCATAGGCACCCAAGAGTAGACTTTGGTGCCTAGGTGCCTCTGACCCAATCTAGGTGCTCCATTCCAGACATATCTTACAGTTGCATAATTAGTCAAGGGATGGTTGCGACGATGCCCTCCTTTTTATTAGTTCTCCAGTCCAACATACTTTGGGATCAATTACGAAATCAACTAAGTATTCTACTCTCTCTCTCTCTCTCTTGTACCTAGGGTTTCATATTTCTGTAGATTATTACTTAGGTCAAATATGTACTTTATTGTTTTATTTATCACACGTGACTTTGAAATTAGGATTTCAAAAAATTCCATATTTTTTAAATCAATGGGTAAAAGGTCGCCACAACACAAAGAGCCATACCCATACTATAAATGTACACGTACAATTATGAAAAATGTCCAAAACAACAAGAAATCCGAGGGAAGAGAATAACAAGAGGAAAATGTAGAAGGCATGGAAAAAACATAAAAGAATGAAGCGTCGAAAAGAAGAAGAAAATGTTTTTAAAGGATCACACAAAGTTAAAAGTCACATAAAACATAAAAGGAAATATAGAAGGTTAAACAACACAAGGAGAATCAATGGAATTGAGAATCGTATCATCATCATACCTAATCTCATGTGTGATTGTAAAGGTCAAAATAATGAATTTTACAGTAGATTTGTTAGTGAGATCAAGTTACTTTTATTCATTAAAGAATTCAGTCTTTAAGACCTAATGTTGATGTTTCTAACCAATGCCTCCAACTTTTTTCTAACTTGGCAGCCCATTATTCTCAATACAACTAAGAAAATAACAATAAAGAATATGAAGTCACTTTTTTTAATACTTACTTACACTTTAAAAATTCACTTTTCCTTCATCAGATGACAATCAACAAAGATCCAAAACAAATTGTAAACTTCTTGAATCTTCATCTCTTAGTGTAACACCCAATGTTATTCAACTTCCAAATTAATGGATTTTTTTTTAAAAATAAACCCCTTAAATCTATTACATGCCTTCAATAATTTCATATGCAATACTAATAATCCAACAAGTAATATAGTTTACAATCCAGCTATTAAACAAAACCATGTGCAACTGTAAAGGACATTTAATCAATCCAAACCCCTTTATCATACTCTTTTGAGTTTGCATAAATGCCAATCTCTTCAACCTATTTAGTTAGGTTTCTGAAATGATGTAATTCTAAGTGTCTACCATCCAAATATAGAGTCTACTGAAGTTCACGATATCACACACTGCTAATAAGGAACCAAGTGATACTTATCAGCCCCATTCAGCTATTACTCTAGTTAGGACACTTTTCAAGATATGATTTGCATGTTTAGTTTTGTGACTGCACAAATGTTACACGAAACTTATCCCATCACCAATCATTTATTCCACATAGTTATCTAGATTCATCTTAATAGTTAAGTGTCTTTAGCTTCTATTTTAAGCAGGCCTAAAGTCTATGTCTGTCTCACTTCTAGATATATGTGTGCTGACAGTAGTAGGGCCCCTATGGGAAAGATAACATTCCTCATTGTCCAATACGAGTAATCATTACCCTTTATGGGTATCATTAATAGAATGTTCAAAGTACAAATAGATCAAGAAGTAGGATTTAGAGTTCAAGCCAACTTAACACCTCAGACTTAAATAAGCTAAGTTTAACAATAAGACATTTAAAGCAGAGTCATAATGAGAACATTCGAATTAGGAACACATTTAGTAATGTTGTTGCACAATGTACAAACTCTTACAATCCTTCAGGACTTTCGTCCTTAAGTATCCTTTTTGACTAATCATATTATTACGGTCGAGCTAATCATCCTAAGCCTTTCTAGGTACTGATCGATTCCATTTTCGATAACCTTCAAATCAAGTACTCATAAACCTATGACATAATTTTAGCATTGAACCTACCTAAGCTTTATTCGATGACTTAAAACCAAGAGTGTCAAGTAGCAACATACCAAATGTATCCATCATCAGTCACTTTAATGACATTTCAACTACAATTATCTATCAATTATTCCATTAGCTTGCACTTAACTATAAAATTAAAATCTTATTTCCATCGAGTCTTAGAAATAGTATTTACATTTCAAAACCTAGTATCATCGTTCCAAACAGATATTTAATAAGTACATGTAAATAATCATTAAACAAAATCACGATTACCATTCCTATCATTTGAATAAAGTAGATTAAATGATTAACATGTACAATTAATGCATTCAATTTATTTCACCAGTCTATTTAAATATCCAAACAATTGGAAATTAGAACCATGCCTATTTACAACACATAAAAAGAAAAAGTGATCATGATCTAAAGTACAATGATTTCATATTCAACAAGATCCCACGATTTGTTTTCAAGAAAATATAATTCATCGACCGTTTACAATGTAGCGAATAACTTTCAAATTAATCCAAGTTTGAAATGTACATTAAATCAAAGTTTACAAATAACCCATAAATATATCCCAAGATGAAGACATGCATGTGACAATCCAATTTATCCATTACTTATCCTTCATGAAATCTTAAAGATAAAACTAATAGAATGGAACATGGTCATGCAACGAACTTAGAGGAGAGGCAGATAGATCTCAAATGCATGCAAGGGAGGGTAAATATGAAAAAACTGAAGTTTACGGACTATGGTACAAGGCTTCTACAAAGTCAAAGCTTTTCCCATTCAATGATAATTTCAAACAAGTCATAAGGAAGGCAATGCTCTATCATAATTTTTTTTGCAGGTGCTACACATAGGATGACACCGTCCATTTGAATCCCCATTAAAATTTACAACATTCCCAAGTAGCAAACATTTCCTTATCAATGAATAAGACCAACAGTCAACGGATACTTATCGGTCTAGGGTTATACTTTACTATCCACAATCACCAAGTCATAATCAACTATGTATGTGCCCTTACTTGTTGACTAGAAGTCGCCCTTATCAAATTAGTAACTCACATCGAGATAACCATTTCCACCCATTCTAAATGCATAAAGGATCAAATCCCTCTATCAACATAATATTAAAATGAAACACCAAGCTAATGAACTAGTCGATTTCATACAGGTTAAAACAAGACCAAGATAGCAAACCAACAAGAAACAACTATAATCATCCAAACAGACACCCATTAAAACTGGTATAACAATAAGGGAATTCGGGAAAAAACAATCCAAATTTATTTAACAGTATGGTCAATTTCAATCTCAACATAGAAACTAGCTACGATTCAAGTATGACCCATCCAAACTATAGAGTCATCACAGTCACGTTTCCACATAGAAATAGATAAAGTCAACCCCATATCTTTCATAGTTACATTTCAACATAGCCTTAGGTTAAAATGCCTGGGATCGATTAGAAGCCAACTAATTAAGGAAACCATAATTATTCTCATAAACCTCCCATCCAAGCGTACAGTCCCCAAATACATCCATTATCAATACGATATATACCCTTATGGGTTCATTAAAGAGTTTAAAGTAAAAAAAATACAACTATTCAGAATCACCTTCAACTTAAATAAAACACAAAATAATAGCAGAGTCATATCGACTCGAATTAGGACAAGCAATGTTTTCACAATGTCTTTCCCAAAGTAAAATCCCTTATATCTACTAATGTCATGACGTGTCAAGCTTACCAAGCTTTGTATGACCAATACCAAAGAAACCTTCAACAGATACTAAAACCTGTACAAATGCGAGAATCTACCTACTGTAACGACTTATAACCAAGAGTGCAAGTAACACATACCAAAATCATACAGAGTTTAATCTCTCAACTCAAAATATATTCCATAGCTTCCTTAAATAAAACATCCAAGCAAAAATACGAACACCCAAAACCTAGTATCGACCCAGATACAAAGTACATGTAGGATTTAAACAAAACGAAGCACACAGATTTGAGATACAAAACATTTAAAAGTCAACATAAATTCAACTATTTCACCACAAAATATCCAAACAAGGGGAAATATAACCATCCCTATTAAACTCGGTGAAACAAACTTGAAGCTCCCAACAAGATCCCACGATTGTTTTCTTCAAAAATACAAAAAAAAAACTTGAATGCAAAACAAGAAATAACCCAAAACCACCCATGATGAAGACTGTTAAATCCTCCATTATATCCTTCCCAAAATATCTCAACGAACTAATAGAATGGAAAATGCATGCAACGACTTAGAGGAGAGGCGGAAGATCTCGAATGCATGCAAGGGAGGGTAAAAATGAAAAACAAGTTTTTGCATGGCAGCTTCTGGAGTAAGCTTCCCATTCCCTGAAATCCGTGGGGGAAATGCACATTAATGTTTGCAGGTGCCACGTAGTGGCCTTCCCCATCAACTTCACTTCCCAATTGCCATTTCCCTCGAACGACCAACTCAACGGATACGATTTGTCAGGGAATTAAATACAAACAATAACCTTGTATGTGCCCTAATTAGACTAAGTCACCCTTTCAAATCAAACCATGCCCCATTTGAATTTTAGTCAAATTTAAATAATAAAAAATAAAACCAATGCTAATAACTAGTCAATTTGGTTTGACCAATGCAAACAAAGACCTTAATAACATGTTAATGGTTTAATTCAAATAAATCCAAACATTTAAGTATGGTCAATGTCATGCAACATAGAACTAATACATTCTTATATGACCAAAACTATAAGACATACATACTTTCCTTACATAGTCATACTCATGTCTTCCCAACCAAGGCGTCTTAACAATCAATGAAAACCAATATTGCCATCACACAAAATGGTTAGTATGATTATGCAAATAGTATATCGGCTGACCCGATTTAAAGCATCAAATCCATGTAACTGATAAACACTTTATGGTCACAATATACAACAATTTAATAACTTATTCCACACACAGTTGTATCATCAAGATACTTATATTTGTGAAAAATTAAGAAAAAAAATTTACATTATCCGTTAGAAGGTCCCTTCTCGCTACTCAATCAATGATTGTCAATGTCATAAGAGTTAGCATATTTAACAATCATGCTATTTCCATACATTGAATAATATATTGAAACCATGAATAACTTCAAAAAGTTACATTATCAATATAATGTATAGCAACAACAAGGCATCTAAACATGGAATCATCAAACTCGGCAAGAATACAGCTCAACACACAAGCACAAAATAGGATAATAATGTAACACAACATGTGAGTTTCTTGTAAATTTTCAGGTAAAAATACATCGTGTAAGCAATGTGAAACTTATATGAAGGATTCACGTTCTTTAAATCCCCTAGTTTTCTTATACATCAAATCTTGTAAGTAGCTATGAGGAGTCCGATAAGCACCATATATCTTCTTATTACTCTTATGATAAACTAACTTCATATAAATTTCCACAACCTCACTTTCTTTCAAATCTTCCTTTGCAAGTTTTATCCCTATTTCACAATCTAGGTCTCTGCAAAATCCATTGATTAACCCTAATAAATTCTCAACATGAAGGGTATAGATGGATCTAATACAGATATTTCACCTTCGATAAGAGATAAACTAAATGAGATAATCCTGGGAGTGCTTCATTTACTTTGGACATAAGCACTACACTTGAAATTACTTGGTAATAACTAAAACAAGATAGAATTGTTATAGATATTCTATTATGTTAGTGCTCACATTTATGTATTTGGGTAAAAGATATTTGTAATAGTTTATGAGTTGTTATGAGAACTCATAATATTTAGCTTTTATATTATTGTGATCAAATAATGTAAGTGAGTTATTTGGTTGGTAAATTAACTCACGTAGATAAGTTTGTGAGATATTGTTGGGATAGATTTGAGAGATTCTAGGAAGGGGTCGAGAGATATCAGGGATGACTATTGACTCCTAGAATCAAAGAGATCAAACTCTATATATTGTAATCTCATACATGGATAATATATCACGGATGATTTCTAGATTCAATACAATTATATTCGGTGTTTTTTATATAATTGCGTAGTGTTCAACAAGAATTACATTGAATTGCACACTAATATAAATTATAGTTTCATATTACAGTCTCTAAAGATTTAAGAGACTTGATACTTGAGTATTGAGCTAATAAAATAATGGAAACTTCAACAAATTTTATTATTATTCTTCATATCAACCTTCCTAGGTGGAATTACATAATAATACTTGATTGTAACGATAATAACCTTTGTTTCATAACAAATTACAATTATTTTTACATCTACTAAAGATTAAAAACTAGTACAAGGTGGATTTCCATGTTCTAACTTAGTTCATGGTTGATATTTTCACTCAACTTCCTGATTAGAATATAAGAGATGATTGTTTCTTCTTATTTATTGCTAGAAAACAGTTATATTGACTTTTATTAGTTCCTAAAGACTTGAAACTACCTAATGCATGTACTTTCACCTAGAACCCTATGACATTTCACTATACTTATCATTTACATAGGTTTTAATTACACGAAATTACATAACAATACTTAAAATTCAAATTGTGTTTTGGAGGGAAAAACTCTCAAAGACACAAATCAATAAATCAAATCATTCTAACTATGCCACATATGGCTTATTCTTTCTCTAACAGACTCCTTCAAACTTTGAAACCTATGAATTGTACCTTCCAAATGACTGCAAATGATGCTCTTGCTTCAAGAATTTGTAAACAAAAGGCTAACTCAAACCAATAATACATAAATGCATTAATACACTAGCATCGTATTAAATATCTAATCTTGTGCCAAAATTAGTTGTCAACGTAATACCCCACTTTAGTATGTAGGTACACATAAACATCAAATGAGATAAACAATAACGTGGATACAAAGTACTTGTGACGTCGCCAAGTTCCACATCCACATTTTTGTGTCTAAAGAAAAATATATGCCCTACAAATATGTGCAATTGAATCAATGTCTACATTTGTTAATAAAGAAATACACGAATAGGAAAGAATACACCTAGATGTGTTGAAGATTGAGAAGATACCCTTCTAATATCCAAATCTCAAATTTTGTGTAGTATTTGTATTTAATTTGGGTATATCTCGTGATGAGACCAAGTAGAATATGTTGTGTATCACCATGTGATTACTTCCACATGAAGATGTAAGGAAATGTTCAAGAGACCTAGAGATAAATAAGAAGTGTGGAATGATCTTGTGAATCACATATCTCAAAAAAATGAAATTACCCTTATTATATGTATGATATGTATGTGGGTAAATAAAAGCGTTCATATTTGTTGTTGAAATGATTTGTTCTATAGTAGTTCTTGAACTAGTAGCACTTGATTTTAGCTTTGCTCCTTGTGAGTTCAGTTTTTTAATGTTGGGGAAATTTTGTTGGTTTTTGTGTAGATTATCACGAAATACAAGCAAGTTAATTGTTTGCCACCTTGACAAGTGTATAGGCAAGAGCGAAAGATAGTGGGTAGTGTTGGTTGCGCAAGGTGACAAGCGCTAAAATTTATGACGAGTTAAGGATGTAATCGACAAGCATAAACCTCATAGAAAATATATTCTTATAATTGATCAAAATCATAAAAGACCAGAGGAATTGAAAGGAAATTACGATTGATGTTGTAAAAAATGTACATAGTTTTTATTTAGCATCCCAATTTAAAATAAAATAAACAGATGCTGAAGATCTTTAGTTGTGAACATCTTTTAGATAAAATTATTTCATGTACATAGTTATAGGTCAAGACGGAAAAATTCATCAAAGAGGTAAATGGGATGTGCAATTTAGAAAGGGAGCTAAGCCGCAAAGCGTAAGAAAATGTCTAGAAAGATTTACTGCTCATCTCAACTGAGAATGAAAGAAAACAATTCATAATTTTCTCCACCTTTGCAAAAAATCATGAAAGGTTTGAGTCAACCAAATTGGCACAACTAAAAGGAAACATTTCAAAATCATGGAAGTGATTATGTGTTCATTTTTTTACATATAGTATGTCTTCTCAGATTTTTCAAGCTTTGCATAAGTTTCTTCCCTAAGTTTTTTAGCCTTTTGCAAAGACTCCAACGCTTGAGCAGTCATTGTCTTGGCTGCTACGAAATATTCCTTTTCTTCTTTTGCTCTTTTTTTACCTCTAATGCATGCTCCCTTTCAGTCTCAGCTACAACGTGTTCCTCCTTCATCTTCTTCAGCTCTTCTCGAGCCTATGCAACATGTTACTGCATCTCAGATACCTTGGATACACGTTGAGCCAAATATCAGTGCAAAAAATAAAATCTATGAATATATCACTAAGAAAAAAAAGTATTCCATGAGAAATCTCAGTTAAACCAAGCATTCCTAGAATTATCTCAATGAAAATAAACATTTGTTGAAATTATGTCAATGAAAGTAAGTACGAGTGAACCTCAATGAAAATAGATATCTCGTGATAAAATCTAGATAAAAATAAATGCTCCGCCAATGATAAAATGTTCTTGTTACATGCACAGGGCAGTCGGATGGAAGAATTCCATGACACAACATCTGGTTGAGGCATTTCATCAAACACATATCGTGCCTTCTACATGTCACCACATTTCACGTACATCTCAATAAGTTAACCGGTCAAAAAAACATCACAACCACATCTCGTTGAGGTATTTTGTCAAACACTTGGCGTGGATCCTCATTTTTCCCGTATTTTGCATACATGTCAACGAGAGCACTCATTAGAAAAACATCAAACTGAAAACCAATTCTAATTACTTGTCTGTGAATTGCGATTCCCTGTGGCAAAGCTGCCAACTGCGCACATGCTTGAATAACACTAGCAAATGTAAATTCAACAGGTTGTAGGCTTGAATTTTTCATCAGGTGAAAGAATGTCAAAGCGTTCTCTGCAAATCCATGTTTAGTATAAGCTGAAATGAGAACAGTCCATGAAAAGGCATTTCGATTTGGCATTTGATGGAAAACTTTGTGAGCACACTCGAGGCTGGTGCATAAGAGAGTAGTCCCAAAATTAGCATGATTGCTGCACCATCCAATGAGAATGCCAAAACATTCTTAAGTTAAGCAAGCAATGCAGGAGAGTAACACATATCTACATGACACATAATAATTACCTTCGACTTGGCTTGTAAATGGTTTTTTTACTTCTCCTTTTCTTGGATCTTTTCCTCTAGTTTTGAGTAGAACTGAATAATTGTATGGAGATGGAACAATCATCAGCATATTCCTTTACATCAAACCCAGAAGTATGAAAGATACCATTTAAGTGATAATAGCAGAAACCATATGGATACTAAAAGATACAGACAAGAGCAATACCTCTTTACGTTTCTCAGCTCACTCGTTACATCTAAAATTGAAACCAGATACAGAAGAAGCACTCTCTGTTCTTGCTTTAGAACTTAAGTTGATTGTAGTTCTAGAAATAGTCAAAGATTGTGTATACAACATGTGTCATAATATGGAATGTAGAAAATAAAATTGCATTATTTATAGAGATAACATACAAGATTACTAAAAAGGTTATCAACTAAATAACAATTGAACTTGTGTTCCAATGATTTACTTATATACCACTTAAAAAGATATGATGAGGTAACAGATCGAGCATCTTCATCGTCTTTAGTTGCATCCGCTTGCTTCACTTCCCCTTGGTTCAAAGGCTTCTCATTTTGGATATGTGTACTGTGCATAGAAAATGAATAAGTTTTCAATATACAAAAAGATTATCGGCAATAGGATCAAACTTATTCAAATTTGACGATGTCAACTAAATTCTTATATGAATATAACCAGCATTAGCCATAAGAAAATATAAATCACTTACTTCATACTTTTTGAGCGTAAAAGAGATTTGGTTGATGTTGTTGATGCAGGCTTTACAGCGGACTGCTCAAGCGAAACAAGGAAACTCCTTTTATTTAAGGCAAAAAAAAGCTAAAACTGGACATATTCTGAGAACAGAAAGCAAAGATCCCTGATACACACTAGACCTAATATCCTTAACATCATCACTCATTGTGGCCTTAAATATTCCCTTTAAAATACCTGACTAAAAAAATTAAAAATAGGAGATCAAGGAAGCTAATGTATATGATTATATTACCTCTTGCTTTTTGATAGCTAAGGATGCCACAACACCACCTGCACTCATGCGTCTGGGTGTGTTACCATCAACATTTTGCATTCCAGTCAAAGCTCTCTTATTAGTTGCCAACTGTATCTAAGCACTCATCAACATGTTCATCAACAACATCCACTGCCCTTACGGCAGTGGCATGGCTTTCATCTTCATCAACGTTGTCTACTGCACTCTTTGGACTGCTTCCAACACCATCTAAGTATTCATCAACTGCTCTTATGTACTCATCTGATCCGATTAAATGGCTGGAAAGAAATGAAACATCGTGTAGCGCCATTTTCAACTCCTCAGTCTTGTGTGAAGGATATCTTCCTTTCTTTTCATGCTGGGAAAAAGCATCCGCATAGATTCCTTTCCATTGAACAATCCAACGAAGGTCAGATGGCTGAACATAATAGAAAATAGGAACAATTTTGGTGCCACTTTTCAGCATGAATGAGAGCTCTACCAAACACTAGGGGGTTTCTACATATCTCGGAGAAAAAATGGTGATGTGAAGGGACGTCGTGTTCATTGCTTCTTGTATTGCCGTTGATATAAGCATGTCCTATTCCAGAGGTTCTTTATCAAGAAAAGGGCATAAACCCACGAGATCAAGAGCATGGTACATAGTGTTAGCAAGCTTATGCTTCACATCGATTCCATGATGATTAATAAACACATTGCAGGGCACTTTATTCTTTTCCGTTGATTAAGATTATTGCATGGACATAATGCCATCAAAAGCACTTCCTGTCTCCCTGTCATGCTGGGCACCTGTGGAAGAGGAAGCCATTGAATTTCTAGGAAATCAAGTTGGGGGCTGCGGCCTGGTTTCAGAAGAGCAGATGAGGATTTTCAAAATGTACAGGAGAGGCACATTCAATTTGGGGGATCAGTAAGGTATGTATTTAAATGAAGGATTAAAATGTAAAATACAGATTTTAGAGGAAAATAAGTAAAGAAAAAGTACAGATTGGATCCATGGATGTGGAGTCTCCATTAAATCTGAATGGCTCACTGTACTTCAACAAAAGATTAGAACTTTAGAGCTTAAAGTCACTGGATAAATGTCAATTTCGGTCAGGTTATTAAAAAACTCTGACATCTATTAAGTTCAAAACTCTGGTGTATACCTACTAATCCAAACAAATATGAGAAACCACGTTGGTCTCGAGCGAGTGGAAAAGGCATCACGCATGGGAGTAACAAAAAAACATTGTTACGCAAGAAATGCCGATAAGAAAGTGGAGCATTGAACAAATGAACAGATGCAGCCTCGAGCCCCACAAAAGTGACCAAGATTGCATCATACACAGTGATTGCATTAATTGCATTGCAGTACACCTCTTGAGCACATCCGCCTTTCCCCTTAACAGTGACAAATAAAGGGGTTCACCAATAAAATCCTGCCAAAATAGAAAAATTAAAGCATGAAACTTTAGTTCAACCCCATTTAAATACATATGGCACAATGTAATTGGAAATGATACAAATAACTAATTGTTAATGTGAAAACAATATCCTTACCTTCGGCAGGATAATAATATAACATCTTGAAAACATGTAATGTAAATATTTTTCCCTATATGAATCTTAGTATAAGTAATGTGACAACCATAGGAAAATGTCCCAAGTGGGTACCCATAGAATCTCTTAAGCAAAAAAGGCAAATACCTCAAGTGGACATTGTACAATCAATGTATTTTAATGAGAATGATGCCTTCTATCGGTGAGATGTATCCAATATAATAAAAAAGTAGGATGATTCCCCTCAGTGGCCCATATATAACAATTTAGTAACAAGTACGATGATCATTGTCCCATATAGATGCCTGTTATAGCTGATGAAAATGTAAGCAAGGACATAAAAACATCCACATGATATGAATCATGACAGATAAAGACACTTACGATGTTGACACGATGTAAAGAAAAATGTTTTGAAAAATAATATGAATAATAAATACAAGGACACAAAGGAAACATCGAAAATTAAGAATCCTGAGATATGGTGAAATAAATCTATGAGAAAAGATTGGAACAATCAATAGAAAGTCTTAACAAGAAAATCCAACCAAGAAAAAGTAGCAGGAAATGGAAAAATAAATCTATAAAATCAACTAAAGTAAGAACCTAGTCACACCAGCTGTACATATTAGGAAGCAGAGGAATCGCTCCAACGCAAAATTGTCGTATTTGGTCCCACAACAAGTTGTATTCTCTTTTTCATCGCATGTCCGTATGGAGTCCGTTAGGCCACAGGAGTCACAAATCCTGCATAAGTATCCCTTTTCCCCCAACGAGTTTCTCATTCCCTTTCTCTTTTCTTAAGAAACCCCACATCGTTTCACATTCGCAGCTACTTCATCTTACCGTTTGGAGGCCTCCCCCACCTAAAAATCTTCCTTCTGAACATTTCATTCGAGGAGATGGCAGCACTCAAATCCACATACGCAGCGGCTTTGGCTGTAATCATGTTGTTATCGGTAGTATTTGCAGTAGCGGAGGAGATAGGGGCAGAGGCGCCGAGTCCATCACCGCTTACAGGGGCCGCATCAATAGCGATTGTTCCATCCTCTAGCGGCTACTCTTGTCGGCTCAATCATGGCATTTTCGGCATTCTTTTTCGAATGAGGGTTCGCCTCTTATTATTCATGGCCTGTTTGGATGGGGTTTTGTTCTTGGGCACCTTCCATTAATGGTCAACATGGCCTACTTTGTTTTATGATTTTTACGGAATATGTTTTTGAGGAATTATTGTTTAGCCATTTAGGAAATAAATTTATCTTCGCGTGGTCCGTGACATACGAATTGATACTATCGTATGCGTTGCGGTATTTCTTTTAATATCATAATTCATTTTTGGAAAATCTCGGCTCGGTCTATGTAGATCCGCTTTTCTGGATAAAAGAAACATTGTTTATATTTTTTTATTTCAGGAATTTTTTTTCCTCGAATTTGTGTCCCCTTCGACCAGGGTATTGTCGTGATTTAGTATTGTGATTGAAATAATGAGATTTGTATATTAACAATGGGATGCTACTATAGTGTATTAAATTTTCCTCCAAATTTTATGGGAATTCTTTTTGAAATATCATCAGTAAATTGTCATTTATTGTTTCCAAGTGTATTGGAAGTGATTTTAAGATGGGTTGAGCATGTATTTTCAATTTGGAGCACTAAGAATTAGTTATTGGCAATTGAATGGGATTATTTGTTTATTTATTATTTTATTTTTTCAGTATTATTGCGAAGTAATTTAAAAGGAGAGAGCCAAGTTCAATAAATAAAATGCTATTAATTATTATTAATGAAATATATAAATTTTCCTAAATTTTATGCTGGATATATATATAGCTGTGTTTTTATGAAGGCGGTTACCTGAATTTTCTTGATGTAGTGGTTTCATTGGAGGAGCTACTTAAATTATCTTAATCCTTCTCCAAATATTTATCCCATTCAAAATTTTACAAATTTATGATTATTCCATTTCAAACAACCACTACTTTTAGGAGTAGTAAAAAAATTAAGAGCCTTTCCCTATACAATAGATGCATGGATTATTTTTTTTAACTAAGAAAATTTAAGATAGAAACTCTAAGAAAAGAAGAAAAACAATAAACAACAATACTCTCTATGAATGTACACATTTCTTTATATAGGAAGGGAACTATGGCTGGAATTCAAAATTGTCTATATTTTTTCAATTATGTGTACAAATTGCATTGTAATTAAAGTATTATATATTAATAAAAAATTATGAGATAAAAATGAATCTCGAAAAATTGAGAAGTCTAAAGAAGTAGATTGTTCTATGTGTACAATGTAATGTAAACGTCATACATTATATGTTATTTGTTTTAGAGGGATGGTTAGTACTTTTGTAGTTGATGTTGATAATGGGTGTGATTGATTTTGTAAGTGTATATATATAGATGAAGCATTACATTTAAAGGTTCTATTTTTACATTTCAAATTTGTTACAAATTCGTACATATACATTTGCATATCTTATATCACGAGTGGTTGCATTTTGCTGGAGTAGGTTGTTTGAACTTAACATGAATACATGAAGACTTCCGTACATGTTCAGATTTTATATCATGAGTGGTAGCGTTTTGTGGGCATTTTTTTTTACAAATCTTATATCATGAGTGGTAGCGTTATGTGGAGTAGTTTATTTGAACTAAACATGAATACATGAAGACTTCTGTACATGTGTGCACATTTTATATCATGAGTGGTTTATTTGCACTAAACATGAATACATTTGATACCATTTTGGATAGTTAATTACTTTTTTAGTTGATGTTGATAAGGGGTGTGATTGATTTTGTAAGTGTAGAAATATAGATGAACCACTTCATTTAAAGGTTCTATCTCTACATTTCAAACTTGTTACAAATTCGTACATATACATTTGCAAATCTTATGTCATAGAGTGGTAGTGTTTTGTGTAGTAGTTTATTTGAACTAAACATGAATACACGAAGACTTCCGTACATGTGCAGATATTATATCATGAGTGGTTTATTTCCACTAAACATGAATACATTTGATATTGTTTTGGATAGTTAATTACTTTTGTAATTGATGTGGTTTGTAATTATTTCAGGAAATTGTGTTAGTGTTACATCGGTTGTGTGGTTGGTTTTTTGTTGAAAAAAGTTTTTTTGTATAGTTGTTAACAGTTGATAAGGGTTGGGATTGATAGTGGTAGTGTAGGAATATAGATGAAACATTACATTGATTTGTTTTATGTGTACATTTAAATTTGTTACAAACTTCGTACATATACAGTTGCAAATCTTATATCACGACATCTAAACTAAACATGTATACATGAAGACCTTTGTACATTTGCAGATTTTATATCATGAATGGTGGCCTTTTGTGGCCAATTTTATTTTCACTAAACTTGAATACATTTAATACCCCTTGAATGGCACTGCCACTTTGGATACAAGAAGTGTTGAGTAAAGTAGTAGTGGAGGTGCTATCAAAGTAGAGGGTAGTATTTACGACGGGTTGAGTGATAATAGTCTTGAATCCTCCTTTCTTCTTGCTCCAAGTGTTGTTACGTGTGCCATTTTTGAGTACCTTTCAAATGAAAAAGGAGGTGAAATGCACATATTTGCAAGTGAGGGAACTTTGGAGAAATTTGTGAATGTCAGACCCCGCCTTTCAGTGGTTCCAATTTCGACAAGTTGCTCTATGCAAAGTAAGTCCCTAGGACTTGTGGATAGTTAATCCCCAGGCCATTTTAATTGGACAATTGTCTTCGATTCCCTCTCGAAATAGGGGGTATCGGAATATGTAACAGGTTGGAGGGATCCCAACATGGGCCATTGTATCTATCAAATTTGACAACAACAAATAAAGGTAATGTTGGTGGTGGCATTGATGTGTCGTAGACAATGTTAGTGATTGTTCGTGTAGCACCATTTACGAGGCATGTGTCAACCCATAAATTAGCAATAATCATGATTTTTTGTTGTTTGCATAGCAGAACTTTGTGTTCAAACTGATCATCATCAGGATCTCCTGTCGAGGCTCGCCTGTTACTTTCAGCAATGGATTAGGCGATCAGAACATTCAATGCTTTCAACATCTGAAGGTTGTGGGAGTCCACGAGATCATTTTTTGTAAAAAATGTGGTGCATCCTTAAAAATATTGAGCTCCTGCTGAGTTAGGTGTGAGTCGGTGCGAGACATTAGGAGTTCCCAGTCCTCAATAAGAGGAGTTGAATCTCGCATGTGGAGGAGTAAATTCCTGGAATGAAACTTGTGCATTGTTTGTTCCTTGTTGCCAACATATTGTTTTCAATGTAATGGAAGAATGAAATCCCTTCCAAAGGCTAACTCCATAGGAATTACTTGCATAAAGAGGACTATCCAAAACCGGTGGCAATTGGCCAAGGTCGCCGAGGAGGGTGACAGATCTATTCCCAAATTCAGATGTTTTTGAATGTGGGAAAGCTTCACATAGTTTGATGTCAATTATGCTTAGCAACTTTGGGCTAATGAAACTCATTTCATCAATAAGAATATATTCTATATGTTTTAGTGACTCTTGAAAAGATGATAATGCATGGCCTTCAAGGATTTTTAGTTCTTTGATTGGAATATGGAGGGCTGCATGGATTGTGGATGCAGAGATGTTGAATGTTGAAACACCGGTAGGGGTGAGCAGAAGGAGAGGCGAGGGAGATGTGGTTGTTGTTGTTGTGAATGAATTCCAGATTTTATTTATTGGAAATGATTTTCTTGTGCCAGATGTTCCTTGAATTATCAATCTTAGTGGAGGTAGAAGGGTTTTGTTTGTTGAATGATGTAGTATGGTATTAAGAGCTAGTTATTGTTCTGAAGACAAAGGTAGTGTGGAAGATGATGGTGTGACATGCATGTCAGTGTTAATTGTGTCTGTTTTTTCTCTCTTGATGAATGATGAATTAGTTATCTACAAATCAGGTGGAACATCATATATGTTCCAATTATTTTGTATGTCAAAATCTTGTTTCCCCAAGATTTAAAGACTGTTAAGACTCGGGTTGTTTCCATGAAAAAGTTGTGTGAAGACCTACCATTCATGAAATGGTTGGTGTTGAATACTACATTCGACCTCAAAGTCGGCACTAACATCTATAACATGTCACGTGTCTATGTTAGTGTGTAAAACATGCCATGGTATGTAGTTGTGCTTGAACAAGTCCCAAGTGCCATTGATGTCATGTGAGGTTGAGCCAAATTCAGAGGCAATATTTCTGAAAGGATTTAATAAAAGGAGTTATGACCAACAGAAAAGGTCATAGGACGTTGAATCCTGAGTTAGGACATCCACAAATTTCAGGTGGACCCAAACATTTGCTGGACTCGATTGCAGTTTCCATTTATCACCTTTACGGTTCTTGTTATAGCTCCAATCTCAAGCAACCTGAATAAGAGGTAGGTGTTCCATGGTTTCAAGGAAAACTCTATATGCATCCAAGAAAGTGGTTGTTTCTTATACATCGACGTCACGTTCAACAACACGTCTCAATTATTTTTGCTAACATTTAATGATACAAATGAACAATTGCACATAACAAGTGGCAATTTTTGTAGCATGTGGCATGGTTCTTGTGCGCTTATGTCATGTTCAACAATGCTTTTTGTGAGAATTTTACGGATCACAATATGTGCTAGAGAATCCGCATTAACATCTCTTGAAAATATGGATAGCATTTGGTGATAGGTTTTTGAATGTTGCTCTGCTTTTGAAGCATATTTTGCAATATACTTAAGAAGTGCATGGCGGGAAAGTACCGATTGACAACCGGAATGTTCTCTGCATATGGATATCATAGTTTGATTGTGGATGTTCAATCTATCATCGTTTCTCGAAGGGAGGTACTTAATTCTCTTCATCACTTTCAATGAGTAAAGATGAAGTAGGTTGCGTGGCCCAAGGGACATTGTACCCACACTGCAACTGTGATTGTTTTCTATTCAGACATGTTTGTTCTGAACATTTAGTGTGGCGTTGAACATGATTGAGTAGCTCTTCAAGGTCCTCAAGTGGGTAGGTTGATAGAATTTATGTTGTATCTAGTAAGAAAGGGTCATCTAGAAGTGACCTATGAATGAAATCCAACCAGTTGCAAGTCAGGCGGGGGTTCTAGGCAAACACAAACTTATCAAAGTATTGTTTTGTTGCCTTAATTAACAACCTTTGTATCCTCCCATACCATTGCGAAAAATTTAGGGGGGTTCTCAAGCCACAATAAACCACGGACATGTGTGGAGCCTCTATGTTGCCATTCATACATGCGAGATGAGGGATCATAAATATTACCTATGTAGTTTACAACAAATTTATAAAAAAGTAGATTTCATTACATGTACCAAAAGTCTACTGCTCCAAGTTCCTTCTGCAATATTTCTTCAAGAAATATTGTGAATTTGTGATGCAAGTATGTTGATACTAGATGAGGGTTATAGACAATGTTAAGGTTTCTCCAACGTTGTGCGGCTTAAGGATCAGTAGGGCATGCACCAGACATAATACTGTGGAGATTTGGCCATATAATGTCTACAACACTTAGAGTGAAGAATAAGGTTGGTGTCCCCAATTTTTTTACCATATCTGAAAGCTCACTTCTACTTTTTGCCCAAAATGATTATGTCCCTTGAAGGCTCGAACCAAAGCACATTAAATTGTCCACAAGGTTGTCTTTGGGGCATTCCAGTAGTTCTCTTCACAGATCTCCAATTACTGGAGGTATTTGAGATTCGAGGTTTTGTTTCATAAAAATTATTACTGAAGACTGACTCCTATGCCGCATTATGAGGTTTAGAAGGAAGCAGCGAAATCTTGGGTGGGAACTGAAACGCCCATCATGGTAGCGCATCAAATGAAGAGTGTATTCATGCATTGAAACTTCTTTTATATGGGGTTGTTGTCACATTGCTTTTTCTACTGGAAATAAAGTTGGGAAAGCCATTAAGAAAAGGCCCTCTGTATAGTATTCATTTATTGGCGAGATCCCAAGCTCTGGCCATGACATGGTAAATGGATTGTTACCATCGTGGTTGAGAAAGAACTGTTTGATTTCCTCTTCTTTTGTTCATGTATTGTTAGGTGTTGGCATGGAAGACCATGAGCTTTCATAATTTTCATTAGAGTCACAGGAAACGTCAATATCATGATCTGTAGAAGTGGTTTTCATTTGGGGAAGTTCCACTGTGGCTAAGTTAAGAGAGGAGGAAACATTTGACAACTTGAATGGTAGAGAGGAAAGGGTGTCATCATCGATTATGACATCTTTGTAATAGGGATCGTGTTGGATTTTATATTACAAGGATACCCAAATAGGAGATCTACTGACTCGGAAATCGTACTTTTTAAAATTAGCCCCTTCCCTTTGTATGAGTACTATGTCCAAATCTCCAAGGCGTTGGGGTAGGTACTTTGCTATTGAAGTAATATTTTGCAGGAAACTTATGGTGTGTCCTTAGTATTTGTATTGTCCACCACGTACTTGGGTGACTTGTAGGAATGGATCGACTCATGCGATAAACATCTCCTTGATTTGGGTTAAAGACGCAAGAACGGTAGGATTCTTTTCAGGGTCCATGTTGTTCCATGAAGAGAAGCGATGGTCAGTTTTTCAGATTTTCATCTGTTACATGAAGGAAAGCCTTCAAAGAAAATGGTTTTAATTATAGGGTAATTCTCCAAATAGATTGAGCAAGTTTGAATCTTCACCAACAAATATATTCTTTTGCAAAACTGGCGTTGAGCTTCAATAGTCTACGACGAGGGCGGCAATATGGGAAATCTCTTTGTATGGGAAGGGGTGGGGAGTTCTATTCGATTTGATGGTGGATTGCAAAGTGAAAAGCAGTCAAAAGGAGAGGAGGAAATGGTTGTACATGTATGAGGAACTTAAGCATGGTCAATACTTGAGACAGTTTAATGTGGTGTCCCAAATAAATAGGAAGTGGTGGTAGTACTTAGCAAAGGTGAGTTCGTACGGAAGGAATTGGTATGGTCATGAAAAATTGTTTCCATGGAAGTTACCTGCAGACTATTGGTTGGCAATCCTTCAGTAGTTTTATTTGATGACAAGATTGGAATATCAGTGAATGGTAGGTTGTTGGTCAATGTAATTTGACAGATATTAGATATTGATGTAGTTCTACGCTCTAGGTGATAATGTTTTTTTTCAGCAGTTATGTGAACTTTATTTTTTGTGTAGTTATCTCTTCATCGAGCTTGTTTTATAGGAGTCGACATGATTGAGAAGTCACAGACTTATGGAGTACCACCTGTTGAAAAAAATCCATGTGACTCAGTAAGGAATGATGCATTGTTTATGACATATAAATGCAGAAATAGTCAAAATCAATTAACTATATACAATTGAAATGCGTGTGGAATTCCAATGGGAACTACGCGTAAGAGGTAAATTTTTTAGGAAAAAAAAACTACATTTTTTTTTTAAGGAAAAGAATATTATTTATATGGAAAGATATTGTACGTTCAAAAAGTCTACAAGGATGAAAATACATACATTAAAAAGTGCAAGTAATATTCATTTATTTTCTTAATAGTATTTTTAATCCACATAGTAGTAGGAGGCAATAGTATGTTAGTGTAAAAGGAAATACAACAGTTTTCTTTTGAAGCAAGGAAAAAGAGTGAAACATAGATATGAAATAACTAACACAACGTTGATAGTTCAAAGTATAGAAAGGGATGGGTGAGGGTGTAAAGTTTGAAGGGACAGGTGCATTAGAAATCTTTATGTAAAGAAGGTTACGGAGAAGATGCACTTTTATCTGATTTCTTTTAACTGAGGATGACACATTTCAATTTGTTGATTCCTTGGTAAGTCTCTTTTCTTAGGGAAAGTGTGAAGCAATATTCATTTCCGATGAAATTTCTTGTAATTTCACTAGTTACGTCTTTATCTATAGAAAATAGGTGGAGGTCGCTAGTTACAACACCCATGATTGACTTAGTTGTCTCGTCAAAAGTGGTAACTAATTGAAGTTCCCCTGTTGGGTGATTTTATCATGCAAATGTGCAATGGAAAAATTTATGACTTTCCAGCATGACAATGATACCCCTGTGTCAAATTTTTCAATTTTTACCTTTCTGAGACACCCCAGGTCTACCCATCCTCATCATTGTCCTTACCCAATCATTCCAATGACCTAAAAATGGATGTTAACTCAATCCCCTAGATGAATTAGGAAATTCAAGTCAACCCCTCTAGGTGATTTTAGGAGTTCTTGAAGAATGCTAATTTTGGACAATGTTAGGAAGGGCTATGACTGGCCTTCCCAGGACAGGTGCAACTCCGTGACGTGGAAAAAAGGATCCAAATCCAACATGTGGATGAATTGAATGTCTAATAAAATCATGGAATTTATTTTTGAAGATTCGTTAAAGATTCAGAGGAGTTGGGGTAGATTAATCAAAAACAAGGTTCACAGGCCTAAGAAGTGCACAAGGCCAAAATATCTACTGAGCTTCGGGAAGTGATTCTGGGAGCTATGTATGGAGTTAGGAGGTAAAAAATACATCTTTATAAATTTAATTCATATCTCTACAATATGGTGGAATCATATTTTTCACAACACTTTGGCGCAATAGGTTTATATCTATTTTTTTCCATGCTCAACTAGGGATCCAAAACAAAAATCCATTTTTTCAAGGATTAAATGGAGGAATCAAGAGTTTATACCCCCGCCATTTGATTTAAAATTCCTTTTTAATTCAAATTCATATAAAATTTCACCTTGAAACTCATTCGGGAGCTCAAGATATCATCGTTGCAAGTTCGCTATCAAGTTCCCATACTTAACCAATTTTTGAAGTGGACACGTGTCAGCTCCAGGAGCCTGACACATTTTGATGTCCCTTTAGAAAAGGAACATGAGGGACTTGAAAATGCACCCAACCATTTTTATCCCTCTAATCTTTGATACAACCCTCCACACTGCCAACTTAGCCCCTAGGAGCTAGTTGGAGCCCTTCCTCTCGCCGCACGAATGACCACCAAGTGTCGCAACCTGGCGCGATGTGCAAACTGATGTCCCTTTCCTTCCTTTAGCTAAGGAGGATAAAGGGGACATGAAAAGGTTCCCACCCCCCTGTGGTGCTCAGGCCATCAATGCGACCTTCTACGGGTGATCATCTTTGTACAAATAACAAAACACTTGTTAGGGCTATTGTCTATCTGTATTCTTCTAAGCATGCTAATTTCTACTTTCTTCTACAAAAATCTTGTAGATATTCCTCTTGAATTCTCCAATTTTTCTTCAAAAATTGACTAATTCTTTCTCCCACCGCATGTCCACCCCTATGGACGCCTACACGCCCAAAGCGCATATGTGCCTCTGCCGATGCGTGCTCGCACATGTCAACGCATGCACACCCAAGTAATTCCTAATATACTCTGTCAAGTCACTCCAACGCATACACGTCCAGTATGATGCATGCACGTATGGTTTGATGTACACACATGCATGCTACCTTCCTGTTCATCCGGATGCATCTGTGTCCCCTTTGACACGTATGTGTGTGTGCATATAAATATTCAGCATATGTGCATACGCACACATGTTTTCCCAATGCATACGCACACGCGTATGCGTTATTTTAACCCTAAACTACCTTTAAATGCGTTAAAAATAACATTAAATACAAAAATTAACAAAAAAGGATAGAGCACTCACAAAGGGTCCATCCGCCTCGTCCCGAAGGTACTCCCGAATGTGGTCTACTCGCCTCCTCCTCTAAAGTCTCGCCATCTCTCTCTCTCGGCTCACAAGTCACTCACGGTCAAAATTCTCAAGAACTCCACAAAAAATGAACTGATCGTGATTTATTTATCCCCCCCCCTCCCACACCTAGGTGAGGTATATATAATTGTTTTGACTGGTTGTGATGCTCTCTCGCCCTCCATGATAGCCGAAACGCTCCATTTCAGAGCTGGGGTCATTCTAGAACTTCTTCTACTCATCGGAATAATTATTTTTTATTAATTTTTCTCTACATTGGGGCACTATTTGCCACCTAGCACTCATTTCTTTGCCTTGAGGCATTTTTTATATATTTTCAGTCGCTATTTTCATCCTATTTTTCTTCTATTTGTCCTGTCGTGGGGGTTATTTTTATTAAATAATTATTTTAAGCTCGTTCTTCTTCTCGCCAGGACATTTTACTGCTACCCGACGCCCATTTCTTCACCCTGGGGAATTTTCGCGTGCTTTTACGTGATCTTCCATTTCCTAAATTCTTCTGACCGATCAAAAATTTAAAAATTATAAAATCATTCAAAAATCCAAAAAATCGTAGAACTTCAAAAAATGGACAAAAATTGGAAACAAGCTCATTTACATCTAAAATATGTGTCTGTCACATGGCACTCATCTCATATCATGTTGATGTTTTCACATGTTTTGAAATGACGACTTGTGGATCATCTGACTCTACACTCATTTACAAAAGCTATGTTGCTTACTTCGTCTGTACTCTCAGGTACAACGAGTTGTTTGGTACTATTTCATCGTGCACACTACTTTTTCATTGAACCCAAACATCCTCCATACTCCTCCTTGCATGTACAATTTTCTCGGGGCATCATTTTTAACCCTTTTCATTTATCAAAAACATTTGAGACTCCAGCTAGATAACAAAATATGTGTGCAACTCTCTTAAACATTGTTGGTTTGAGTGTGTGTGTTTGTACTTATTTCCATGTTAAATCAACTTGTTTACTTCTCGTATTGCATTACATTTTGTATGTTGCAATGAGTTGGTAGTTTTGGCAATGGATAAAGCTTTGTATTATGGCTTTTCATGTCATTCTACACTTTTATCGTATGTTTATATTTTAATAAGGACCAATGATGAAGATTCTTCGCAATATGATGTAACCAAATTTTTCTAATGCAAAACAACATCACAGATAGCTCAATATCTCCCCCTTGTTATATTCTTCTTTCCTCTCGTTAAATCATTCTCTCATCATCTATTTTTACTCTTTCTTTCGATCATCGATCGACCTCTTTCATCGCCCTATCGACACTCGAGGGGGCATCATTTACCCTACTAGTTTTTATTCCACTCCTTTAAAAATTTGTAGTCATTTATGTTTGTCTACTTTCTTTGAAGTGGTGTAGCTTATACCACCCCAAAGCGGGGCAAATGTAGACACCTGTAGTTTGATTGAACCAATATTATTCTTAATATTTCACTAACTATTATACTCCTTACAAATTGATGACACACTGTTAATTAGACCTAACTCCCATTTTTATGACATTTGATTGGTCGTATTCCTCTTGTAATTGATTAAGAAAGCTAATATAGCCTTGTATTGAATAAACCCTCTTCTAATCCTATTCTAGACTATTTCTACTAACTTCCTATACTATCAATCCATTTTATTAGATTGATTAGCCCTGTCAAAACCTTCTCCAAATCCTAATTCCTCTCTAAACATGATTAACTAGCCTAATCTAGTTTAGTTAGCCCTAATCATGTTTTAACCGTTTCTAAACCTAAAAGTGACTTTTGGACTATCCTTTTGTCCCACATGCACCAAAACCTTTCTATTCTTGGAAATGAAAACCTATAAATAGTCCACTGCCCCAAGTCAATTTCTAATAACATTTTCCCTCTCTAGGCTAAGCTATAGTATTATTGCTAGGATTAAGAGCTTTTCGTCATTTGTTTTATTGAGCTATATTGCTTTGCTTTACTATTTTCATTCATGTTTTGAGTAAATGGAAGGAACCATGTGGCTTTTTAGCCATCAATGGAGATCTCTCATTCTCATAATCATAAACTGATTGCTTAGAATCTAACTAGATTCATTTATAAAGCTTTCAAGAGTAGAGGATAACTAGATTTGTTTGTTTACTTCAAGATTAATGCATGCAAAGTAATGAATCCTTGTTTATATCTTATCTGATGGTCCATTGATTTGTTTATTCAAAGCTTTGGGATTTCTTGAGTGTTTTTACCTCATTTTCATATTTTTGCAAAATTTTCCTTGTATACATTAGATGGAGATGTCTTAGATTTTTTGAGAAGTATTAATTTGATGGAGATGTCTTAGCTTTTTTAGAAGTATTAATTTGATGCAAATGTTTTATAAATGACAAATTTGTTTGAATGTTAGATACTCCTGATTTGATTTGGTTATTGACATTAAGGTTCCATTTCCAATATTTCATGTATATAAATAATTGATTTTTTGTATATATTTTGGTTTATGAGAGACTCAATGTTAAGTGCCCCTATTTTTATGTGGATAATGGAATTGCATTAATTTACTTAGACAATTTGAATAATCCCTAAAGTTATTGTATATATCTTGCAATTATCTTTACCATTAATTTTTGGTCTAAACATTTTGACTTATCATTTTAGAAACTTAGCCTTCATAATCTGAATATAAGAAGGAATCTTTTAATGTTAATATGTAGATTTGGAAAGTGATTTTCCCCTAATAATACATTATACTAATCAAATCAAGTTTAAAGTCAATATACATTAGTAGTACATATTTAATTGTATTAATTTGAGCTCTCTAGAATATAATAAATATAAACAATTTAAATACTATGAATAATTATGGTTTAGGAGTTATATACAATTTATTACAACCCAGAAGACAATCATCATCAATACATAGTGAAAAATAGGTCTAGGAGGCAAGACAAATATAAACCCCATGATTTTTTGTGGGTAATCAAAATTGTGCGAGTACAAATGTGGCACAACGAAAACCATTTTGGAGACCTTTTGTACATGAGAAAGTGATTGCGAACTTGACTTCTTCTTGGGCTCTTCATATCTAGCTAGCTTTTCTAAACTGTGATGTGAATCAACAAGAAATTATTATGCTTTGAAACCCTAATTTGACATCTAAGTGAGTAGAATACATATGAAAAATAAATATGTATTATGATCTATGACAGAAATAGATTCTCTTTGAAATTTATCAAGGCCCTTGGTTATCAATATACAAGTATAATGCATATCCAAAATACAATATAGTGCAGTGTATCCCGTGAACCCTTTTATTTTCAATGGATGTAAATGAATAATGCATGTTATTTTCTTCTCTAAATGATTGAATTATGATTTTTGGCATGGTATAATTTAGAAATAAATAAACCCTTGTTTTGTAACTTTAAAAAATTCACAATATATGTCTTAAATGCATTAATGCACCTATGTATATATATTTAGTTCTTGAATTCAATTAGGAATCATGAGAAATATACTGACACCAAGAGGAAAATGTCAAATAGATAAGGGCAAAAATATCAAGGCACATTAATCATGTGTAAAAGGGCCCCATAACACAAAGAGCCATACCCATACTAGAAATGTACAAGTACAATTATGAAAAATGTCCAAAACAACCAGAAATCTGAGGAAAGAGAAAAAAGCCTAACGCAAGAAATAGGCGGATGAACAGTGACCTACAAAATACAAAGAGCCCCACCAACAACATTGGTTGTTAGGAAATTTGAGTCTTTTTAATTAAATATTACCCCCGCGAACGTGCGTGAAAGATCCAGAGAACAACAAGAGGAAAAAGTAGAAGGCATGGACAAAACAAAAAAGAATGAAGAGTTGAAAAGAAGAAGAAAAGGTTGTTAAAGGCTCACACAAAGTTAAAAGTCACATAAAACATACAGGGAAACGTAGAAGGTTAAACAACACAGAGAATTGATGGAATTGAGCATTACATTATCTTCGTACCTGATCTCATGTGTGATTGTCAAGGTAAAAATAATAGATTTTATAGTAGATTTTTTGGTGAGATAAATCTACTTCTATTCATTAATGAATTCAGTCTTTAAGACCTTTTATTGATGTTTCCAACCAATGCCTCCAACTTTTGTCGAACTTAGCAACCCACTATTCTCACTACAACTAAACAAGCAACACTAGAGAATATAAAATCACTTTTCTTAAATACTTGCATTTTAACAAATCACTTTTCCTTCATTAGATGACAATTAACAAAGATCCAAAAAATTCTGTAAACTTCTTGAATCTTCATCTCTTAGTTACCTTTTTCAATGGTTTGGCATTGCTTTACTAGATCCTTCACTATTCTTTAACATTCCCCATCTTCTTAGTGTTCCTATACTTTTATCCAATCTTGTAAGCATGATATCATGAGGTGTAAAATACCATTTGGATCAAATGCACCAAAGAACTCCTTATTACTCTTATGTTATGACCTGTTCCAGTCTAATAGGTCCACTTTTAGACAAATTTCAATCTAAATTTCCACAACCTCACTTTCTCTAAACTCTCTCCTTATTTTTAGATACCCTTTTTCATGTCTTAGGAGATCCCAAATTTTTATAACTCACCTCTATATCATTTTTGACGAGATCACAATGATTTTTGGTCAATTAGGTCGCTACAATTACAGTCTTGTCTCAGTAAATTTCTGTCAGAAATATATTCTAACTGTGAACTTTAATGACCCTAAAAAAATTTCCAACCTAAAGGGCATAGTCCATAGATGGTTTCTTGAAATTTTCAGGTAAAAATACGTTGTGTAAGCAAAGATATTAAGGATTTACAAAAACCCCTAGGACAAGAGCTTAGAGGAACTCAACAAGATAAACTAACTTATCTTCCTTTGCAGTCCCTTTCAAACCTACAAATCAATTTATTAAGCTCTGTGTGGATCTAATACAAGTTTCACCTTCAATGAGCTAATTCTTTGAGTGTTTCATTTATTTTGGACATAAGCTTTACACTTGAAAATACTTGATAATCATTGAAATAGGACAAATTTCCATTGAATTGCACACGATTATCAATCATAGTTTCATATTACAGTCTCTTGAGCTTTAAGAGACTTGATACTTGATGATTGAGCTAAGAAGAAGAATGGAAAATTCAACAAATCTTATGATTATTATTCATATCAACCTGTCTAGGTGGAATTACATAATAATACTTGACTTTAACAACAATAACCTCTCTTTCATAGCAAATTACACCTATTTTTCCATCTATGGAAGATAACAAACCTGTGCAAGGCGGATTTCCATGTTCTAACTTAGTTCATGGTTGATATTTTCACTCAACTTCCTAACTGGAATATAGGAGATGATTATTTCTCCTTATTTTTTTAAGAAAATAAATATATTGATTTTTCTTATTTCCTAAAGACTTGAAACTACCTAATCCACATACTACAACACCTAGATTCCATTGACATTTCACTATACTTATCATTTACATAGGTTTTGATTACAAGAAATTACATAACAATAGTTAATTTAAATTGTGTTTTAGAGGGAAAACCTCTCAAAGATACAAATCAACATCAAATCATTCTATTATGTCACATATGGCTTTTTCTTGCTCTAATGTACTCCTTCAAACTCTGAAACATGTGAATTGGATCTTCCAAATGACTGCAAATGATGCTTCTACATTAAGAATGCATCAACAAGAGGCTAACTCAAACCAATAATACATAAATTCATTAATACACTAGCATCATATTAAATATCTAATCTTGTGCCAAAATTAGTTGTCAACATAATGCCCCACTTTAGTATGTAGGTACACGTAAACATCAAATGAGATAAACAATAACATGGATACAAAGTACTTATGACCTCCTCAAGTTCCACATCTACACTCTTGTGTCTAAGGACACATATATGCCCTACAAATATGTGCAATTGAATCAACATTTACATTTGTGAATAAGAAAGTACTAAAATATAGAAAATACAATAATAGAAAAGAATACACATGTATGTGTTGAAGATTGAGAAGACACTCTTCTAATATCCAAATCTCAAAATTTTGTGTAGTATTTGAATTTAATTTGGGTATTTCTCGTGATGAGACCAAGTACAATATGTTGTGTATCACCATGTGATTACTTCCACATGAAGATGTAAGGAAATGTCTAGGAGGCCTATACATAAATAAGGATAATGTATACCTCCTTTTGAGATGTGAAATAATCTTGTGAATCACATATCTCAAAAGAAAGGAATTACCCTAATTATATGTATGATATTAAAATAACGTTTTGATGTGTATATAGTAATATATCATCTTGAAAACATGTAATATAAAGATTATCCTCTATGTGGATCTTAGTATAAATAATGTGACAACCATTGGAAAACTTCCGAAGTGGGAATATAATCTTTGTAAGCAAAAAAAGAAAATACCTCAAGTGGACAATGTGCAATCAATGCAAATTAATGAGAATGATGCCTTCTATCAATGAGATATATGCAACCTAATAAAAAAGTAGGATAATTCCCCTCAATGGCCCATACAGGGCTGGAATTTCAAATTATCTGTACCTGTCAAGTCAAATTTTGTTGATGGCTTAGCTCTTTTAGATGGCTATAATTTCCAATGATTTTTATAGATATATCTATAATTTGTTCATAGATATAGAAATAGGTATTGTGTTTTTATATAAACCATTTAAAAAAATTTACAGTTTTCAAAAACTTTAGGTTGTCACTATCTACAGTTTTTAAAAAAATTCAGCTGTAAAATATGGTTAAAATCACAAAATAACGGCCTACATCCTGTCAATTTCCAGGCCTTAGCACATAAAATGGCCATTGTCCCTTATAAATGCATGTTATAGCTGATGAAAATGTAAGTTAAAAACATTCACAACATGTGAATCATAACAAATAAGACACTTGTAATGTTGACACGATATAAAGAAATATATTATGAACAATAAATACAAGTATACAAAGGAAACATCTAAAATAAAGAATCCTGAGATATGGTGAAATAAATCTCTGAGAAAAGATTGGAACAATCAATAGAAAGTCTTTACTAGTAAAATCCAACCAAGAAAAACTAGCAGGAAATGGAAAAAGAAATCTATAGAATCAACTAAAGTAAAAATCTACTCATACCAGCTGTACAGATTAGGAAGCAGAGGAATCGCTCCAACGCAAAATTGTCGTATTTGGTCCCACAACAACCTATATAATCTCTTTTTCATCGCGTGTCCATGTGGAGTCCATTGGCCACAGGAGTCACAAATCCTGCATAAGTATCCCTTTTCCCCCAATGAGTTTCGCATTCCCTTTCTCTTTTCTTAAGAAAACCTCACACCATTTTACCTTCGCAGCTGCTTCATTTATCCATTTGGAGGCCTCCCCCACCTGAAGATCTTCCTTCTGAACATTTCATTCGAGGAGATGGCAGCACTCAAATCCACCTACGCTGCGGTTTTGGCTGTGATGATGTTGGTATTGGTAGTATTTGCAGTAGTGGAGGAGATAGGGGCAGAGGCGCCTAGTCCATCACCGCTTACAGGGGCCGCATCAATGGCAATCGTTCCATCGCTAGCGGCTGGTCTCGTCAGCTCGATCATGGCATTTTCGGCATTCTTTTTCGAATGAGGGTTCATCGGATGAGCCTCTTATTATTCACGGCCTGTTACTATTCATCTTCCTGTGTGATATTGGATGGGGTTTTGTTCTTGGGCATCTTCAATTGATGGTCAACATGGCCTACTATGTTTTATGGTTTTTACAGAGTTTTTGAGGAATTATTGTTTAGCCATTTAGGAAATAAATTTATCTTCTCGTGGTCCGTGACATACGAATCGATACTGTCATATGCGTTGCAGGGTTTCTTTTAATATCATAATTCTTTTTTGGAAAATATCGGCTCGGTCTATGTAGATCTTCTTTTCTGGATAAAGGAAGCATTGTTTATTTTTGTATTTGAGGAAATTTTCCCTCGGTTTAGTATTGTGATTGAAATACTTATTCTATACTAACAATGGGATGCTACTGTAATGTATTAGATCTTTTTGATATCTCATCAGTAAATTGTCATTTATTTTTTCTAAATGTTTTGGAAGTAATTTTTGAAGTATATTCAATTTGGAGCAGTAAGAATTAGTTATTGGTAATTGAATGATATATAAACGCCGAACGGTATATGTTATTTGATTTAGAGTTATAGTTATTATTGATCCACTTAATCTGAAGGTTGTTTCTACATTTCAAACTTGTTATAATTTTGTACATGATTAGTTGGGATACCGTTTTCAATAGTTAATTAATTTTATAGTTGATGTTGTTAGTTGTGCATCAGTTGTTTAGTTGGTGTTTTGTTGGAGAAACATTTGTTATACAATTGATAATGTGTGTGATTGATGTTTGTAGTATAGGACTTTAGTTGAAACATTACATTGAATTGTTGTATGTGTACATTTAATTATGTTACAAATTCGTACATTTAAAGTTGCATATCATATTTGGAAACATCAAATAAATGAAGGTATACGTACACATAATGAGACATGTATAAATTTGCAGTATTTATATCATGAATGGTTGCATTTTTTGCAGCACGTGGCATGTTTCTTGTGTTCTTATGTCATGTTCAACAACGCTTTATGTGAGCATTTTACGGATCGTGATATGTGATGGAGAATCTACGTCTGCGTCTCTTGAAAATTTGGATAGCATTTTGTGATATGTTTCTAAACATTTCTCGGCTCTCGAAGCATATTTTTGCAATATACTTAAGAACGACATGGCGAGAAAGTACCGATTGGCAATCAACATTTGCTCTCCATATGTATATCATTGTTCGATTGTGGATGCTCAATCTGTCATCGTTTCTGGAAGGGAGGTACTTTATTTTCCCATCACCTTCAATGTGCAAGGAAGAAGTAGGTTGCGTGGCCCAAGGAGCGTTGTACCTACACTGCAGTTGTGATTTCTTTCTACGCAGACATGTCTGCTCTGAACATTTAGTGTGGCACTGAACTCGCTTAAGCAGTTCTTCAAGGTCTGCATGCGGGGAGGTGGATAGAATTTGAGTTGTATCTAGTAAGCAAGGATTGTCTAGGAGTGACCTGTGAACAAAATCCAAGCGGTTGCAAGCTGTACGGGGGTTCCAGGAAGACACAAACTTATCAAAGTATTGTTTTGTTGCCTCAATAACTGTTGTGTCCTCCCAGTCAAGGTCGTCAACTTTTGGTGCATTCTCAAGCCATAATAAAACCATGGACATGTGCGGAGCCTCTATGTTGCCATTCATACCTGCGAGATGAGGGAACATAAATATTAGATATGTAGTTTGGGAAAAAAATTGAAATAAGTATATTTGATTACATGTACCAAAAGTCTACTGCTCCAAGTTCCTTCTACAATATTTCTTCCCGAAATATTGTGAATCTGTGATGCAGGTATGCTTATACTAGATGAGGGTTAGAGACAATGTTAAGTATTCTCCAACGTTGTGCGGCTCGAGGATCTGTTGGGCATTTACTAGACATAATATTGTGGAGATCTGGGCATTTAGTGTCTGCAGCACTTAGAGTGAAGAATAAGGTTGGCGTCCCCAATTGTTCCACCATATCTGAAAGCTCGCTTCTACTTTTTGCCCAGAATGAACGTTTCCCTAGAAGGCTCAATCCAAAGTGCATTAAGTTATCTGGGAGGTTGTCTTTGGGGAATTCGAGTAGTTGTCTTCGCAGCTCTCTAATTGTTGGAGGGATTCCAGATTCGGTGTTCTGTTTCATAAAAACTGCTGTTGTGGACTGGCTTTTGTGTCGCATTACAAGGTTTAGAAGGAAGTAACAAAATCTTGGGTGGGAACCGAAGTGCCCATCATGGTAACGCATCAAATGAAGTGTGTATTCATGCATTGGAACTTCTTTAATGCGGGGTTGTTACCACATTGCTTTTCCTGTCGGAAATAAAGTTGGGAAATCCATTGAGAACAGGCCTTCCATATTGTATTCATTCATTGGTGAAAGCCCAAGCTCTGGCCATGGCATGGTAAATGGAGTGTTACCATCGTGGTTGAGCAAGAACTGTTCAATTTCCTCTTCTTTTGTTCCTGTATTGTGAGGTGTTGGCACGAAAGATGATGAGTGTTCATTGGTTTCATTAAAGTGGGTGGGAACACCACTACCATGAGTTGTAGAGCAATTTTGCATTTGGGGCAGTTCCATTGTGGCTTTGTTGAGAGAGGAGGAAACATTTGACGATTCAGATGGTAGTGAAGAAAGGGCATCATCGTCGATTAAGACATCTTTGTAATAGGGGTCGTGTTGGATTTTATATTGCAAGGTTGCACAAACATGAGATCTACTGACATAGATCATAATTATTTAAATTAGATCCTTCCCTTTGTATGAGAAATATGTCCAAATCTCCAAGGCAGCAGGGTAGGGTCTTTGCTATTGAAGAAATGTTTTGCGGGAAACTTATGGTGTGTCCTGAGTATTTGTATTGCCCTCCAAGTACTTGGGAAACTTGCATGAATGGATTAACTCATGCGATAAGCATCTCCTTGATTTGGGTTAGCAAGAACGGTAGGCTGTTTTTCAGGGTCCATGTTGTTCCATGAAGAGAAGCAGTGGCCTTGTTTTTCAATTTTGCATCTATTACAAGAGGGAAAGCCTTTAAAGGAAATTGTTTTAATTCCTGGGTAATTTTCCAAGTAGATTGAGCAAGTTTGGATGTTCGCCAGCAAATCTATTCTTTTGCAAAACTGATGTTGGGCTTCAATAGTCAACATCGAGGGATGGAATATGGGAAATATCTATGTATTGGAAGGGGTGGGGTGTTCTGTTTGAGTCGTTTGTGGATTGCAAGGTGGAAAACATTCAGAAGGAGAGGAGAAACTATTTGTATATGTGTGATGAACTGAAGAAAGGTTGGTACTTGAGGCAGTTTCATGTGGCATCCCAGATATTTGGGGAAAAGTGACAATTGTTAGCAAAGATGGGTTCATACGGAAGGAAGTGGTATGCTCTTGAAATTTTGTTTCCATGGAAGTTACATGCAGAATGTTGGTTGGCAATTCTTTAGTATTTTCATTTGATTGCAAGATTGGAATGTCAGGGAATCGTAGGTTGTTGGTCGTTTTAAGTTGAAAGATATTAGAGATTTTCGTTGTTCTATCCTCTAATTTACGACGTCGTTGCTTAGCAGTTATGTGTACTTTATTTTTTGTGTAGTTCTCTCTTCGTTTGGATCGTTTTGTAGGATTCGACATGATGGTGAAGTCATGGGATTATGGAGTACCACCTATTGGATAAATATCATGCAAGTTAGCAAGGAACGATACATATTTTGATGACATACAAATGCATAAATAAGTCAAAATATAAAACTAAATTCAATTGTAATGCATGTGGAGCTCCAATGGGAAATACGCATAAGAGGTAACAATTTCAGTATCGAGAAACTACATTTTTTCTTAAGGAAAAGAGTATTAGATATATAGAAACATACAATGTGTTCACATAGTACACAAGGATGTAAATACGTACATATCAAAAGTGCATGTATTTTATATTTATTTTCTTAAAAGTACTAACAATCTACATAGTAGCAGGAGACAATAGTATGTCAATGTATAAGGTAATACAACACATTTTTTTCATCCTTCGTTGTCTTATCAACATCTATTCTTGGCTATGCAACTATCTTGTGGTTACCAATAATATTGTGTTCTTATCACCATTACTTCTTTCCTTCACACCACTTTCTTATCATTTTGTTTTATACATTTAGGGGAGCTATCAACTTGTAGGAGATTTAGAAATGTGTGGATTTGCAATTCAATGTTATCCTTTGCTGATGAAATTTATCCATTCCATTTCCGTGTTTTACATTTATTATATCATAATTCTAGATTGGTCCATTTAAGGGTTGGAAAAACCTTCCCCATAGTTAAGGAAAAAATTTCTATATGAACGAGCAAAAACACATTTCCCCATTTGTAGATTTTGTGGGCTTATTTACATGGTAGGAGTATTAGAGTGATCTCAGGTCATGAGGTTTATAATGCTAATGTTTCCATTTTTTCCTTTTCCAATCTCGAGACATGCTTGACCAATAACTTATCTAGACCCTCCTCATGGTTTTCATTATTATAATGTTGTTGCTTTTTATCTCCCTGTACAACTTCTAAATCATTCTTCATTGCATGATTGGTACCAGGGTCATATACAGGTAATTTGGAAGTGAAATTGGAATTTTGTATAATCTCCAAATTGTTTGTATTTTCAGAATTGGCTTGGTCTATAGCATATGCATTAGTCTTGGTTGAGGCAGTATTTACATCTCTATTCTCTTTATCATAATTATTGTTGGCATCTGCAAATAGATCCAAATTCATTTCCATGCTTTTTTTTGACAGAGTTGTTTTTGCTTGAGAGAGCTTGGTAGCATTTGCTCCTTCCACAGCTAACTTTTCCCTTTCCATTCCACACATACTTCTTCGTTCTTCTCTTTGCGGTGATTTTATGAGTTCTGTAGCCCCTGTAACTTCTCTTTCAAAATTTGAAGCAACTAAGATTCCAAGATCTCTTAAATCTCCAAGCATACTTTCAACATGCTCTTGTAACCCTCCACTATGTCTCTAGTCTTCAGATTGCATTGCTTTTGCCAACTTTCTGGCTTCTCGAACTTCTCTCTCAAGTTTTGAAACATGCTTTACAAGGATGCTTCCAAGATCAAGTAAAATTTCAGGACTGGATTTCTTTTAAGGTTCTCGTGGCACTTTAGACGCAACAATCTTTTCTGCCTCCAATCAAGAAACATGTTTCACCAAGATATCTCCTAGACTTCCAGAATTGCACTCGCCATTTGGTCCTTGTTCCTTTTTCTCCTCACTGAGCATGGCACTAAGGCCACGAGTTGCAACTATCATTGCAAGAGAGACAAACTCATCTTCTTTAAGATTCATTAGCATATTCTTTCTTGGACTTTGGACATTTTGACTAGTTTTCACATGTCTGAGGTACAATAATATTGTGTGTGTTGTCAGTTTGTTGTTCACCTTGGATTTGAGCTTCACTTTCAGAAGATAAATCATCAAAACCAACTGAATTGTTAAAAACTGCAAAGTCCTTTTCATCTAGCTTTATGCGTACCCATCTGCATGCATTGTCATTAATGTTAAAAATATCTATAATGGCAAAAACTGGAAGAAAAGCCAAATGGGAAAAAGGCTAATTTTACAGCTCTAGCGACTTCCTTGTCCACTTCGAAGGTTATTTCAAAATAGTAAGGTTGTGGCTCTAAAAACGATGATGGCGGAGATTGCATCGTCGGTGCGGGCTCACTGGGCACGGTCTAGGTTGGTCTAAGTGTAATATCTTGTCTCAAGACATTGGTTGTAATGGGTGAGGTCCCAGGGAACCCTCCGGTTCATAACTCTGGTCAAAAAATGTTTATCTATTTAAAAAAACAATAATTACAGGGAAACAAAATAATAGAGACCATTGTGATTCCTTTGTTGATCTAGGGGGAGATCATAATTGTGGGCACCCTCACACCCAACCTATCAAAGGTGAAGAAATCAGGATACGGGCCCATAATCCCATCAGGGCTAGGAAATTCCCTTACAGGACTGGGCACATGGTCATAGAACTCTCTGTCTTCATCATACGTCAACACAAACAACGTCTCATTCCACTGCGGACTCTTCCTCAGAATATCGTACACTTCCTTCACTAGTTTATGTCCATTCCCCAGATCATGAGCAAGATGATCGTCATTTGCCAGAAAAAAACATGAGATCAAAATAGCGGGGCTTGATCACCGTCAGGCTAGGTAGCTTTTCATCTCTAGCATGCCACTTGAACATGACCCAGTATTGATGAAAATTGGACACGTACTTGAGCTTTCTCATATTTCTGAAAAATAACGTGGCCAGAATATTCTGGTATTTAGTGGAATATTACGGAGCGGCTCGCCGTGGGTTACCCGCAAAAAACCATATTTGAATCTCTCGACGAGTCCGCACTCTTGGCCACCACACATGTTTTCACTCCTTTTCTGTGATCCATTCTAATAAATTCTCGGTTCTTTTCTTCTAAAGCAAGCCATCCGCCATTCAATGGCATTGACAACTCTAAACCGAACCTGCAAAAACAGAGGCATCTAATCAAATATAGCATGCAACTGCAAAACGTAGAAAAACAAAAAAATGTCTGGACACCCGTTGAAACTGTCAAAACAGCCATCAAAATTAATTTCTTTGAAAAAACGTCCAACTGGACGTCAAATTTAACATAGTTGCAGAAACGTCCAAAGGTCCTCTACCTTAGGGGGAACGCCTTCGGCGTAAAAATATATATGCTACCTATTAATTACGCTGAAGTAAAAAGTCTGGGAACTTTGAAATTGATTGTAATATGTGCCATCCATGTCATTTCTGGTAGAAATATTGAGGGCTCAAACACAAATTGTAATCGGTGTCATCCATGTCATTTGTTGTGTCATTTACCATGTACTTCGAAATCCTTACCATTCAATTTTACACCAAATGTATCAATGTTCATCATGGCAGGAAAAGAGGGGGAAGAGTTCTACATGGAGGTCATAGGCCCCACCTTTGTTACAATCCGCATCAACTCGTAACTGCACAAAATTTCAAAACCATTGATTAATCCTGGTCGTCCACGTTTGAGGTTCTGTTTGCTCTAAGTTTTGAAGAGCGCTTAACCTGATTGGTGGGTTTGTTAGATATGGGTCTATGTTTCCCACTCAACTTTTATTTCGTTGTTAAATACATGGAAAAACAAAACCCTTAAATTTTATTATATCAAATTTTGTAAATTGTTTTTATTATTTATATATTCATTATAAATAAATAATACATTCTACATTTTATTAATGATACATTCTACATTTTTTTTAATTATGTATTTATTAAATATATATAACAAATTATATTTATATATATTAATATGATAACATATATAATGTTTTGTATATTGTATATTGAATATTTTTGCTAACAATATTGTTTTCATGTTCTTATTAAGCTCAATTTATATATCAAACTTTGAAATTCCAGCTTTAGATTCAAGTCTTCATTTTACGTACCAAAACAAAATGTGTTCTAATAGATGGACTTGAAACCATAGACATGGAGGCATTTACTTTCTGCCATTTTTTGGTAACATTTTATTCATGTCTTCGTATTCATATCTACCAAATTACACGTCATGTAATTCAAATTATTAGACATTGAAGGTCATTAGAAGAGTACACATTTACGACTTCATATCGAGGGAACCTTGCTCGTTACCCTGATATGTAGAGAGAAACCCTAAGATGGTGGAGAAACATTAACAAAGTTTTCTAATCCATACGGAGCATGAAAATGTAATAAAGTCCACCTGTCATAGATCGAGAGAGGTAGAGAATTGAAGTAGAAAAGGACAGTCAAAGTCAAATTGCTAAGAGATGAGCCAAAGTCTTATTAGAAGACCTAACATTGTTGTGAATTTTCCTACAATCACCTGAACTTGTAACTGAAAGAGGGGCTACAAAGTTTAATATGAGGGCTTTTTGGCTCGGTCTCAACTATGTCTCAGACCTTGAACCTTTTGGAGTTTTCCATTTTTACACTGAAGGTGATTCACAGGTGGGTTGGGGTAGGGGGCCTGTGACGCATGTTAGAGAGACGTTCAGATGAGAAGAAGTAGAAGATGAGGACGTCGAGCAGGAACAAATAAGAGCTGATAAAAAATTTAGTCCGCATCAGACAAACTGTCTGTCAACAAAGCAATACGTAGTTTAAGGAGATTTAGATAGTTAGCTACAATTTTGGGTGGTGAACAATGTGTAGGTCCTTGCAATAATTTATGCGGCTTGTTGTGATGCATCATAATGTATAGTCAAGTCACCAAAGCAATAGACGAGGCAGGTTGGGTGTCGAACAAGATATAATAACGCCACAATAAACAATCCTCCTAAAAAACTAACATAGATTTAGATTTAATTTGGATCAGTCCATTGATAAATTTTGTGGAAGCAAATGACTAGGAGTTTAAAAACCCAACTCTTCATTCATGATAGAGCACGATCAATATATAGACGTTTATAGAACAATGCCCACTTTCTGCAAGTGTTGTAGATTTTTATGAGATAGAGTCGTTTAAACGTGTAAAATTTGCATTCATAAGCTAACAATCACCACAAAAGATTTTATTTGCGTCTAATACACCTCTTCCTTATCGATTGTGGCCCTTAATTTTTCCCATTCTCAGTGTTGGCCTTTGTTCCACATACATTTTTTCCTAATGATGTCATGGGCTTCATTTCATTCAGGACGCATGCAAGCGGACAAAGAAAATCCACAAAGTGGAATTGAAAAGACAACAAATGAAGTCTTTTGACAATTCTATGATGATGGGTTACCATTGGAGAAGGGTAAAAAGAAAACGCAGCAGTAGCCGGGGAGCATCAAAAAGCAATGAAGAAAATCTAAAAAGAAAAAAGGGAAGAAACTGTTTAAAAATAATGATATAGAAGGATGTGCATATGGGCCTAGAAATGGGTGTAGCTTAATAGATAATTAATCTTCCCACAATTCTCTCTTAAAGAATATAAACTACAAGTAAAAACATGAATATGAAGTAAAATATTTGAGTGCGCTGCATTTTGCATTTGATAATGTTGTCTAAGAGAAAGCTTGGTTATCAATTAAGAAACCGAATTTCCAGAGGTACCGAAGGCAATTACCACTTAAAATGGCTTGGGTATTTTCAATCCACAAATATCAAGGGCTTACTTTGCAAAGAGCCACTATTGACATTGGGGGCATGAAAAGGACGATCAAAGTCAAATTTTTAAGAGATGAGCCAAGGTCTTATTAGAAGACCTAACAGTGTTACGAATGTTCCTACAATTACCTAAACTTGCAGCTGAAAGAGGGGCTACAAAGTTTAACAAGAAGGCTTTTTGGATCAGTCTCGACTATGTCTCAGACCTTGAACCTTTTGGAGTTTTCCCTTTTTATGCTGAAGGTGATTCATAGGTGGGGTGGGGCGTGGGGCTTGTGACACATGTTAGAGAGACATTCAGACGAGAAGAAACAGAAGATGAGGATGACGAGTAAGAACAAATAAGCACCGATAAAAAAATTAGTCCGCACTAGACAAACTCTCTGTCAACAAAGAAATACACAATTAAGGAGATTTAGGTTATTGACACCAATTTTGGGTGGTGAACAGTGCGCAAGTCCTTGCAATAATATGTGCACCATGTTGTGATGCGTCATAATGTATAGTCAAGTCACCAGAGTAGCAGGCGAGGTAGGTTGGGTGTCGAAAAAGATATAATAAAGCCGCAATAAACAATCCTCGTAAAAAACTAGCATATATTTAGATTTAATTTGGATCATTCCTTTGATAAATTTTGTGGAAGCAAATGACTCGGAGTTTAAAAACCCAACTCTTCATTCATGATAGAGCACGATCAATATATAGACGTTTATAGGACAAGGCCCACTTTCTGTAAGTGTTGTAGATATTTATGAGATAGATTCATTTTAACGTGTGAAATTTGCGTTCACGAGCTAACAATCACCAAAAAATATTTTATCTGCGTCTAATACACCTCTTCCTTGTCGACCGTGGCCCTTAATTTTTCCCATTCTTAGTGTTGGCCTTTGTTCCACATACATTTTTTCCTAATGATGTCATGGGCTTCATTTCATTCAAGCCGCATGCAAGCAAACAAAGGAAATCCACAAAGTGGAATTGAAGAGATAACAAATGAAGTCTTTTGGAAATTATATGATGTTTGGTTACCATTAGAGAAGGGTAAAAAGAAAACATGGCAGCAACCGGGGAGCATAAGAAAGCAATGAAGAAAATCTAAAAAGAAAAAAAAGGGAAGAAACTGTTTAAAAATAATGATATAAAAGGCTATGCATATGGGCCTGGAAATGGGCATAGCTTAATATATAATTTCTCTTTCCCCACAATCCTCCCTTAAAGAATATAAACTACAAGTAAAAACATGAATATGAATTAAAATATTTGGGTGCGTTGCATTTTTCATTTGATAATGTTGTCTAAGAGAAAGCTGGGTTATCGATTAAAAAACCAAATTTCTAGAGGTAAATGAAGGTAGTTATCACTTAAAATGGCTTGGGCATTTTCGACCCACAAATATCAAGGGCTAACTTTAGAGAGAGCCACTATTGCCATTGGGGGCATGGAAAGACATGATCTTACATTCACAACTATATCAAGAGTTCCCTCCTTATCCGTCTTTCGGATTTCACCACCTTTTAATTCAACCATTATGCTAAAATGTCCTCAACACCTCTTCTACAATCACACATACAAAAGGGATCTCATCTTCTCTCCTTGTCCTTAACACTCCCGTCTTAATCCCCAAAGGCCCCTCCCTTTCAAGCTTCACCATTTTTTGTCCAATCCAGACCTTTTCCACTACTCCTTTCTCCACTACTTCATTCTGTTTTTTTGTTTTTCAACTAGAAACATCATATTATTTTGATGTATGTTTCACTTTCGGCACGATAAAAAAATTAGTCCGCACTAGACAAACTCTCTGTCAACAAAGAAATACACAATTAAGGAGATTTAGGTTATTGACCACCAATTTGGGTGGTGAACAGTGCGCAAGTCCCTTGCAACTAATATGTGCCCATGTGTGTGATGCGTAATAATGTATAGTCAAGTCACCAGAGTAGCAGGCGAGGTAGGTTGGGTGTGTCGAAAAAGATATAATAAAGCCGCAATAAACAATCCTCGTAAAAAACTAGCATATATTTAGATTTAATTTGGATCATTCCTTTGATAAATTTTGTGGAAGCAAATGACTCGGAGTTTAAAAACCCAACTCTTCATTCATGATAGAGCACGATCAATATATAGACGTTTATAGGACAAGGCCCACTTTCTGTAAGTGTTGTAGATATTTATGAGATAGATTCGTTTAAAACGTGTGAAATTTGCATTCACGAGCTAACAATCACCAAAAAAGATTTATCTGCGTCTAATACACCTCTTCCTTGTCGACCGTGGCCTTAATTTTTCCCATTCTCAGTGTTGGCTTGTTCCACATACATTTTTTCCTAATGGATGTCATGGGCTTCATTTCATTCAAGCCGCATGCAATGTGAACAAAGGAAATCCCAAAGTGGGAATTGAAGAGACAACAAATGAAGTCTTTTGGAAATTATATGATGGTGGTTACCATTAGAGAAGGGTAAAAAGAAAACATAGCAGCAACCGGCGGAGCATCAGAAAGCAATGAAGAGAAAATCTAAAAAGAAAAAAGGGGAAGAAAACTGTTTAAAATAATGATAGAAGGCTATGCATATGGGCCTGGAAATGGGCATAGCTTAATACTTAAATTTTCTCTTCCCCCACAATCCCTCCCTGAAAGATATAAACTACAAGTAAAAACATGAATATCAAGTAAAGATTATGGGTGCGTTGCATTTTTCATTTGATAATGTTGTCTAAGAGAAAGCTTGGTTATCGATTAAGAAACCAAATTTCCAGAGGTAAATGAAGGTAGTTATCACTTAAAATGGCTTTGGCATTTCCTAACCACAAATATCACGGGCTAACTTTTAGAGAGATCCACTTGATTTGTCCATTGGGGGCCATGGAAAGACAATGATCTTACGTTCATACTAATATCAAGGTCCCTCCTTATCCACCTTTCGGATTTCAACCACCTTTTATTCAACCCATTATTATGCCAAAATGGCCCAACACTCTTCTACAATCACACATACAAAAGGGATCTCCTCTTCTCTCCTTGTCCTTAACACTCTCGTCTTAATCCCCAAAGGCCCCTCCCTTTCAAGCTTCACCATTTTTTGTCCAATCCAGACCTTTTCCACTACTCCTTTCTCCACTACTTCATTCTGTTTTTTTGTTTTTCGACTAGAAACATCATATTATTTTGATGTATGTTTCAATTTCGGCATTAATATTGAACACCTCACATGCAATTGCTAGTTATTATTAGTGAAATATAGATTTTTTTCTAAATTTTTTGTTGGATGTATACGCTTGTGGTCTTATGAAGGAGGCTTCCTGAATTTTCTTATGTAGTGGTTTTATGGGATGGTCTACTTAAATTATCTTATCCTTCCCCAAATATTAACCCCAATCAAAATTTTACAAATTTATGATTTGTCCATTTCAAACAGCCACTACTTTTAGGAGTACTACTGAAAAAATTTAAGAACCTTTCCTACACAATAGATGCATGGATTATTATTTTTAACTAAGAAAATTTAAGAAAGAAACTCTAAGAAAAGAAGAAAAACAATAAACAACAATACTCTCTATGAATGTACACATTTATTTATATAGGAAGGGAACTATGGCTGGAATTAAAATTTGTCTGTATTTTTTCAATTATATATACAAATTGCATTGTAATTAAAGCATTCCATATTAATAAAAATTTATGAGATAAAAACGAATCTAAAAAAATAGAGAAGTGTAAAGAAGTAGATTCTTCTATGTGTATAATGCATTGGAAACGTCGAACAATTATGTTATTTGTTTTAGAGGATAATTAGTACTTTTGAGTGTTTGATGTTGAGAATGGTGTGAATTGATTTTGTAAGTGTAATTATAGATTAAGCAATTACATTAAAGGTTCATTTCTACATTGATGAAATTTGTTACAAATTTGTACATTTGCATAGCTTATACAGAGTGGTTGCTTTGCTGAGAGCGTTGTGTGAACTTAACATGAATAACATAAGACTTCCGTACATTTGCATATTTGATAATCATGAGTGGTAGCATTTTTGTGGGCTTTTTTTTTGCAAATCTTATATCTATAAGTGGTAGCGTTATGTGGAGTAGTTTATTAGAACAAACATGAATACATATATTCCGTATCAATGTGCCGGAATTTTATATCATGATGGGTTTTAAATTTGCTCTAAACATGAATAATTTTATACCGTTTTGGATAGTTTAATTACTTTTGTAGTTGATGTTTGATCATGGGGTGTGATTATTTTGTAAGTGGATAAAATAGTATTAACACCACTTCATTTAAAAGGTTCTATCTCTACATTTCAAACTTGTTACACATTCGTACTATTAATTTGCAATCTTTTATGCACGGTGTAGCGTTTGGCATAGTAGCTTATTTGAACTAAACATGAATACATGACGACTTTCCGTACATGTGCATATTTTTAATATCATGAGTTTAGCATTTTGTTGGGCTTTTTTTTTGGCAAATCTATATCTAAGTGGTAGCGTTATGTGGAGGGTTTTATTTGAACTAACCATTATCCCATGAATACTTCCGTACATGTGCGAATTTTATAATCATGAGGGGTTTATTTGCTCTAAACATGAATACATTTTATACCGTTTTGGATAGTTAATTACTTTTGTAGTTGATGTTGATCAGGGGTGTGATTGATTTTGTAAGTGTATAAATATAGATGAACCACTTCATTTAAAGGTTCTATCTCTACATTTCAAACTTGTTACACATTCGTACATATGAATTTGCAAATCTTATGTCACGAGTGGTAGCGTTTTGCATAGTAGCTTATTTGAACTAAACATGAATACATGAAGACTTACGTACATGTGCATATATTATATCATGAGTGGTTTATTTGCAATAAACATGAATACATTTGATACCGTTTTGGATAGTTTATTACTTTTGTAATTGATGTGGTTTGTAATTATTTCGGGGAAATTGTGTTAGTGTTGCATCGGTTGTGTGGTTGTTTTTTTGTACAGTCGATAAGGGGTGGGATTGATAGTGGTAGTGTAGGAATATAGATGAAACATTACATTGGTTTGTTTTATGTGTACATTTAAATTTGTTACAAATTCGTACATATACAGTTGGAAATATTATATCACGACATCGAAACTAAACATGTATACATGAAGACCTTTGTACATTTACAGATTTTATATCACGAATGGTCACCTTTTGTGGGCAATTTTATTTTCACTAAACTTGAATACATTTAATACCCCTTGAATGGCTTTGGATACAAGAAGTGTTGAGTAAAGTAGTAGTGGAGGTGCTATCAAAGTAGAGGGTAGTATTTACGACGGGTTGAGTGATAGTAGTCTTGACTCCTCCTTTCTTCTTGCTCCAAGCATTGTTACATGTGCCATTTTTGAGTACCTTTCGAATGAAAAAGGAGGTGTAATGCACATATTTGCAAGTGAGGGAACTCTGGAGAAATTTGTGAATGTCAGACCTCGCCTTTCAGTGGTTCCAATTTTGATAGTTGGTCTATGCAAAGTAAGTCCCTGAGACTTGTGGATAGTTAATCCCCATGCCATTTTAATTGGCAATTGTCTTTGATTCCCTCTCAAAATAGGGGATATCAGAATATGTAACAGGTTGGAGGGATGCCACATGGGCTGTTTTATCTATCAAATTGACATACAAATAAAGGTAATGTTGGTGGTGTCATTGATGCTTCTTAGACAATGTTGTGATGTTTCATGTAGCAACATTTACGAGGCAATGGCGTCAACCCATAATTAAGGGGCATTGTACCTGCACTGCACCTACGATTGCTTTGTTCTAAACATTTAGTGTGGTGTTGAACATGATTAAGTATCTCTTTAAGGTCCTCAAGTGGGTAGGATGATATAATTTGTGTTGTATATATCAAGAAAGGGTCATCTAGAAGTGACTTGCGAATGAAATCCAACCGGTTGCAAGTCGGCGGGGGTTTCCAGGAAAACACGAACTTATCAAAGTATTGTTTTGTTGCCTCAATAATTATAGTATCCTCCCAATCCATTGCATCAAATTTAGGGGCATTCTATGGCCATAATAAACCGTGGACATGTGTGTTGCCTCTACGTCACCATTCATACCTGCGAGATGAGGGATCATAAATATTAGCAATGTTGTTTACAAGAAACTTATAAAAAATAGATTTTATTACATGTACCAAAAGTCTACTACTCCAAGTTCCTTCTGTAATATTTCTTCACAAAATATTGTGAATCTGTGATGAAATTATGCTAATAATAAATGAGGGTTAGAGATAATGTTAAGGGTTCTCCAATGATGTGCGGCTTAAGGATCAGTAGGGCATGCACCAGACATAATACTATGGAGATCTGGTCATTTAGTGTCTGCAACACTTAGAGTGAAGAATAAGGTTGCTTTCCCCAATTGTTTTACCTATCTGAAAGCTCGCTTCTACATTTTACCCAAAATGATCGTGTTCCTTGAAGGCTTGAACGAAAGCACATTAAATTGTCCACGAGGTTTTCCTTGGGGCATTCTAGTAGTTATCTTCGCAGATATCCAATTGTTGGAGGGATTCCAGATTTGATGTTATGTTTCATAAAAGCTATTGTTGTAGACTGAATCATATGCCACATTATGAGGTTTAGAAGGAAGTAGCTAAATCTTGGGTGGGAACCGAAATACCCATCATGATAGCGCATCAAATGAATAGCGTATTCATGCATTAGAAATTTTTTTATGTGGGGTTGTTGCCACATTGATTTTTCTACTAGAAATAAAGTTGGGAAAGCCATTGAGAAAATGCCCTTTGTATTGTATTCATTTATTGGCGAGAGCCCAAGCTCTTGCCATGGCATGGTAAATGGATTGTTACCTTCATGGTTAGGCAAGAACTGTTTGATTTCCTCTTCTTCTATTCCTGTATTGTGAGATGTTATCATGAAAGACGATGAGTGTTCATACTTTTCATCAGAGTCATAGGAAATGTCAATACCATGATATGTGGAAGTAGTTTGCATTTAGGGAGGTTCCACTGTGGATGTGTTAAGAGAGGAGGAAACATTTGACGACTCAAATGGTAGAGAGGAAAGGGCGTCATCGTCGATTAAGACATCTTTGTAATAGGGATCATGTTGGATTTTATATTGCAAGGCTACCCAAACACAAGATCTACTAACGCAGAAATCATACTTTTTAAAATTAGTTCCTTCCCTTTGTATGAGTACTATGTCCAAATCTCAAAGGTGGTGGGGTAGGTACTTTGCTATTAAAGTAATGTTTTGTGGGAAACTTATGGTGTGTCATGAGTATTTGTATTGTCTGGTACATACTTGGGTGACTTGCAAGAATGGATTGAATCATTTGATAAGAATCTCCTAGATTTGGGTTAAAGATGCAAGAGCGGTAGGCTTCTTTTCAGGGTCCATGTTGTTCCATGAAGAGAAGCAGTGGTCTATTTTTCATATTTTCATTTATTACATGAAGGAAAGCCTTCAAAGAAAATTGTTTTAATTCTAGTTTAATGTTCCAAATAGATTGAGCAAGTTTGGATGTTCACCAAAAAATCTATTCTTTTGTGAAACTGGAGTTGGGCTTCAATAGTCTGCAATGAGGGCGGGGGAATATGCGAAATCTCTATGTATGGGAAGGGGTGGGGTGTTCTATTCGAGTCAATGGTGGATTGCAAGGTGGAAAACAATCACAAGGAGAGGAGGAAATGGTTGTACATGTACGAGGAATTGAAGCACATTCGGTACTTAGGACAGTTTCCTGTGGTGTCCTAAATAAATGGGAAGATGTGGCAGTAGTTAGCAAAGGTGAGTTTGTACAGAAGGAATTGGTATGGTCGTGCAAAATTGTTTACATGGAAGTTACTTGTGGAATGTTGGTTGACAATCCTTCAGTAATTATATTTGATGACAAGATTGGAATGTCAGTGAATAGTAGGCTGTTGGTCGATGTAAGTTAATGGATATTAGAGATTGACATTGTTCTATGCTCTAGGTGATGACGTTATTGCTCAACAGTTATGTGAATTTTATTTTTTGTGTGGTTATCTCTTCATCGGGCTCGTTTTGCAGGAGTAGACATGATTGAGAAGTCATAGAATTATGGAGAACCACATGTTGAAAAAAATCCATGTGAGTCAACAAGGAATGATAGATTGTTTATGACATACAAATAAAGAAATAGTCAAAATCAATGAACTATATACAATTGAAATGTGTGTGGAGTTCCAATGGGAACTACACGTAAGAGGTAAATTTTTTAGAATAAAAAAAATGCATTTTTTTGCTGAAGTGAAAGAATATTAGTTATATGGAAAGATATTGTATGGTCACATAGTTTACAAGGATGCAAATATGTACATAAAAATAGTGCAAGTAATATTCATTTATTTTCTTAATAGTACTTTCAATCCACATAGTAGTAGGAGGCAATAGTATGTCAGTGTAAAAGGAAATACAATTTTTTTATTTTGAAGCGGGGAAAAAGAGTGAAACATAGATATGAAATAACTAACATAGCATTTGTTGGTATCCAAATTTATTCTCCTGTGATGGCTGAGTAGCATCACGAAACTGGCAGGATGCTTAGAGACAGACAAATCATGATATAAGTTGTTTTGTAGCCGGGGAGGGGATTCAACTGACTCTTTGTCACTCAGGCACTGGAGAAATGGATAGCACCTTATCAAGGGTTTGATCTACCCTCACTACTTTAGGTTGTGCCTTCAACCAGGGTGAGAGGACCCGTTCTGTAACCTGTGTTGGTGAAGGATATCAAGAGATCCTTCTTTGCACAATTTTCATGAGAACCTTGAGAAAATATGATTAATACAACACAATATAACTCTCACGAGTTGTCACACTAGAGTGGAGATGTTTCCTAGACAAGGTTCGGGTTACTAAAGACAATAATTGAGTCCTGGTTTGTCTTTGCATATTTTGGCAATGGAAATTGTTAAACCTTTGTGGATACACAATATAAACATGGGTAGTTCATGTAGGATTTATCATTTGAGAAGTTTTTGGTGGGAAGTTAAGCAAGATAAAGTTGATTATACCAAATATTTGAGAACCATTACAAATATTGGAAAACTCACAGACAAAATGCTTCAAAATAGCCAAAATATTCCTTCAACCAGAAGGTGTGTATCAATGGAGGCCCAAAGCTGCATGGTTTCATACACTCTTCAAGAATTCAACATAAAGGCTCATGCTAAAGACTCAATTAAACCTTAAAAGTCCCTAATTCATCACCCCTAAGATACACTCATAGACTTACAAACAATCTTTGTCAACCTAGTGAAAGTAAAGTGATTTTAAATTGTTTATTTCATTACAAGATGAAATCTCTTCTCATAATGAAATTGCAAATGCCAGAATACTACCATAGAGATAAGATCTTGTGTGATTTTGAGGCATTTCAACATAAGATGCAACAGGAACAAGAAAAACTATTTGAATTTTTTTTTGAAATAAGAACAAACACAATTGTGCTCATGATCAACACAAATTCATTTCAAGGTTCATTAGATTCATCAGCAAGGGAGAGTTTCTTTAACAATCTCAGAGTTTGTCAATGGGTGTACACTTGCAACCATCTTGACGTGATTAAATATAAAACACAGGAAAATAAATAGGTTTCTCAGACGGTCTCTCGGGAAAATGGTTTTTCTCAAACTTTCTCAGAAAAATTAACCCCCCCTTCTGCAAGAGTATTCTCATTGCATTTATACAATTTCACTTGCTCACTCATCCCAAATTTCCCCCCCAAAATTCTAAATATTCAAGAGAATATTCCTCTTTACAACATACCATTTAATCATGTTTATTCCCTTGAAAATATTTTTATTTATGTTGCTAGGTGGATAAATCATGAACTGATCACGTTTTTCAGTTCCTCAACTATGACTGGAATGCCATGTCATAACTTTTGGCAGTCTTTTTAATCATTCTTTTATTTTTTCATGTAATAAATCCCCTTTTTAATAATTCTCAGGTGGCTCCATATGGCTTGATCTGAAAATAAATCCTTTTCACCTTTGAGAATACACCTTGAGGAATAGATACCTGCATTTGTGCCTCTCAGAAATGAGTTTCCTCGCATGGATTTTACCACATATCTGCGCTGTGAGTCCGAGTTGGCCAAGTGTAAAGAGGAGCTAGCAGAAAGCTCCACATGTCTCATTGGCGCAATTGCAAAGGTGAAGTCCAGAGGCAGGTTCCCAAATGAGTGTGGGCCCTCCACGTGTTTAGAACCTGAGAGAGTTGCACCGGTTGCTAAAAATTCCAAGCATGGGAAGGTCCAGCGGGAGCTTCCACATGTTTGTTCGGTGCTGTTGGTCCCATTATTGAGTTTTCATAATGTGCCTTAAAATTTTCATGTCAAATTCTGCTCTGAAACGTTTCATTGGTCGATTGGATGGTCTGCAAGCTCGATTTCTCTAGTTGAAAACTTTCAAATGCTCATAATGTTGTTATTTTGCCCTGTTCTGAAATGATTTTCCAAATTTTCCCCCATTTGTGCCCTAATTTCTTCATTTTTACAGGCTGTGTCATTTCTCCTTTGTCAAAGTCGTGAAAAACTCGAAATTGATCAAATCCTAAATTTTTGCAAGTGAAATCCCAATCCCCAGGTTGAAAACAATGTTAAATCATGTTTCAATTGGTTTAAGATCAAGAAATCTACCTCCCTTGTCGAAAAATTTCAGTTTCTAAGGCATCCTCTGTATTTTCCACAATTTGACGGTCATATGGGCGTATTCTACCCATCAAATTCATCATCACAGTATTATTGCAACATGGAGGGCTCCTATTGGCCGGGGGTGGTCAGAATTTTTTTTTCTAACTTGTTGTTTTTAAAATTTTGGCTTAAGGGAGAAAATTTGGTCCGTGGATCTTCCTTTTATAAAGAGTGCCTACGTGGCACATGTTGATTGGTCGAGGAGTGGCAGATTTACCTTAAAAATTTTGGCTTGCATTTTCGCAAAAATTCTCAAAGTCAAGTTTTTTCCCGAAGGCCCGTGACGAATAGAAAGAGGACACGTGGAAAAGTGGGAATGCGGATGACGAAGAGGTTGGTGAAATTTTGACATTTTTGACTCAAGGTGTCAAGGGGAAATTTTGACCCGAAGGCCTGTATCCAATAGCAGGTGGACACATGTCTAGGAGAAATTATATGAGGGGCAGAGGTTTTGATGCATTTGAAGTTTTTTTTCTTTAAATTTCTAAAGTTTAGATTTGAGCTAAAGCTCCACAACGAGTCATGAAGCGACACGTGTCCAAAAGGGAAAGAATAGGTCGACGGGTTTTGCGATGGTTTTGAAGTTTTTAACTTCAAATGGTACAAAAGTCACTTTCTGACCCGAGGGTCCTCAACCAGTAAGAAGAGGACACGTGTCTGAAAATTCAAAAGGGGAAGAATGGGGCCTTGGGAGAGTTTGAGATGTTTGCTTTTTAAGGAAAAAATATCAAATGTGAAATTTCGTCCACCTTGCTAAATGAAGGAACATTTTTGGAGGGGAGGAGGTTCAGACTGGGGAGAAACTTGAAAACTTTACAAATTTGGCAGGGAGGTTCGATGGCAAGGTGGGAGGCTTGGACCCGCGGCGAATGGGAGAATGCCACGTGGCAAGGAGGAAAATGGGTGTTCGGGCCCGCGGGAATTTTTAAGCAAAATTTCCCTTTTTCAAAAAAGTGCTAAAATTCATAAAATGAGCCCGTGGTTTTCAATGGGGCCCACATGTGGACACGTGGCGGGTCCAGGGGAGAAGCGGAGATTTTTTGTAAAATTTTCCAAAGGTAAAAAGGGTCACAAATGCATTTCTAAAGCATGGGAGGTCGATCCAATCATGTTGTGACATGTGTCCCACCCCATCTAAAGGTCAAAAAGGTAGTTTTGAGCTTATTCCTTAAATGGCATTGTCCACGTGTAAGGTTGATATTAAAAGTTGATCAAAATCAACGGATACTGTGTAATTTCATTTTTTTGGGTGCCATGGGAGCTCTAAGGAGCTTGGAAATCACATTTCTTCATCAAAATTCATTGGACCTTATATGATTTTGAGTCCCCTTGGCCTTCTGAGAACAATGACACCATTTTCATGAGCTAATTTGATGATCTGTGATGTTTTTGATGCATTTTTGCTTTGGCCCGATGTAAAAAATGTGAAAGGTGAAAATAAAAAATTGCAGAGGTAAAAATTGAAAGGGTAAAAGGTGAAAAATGATTGTTAAAGCATGCTGGCATGCCTGAATGCCAAAAACGTGACCCTAGGATGGATAAGGATCTGAACTCATGCAATATTTTAAGATTTTTGTGCATCCCTGGCAATATGCGAGATGTTTTACAGTTTGATGTCATTTTCATGAAATGATGAAGGGTTTTGTAACAAATTTGATCCCTTAAGCATATTATTTGCTTGGGAAGCAAGGTTCCAAGCTGGCATGAGATATAAAATGTATTTTTGAAGCATTTGTAGAGGAGAGAGACAAAAGAGAGAAAAAAGACTTAGAATTTTTTCAAGCAAAAAACTGGAAGAAGCCCATTTCTCTGAGAAAACCACATGAGAGCCATTTTCAATTCCATTTTGTATTAGATTTCATCATGTTGAGTTGGTTTCAGTTGTAAAGCCATCAACAGGCTCTGAGATTGTTCTTATAGCATTCCCCTGCTGATGTATTTGATCAAATTTTGGATTATGTGGTGTTATCACTTGGCAAAGTTTGCATATACTTATGTTTCAAAATGTTTTCAATTTATGTTTCTTGCTCATGTTGCAATCTTGTGTTTAGGATCTCTTTGATCATATAGGGTCTCATTTCTAGTTGATGGTTTAATGGCATTTGCAATCTTATATTCAGAAGAGCCTTCATCTGATAGAAGATAAACAAATTTAAAATCATTTTACTGTCCTTGAATATTGAGATTGTTTGTAAATCTTTGGGTGCACCTTAGGTCATGATCAAACAGGGATTTCTGGATACTTTGTTGGTATATTTTCTTCAATATTTTGTAGTAGGTAGTCAAAGATTGTGTGGAAGAGTGCAGATCTGGGCCTCCATTTGGTGCACATATCCTGGTTGAAGGAGCATTTAAAACCTCTGGAAGCATTCTTGTTGTGTAGGTATTACAAATTTCCTGCAAAGGTTCTCAAAGAAGTTGGTAATTCCCAGCTAATCTTGTCTAAACATCTCCCAACAAAATTTCATTCAAACTAACTCATCCTACCCATACTACCCCTGCATTACATTATGTGTCAACAAAGGAATACAAATCCATTCACAAAAATGCACAAAGTATATCAGAGATTTTATTATGTCTCTAGCAGCCTTAGCCTTGTCTTGAAAGCATTTCCATCATTTAGTAGTGACAACTCCTTTGAGTTTGAATAATGGATAATTGATCATGTTTTCCCAAGGCCATCTCCACACAATGTGCAAAATATAAGGATATCTCAATCTCCTTTACCATACAAGGGCTGCAATATAGGTTCTCTTGCCTTGGTTGATAGGCACAACCTAAAACAGTGAGGATCAGATCAAGATCCTTTTGAAGGTGCTATCCACTCCCTCAAACCTTGAGTGCCAACAAGTCAGATAGATGTGCTCCCCAGCTACAAATGACATACAAATCATCTATCTACCCTTGAGTGTCTTGTGCAAATGCATGATGTTGTTCAAGTTGTGAAGGAGATTAAATCTGAATACCAACAGGCACAACTTCAAAGATGAAGTCTAGACACGAGACCTCAAATGAGCACGGGCTCTCCACGTGCCCTGGGCCCAAGAAAGTTGCCTTGGCCATTGAAAAAGTCTCAGTATAAAGAGGAGCCAGCGGAAGCCTCCACGTGTCTTTTCGGTGCACTTTTGATTTGGTGCCCAAAAGCAGAGACCCCAAACAAGCGCAGGCTCTCCACGTGTCTCGGGCCGAGAAAAGTTGTACCATCCGTTGAAAAAGTTTAAGAACTAGCGGAAAGTGCCACGTGCCTAGGGTCCGAGAAAGTTGCATCGGATGCTTAAAAAGTCTAAGTATGGGAAGATCCAGCGGAAACCTCCACGTGTCTCTTCGGCGCACTTTTGATATGGTGCCCAAAAGTGGAGACCCCAAACAAGCGCAGGCCCTCCACGTGGAAAATATTTGAGTTGAAGCGGGCCTAAGGATGATTTTCACATTTTTTTTCACTTAAAGAAATTGTGCATTTTTGGACAATTTGGCCCACCCATCCGCTTTTGATATAGGCTTTACACGTGGCTTTCCTGGGCATCGATGGGGCTACGGCTTACTTTACAACTTTCATTCTTTTTCAAAACAAAGCCAAGAATCTCAAAATGCCCTGGCGACCCGCCTCCCTACTTTAACTTTCAATGTGGGAATTAGCGGGGCTGTGCTTCACTTTTATACTTTATTCCTTTTTCATAATAAAGCTAAAAGTTACAAACACCTCCAGTGACCCGCCTTCCCGCAACCGTTTGATTTATGACACATGTACACTTTTCGGGGCCAAATTAAGAAATTTCTCCACTGCTTCATATCATTGAGTAGCCAATTAGAATTCATCGGAGCCACGGGACCAATTTGGCATTTTTTACAAATGTGACAAAAAGTGACAAGTTTACCAAATAGACCCGCTATGCCGTGTCCAATCAAAGAAGACCACATATCCGCGGGCATTGGGATAAAATTTGATAGGGAAAACATGACCGTGGAAAAATAAAAGGAAGGGGAAACCCCAACATTCACTCCCAAATTACAAATTTTTCCTTGCGAAGAGAAGACTGTAAATAATACCAAGACTCAATGTGATCCATGACCCAAGGAAAAGACTGAAAATGGCATCTAAATGAAGGAGAAAGTTTTCACACATCCATATAAGGAGACAGAAAATACTTCAAACCACGCAGACTGAATTTTTTTTAACAAACAGGGTGAGATTGAAATGAGCACCAACATCGGCTTTGACTCGGGGATGGGCACTCCCAGTGAGTGCCACAAGAACAACATAGCAAACCATGTGCCAAAAATCCATTGGGCAACGGAGTCAGAAACCAACCTCCAAAAAAAAAAAGAACAACCAAACCTCCTAAGATCGAACTGAGAAACCAACAAAAACTGGTCACCAGGACTAGGAGAAACCGAAACAGAAAAATGTGAAAATAGAACAAAAACCAAAGACTATACACTGTACAATGATGCGTACCTTGATTTTGAGAAATCAATCAAGGAAATGTTTCAAGTGCCTTCCATTAACAAGAAACTCAAGCAATTCCCCATGTAATTCTTTTAGGAAAAAAGTGTGCTCTCCAATCCTAATATCAATAGAATAAGGGCTCATCCATAATGCATCAAAATTTCCATGCTTTCCCTTATCCTCATGTCTGTTGTCCCACAATAGCACAAGATCTCCCACATTGAAAAATCTTGGAGTTACCTTTTTATCAAATAATTTATTCAATTTCTCCTGAACTTCACATGTCTTTGATGGGATTCTCTTCTCTCTTCATCTAATTCAACAATTTGATTGATACAAGCATCATAGGGACTGACCTCCTGGTCCTCCAATTATTGAATAAATTGATAAGAAGATAATTACATATGCAAGGGAAGTAAAGCTTGAGTTCCATACACAAACTCAAATGGAATTTTTCCAGTAGCTCTTTTAACAATGATTCTACCAGCCCAAACAACAAACTTCAACTTCTCACCCCACTTTTGTTTGTTTAATTCCAAAGTTCTTCTGATTATCTTCAACAAATTATTGTTGTTTGATTCTGCTTGTCCATTACCTTGGGGATTATAATTTTAAGCATATGCTAAATTGATCCCATACTCATGACACATGGCTACCAAATTTTTGGCTCAAAAACTCATAGCATTGTCAGCAACTATTTTAGTAGGCACTCCAAACCTGTAAATTATGTGATTTAGAATGAGGTCCATAACAATTTGGTGGGTAGATTTCTTGGTAGATATTTCCTTCACGCACTTGGTGAAGTAATCAGTGGCCACTAATATCCACTTGTGGCCTGCACTTGAAGAATCTGAAATCTCACCAATGAAGTCCATTCCCCACTGCTTAAATGGGGCTTCAACTAATACAAGCTGCAAAGGGAAGGATCCTGAAGCTTTTAATCTTCCTAAAAAAATGTTGACAACTCTCACACTTTCTTACCATCAGAGTTGTATCTTTAAAAATATTTGGCCACCAGTAACCAGCCCTTAACATTTTATGAGTTGTGACTCTTCCAGCAAAATTCCCTCCACAAACTCCTCCATGGAAATCATCAATTATTTTTCGGGGCTTCATCCTCGGTGATACATCTCAAAAGAAATCCCTCAGGGTTCTTCCAAGATAACCCATAATCAGTGATGATGTATTTCTAAGAGGCTAACTTAAGTTCTCCCTTTTGATTCTTGCTTAAATTCCCTCCACTAACTCCTTCATGGAAATCATCAATTATCCTTGTACCATTCAGAATTTGTCACTTTCTCAAGAATATTCAATCTTTCTTATTCAACCTCATTTATCTCAACTATTTACATGTTTCTTTATGCCATTAGCTTTACCTAGGTCAAATCCTCTGACCAATTTTGTAGTTTGGATGTCCATATCATATTCTTGCAATTTATTTTCCCATCGGCATCTTTTACTTGAAATTTCCATCTCTGATAGGATATCCTTAACCATGGTATGGGGAACATAAGCTATGACTTTAGAGCTCAAAATATATGGCCTAAAGATTTTTGTGGCCCTGACCAAAGCAAAGGCATGTTTCTCCATGATATTATATTTCAACTCCACCCCTTGTAATGCTTTACTAAAGAAAGCAATTGGTCTTTCAGCGCCTTCATCATCCTTCTATAGCAGCACAGATGCAATGGTATTCTCAGAAGCAAAGGAAAACATTTAGAAGGCATTTTTGTAATTAGGAGTTGCTAAAATAGGGGCATTCTTCAATGCTTCCTTAATCCTAGTAAAGGATTGAATAACTACTTCTTCCCATCTGATACTCTGATCTTTCTTCAACATACTGGTGATTGGGATAGTTAATTCAGCAAAGTTGGAAATAAACCTCCTAATAAAATTTATCTTCTTGAAAAAGGATTGAATTCCCTTTTTTGGTTCTTGGAATAGGAACTTTGCTAATGGCTTCCACTCTCTCAGGATCAATCATGACCCCTTCTTTTGACACTATATGTCTAAGAAGCTTTGCCTTTTGAACCCCAAAATGACATTTATCAGGGTTCAGTGAGATACCATATTCCCTGCATCTTAACAACATCTTTTCTAAATGTTACAAGTGATCACTTCTTTTCCTTGAAAAGACTATCACATCATCCTGATACATGACAATGAAATCATTTATATACCATGAGAATGCTACATCCATTTCTCTTTGAAAAGTGGCTTCAACATTCATCAGGCCAAATGGCATTCTCACGTAAATATAGGTACCCCATGGAGTAGTGAAATTAGTTTTGATTCTCTCTGATTGCTTCATAACCACTTGGTTATACCCAGAAAAGCCATCCAAAGTAGATAACAATTCTGAACCTATAACCAATTCAACATGTTATCCATATTTGGCAAGGGATAGTTGTCCTTAATTGATGCCTTATTTAAATTTCTAAAGTCAACACACAATCTTATATCCCCATTTTTCTTTCAAACAGGTACCATGTTTGCTACCGATGAGGATTATCTTGTAGGCTGTATAATTCCTCCATCCCTTAAATTTTTTAAATCTTCTTGCATTTTTAAGGAAATGAGGGGATTAATTGGTCTTTGTTTCTACCTAAATGGCTTGGCATTGGCTTCCATGGGTATTTAATGTTGAAAAGGGTCTTCCTTGTATGCTTTCAGTTTTGAATATGACCAAGCCAAGCACTCCTGATACTTTTTTAGCAATTGGACATATGACTGCTTTTATTCTTTACTCAAATTACTACCTAACCATATTCTCCTAGGTTTATCCTTTGTGCCCAGGTTATATTCCTCAACATCCCTAGAGGCTGACATGTGTCTATTAATAATGCAGTCAACATTATCAAAATTTGATTCCAGTGCAACCAAACCTATGGGAATAGTATTAGTTTTCATATTGGATAATGTCTTTACCAAACAAGGTCTCTTTTCCATCATTTACACAAACCATTGGTCCCCAGTCCATACTTTGATTGGAAAATTCTCCTTTATTTTGTAAAAACATTTGGACCTAGGAATCATCTTCAAAAACTTGCCAATGCTTGATATTATCAGGGACAGACGACCTGGTCAATATTTCAATATCATATTCACAATAGGGAGACATTGTAAAATTTTCAAACCTAGACCCCAATATTGCCAATTTTTCTGCTACAGTATTATACTTCCTATCATGATGTATTGTATTGAAAGAATCAAACATTTCAATGAAGTCCTAAACTTCATGCTTCTATTGCTTCATTCTTTGATTCTTTGTAGCATACAACTTTCTGATTTGTTTGACTATCAAATCTAAATCTCCTTTAACAAAAATGTCCTTGACACCATGTTTCCAAGCAATCCTTAAACCCAACAACAATGCTTCATACTCTGTAATATTTTTTGTACACTCAAAATAGATTTTAAAAGAAAAGTTAAACTCCTCTTGGATTGGAGAGATCAAGACAACACCAGCTCCATTACAAGATCTGGAACAAGCCCCATCAAACATCAGGGTCCAAGGAGAACTAACCTGCTCAAGATACTCGCACTCATCAATTTTATGCTCCTTACAATCAACATAGCCCACAAAGTTACCAACATTGACATCTGTGTACAATACTTCATAAGAAGCATTGTTAGGGTCCTCAATGATATGCAACATTTTCTTCTCACCGTACAACTTCACAAGGTTCCACTCCACTGTTATGGTTTCATATGACATGTCTATTTGTACACTTCCACCCACACTAGCTACCCATTTTCTAGACAATAACATCCCCCATTTGGCAAGATAGTCCAAAATAACCACAATCATGGTTAAGCATTTTCCTGGATAAGATGTTAGTTGCACTACCATTCCTTTAACATATCCAATTACTGGCACTTCTCTTAAATCCATAGCATTACATTTGCCAAAAGTTGTTGTTAGCTTGATATTCAACTCATTCATTACCTCAAGAGGCATTACATTACATGAGGCTCCTGAATCAAACATGTAGTTATGTACCAGCCTATCTTTAATAAGAAAAGTGGTAAAAAATGGTTCGACATCCAACTAAGACTCAACCAAAAAAGTTCCCAAATACACCTCAGATGATTCACTCAGTTCCTCCAATGCTTGTCGTATTTTTGATTCTACAATAATGGGAGGAACCTCTATATTATTAAAAAAATTTCCCTGAGTAATCTTTTCTTCCTTAAATCCCAAATATTCGAATGCCCTTTTCCTATGCTCAGGGATCCAGAGTAATTCAAGAATGGGAACAATGACCTTGATCTAACTCAAGATTTTGGACTATGTCACAAGGAACATATTTGGGTAGGGAAATATTAGGAGGGAGATTCACTACTTCCTCTGATAGTATAGGAGTTTTCAGAGTCTGGGCATGGGCAAGAGCACATGTTTTATTTGGGGTAGTTAGGCCTTTGCCAAATGTTTCTTTCTTAGGGGTTTCCCTCGGGATATTGGTAAGAACTAGAACTTTTGGCTTGGTTTGTGGCCCTCCCCCTTTGATAACCTTACTTCTAGTGTTATATTATTTCTCATGAGTAACTATTGCATTCATCAACAGTTTCCTATCCTCTTCAGAAGGGATCCCTCCATCATACTTTTTAATCATCACGGCCCTTAAGTATTCAAAATCATGATTAGGAAGATCAAATTCTTGCACCATATCAATTTCAAAAGTATTAATAGGAGGAAGAGGTAATACTCGGTGAACACAAACCTAGAAGTTTTCAACAGTTATGGCACTTATCAATTTAGTTAAGGTTGCCCCCTGCCGTGAGTTTGCAGGGCATTCCATCACGCACACATCATCATCATCTACTTCCACAACTTCTTAATCTACATCACATGGGAAGAATGGTAATAAACACCTATCACACCACTCAATAACATTTGCCTCCTCCACAATAGCAACCCTGACAGTTAAAGGATCACGAACCAATCTATTTTCCCAGGGTTGAGGCTATCTATTTCCTAACTCCGTGGGCTCATTTCCTCAGTCATTTGGTCTATGATCACCTCTGGGATGATTTCCAAATCTCTCTTGACCTTGTGGCTTATGTTGACCTTGGAAATTCTATCCTATCCCCTTTTCTGCTCTGGCCAATTTATAGGATATCTCTTTAATTACTCCAGCCAAAAATTTTAGAACCTCTTCTAGACCCACAACCTTGTAGACTGAGGCTTTTCAGGATTGATTAACTTAACACCCTCTCTCTTAGGAGGCTTTCCAACTGCTTTGATGTTATTCTCAATTTGTAAATCCATAGTGAAGGCTTGCCTCAATGTTCCTGGGTTCTTATCTCTTAAGTAATAAGCAGCTTTTTTTAATATCAAAAGTGTTAGAATATTTTATCAAATAGGACTCATCACTTGGCCTTACGATTATAGGTAACCTATTCAAGGTCTTATTGAACCTAGTATTGAAATCATGGACAAATTCATTTGGATTTTTAATTTTATTTTCAAACTCAGATAAAAGGAACTAGGTGTCTGTCTTCTCCCCATATTGAAATCTAAAGGCATTTTTCATCTCGGTCCATGAATCTATTGAATTATCTGGTAAAGCCTTGTACCAGTCACGTGCATCCTCCTCAAGAGTATGAATAAATAGCTTTACATACACGTCTTTAAACTCAATTTCAAAATCTTCCTTCATGTTGACAAAGAGTTTTAAATGCTGGTCACCAGTGATGGCATTATTCCCTTGAAACTTTGGCAACCTATTTCTAACATCTTGTGGCACCATATTAGGATATACATCCATACCTCTGAAATATATAGGTCCAAAAGTATTGACGAAAAAAGGAGGTCTAGGTGGAGGCTGAGTCATATTGCCTTGAGGTGGTGAATTTACAAGAGAAATAGAATGATAGGGAACAAGGGGTCTTTAGGGAATAGGAGTATAACTCTCAAAGTAAACATCCTCTAATGACTCAGTCTCTTGGAAAACCCTATCAACCTTGGAAGAAACAGGGGAAAACTAATAGTCGCGCTTTTTAGACACAAATGATGGCCCCTCTCCAGTTGGAGACCTCAAATTTATATAAAGATTACTTGGTTCAAATTCACTTGAAGACGTATGGTAATCTTCAACCACACATTGATCACCTTTCAGAACTGGTATCTCCTTTTTTAATTCTTGATTTCTAAAAACTTTCCAGACTTATTTTCCTTCTGAATTTTCTTTTCCTAGTTCTAGAAATAACTTTTTAGTAGGATCCTTGTTGAAGAAAGACCTTCTTCCCTCCAGCTTTGTAAATATCGATAACAAATTGCACTTGACACGGGTTAAGACACTAGTAATCATGAAAATTTCAATTCAACACAGAGTCGCCACTAAGGATTTTCACCTTAGTTATGCAGATGCACTATAAGTAACTTGCCAAGTGTCTATCAATGCTTAATTTCTACAAATCTTAACAGATCCGACCTTCCTGATCCAGGCAGCAATTATAGTGGCACAACTTCTAGAGACCATAACTTTTGCACCGTACCTCTGATTGACTCTGTTCAAAAGGAAATGAAAAGCTTGGAATGCATAGAATGTGATGAGAAGATGTGAACTTTGTTCTACAATGTTTGACCCCCGAAATCCATGTTTAAGGGGCCCAAATTGTGATTTTTGTAGTGTTGTCAAAAAATAGTAAATTCTAAAAATAGTATGTTTTGCAAAATTAGTGCACATGTAAGTCTTGGAAGATGAAACACCTCATCTCCCTCGAGACCGGTGACCTTCCACATTCCTCTAGGTGTCCTTTCGTATTTATAAAACTATTATAAATGCATATGTAACTCGAAAAGGGATAGACATCTCCTGGCAGAGATAACTTATGTATTTGAAGTCTTTGAGTAATTTACATATCTTTTCAGAGATAGTTGTTTTACAATTCATCTGGCACAATTTTTAATCTGTTCCTTAAGTTTGAAACCCCTTTACCCATATTTATCACTATTGATGTAAATTTAGTGCAATAACCGCTAGAAACTGGAAATACTCCATAATGAACTTGTAATCTTGCACAATTCTTACAAATCTTGACAAAGAATGACATTTAAAGAACGTATTTGCAATTAAATCATGTAAGAAACATCACCAGGGTCAGTATGTGTATGCATTTGTACAAATAATCCCCGGAAACAACGTCATTTTGGTGTTGTTGCCGCATAAATAGGTCCCGGTGTTCAAATAATCCCCGGGGGGTGGGGGTAGCGGCACCACTTAGGTGTTGTTGCCACACAAATAGGTCCTGGTGTTCAAATAATCCATGATAGCAGCACCACTTTGGTGTTGTTACCACACAAATAGGTCTCGGTGTTCAAATAATCTCGACAACGACGCCATTTTGTTGTTGTTTCTGCACAAATAGGTCTCGATGTTCAAATAATCCCCGGTAAAAGCGCCATTTCGGTGTTGGTATCCAAATTGATTCTCTTGCGAGGGTTGAGCAGCATCATGAAACTGGTAGGATGCTTAGAGACAGAAAAATCATGATGTAGACACCTATTTTCGGTATAACGCCCCTTTGAGATCTCACATGCACGTTAATTTTCTATTCTCGCATCTCTTTCTATTAAATTAAATAAAATCCCATCTATTTGTTCACATTATTTGATTGAATTATCAATGGGCTCCATATGGACCCATTTGATAATTCAATTTTTGGCATCATCCCCCATCTCTCACATATTATTTAATTCATAATGCATATCTCTGACACTATTTTTTTAAAGAATTCTTTTTCTTAAATTGAATTATCAATGGGCTCCATACAGATCCATTTGATAATTCAATTGTTGGCATCATCCCCCATCTCTCACAAATTATTTAATTCATAATGCATATCTCCGACACTCTTCTTTTAAAAATAGTTCTTTTTCTTAAATTGAATTATCAATGGGCTCCATATGGACCCATTTGACAATTCAATTTTTGGCATCATCCCCCATCTCTCACAAATTATTTAATTCATAATGCATATCTTCGACACTCTTTTTTTAAAATGAAATCTTTATCTCACCCCCCATTCAAATAATGTCCCCTACTTTGCCTGATAAGTCAAACTATGGGACCCACATGATCACATCACATCCCTAACTCAGGTTACTTTACTACACCCTGAGTATCATCTAACCTGCAGTTTAGCCTTGCATCTAAACTATAAATATGGGGTTTTCCCCCATATTTAGGGTGAGGGAGATTATTTCAAAGGGATATATAGATTTTTAAGGAGAATATTTTTTTAAAGGAGGAGGATATATTTTTTAAAATAAGAAGGAGAAAGCTCTGACAGTGTCTCTTATCTTGCCATCTTGATGCCCGGTTCATTTCCATAGCAGGACATAAGCTAAGTACTCTTGTTATTTCAGTTGCTTTTCATTTTTACTACTGTGCACGATCTATTATTATCTTGTCTGACACGGGGGTTGACATCCTCCAAGGGAGTTGAAATCCTCTTAGAACCGGCACTATCCGGGCAACCCACACATATTGTGTTCTAATCTTATTTGGTTTAGTTTTGTAGATCTAGCTTCTTGATATCACGCATCTGATTTCTTTACACCCTTATAATCCATCTCCATCTCCAAGGTACTAAGCCCTTGTATACTCGATGTAGTCTCGTGTTTCTTGATTACTCGTACACTCACCTGAGACAGGAAACAAGAAATACAGATCTACACATGATATAAGTCATTTTGTAGCTGGGGAGGGGATTCAGATGACTCTTTGTCACTCAGGCATTGGAGAAATGGATAACACCTTATCAAGGGTTTGATCTACCCTCTCTACTTTATGTTGTGCCTTCAACCAAGGTGAGAGGACCCATTATGTAACCTGTGTTGGTGAAGGATATCAAGAGATCCTTCTTTGCACAATTTTCATGAGAACCTTGAGAAAATATGATTAATACAACACAATCTAACTCTCACGAGTCATCACACTAGAGTGGAGATGTTTCCTGGACAAGGTTCGGGTTACTAAAGACAATAATTGAGTCCTGGTTGTCCTTGCATATTTTGGCAATGGAAATTGTTAAACCTTTGTGGATACACAGTATAAACAGGGTTAGTTCATGTAGGATTTATCATTTGAGAAGTTTTTGGTGGGAAGTTAAGCAAGATAAAGTTGATTATACCAAATCTTTGAGAACCTTTACAAATATTGGAAAACTCACAGACAAAATGCTTCAAAATAGCCAAAATATTCCTTCAACCAGAAGGTGTGTATCAACGGATGCCCAAAGGTGCATGGTTTCATACACTCTTCAAGAATTCAACATAAAGGCTCATGTTAAAGACTCAATTAAACCTTGAAAGTCCCTGATTCGTCACGCCTAAGATACACTCATAGACTTACAAACAATCTTTGTCAACCTAGTGAAAGTAAAGTGATTTTAAATTGTTTATTTCATTACAAGATGAAAGCTATTCTCATAATGAAATTGCAAATGCCAGGATACTACCACAGGGATAAGATCTTGTGTGATTATGAGGGATTTCAACATAAAATTACAACAGGAACAAGAAAAACTATTTGAAAACATTATGAAATAAGAGAAAACACAATTGTGCTCATGATCAACACAAATTCATTTCAAGGTTCATTAGATTCATCACCAGGGGAGAGTTTATTTAACAATCTCAGAGCTTGTTAATGGATGTACACTTGCAACCATCTTGATGTGATTAAATCTAAAACACAGGAAAATAAACAGGTTTCTCAGACAGTCTCTCAGGAAAATGGTTTTTCTCAAACTTTCTTAGAAAAATTAACCCCCCTTATGTAAGAGTATTCTCATTGCATTTATACAATTTCACTCGCTCACTCATCCCAAATTTCCCCCCCAAAAGTCTAAATCATCAAGAGAATATTCCTCTTTACAACATACTGTTTGATCATGTTTATTCCCTTGAAAATATCTTACTTTCTGTTGCTAGGTGGATAAATCATGAACTGATCACGTTTTTCAGTTCCTCAACTATGACTGGAATGCCATGTCATAACTTTTGAAATTCTTTTTAATATTTCTTTTATTTTGTCATGAAAGAAATCCCCTCTTTAATAATTCTCAGGTGGCTCCATATGACTTGATCTGATAAGAAATCCTTTTCACCTTTGAGAATACACCTTAGAGAATAGATTCTGCATTCATGCCTCTTATAAATGAGTGTCCCCGCATGGATTATACTGCATATCTACGCTGTGATTCCGAGTCGGCCAAGTGTAAAGAGGAGCTAGCGGAAACCTCCACAGGTCTCCTTGGTGCAATTACAAAAGTGAAGTCCAGAGGTAGGTTACCAAATGAGCCTGGGCCCTCTAAGTGTTCAGAACCTGAGAGTTGCACCAGTTGCTGAAAATTCCGAGCATGGGAAGGCCCAGCGGGGGCTTCCATGTGTCTATTCGGTGAAACTTCAAAGATGAAGTCTAGAGGTGGGACCTCAAATGAGCGCGGACTCTCCATGTGCCCTGGGCCCAAGAAAGTTGCCTCGGCCATTGAAAAAGTCTCAGTATAAAGAGGAGCCAATGGAAGCCTCCATGTGTCTCTTCGGTGCACTTTTTATATGGTGCCCAAAAGTGGAGAGCCCAAACAAGCATGGGCTCTCCATGTGTCTCGGGCCTGGAAAAGTTGTACCGGCTGTTGAAAAGTTTTAAGAACCATTGGAAAGTGCCACATGCCTAGGGTCCGATAAAGTTGCATCGCATGCTTGAAAAGTCTAAGTATGGTAAGATCTAGCGAAAACATCCACGTGTCTCTTCGGTACACTTTTGATATGGTGCCCAAAAACAGAGACCCCAAACAAGCCCATGCCCTTCTCTTGGAAAATATTTGAGTTGGATCGGTCTTGGGGGTGCTTTTCACATTTTATTTCACTTAAAGAAATTGTGCATTTTTGGACAATTTGGCCTGCCCATCCACTTTTGATATAGGCTTTACAAGTGGCTTTCCTGGGCGTCGACGGGGCTGCGGCTTACTTTATGACTTTCATTCTTTTTCAAAACAAAGCCGAGAATCTCAAAATGCCCCAACAACCCTCTTCCCCGCTTTAACTTTCGATGTGGCCATTAGTGGGGCTGCGCTTCACTTTTATACTTTATTCCTGTTTCATAATAAAGCTAAAAGTTCTAAACACCTCCGACAACCTGCCTTCCCACAACCACTTGATTTATGACACATGTACACTTTTCAGGGCCAAAGTAAGCAATTTCTCCACTGCTTCATATCGTTGAGTATCCAATTAGAATTCATTGAAGCCACGAGACCAATTTGATATTTTTACAAATTTGACAAAAAGTGACAAGTTTACCAAATAGACCCGCCATGCCGTGTCCAACCAAAGAAGGCCACGTATCCGTGGGTGTTGGGATAAAATTTGATAGGGAAAACATGACCGTGGAAAAATAAAAGGGGAAACCCCAACATTCACTTCCAAATTAAAAAATTTTCCCCGCGGAGAGAAGACTGTAAATAATACCAAGACTCAATGTGATCCATGACCCAAGGAAAAGACTGACAATGACATCTAAATGAAGGATAAAATTTTCATGCATCCATACAGGGAGACATAAAATACTTACAACCACACATACTAACTTTTTTTAACAAACAGGGTGAGATTGAAACGAGCACCAACAATGTTGATAGTTCAAAGTATAGAAAGGGATGGGTGAGGGTGTAAATTTTGAAGAGACTGGTGCATCTGAATTTTTTATGTAAAGAAGGTTACATAGGAGATGTAATGTTATCTGATTTATTTTAACTGAGGATGACACATTTACATCTTTTGATTCCCCAGTATGTCTCTTTTTTCAGGGAAAGTGTGAAGCAATATTTGTTGCCGATGACATTTCTTATAATTTCACTAGTTGCATCTTTATCTATAAACAATAGGTGGAGGTCGCTAGCTGCAACACCCATGATTGACTCAGCTGTCTTATCAAATGTGGTAACTAATTGAAGTTCCCATGCTGGGTCCTGTTTGTCATGCAAATGTGCAACGAAAAAATTTACGACTTTTGAGCATGACAAATAATACCCCTATGTCAAAATTTTCAAGTCTTACCTTTCTGAGACACCCCAGGTCTACCACTCCTTAGCATCGGCCTTACCCATTCAATCCAATGAAATCACAGTGGATGTTAAATCAGTCCCTTAGGTGAATTAGGAAAGTTAAGTCAACCCCTCTAGGGGATTTTAGGAGATCTTGAAGAATGCTAATTTTGGACAGTGTTGGGAAGGGCTATCACTGGCCTTCCCACGACAGGTGCAACCCCCTGGAGTGGAACAAAGGATAAAAATCCAACATGTGGATGAATTGAAGGTCTAATAACATCATGTAATTGATTTTGGAAGATTCAGGAAATATTTAGAGGATTTGGGGAAGATTAATCAAAAACAGGGTTCACTAGCCTAAGCAATGCACAAGGCCAAAAGAGCTACTGAGCTTCAGGAAGTGATTCTAGGAGCTATGGATGGAGTTAGGATATAAACAAGACATTTTTCGAAATGGAATTATTATCTCTATAATATGGTGAAATCATATTTTTCACAACACTTTGGTGCAATAGATTTATATATGGTTTTTTCCATGCTTAGCTAGGGAGCCAAAACAAAAATCTGATTTTTCAAAGATTAAATGGAGGAACCAAGAGTTTATACCTCCACCATTGGATTTATAATTCATTTTAAGTCAAATTCATATAAAATTTCACCTTGAAACTCATTCGGGAGATCAAGATATCATCCCTGCAAGTTCACTCTCAAGTTCCCATACTTGCCAATTTTTGAAGTGGACATGTGTCAGCTCCAAGAGCCTAGCGCATTTTGATGTCCCTTTCGTCCCTTTAGCAAAGTTACATGAGGGAAATGGAAATGTGCCCAACCATTTTTAGCCCTCTGATCACCCATACGACCCTCCACACTGCTAGTTTGGACCCCGATAACTAGTTGGAGCCCTTCCTCTTCCCGCATGGATGACCGCTAAGTGTCACAACCTAACATGATGTGTAATCTGATGTCCCTTTCATCCCTTTAGCTAAGGGTAAAACATAAAAAATTTCCCAGCCCCTTGTGGCCCCTTGGTCATCAATGCCACCTTTTATAGGTAATTGTCTCTGCACAAATAAAAAACAATTGTTAGGGTTATTGTCTATCTGTATTCTTCTATTATTTTTCTAAGCATACTAATTTCTACTTTCTTCTGCCAAAATCTTGCAGATATTACTCTCGACTTCTCCAATTTTTCTTCAAAAATTGACTAAGTCTTTCTCCTAGCGCATGCACACCCAGGTCAACGCATGCGCACCTTAAGCGTATACACACCTCTGCCGACGCATGCGCACATGCCAACACATGTGTACCCAAAAAATTCCTAATCTACCCTGTCAAGCCACTCCAACGCATACATGTCTGGTATGACGTATACGCATATGGTCGATGTGCACATGTGCGCACTACTATCCTTTTCATCCCAACCCATGTGTGTCCCCTTCGACATATGCACGTGGGCACATCCATCTATTTAGCATGTGCGTGTACGGGCACATGTTTTCCCAATGCATGTGTGCATTATTTTAACCCTAAACTACCCCAAAATGCGTTACAAATAACATTAAATGTGAAAATTAACAAGAAAGGATAGAGCACTCATGAAGGGTCCATCCGCCTCGTCCCGAAGGTACTATTGGATGTGGTCTGCTCGCCTCCTCCTCCTTTAAAGTCTCATCATCTCTCTCTCTCTCTCTCTCTCTCTCTCTCTCTCTCTCTCTCTCTCTCTCTCTCTCTCTCTCTCTCTCTCTCTCGGCTCACAAGTCACTCGCGGTGAAAATTCGCAAGAGCTCCGCAACAAATGAATTGATCGTGATTGACTTACCCCCTTCCCCCCGGGACAGGGTATATAGGGTTGTTTTGACCCGTCACAATGCTCTCTTGCCCGCTGTGATAGTCGAGATGCTCCATTTAACCGCCACGGTCATTCTAACACTTCTTCTGCTCACCAAAATAATTATTTTGTATTAAATAATTAGTTTTTTATTAAATAATTATTTATTATTAATTTTTTCGCTACATTGGGGCACTATTTTACACCTAGCGCTCATTTCTTCACCCTGGGGCATTTTAAAAATATTTCTAGGCACTATTTTCATCCTATTTTTCTTCTATTTTTCCTGTCTCGATGGTTATTGTTATTAAATAATTATTTTTGGCTCGTTCTTCTTCTCGTAGAGGCTTTTTACTGCTACTCGACGCCCATTTCTTCGCCTTGGGGAATTTTTCACATGCTTTTAGGTTATCTTCTATTTCCTAAATTCTTCTGACTGATCCAAAATTTAAAAATTATAAAATCATTCAAAAATCCAAAAAATCATAAAACTTCGAAAAAATGGACTAAAATTTGAAACAAGCTCATTTGCAACTGAAATATGTGTCCCTCGCATGACACTCATCACGTATCATGCTAACATTTTCACATGTTTTGAAACAACGACTCATGGATCACCTAACTCTACACTCATTTACAAAAGCTACATTGCTTACTTCGTCTGTACTCTGGGGCACAACAAGTTGCCTGGTACTATTTCTTCGTGCACATTACTTTTTCATTGGACCCAAACGTCCTCCATACTCCTCCCTACATGTACAATTTTCTCAGGGCATCATTTTTAACCCTTGTCATTTATCACAAACATTTGAGACTCCATCTCGATAACATAATATTTGTGCAACTCTGTTAAACGTTGTTGGTTTAAGTGTGTGTTTGTACTTATCTCCCTGTTAAATCTACTTGTTTACTTCTCGTATTGCATTACATTTTGTATGTTGCTTTGAGTTGGCAGTTTTAGCAATGGATAAAGCTTTGTATTATGGTTTTTAATGTCATTCCACACTTTTATCATATGCTTATATTTTAATAAGGACTGATGATGAAGATTCTTTACAATATGATGTAACCAAAATTGTCTTATACAAAGTAACATCACATATAACTCAATATCTCTCCCTTGTAATATTCTTCTTTCCTCCTATCAAATCATTCTCTCATATTCTATTTTTACTCTTTCTTTCGATCATCGATCGACCTCTTTCATCACCCTATCGATACTTGAGGGGGCATCCTTCACCCTACTAATTTATCTTCCACTCCTTCAAAAATTTGTAGTTGTTTGTGTTTGTCTACTTTCTTTGAAGTGGCGTAGCCTACGCTACCCCAAAGAGGGGCAAATGTAGACACCTGTAGTTTGATTGAACCAATATTATTCTTAGTATTGCACTAACTATTCTACTCCTTACAAATTGATGACACACCATCAATTAGACCTATCTAACTCCCCCTTTTACGACATTCTGATTGGTTGTATTCCTCTTGTAATTGATTAAGCAAGCTAATATAGCCTTATATTGACTAAACCCTTTTCCAGTCCTATTCTAGACTGCTTCTACTAACTTCCTAGACTATCAATCCATTTTATTAGATTGATTAGACCTCTCAAAACCCTCTCTAACTCCTAATTCCTTTCTAAACATGATTAACTAGCCTAATCTACTTTAGTTATCCTTAATCATGTTTTAACCTTTTCTAAAGCTAAAAGTGACTTTTGGACTATCCTTTTGTCCCACATGCACCAAAACCTTTCCATTCTTGGAAATGAAAACCTATAAATAGCCCACTACGCCAAGTCATTTTCTAAGAACACTTTTCCTCTCTAGGCTAAACAATAGTATTATTGCTAGGATTAAGAGCTTTTCTTCACTTGTTTTATTGAACTATATTGCTTTGCTTTGCTATTTTCATTCAAGTTTTGAGTAAATGGAAGGAACCATGTGGTTCTTTAGCCATTAATGGAGAGCTTTCATTCTCATAATCATAAACTGTTTGCTTAAAATCTAACTAGGTTCATTTATAAAGCTTTCAAGAATAGAGGATAACTAGATTTGTTTGTTTACTTCAAGATGAATGCATGTGAAGTAATGAATCATTTTTTATCTCTTATCTGATGGTCCATTGATTTCTTTTTTCAAAGCTTTGGGGTTTCTTGAGTGTTCTTACCCCATTTTCATAGCTTTTACAAACATTTCCTTGTATATATTAGATTGAGATGTCTTAGATTTTTTGAGAAGTATTAATTTGATGGAGATGTCTTAGCTTTTTTAGAAGTATTAATTTGATGCAAAGTTTTTATAAATGAGAAATGTGTTTGAATGTTAGATACTCCTGATTTTATTTGGTTCTTGACATTAGGGTTCCACTTCCAATATTTCATACATATAAATAATTGATTTTTTGTATATATTTTGGTTTATGAGAGACTCAATATTAAGTGCCCCTAATTTAATGTGGTTAATGGAATTGCATTAATTTACTTAGACAATTTGAATATAATCCCTAAAGTTATTGTATATATCTTGCAATTATCTTTACCATTATTTTTTGGTCTATACATTTTGACTTATCATTTGAGAAACTTAGCATTCATAATCTGAATGTAAGAAGGAATATTTTAATGTTAATATCTAGATTTGGAAAGTGATTTTCCTGAAATAATACATTATATTAATCAAATCAAGTTTAAAGTAGATTTACATTAGTAGTAAATATTTAATTTTATTAATTTGAGTTCTCTAGAATATAATAAATATAAACAATTTAAATGCTACAAATAATTATGGTTTAGGAGTTACATACAATTTATTGCAACCCAGAAGACAATCATCATCAATATATAGTGAAAAAATAGGTCTAGGAGGCAAGACAAATATAAACCCCATGATTTTTTGTGGGTAATCAAAATTGTGCGAGTACAGATGTGGCACAACAAAAACCATTTTGGAGACCTTTTGTGCATGAGAAAGTGATTGCGAACTTGACTTCTTCTTGGGCTCTTCATATCTAGCTAGCTTTTCTAAACTGTGATGTGAATCAACAAGAAATTATTATGCTTTGAAACCCTAATTTGACATCTAAGTGAGTAGAATACATATGAAAAATAAATATGTATTATGATCTATGACAAAAATTGAGTCTCTTTGAAATTTATCGAGGCCCTAGACAATTGAACAATTTGGTTATCAATATACAAGTATAATGCATATCCAAAATACAATATAGTGTAGTGTATCACATGAACCCTTATATTTTCAATGGATGGAAATGAATAATGCATGTTATTTGCTTCTCTAAATGATTGAATTATGATTTTTGGCATGGTATACTTTAGAAATAAATAAACACTTGCTTTGTAACTTTAAAAAATTCACAATATATGTCTTAAATGCATTAATGCACCTATGTATATATATTTAGTTCTTGAATTCAATTAGGAATCATGATAAATATACTGACACCAAGAGAAAAATGTCAAATAGATAAGGGCCAAAATATCAAGGCACATTAATCATGTGTAAAAGGGCCCCATAACACAAAGAGCCATACCCATACTAGAAATGTACAAGTACAATTATGAAAAATGTCCAAAACAATAAGAAATCCAAGGGAAGAGAACAACAAGAGGAAAATGTAGAAGGCATTGACAAAACACAAAAGAATGAAGAGTTGAAAAGAAGAAGAAAAAGTTGTTAAAGGCTCACACAAAGTTAAAAGTCACATAAAACATAAAGGGAAACGTAGAAGGTTAAACACCATAAATAGAATTGATGGAATAGATCAATACATTATCTTCGTACTTGATCTCATGTGTGATTGTCAAGGTAAAAATAAAAAATTTTACATTAGATTTTTTGGTGAGATCAAGTTACTTCTATTAATTAATGAATTTGGTCTTTAAGACCTTTTGTTGATGTTTCCAACCAATGCCTCCAACTTTTGTCTAACGTAGCAACCCACTATCCTCACTACAACTAAACGAACATAAATAGAGAATATGAAGTCACTTTTCTTAATACTTACTTGCACTTTAACAATTCACTTTTCCTTCATCAAATGACAATCAACAAAGATCCGAAAAAAATTGTAAACTTCTTGAATCTTCATCTCTTAGTTACCTTTTTCAACGGGTTAGTACTATTATACTAGATCCTTCACTATTATTTAACATTCCCCATCTTCTTAGTGTACTTATACTTTTATCCAATCTTGTAAGCATGATATCATGAGGTGTAAAATACCATTTGGATCAAAGGCACCAGATATATCCTTATTACTATTATGATTTGTCATGTTCCAATCTAATAGGTCCACTTTTAGACAACTTTCAATCTAAATTTCCACAACCTCACTTTCTCTAAACTCTCTCCTTATTTTTAGATAGCCTTTTTCATGTCTTAGGAGATCCCAAATTTTTATAACTCACCCCTATATCATTTTTGCCCAGTCTACAATGATTTTTGATCAATTAGGTTGCTACAATTACAGTCTTGTCTCAATAAATTTCTGTCGGAAAGATCTTCTAACTAAGAACTCTAATGACCCTAATTTTTTTTCCAACCTAAAGGGCATAGTCCATAGATGGTTTCTTGAAATCTTCAAGTAAAAATGTGTTGTGTAAGCAAAGATATGAAGTATCTACAAAAAACCCTAGGACAAGAGCTTAGAGGAACTCAATAAGATAAACTAACTTATCTTCCTTTGTAGTCCCTTTCAAACCTACAAATCAACTGATTAAGCTCTGTGTGGATCTAATACAAGTTTCACCTTCAATGAGCTAAGCCTGGGAGTGTTTCATTTATTTTGGTCATAAGCTTCAAACTTGAAAATACTTGATAATCACTGAAATAGGACAAATTTTCATTGAATTACACACTTGATTATCTATCATAGTTTCATATTATAGTCCCTCGAGCTTTAAGAGACTTGATACTTGATGATTGAGCTAAGAAGAAGAATGGAAAATTCAACAAATCTTATTATTATTATTATTCATATCAACCTGCCTAGATGGAATTGCATAATAATACTTGACTTTAACAACAATAACCTCTCTTTCATAGCAAATTACACCTATTTTTCCATATATGGAAGTTAAAAAACTTGTGCATGGCGGATTTCCATGTTCTAAGTTCATTGTTGATATTTTCACTCAACTTCCTAACTGGAATATAGCAGATGATTGTTTCTCCTTATTTATTTTTAGAAAATAGCTATATTGACGTTTCTTATTTCCTAAAGACTTAAAACTACCTAATCCACATACTACAACATGTAGAATCCTTTGACATTTCACTATACTTATCATTTACATAGGTTTTGATTACAAGAAATTACATAACAATACTTAAATTTAAATTGTGTTTTAGAGGGAAAACCTCTCAAAGACACAACTCAACATCAAATCATTCTAACTATGCCACATATGGCTTATTCTTACTCTAATATACTCCTTCAAACTATGAAACATGTGAATTGGATCTTCCAAATGACTGCAAATGATGCTTTTGCATCAAGAATGCATCAACAAGAGGATAACTCAAACCAATAATACATAAATGCATTAACACGCTAGCATCATATTAAATATCTAATATTGTGCCAAAATTAGTTGTCAACATAATGCCCCACTTCAGTATGTAGGTACAACTAAACATCAAATGAGATAAACAATAACGTGGATACAAAGTACTTGTGACCTCGCCAAGTTCCACGTCCACACTCTTGTGTCTAAGGAAAAATCTATGGCCTACAAATATGTGCAATTGAATCAATGTCTACATTTGTGAATAAGGAAGTATTGAAATGTAGAAAATACAAGAATATAGTTCATGGTTGATATTTTCACTCAACTTCCGAACTAGAATATAGGAGATGATTGTTTCTCCTTATTTATTGCTACAAAACAATTATATTGACTTATATTAGTTCCTAAAGACTTGAAACTACCTAATGCATGTACTATCACCTAGAACCCTATGACATTTCACTATACTTATCATTTACATAGGTTTTAATTACAAGAAATTACATAACAATACTTAAAATTCAAATTGTGTTTTGGAGGGAAAACCTCTCAAAGACACAAATCAACAACAAATTATTCTAACTATGCCACATATGACTTATTCTTTCTCTAACAGACTCTAAACTCTGAAACCTATGAATTGGATCTTGCAAATGACTGCAAGTGATGCTCTTGCATCAAGAATGCATCAACAAAAGGCTAACTCAAACCAATAATACATAAATGCATTAATACACTAGCATCGTATTAAATATCTAATCTTGTGCCAAAATTAGTTGTCAACATAATGTCGCACTTTAGTATGTAGGTACACGTAAACATCAAATGAGATAAACAATAACGTGGATACAAAGTACTTGTGACCTTGTCAAGTTCCACATCCACACTCTTGTGTCTAAGGACAAATATATGCCTTACAAATATGTGCAATTGAATCAATGTTTACATTTGTGAATAAGAAAGTACTGAAATATAGAAAATACAAGAATAGAAAAGAATACACATGGATGTGTTGAAGATTGAGAAGACACTCTTCTAATATCCAAATCTCAAAATTTGTGTAGTATTTGAATTTAATTTGGGTATTTCTCATGATGAGACTAAGTACAATATGTTGTGTATCACCATGTGATTACTTCCACAATAAGATGTAAGGAAATGTCTAGGAGGCCTATATATAAATAAGGAGAATGTATACCTCCTTTCGAGGTGTGGAATAATCTTGTGAATCACATATCTCAAAAGAAAGGAAAAACCCTAATTATATGTATGATATTAAAATAACGTTTTGATGTGTATATAGTAATATATCATCTTGAAAACATGTAATATAAAGATTATCCTCTTATGTAGATCTTAGTATAAGTAGTGTGACAACCATTGGAAAACTTCCGAAGTGGGAATATAATCTTTGTAAGCAAAAAAAAGAAAATACCTCAAGTAGACAATGTGCAATCAATGTGCAATCAAAGCAAATTAATGAGAATGAGAATGATGCCTTCTATCAATGACATACATGCAATCTAATAAAAAAAGTAGGATGATTCCTCCTCAATGGCCAATATATAACAATGTAGTAGCACATACAACTGTCATTGTCCCATATAAATGCATGTTATAGCTGATGAAAATGTAAAGTTAAAAACATTCACACTATGTGAATCATAACAGATAAGACACTTCCAATGTTGACACGATATAAAGAAAAATATTATGAAAAATAATATGAACAATGAATACACGTACACAAAGGAAACATCGAAAATAAAGAATCCTTAGATATATGGTGAAATAAATCTGTGAGAAAAGATTGGAACAATCAATAGAAAGTCTTAACTAGAAAATCCAACCAAGAAAAACTTGCAGGAAATGGAAAAAAGAAATCTATAGAATCAACTAAAGTAAAAATCTACTCATACCAGCTGTAGCCTGTACATATTAGGAAGCAGAGGAATCGCTCCAAAAGCAAAATTGTCGTATTTGGTCCCACAACAAGCTGTATTCTCTTTTTCGTCGCATGTCCGTGTGGAGTCTGTTGGCCACAGGAGTCACAAATCCTACATAGGAATCGCTCCAACGCAAAATTGTCATATTCGGTCCCACAGACCCCGCCCCCCTGTATTCTCTTTTTCATCGTATGTCCGTGTGGAGTCCGTTGGCCACAGTAGTCACGATTGCAGCATAAGTATCCCTTTTCCCCAACGCTTTTCTCATTCGCTTTCTCTTTTCTTAAGAAACCCCACAACGTTTTTATATTCGCAGCTGCTTCATTTTACCGTTTGGAGGCCTCCCCCACCTGAAGATCTTCCTTCTGAACATTTCATTCGAGGAGATGGCAGGAGCAGCAGCACTCAAATCCACCTACACGGCGGTTTTGGCTGTAATGATGCTGGTATCGGCAGTATTTACAGTAGCGGAGGAGATAGGGGCAGAGGCGCCCAGCCCATCACCGCTTACAGGGGCCGCATCAATGGCGATCGTTCCATCCCTAGCGACTGGTCTCGTCGGCTCGATCATGGCGTTTGCGGCATTCTTTTTCGAATGAGAGCTCATCGGATGAGCCTCTTATTATTCACGGCCTGTTCCTATTCATCTTCCTGTGTGATATTGGATGGGGTTTTGTTCTTGGGCATCTTCGATTGATGATCAACATGGCCTACTCTGTTTTATGGTTTTTACGGAATATGTTGTTGAGGAATTATTGTTTAGCCATTTAGGAAATAAATTTATCTTCTGGAGGTCCGTGACATACGAATCGATACTGTCGTATGAGTTGCAGGGTTTCTTTTAATATCATAATTCTTATTTTGAAAATCTCGGCTCGATCTATGTAAATCTGCTTTTCTGTATAAAGGAAGCACTGTTTATTTTTTGTATTTCAGGGATTTTTTCCTCGAATATGTTTGTGTGTCCCCTTCGACCAGGGTATTGTCGTGGTTTAGTATTGTGATAGTCATATTTACTTTCTGGATTACTTTATTAACTATGAGTTAAATTAGGTCACTAGATTTGACATTTGAATTAGCAATTGTCACTCGAACGAATACTTCGAAACAAAAGTGGAGGTGCATGGATTATCCGCTTTAGAAAATCCTATATTCTTTTTTCCTTATTGACTTAATAGTTTACAGTTACCTTTTTGAATGTTTAGATGTTTCAGAAAACATAATTTTGGTACATTTTTATTAGTGGCTTAACTATAAATTAGATCATAATTATATGGTTTAAGGTTTATTTAGGATTTGGAGTTGCACTCAACTTTGTAGGTGATAGAAGACTTGAATTTGTGAGTTGTATTGCACATGGTACACATGCTTGATAAATGGTTTTGGGTGAGTCATTGGCATGTAGGACAAGTATATGTTTTATAAGTTATTTTTGGTTAGCTGTCCTTATGATGAATTACTCTAAAGACTCGGAACTTTTTAATTGTTTATCATTTATTTCTAAATGGAATGTTGGGCATGAGATATTTGGTTTGCGTTTCATTGGCTTTTAAGTGATTCACAAATATTGTTTTAATGGAGATGTCTTGGTAGATTCCTATTTATTTGGTTTGTTTTTTTATTAAAATAAGCATTGGTGTGATGGAGATGTCTTAAATGCAGATGTTTTAGATTTTATAGAAGCATTAATTTGATGGAGATGTTTTATAAATGATAAGTTTGTTTGAATATTAAATGCTCTTAATCTGATTTGGTTCTTGGTATTAAGGTTCCACTTTGAATATTTCATACATACTAGTAATTGTATGTGTACAATGTAATGTGAATGTCAAACAGTATATGTTATTTGATTTTAGAGGGATAGTTATTACTTTTGTAGTTGATGTTGATTACATTTAAGTGGTTATTGCCCCCGTGCACCTCTAGAAATCGATGGAATTAGAACATGGGAAGGGTTGTTTGTATCCCATTGGGCCCCTGTGTATTGATCAAATTTGACGACGACGAATAAAGGAAAACCAAGCAGACAAAACGAATTTTCATAAACAATCTCGACGATAGAACCAGTAGCACCATTTACAAGACATGTTTCACCCCACACGTTTGCAGAGAGTATACACGGTGTCCAGAGCAATGAATACTCAAAGGCCATAAACTTAATTTGATTGTTGATTCAATTGTTCCGTTTACAAATAATTTTGATTTGAGTTATGAATCTCATAAAACAATAACAACATTGATGACTCTATATTTAACATTTAAACATTATAAACACGCATTGACTTCGACTAAATGACAAAAGTGAGAAACTTATCTAATATAGCTACAAGCTATTATTAAATAATATTTTTTGACACACACACATATGTATATTTTTACACTAAGAAGATGATAAAGTATCAATAAATGAAGATAACCTATTTGAGTTTATCAAGCTATAAAAATTAAACTAAAATGCAAAATCCAAATCCTAAATATAAATTTAACGCAACAGTGGACCCTGTTCTTCAAATCTTTATTCCGAACCAACTCCAGACTAACCGCAGTCAAAATAAGGCCAAAAATGAAATCCCTGGCTAATTGTTGAAAAAAACACATATATGCAAAATCTGAATCCATAATCTAAAGGCAAAGCAGCAGTGGACCGTGTTCTTCGAATCTTTATTCAGAACCAACTCTAATCTAACCGCAATCGAAATAAAGCCAAAAATGAAAACCTAGAAAATTGGAACCAAAAAAAAAAACATTAATAATAAATCCAAATCCAAAATGTGAAGTTAAAGTAAAAACGAAACCCCGCTAGCTTCATATAAAACTCAAAAATGAAACCCTGGCAAATCAACATAAGCAGAGACAATCGAAACGTACCCATTTCCAGCAGGGGGTTCAGCTTCCATATTCCTAACAGAAGGCTTTGCTAACATCCACCTTCGTTCTTGTGTCAGAAAATTTCTCCGCGGGCGTGATGGCATAAACCTGGTTACCTTTACAACCTTCCGCCAATCTCAGGCTTCTCATAGCCTCCAATATAAAATTCCTCGTCATCTTTTCCAAATATCCGAGGCCCCTGCCAGCATCCTGTCAAATAATGCCCCGCAACAGGCAAATTTCCCGAAACGAGTATATTTTACATTCTACTTTAATTCCCCTTCGGATCCACAATCCAAATCCCTTCTACAAATCCACAAAACTCGTTGTACCAATCAAAATCACAGTCATTCTCTAAGAAATAAACTCTGCCGATCTAGGGTCAACGGAAGCGATTCGAACCGGGGTAGATTAAAGAAACCAAAAAGTAATTGTCATAGCTTCCGAATGATGGAAGCTTTCCACTGAACTAGAGACAAAAGAGCGCATCAACTTACTTCACGAAACAGGACGTGTAAGAGCATCGAGTACGGTGCGATGTATACACATTTAATATACTACTGCATACAAATATTAATATACTCCAGCATTTTGCAACAGAAAACCTGGCGATAACATCAGGCGTCCGTCAAAAAAATGAAAGACCTGAAATAACCAAAAAGCTGTACGCGTTGTTCTCTCGGACTCTGCGGAAGAGCCTTTTTTTCGCCATAGAAATAATATACAGCAGAGAATTTACGTGCTTCCCCGGACGGCCTTTCGGGTTTTTTAATTCGTCGCTTGTCTCGTTATAATCTCGTGTTTTTCGGCCTTCCGGAGATTCGAACTCGCGACGTTAGCCTTGGCACGACTCAGCTACTACCGTAAATATATCGTGTACTGATATTTCAACATTCGCCGGCGGGGTCTTTTATTACTCCCGTTTTGGGGGGTAAGTAAGCGAACTTCTTGGCCAATTGCATCTGGACGCCTATTTCGGTGCCACGTGGAAGGCCGGCCGTTTGGAGGATGGGAGTTTGCTAGTAAAAGTACAAATAACCTGTCAATATTGACTGCAATGTTGTTCTTTTTTTATTTTAGGTGTCTTGTTTACATAGTTATATTTATGATTAAAAATAAAGTATGGTTCATCTTTCAGGTCACTTTTTAAGCCACTAGTCAAGACTAAAAAATTATTTGAATAACCCCTCTCTTAATCATAGAACAATAACATTCTTGTTATTTAAAATCAACAATTTGTGATCTCAAATGGATAAGGGTTTGGATTCGCATTTTTGTATTAGGGTTAGTTGTTAGCATACATATTAGTTAGCATTTTTATGTTTTTTTGGTTGTCTATATGTTAGTGCCCTCATAGCATACATATTAGTTAGCAATCGTACGTGACATGTACGATGCGAACACCGAAGGGGATCTTTTGAAGGATTTATATTACAAGGAGAGAAATATTGGGAGAGCAAGAGGGGTGAAGATGAAGGGGTTAGAGGATGAAAAAGTGCGGGTGCAACGAAAATAGGAAGTAGAAACAATGTGAAACTCAAACGTAGAGCAACATGACGTCGCATATGGAAAAACGTAGAGCAACATGACGTCGTATATGGAAATACTTCGAAGGAGAACAAGGGTGTTATTCAAGACGTTGCGGAAACAATTTATAGGTATATATGTGAAAGTAAGGAGTGGTAGAAAAATATTATGGAAGCGAAAATGCAACAAAAACAGACAAAAGCTCGCCCCCTAAAAGAAAAAGCAAACCAAAACAAAACTACTCTCCCTCATGGCTTTCATATGTATTGTTGATCTAATTCTTACATAGTAAGTGGAATATTGCTTAATAAACACTCTTACACTACATATTAAATGTGTGTCCTCTTTTGCCAATCTTCAATCTACTTGTCTTTTACCTACATATCATTTTATAATAAAATATTTATGTATCTACACCTCTTGGTAACTACATATTAAAACACGTCTGAATCTTCCATCCACCTATAAAGCATATATACAAATAGAGCACTCTGTCATTTTCCAATAATAGAAATAAAATTAGTGTATTATCACTTGTAAGTAAGGCAAGTTGTAAGTAAGGCAAGTTGCTTGCACACATTGTATTGGTGTTGGGAGCTTTCACAACAATTAAGCGTTACCCATACCTTGTATGCCTTTTTATCAATATTTCCTTGATATGACAAGTATAACAATGAAATTTTAGGGTTTGCAAATTATAGATATTTTAGATTAATCTGCATCCTGAACGTCATTATCAATTTTTTCTCAATTAGACAAGTTTAATGTAGGAAATCTAGGGTTTGCAAAAGGTTGGACACATTTTAAATTTGTTTTTAAGGGCATTCAATATAGATATTCCTTAGATTTATAAGATTGTGGTTTAAAAGATATGATATGAATCGTATAGCTTCAAAAGTATCATATTTGTTGTTTGTTTCTCCATCTATTTAATAGCAAAATACAAGTTGAGCAGGAAAAATAGACCCATGTCAAACAAACCCACCAATCGGGTTACGCACTCTTCAAAACCCAGGGCAAAACATAGAGAGTGACGCATCCTAAATGGCCTTTCAGACCTGTCATTTTCTTTGTATAACAATACAAGCACTTTATTTCAAATCCAAAGGCGTTAACCGACACTCGTCGATGCAAAATAATTTTAATGCATGAGTGACATTTGTTGCAAACTTGAACAAATGTAGACTTTGGTCGATCCCATCCCAATGTAAAGCTGGCGTCGAGAGGTGTAATAACTGTGGCGGGAATTTTTATTAAATATTCTAAAACCTCAAATAATTTTTTTTGCATGTCCTTTGTATTCTTAAAGGGAATGAACATTTCTAAGCATAAATGTCTGCGAAGAATAAAGTGATACAGATTAGCTAAGTACATATGCTAGGAATGAAAGAGTTTTCTTTGGGTTAGGAAAGAGAGCAACCTGGACCCAGACCCACCTTGTCGTGGTGTGCGAAGTGGTTGTTGGAGATGGTGATGGCGGTAGAAGCCATGGTGGCATGGATGAGGCCGTCGACGCAACAAAAGATGGAGCAGTGGTCGACCCACACATGGCTTCCTCCGAAGATGGAGATGTCGTCACCGTCACACACAATGGTTGTTGGAGATTATAAAATCTAGTCTTCTACCTCGCCATCCCCATCCACTGAACAAACCCTGCAAAAAAAAACAGAAAACCCTTAAATTAATCTTATAGGAGAGATTGTCGACATGGAGAGCTCCACTAAAAAACGACCAACGATAATTAAACAACTTTTACAAACAAATAACCAACATTCTAACTTGAGAAACTGAAAGTTGGTTTCCCTAGGGTAGGCTTGTAAACATATTTGTTGTATATAAATTTTGTTATGCTCTTGAAATTGATTAGGAAAGAGGTTTCGAAGGGAAGTCATAAAATGTCTGTTGCAAGAGGATATGAGGAGAATTCGCTTAGGGTTTGCCCATTTCTAGGGCTTCACCTTTAGATCCACGGCCCATAATTTAACATGCTTGAATGCCTTCACTGATCATTGATCCCCTGACACAAGCACATGACGCACCATCATCAACTACGAAAAGCCTTCAAATATTATGTGCCACGAGAACGACAGACGATGGTCTGTGTATTGTCACCAATAAATTATGATCGTTGATGGTTCTATCACTTATTAGAAGGGGTCGGGCTTTCCGCCAATGAATACGCCTTTTGGCTTAATAAGTAATGTGACAACCATTGGAAAATGTCCAACGTATGTAAGCGGAAAAAGAAAACACATCAAGTGGACAATGTGCAATCAATGCAAACTAATGGGAATGATGCCTCATATCAGCGAGACGTATGCAATATAATCAAAAAGTAGGATGATTCCCCTCGGTGGCCCATATATAACAATGTAATAGCATGTACAACGGTCATTGTCCCATATAGATGCATCTTATAGCTGATGAAAATGTAAGGAAGCTGACAAAAACATCCACATGATATGAACAATAAATGCACGGACACAAAGGAAAGATCAAAAATAAAGAATCCTGAGATATGGTGAAATAAATCTCTGAGAAAAGATTGGAACAATCAATAGAAAGTCTTAACTAGAAAATCCAACCAAGAAAAACTAGCAGGAAATGGAAAATGATATCTATAAAATCAACTATAGTAAAAATCTACTCATACCAGCTGTACATATTAGGAAGCACAGGAATCGCTCCAACGCAAAATTGTCGTATTTGGTCCCACAACAAGCTGTATTCTCTTTTTCATCGCGTGTCCGTGTGGAGTCCGTTAGGCTACAGGAGTCACAAATCCAGTATAAGTTTCCCTTTTCCCCAACGAGTTTCGCATCCCCTTTCTCTTTTCTTAAGAAACCCCACACCGTTTTATATTCGCAGCTGCTTCATTTTGCCGTTTGGAGGCCTCCCCACCTGAAGATCTTCCTTCCGAACATTTCATTCGAGGAGATGGCAGGAGCAGCAACACTCAAATCCACCTACGCGGCGGTTTTGGCTGTAATAATGTTGTTATCGGCAGTATTTGCAGTAGCGGAGGAGATAGGGGCAGAGGCGCCCAGTCCATCCCCGCTTACAGGGGCCGCATCAATGGCGATCGTTCCATCGCTAGCAGCTGGTCTCGTCGGCTCAATCATGGCGTTTTTGGCGTTCTTTTTCGAATGAGGGTTCATCGGATGAGCCTCTTATTATTCGCGGCCTGTTCCTATTCATCTTCCTGTGTGATATTGGATGGGGTTTTGTTCTTGGGCATCTTCGATTGATGGTCAACATGGCCTACTCTGTTTTATGGTTTTTACGGAATATGTTTTTGAGGAATTATTGTTTAGCCATTTAGGAAATAAATATATCTTCTCGTGGTCCGTGACATACGAATCGATACTGTCGTATGCGTTGCAGGGTTTCTTTTCATATCATAATTCATATTTGGAAAAACTCGGCTCGGTGTATGTAGATCTGCTTTTCTGGATAAAGGAAGCACTGTTTATTTTTTGTATTTCAGGAATTTTTTCCTCGAATATGTTTGTGTGTCCCCTTCGTCCAGGGTATTGTCGTGGTTTAGTATTGTGATAGTCATATTTACTTTCTGGATTACTTTTTAAGTATGAGTTAAATTAGGTCACTAGATTTGACATTTGAATTAGCAATTGTCACTCGAACCAATCCTTCGAAACAAAAGTGGAGGTGCATGAATTATTCGCTTTAGAAAATCTTATGTTCTTTTTTCCTTATTGACTTATTAGTTTACAATTACCTTTTTGAATGTTTAGATGTTTCAGAAAACTTAATTTTGCTACATTTTTATTAGTGGCTAACTGTAAATTAGATCATAATTATTTGGTTTAAGGCTTATTTAGGATTTGGAGTTGCACTCAAGTTTGTAGGTGGTAGACGACTTGAATTTGTGAGTTGTATTTTTTGGGTGAGTCATTGTCATGTAGGACAAGTATACGCTTTATAAGTTATTTTTGGTTAGCTGTCGTTATGATGAATTACTCTAAACTTTTAAATTGTTTATCATTTATTTTTAAATGGAATGTTGGGCATGAGATTTTTGGTTTGCGTTTCATTGGCTCTTAAGTAATTCACAAATATTGTTTTAATGGAGATTCGTATTAATTTGGTTTGTTTTTTTATTAAAATAAGCATTGGTGTGATGGAGATGTCTTAGAGTTTGTATATTTTTAGAAGCATTAATTTAATGTTGATGTTTTTGATTTTTTTAGAAGCATTAATTTGATGGAGATGTTTTATAAATGATAAATTTGTTTGAATATTAAATACTCCTAATGTAATTTGGTTCTTGGTATTAAGGTTCCAGTTCGAATATTTCATACATGTTAGTACTCGCATGTGTAGAATGCAATGTGAATGCCAAATGGTATATGTTATTTGATTTAGAGGGATAGTTATTACTTTTGTAGTTGATGTTCATAAGGGGTGTGATTGATTTTGTAAGCGTGGGGATATAGATGAAGCATTACATTTAAAGGTTTTATCTCTACAATTCAAATTTGTTACAAATTCATAGATATACATTTGGAAATCTTATATCATGAGTGGTAGCATTTTATAGACCATTTTATTTGAATTAAACATGAATACATGAAGACTTCTGTACATTCGCAGTTTTTATATCATGACTGTTAGCCTTTTGTGGCCAATTTTTTTGGCGTTAAACATGGATACAATTGATACATTTGATATTGCTTTCCACACTCATAAATTAGATATGACATAGTAGATCTGCACTCACAAACAAAGGTTGAAACTGTTGATACAGAAGTTGCATAACTAAATACCTTCAGCTGCTTATTAGTATAGTTTATTCTATTTGCAAGGTGTGTGTGTGTGTGTATGCGTGAGAGAGGGGGCAGAGAGTAGGAGACTCTCTTTTGTGATTGTAAAGATGAAACAAGACAACAATAAAGAACCTAACCTCCACAGATAAAAGAGCCAACTTTTGTGAGTGTCATAATAGTGTAGTTAGGAATTTTAGAAGAAATAATTCTCACCAACACGAGCAGCTTTCCTAAATCATGCTACAAAAAGCATAGTACACTTGAATCATTATTCATTAGAGCAAAGAAATATGACCAATAGTTGGAATGATGGTGACATGCTTCCCCAACTTAAGCATGTATAAAATAGTAGTTTTACCAGCTCTGTCAAGCCCTACCAAAAAATGTGCATATTCTTCTTGGTAAACAACCGTTGAAAATGCTTGGTAAAGGTCAAACCCATCTTGAGAACAGCTAAGGCATCATAATCATCATCAAGGATCAAACTTTTTTAACAAAGGAAAACAATCCAGATTCAATTACGCCAAAGCCTAAATTTGTTGTTTGAAGCATTGTTCCAAACCATATGTTTTGAGATCATTGGCTCTACTACTTTTTTTGCCAAAAGAATTGATAATATTCTCAAGACATCCTTTTCTTCAGTGATAGCTTTGTCGGTGCAATGACCCAGTAATTGTAAGGGTTTACATTGTTCCTTGAGAACAATTTACATTTTTGTGGATTAGAATTTATAGAGAAATAGATAGTCTAGCTGAATTTATACAATTTACCAGGGGAAGTGCCATTGTAGTTAGCCAACTATTTCAGTCGTACTACATTGTGAGGATTCCTTTTTTCACCTGTTTCTTTGTGAAGTTTTGAAAGATAGGATTTGCAAATTTAATTCCCTTTCCCTAATAATAGATGACATTGTAATTGGCTATGGTGCTACAAGCATTGTTTATAAATGTGCTCTAAAGAATTGTAAGCCAATTGCTATAAAAATATTGTACAATCACTACCCACAAAGCTTTTGTGAATTTAAAATTGGGCTCGAAACAGTTGGAAGCATCAAACATCAAAATCTTGTGAGTCTGCATGAATATTTGCTTTCTCCACATGGAAACCTACTGTTTTATGATTACATGGTAAACGAAATTCGTTGGGACATCCTACACGGTGAGTAAAATGATTATATTATGAAGAAAAATGGATTTGTACATTGTAGATTCATATTTTGAAATACAAGAATCTAACCAATCTCTAACCTTTTGATTAAAATGGATTGTTGGAGAATCTAACAAGTGTGTTTTTAATTTTTATTTTCGAATAGGATCATCAAAGAAGATTAAGCTAGACTAGGACATTCGGCTAAAGATTACTCACAGTGCTGCAAAAGGAACAGAGAGGATGCAACAGAATACAGACCTTGACGGTGATATGATTGGATCGACGACGACAGGTACCAAGAAGACAAGATGGGGGCTATAAGACAGATGGGTGGCAGAAACAGAGCGTTGTGAATGATGGGGGAGCTGTGAGGGTGAGGAAGATGATGGTGCAGACGAAAGCATAGCTAACACAGACCGGGTCGACAACGACTAGGCTGGGTCAATGATGACCGGGGCAGGATGTGGGATTTTGATGCGCTTAAAGGATGGGAAAAAAAAGGATCTGAAGGTGATTAGAGAAGGATGATGAAAGGGAAAAAACTTCAAGGTGACCTACAAACCTGCAAGAAAGGAGTGACAAAGCGAAAGGACTCCAAACTATCTCCAAACCTTCAATCCTCCATGGGTGGCACGCAAAGACTATAAAAGAACTCCAAGTAGATGACTGTAGCTCCTAAGAGAAGAAAAGAATGCAACAAGTTCGTAAGATAACTTGAACACCCAAAAATCTTCAACCTTTTGAGAGGAGGGGAAGAGGCATATTAATAGGGTCGACGACGACCCACCTGGGTCGTTGTCGATCGCGGTAAATAGTCCACTTGAGTGGTGGAGGTGACGAGAATCTCAAAAATGGGGTTTAAAAAGGGCTAAGATTAGGCTTTCGGCCATTTTGGATGAGTTAATGGCGTAGAAAGGGAATAAATGGTTAGTGGGAGGATAAAGGGGGATTAAATGAGTGTAAGTGGACTTTCGGGGTCCATAAACAAGTGGATTTATGGGAGGAATCCTAGGAAAGTGGATAGGTTTTTGGGTGATTAAATATAATTAGGGGTGGGTAAATATTAATAATACTAGGATGGGATTTTAGGGGAAAATAAATGGGGTGATTAAGATAATGGATAAGTTAATGGATAATTAGATAGGATTAGGGCTGGATAAGGGGGATAAATAATGATAGGATAAAATGGGATTAAGGTAGGGAAAAATGAGAGTTAGAGAAAATAGATGGAATTAAGAGGGAAATAGAAATTTATGAGGGAAAATAGAAATTTGAAATGGGAGGGTAAATATGAATGTGTAAAGTGATAACGAAGGGGAGCGAATGCGGGATGGGGGACAAAGGTACCAAAAATTGGTATCTACAGAAATAACAAGTTAAGCTTGTCTGGATTTATCTTTATTTTTTGGTGTATAATGTGTAATGAATTTGTAAGTTTACTCAAATTTTGAGGGGAATGACAATTTATTGAAAGGATCCAAGGCTTCATTGACAAAAGCTTATAAATTCTCGTAGACATATAGTTTTGTATTCTTGAAGAAGGCCATTAAGAATTCATATAATATATTTAAGACTGGTATATTGGTTAATAAGCTTGGAGTGCAATGTATTTATAAGTCTAACCTTTCCACATAGTTAATGATGGTATGAGAAATTGAATAAATAGAATGGAATAATTTTTTGAAATAATAAATACTTAGTTTTAGATACAACAAAACAAATTTAAGAAGAGAATATTCTTGTTAAATTTAATTTTTTTGTGATGTTATTTTTTCCTTTAGTTTTTGATAAATTATACAAATAAAAGATATGATTTCAATTTATTGTATTTAAAATTAATCAATTTACGAAGATGTTTGACAATTCCTACATCATAAAAGATGAAGAAGGAGAATCACATTTAGTTTCTATGTATTTAGGTGTCTTTACAACAATTGATATAAGTAATGCACCGTCATACCAGCTGTACATATTAGGAAGCACACGTGTCACGAATCTCTTCAACGTGATATTGCTGTATTTGGTCCCCATGGGGCCACGACCATTTTGGTTTTTTCCCACCGCATGCGTGTTTGGAATCCGTTGGCCACAGTTGTATCCCTTTTCCCCACCGCAGCTTCTTCATTTAGCCGTTGGAGGCCTCCTCCATCTGAATATCTTCGTTCTGAACATTTCTTATTCTTCTATTTACACAAGAGTTTGCCATATAACAAGGGAACTATTCATAAAACTATAAAGTGTGTTTTTCAATCACACACATAGATTGAGTTGCAATTAAATTATCCCACGCTAATAAAAATCATGAGATAGAGATAGACCTCAAAAATTGGAGAATCATAAAGTTGTAGATTGTTTCATATTGTATTGTATTGTTTGTTTGTTTGTTTGTTTTTTTGAAGGTATGGAATTAATTCAGTCTCGTTTAATTTAAATGCAAGGTGTGAGAGATATAAATTTCAGTCTTAATTTAGATGCAAGGTCCGAGGGATATAAGTCTTAGCTTAGGTGTAAGGTTCGAGGGATATCCATTCTGCTAAAGTCATCGGGATCATCACTTGGGTCATGACGTCATCCCTTATTAAGACACCTTAATTTTTGCACTCGGCAAAAATTGATCCTGGAGGGCTCATTGTGAACCTAATAACTTTGCCAATAAACCAACGACTAATTGACTTGCATTCTCATTTTAAATTAGCAATTGTCCTTGCAAACAAAATTGGAGGATAATCATTGTTTGATTTGCTTTAGAAATTGTGTATTCTTCTCTTTTTTTTATTGGCTTATTGATTCAGGGTTAGTTGTTGACTCTACAGATCTCATAGGGGACATATTTGTTATATGTTCCACGGGACATTTGTTACACTTTTATTTAATTGAGTTGGATCATAATTGTTTTGTGTAAGACTCATTTAGGATTTGAATGCAAGTTGTATTCAAGTATTGATTTGTATTTTATTGGTTTTAAATGATTTACTTGTATTTGGTTTGAAGGAGATGCATCTTAGAGATCAATCTTTTCATGGTTTGTATAATATTAGTTTAAGTGCTTTTGATTGTTGGAAAAGTCAATTTTCAAGTAATTCATCAACATTGGTTTAATGGAAATGTTTTAGACTATTTTTTTACAAGGATTATTTTAATAGAGATGTTTTAGAGATACATCGTTTTACAACCATCTATTTAATAGAGTTGTCTTAGAGCATGTAATTAATGGAGATGTCTTGGAGATGCATTATTAGATGGTACTTTGTTTAAATGCTAGATATCCCTATTAGATTTAGTTCTTGCATGCTAGTTATATATATTTGTACATTTTGAATGTAATGATAACATTGTCTCAATGTTATAAACCCTTAATTTGATTTGGTTCACGACATTGTGTCCATGTTAAATATCCTTAATTTAATTTGGTTCCTTTGTTTACATGTTATACAGCTTTGATTTGATTTGGTTCATGACATTACATTTATTACTTGTACAAATTAAATGGAATGCATATAGTAATGGTTAATATCTTGCAATTATCTTCCCCATTATTCCTTGGTCTATCAAAATATTGACTTATCTTTATGACCAAAATGTAAGAAAGAATTTGTGTATATGTGGAAATTGGTTTTTCCCTATATAAATTAGTATGGAACACATAATTTTATTAATTGATCTCTTTAGAATATATGAAATATAAATAATTGAAATTGAAATTCTATAAATAATTAGGGTTTGAAAGTGATACACAATGTATTGCAAATCTAAGTACAATTCTCATCAATAGGTAGTGGAAAACAAGTTTAGGAAGCAAGACAAATACACTTCATGAATTTTAGAGTGAACACTAATTTTTTTTCTAAGAAATCAAAATCGTACAAGTTCATAAGTGGCATTGTCTCCCTCATAAATATCATTTAGTTCTTGAAATTGTCTCAATGCTAGATACCTCTAATTTGATTTGCCTTAATTTGATTTGGTTCGTGATATTACATTAACTTACTTCTACATCTTGAATGTAGTGATGGTTTATATCTTCTAATTATCTTCTCCATTAATAATTGGTCTATTAATTATGACTTATCATGTTAGGAGATTAGCTTTCATGGCACTATAGAAGAAGGAATCCTTTATTTTTTTAATTGCAGATGTGGAAATTGGTTTTTCCTTAATAATACATTATACTAATAATTGTAATCAAAATTTAAATGATACATAAATTAGTAAGATATACCTAACTGTATTAATTGAGCTCTCTAGAGTATATGAAAACATAAATAATTGAAATGTTATAAATAACTACGGTTTGAGAGTGAGACACAATTTAGTGCAAAACTAAAGACAATCATCATCAATAGGTAGTGGAAAACAAGTCTAAGAGGCAAGACAAATAAACCTCATGAACTTCATAGTGAACATAGAGCTTTTTTTGGGAAATCAAACTTAGTACAAATATTGAAGTGGACCAACAAAAACCATTTTTGAAACTTCTTATAAGTGAGAAAGTAACTCCAACCCTGGCATACTCTTGGGGTTTTCAAATCTCGATAACTTTTCCTAATGGCAATGTGAGTCAGTGGGAAATTATTCTCCCTCAAAAACATGGTGTGACATCTAGGTCATTGGAATACCTATGGGAAATAAATGTGTTTTAAGATCTATAGAAGAAAAAAATCTTGAGTTTCTTTTACATTTATCAAGGCCTTCAACAATTGAGCAAGTTGGCAATCAATAAAGTATAATGCAAATCCAACATGTTGTCCAGTGTAGTCTGTGTCTCGAGCCATATATTTTTAATGGATGCAAACAAGTAATACATGTTATATGCTTCTCTAAACACTTGAATTATTTTTTTGGTGTGGGAATACTTTAAAAATAAATAGATTGTTTGATTTATAACTTTAATAAATTTGTTTGCACTCACTATGATTGTCTTAAATGCACTAATGCACTTATATACTTATTTACAATCTTGAATTCAATAAATAATTTCAACACGTATATCGACAACAGGATGGAAAAGGCAATAAATGAGGGCCAATAACAACATGAAATCTAGAAAAGAGGAGAATATGACCATATGTATGATAGAAAAATATATCTCAATGTATCTCATAATTTTGTGCAGTATCTGAATTTAATCTCAATGTGTCTTGTGACGTGACTAAGTAGAATATGTTGTGTACCACCATGTGTTTACTTATAGATGAATACGTGAGGAAATGCCCAGGAGGCCTAGAGATTAGAGATAATATAAGAGGAAAATATACCCCCCTTTGAGGTGTGGAATGATCTTGTGAATCACATATCTGAAAGTTAAGGAATTACCCGCACTATATGTATGATACAAAAATAATGCTTTAATGTAAACAAAATATCATTGTGAAAACATGTAATAAGTAGTGTTATCCAAAATTCACCCCTCAAGGTAATTTTGATAACATGCATCAAAATTATTTAGGCCCAAAATCATGTTTTTGGGGGCCACTCGGCTTCTCTCTAACTCTCCCATCCAAGAAGAAATCCCAACAGGTTGAGAAAATGGAAGAAATGCAAAAAATAAGGTTGCAAGACTATGTTAAGACATTTCGGGTATGAAGGGTTCGGGTCATACTGAGGTTCGTTGTACCAAGCTTGGGGGCCGAAAAAATGAAGAAAATCGGCTAAGTCCTAGTCCAGGTGGTCTGCGGGACAGTTGGGACGTCGGGACGCGTGGGACGCGAAAAGCTGAATCGGCCGAAAAAAAGAAGAAAATCAGCTAAGTCCTAGTCCAGGCGGTCTGCGGGACAGTTGGGCCAAAAGTACGCGCGAGACGTCGGTCGGTCGGTTTGGCGCAAGTCGATCCATTTCGGGCGGTTCGGAGATATTTGTCCCAGACAGTTTGGGATATTCGAGCCAAAAGTATGCGGAGGACGCGAACCGGCCGATTCGGCCAAAACAGGGGACTTCCATCTGGGACAGTTGGGCCAAAAGTACGCATGGGACGCGGAAAGCCGAAAGAGCCGCCAACGAATGGAATCTCGCCACATGTCTTCACCTCAAACAGGAACAAGGAAGCCCGAATCGGCCGAAGCAGGAGATTTTCGTTTGGGACATCTGGGCCAAAAGTACACACGGGATGCGAGGGACGCGAAAAGCCGAATCGGCCGAAGGCAAAGAAGAAAAGTCAATGTTTGACCCGTGAAACTTCAAACGGCCATAACTTTTGACTCCGAGCTCCAATTTTCACAAAATTGGACTTTTGGAACGAGCACGACGTCCTCTACGCCACAAAATCTGGATTTATTATTTTTAATGAGGGTAGATATATTTAATCAAAAGAAACATATTCGGCTCCAGTCAGTTAATGCTCATTCCCGTCAAATGACAGAAAACGCTTGCCAAACCCAAAATAGCTGCCCGCACTCAGAAGGCCATAACTTTTGCATTTCTCAACAAAATCATGCAAAATTGGTACCGTTGGAATCGTGGCTCCAAGCTTGACGCACAAAAATCAAGAAATTATGGATTTGATGAGAAATTGGTAAATATTTTTTAGAAAACGTGGCTGGGTTCATAACAATGTTTCATTTGGTGGTTGGGAGTGCAATTAAGAGGCATGGTCATCATTCTTTCTCTACTGCAGCACCTGGGACATGTATGGGGAGCCTTTTGCAAGTAATATATAATCATTTTACTCCATTTAATTCCTCTTACAAGTGGTTGAAGGACAGATTTCAGGATTTTCATTTTTCCCTTCTCTTTCTCTTCTCTTTTTCTCTGTAAATTGGAGTGTTGGGCTCATTGTAAAGGATGGAGTTTTTTCAAGTAGCAAAGCTGTCAAAATTGCTTTGTAAAGCTAATGTGTTACAGGCCCTTGTTATGGATTCCTTGCATGGTGATCCAGGCCCTTACCTTGTAACCGATTGAACTGTGCATATCAGGAGGTAATAAAATATAAGTTTGTGGATGTATCTTCCCCTACTGTGTTTTCTTGCATTCTTCTTGCCCCTTCAACCTTGATTACAAGAATATTGTGTCTATTATTATGCTCTTGCAGGGATCCATTATTATTGTGTATGTTTGAGATATTTTTGTGAATGTATTTTGTTAGATTGTGGAGAACTGTCATCACCCCTTCTAGTGTGCACTTTGCTTTTGCATCTCACGCATTTGAAAACTACTCTCACACCCTCTTTTTCTGGTGTATCACCGCTTTAGTGTATGCTTTCATTTTATGCATTCTCTCTCCCTGGTCCCTTGGAAATTTAGATTAGAATAGTTATTTTCCCCTGCATTAGAGTAGATTGTGGCAGGTAGTTTAGGAGCAAGAACCAGCTTTCTCTGGAGGTCTATCTCAAGTAGCAAGTCCCACAACTTTGAGATAGTACCCATGTTATCCAATCACACAGTGAGTTCAAGTATATGCGCTTGTATAAACCATAGAAGGGTGCTGTGATTTGGTGATAACAAGTAGATTTACTCCTACACATGTTTGAGTATAAGCAATGTAAGAACCTTAGGAAAATGCTCCAACTAAGAGTATAACATATATGCAAAAAATGAAAAGGTCCCCCGATGGGCAGTGTAATCAATGTAATCTAAGGAGAATAATCCTCTATATCATTGAGACGTATGCAATGTAATCGTGTATATAAGACAAAAATGAAAATTTCCCCCATGGGTAGTGTAATCACTGTAATCTAAGGATAATAATTCTCTATATCATTGAGATATATGCAATGTAATCATGTGTGTGTGTGTGTGTAAAGCAAAAAATGAAAATGTCCCTCGTGGGCAGTGTAATCAATGTAATCTAGGGAGAATAATTCTCTATATCATTGAGATGTATCTAATGTAATCGTAAAGTAGGATGATGACCTAGGTGGCACATATATAACAGTGTAGCAACACATACAAGGCTCTTGCTCTATATTGATTCAAGAAATCCAATGACAACGTAAGCAAGGACATGAAAACATCCACATGATATGAATCATGGAAAATAAGGCGCTTAAGGGCATGTATTGACATGAGATGAAGTAAAATCCATGTGAAATAATGAGAACAATAAATGCAAAGACATAAAGGAATATTCAAAAGGAAAGCATCCTAAAATAAATTCAAATAAACCACTAGGAAAAGAAAGGAGCAATCAATATCAGGAAACTGGAAAAACCAATCAAGAACAACTAAAGCTAAATGGAAAAAGAAATATGTAAAATAAATTGAAGTAAAGAAAATAAATGACCAGTGAAATAAAAATAAAGGGAAAGTAGCAAAGAAGACATAAAATTTGGAATCATACATAAAATCTACCATTTCAACTTAAATTTGTCTTTTTTTTTTGTTATCCATATTATTTGTATTGGTGTTTTCTTTATTTTATTTTAACAACTTATCTCCCACTTGAAATGCTCTTGATTTAATCATCTTAAGATAATATTCTTCTAAGGCGATTCCGGTAAAATCTTATATGTTGAGTAGCATGAATCTATTTCTCATGCAACATTTCTAACTAATGTAATCTCTTCTCTACAATTTTCATTAGTAATACCTTTAAGGACACTCATGGAAGGAATCTCAAACTTGAAGGGTAATATTACTTTTCCCCCACAAACTAGTGACCCCACGGTTGTGCATGCACTGGTGGAATGTGTCCATAAGGTGCAACATATTTGGTTATGCCAGTGAATTCCGTGACAAGTCTTATTGGAGGATTTTTCTTGGACATTCCCTTGTGGATAATAAGGAGTTAAAAGTTCATGTTTGATCTTGTATTTGTTACAAAAAAATTTAACCGTCTTATTCTTAAAATATGAACCATTATTGTTAAATAGAATATGGTTGACCACATCTAGAAATGATGTGTCCTGAGGAATGTGAAAATATCCTCACCTATGGTGGGATCTAAGGGTGCAAGTTCAATCTATTTTTTGAAATATTCAATATTTGTGATAATAAAATTTTGGGCTTCTAAAGATAGGTTTGGTTAATCTTTCCAACTAAGTCAAATCCCCATATGGAAAATGGCCATGGTGAAACAATATATCACAACTAAACATGGGGCAAGAGTAAGGTTGTTATATCTTTAACATTCATCACACTTTGCATATGCATGACAATCTTGTTCCATCATGTTTCAATAATAACCCATCATGAGTAATTTATATGATATGGTTTTTTCATTAAAATGTTTGTCACACTTATTGTCAAGCACTTCTTGTAATGTGATACGAACTTCATCGTGTCCAAGACATCAATAATTTTCCATCAAAGGACTTTTTGAAGAGTGCATATCTAACCATAACATATCTAAGAGCGTCTATATGTAATTTACTTATATTCTTTCTAATAACTATGTAGGAAATATATGTCATATAAATAGTTATACATGTTTATCATTCTGAATTATCCATACCCTATCTAATGTCAATAATAATGTGGATTCTTAAGATCTCAATATCAGTAGTATGTTTTGTCAATATCTTTATAGCCATTATAACAAACTCATTTGTGATATCAATAGGCTCTAAGAAGGTTTCCCTAGCCATATGATTTACATGTCGGTTATATCTCTTAGGAATAATATCATTATCAAACTCGTCAATTCGGCCTATCAAATTGCTTATTAAATTATGGTATAGAGTCAATTTACCTTCTTTTGTTTGATAATCACATGTGACTTGGGTAAGCATGAAATGAGTCTCCATATACTTTCTTGGAAGTAACATGTGTTGAATTGAGTCCTATAATCAACACCTCATATTCAACGATATTGTTAATACCCATAAACCTTAATCTATAAGCTAGTGGCAATATCTCTCTGGGATGGAATCAATACAATCCCAACCCCAACACATGAAGCCTCATACGGAAATGTGTCATCATTACGTGTGTGCTCTAATAGGGTAGCCTCATCTTATATATCTACACGACTTTCCCTTAAACCAATTTTTGTGATAGAAACTTAAGGTCAAACTCAATTAGCAACATTACCTGTTTGGCTATTCTTCCTATTAAATATGGCTTGGATATCATGTACCTCAAAGGATCTACCTTGAAAACAATATATGTTTCATTATTGGGTGTATAATGGCTGACATTTTACGTTGTTGTAGTGCCCGCTTCCCTTTGACCCCTTTGGATGCTTATTTTGATACTGTTGTTTACGTTATGGACATTATTATGCTTTGATTTAGTATGATGTTAGACATTTGATCATGGATTATTGTTGATCTTGATTTGGTTATGATGCACAATGATTATTAGAGACACTCATATGTGGATGATGATATACTATTTGACATGGATGTTTTATGGATGTCGTTCAGACATGTGATTTTGGATATTATGAGTAGATCTAGAAAATAGATATTATATGATGATGATATAGTGGTTGATATAATTTGTAAGTGATATTGTTAATTGCCTTGATGTTGTTGCGATTCATATGTATAGATGATTATGTGATTTTATTTATATCATGTTGGATGTTCTGATATGGCCACGAGACTGAAGGAGGTATTTGTTTTTTGTAGGTTAATACCACAACAAACATCAGGGGATTAGAGACCAACCACAATGGAATTCTAGGTGAATTCGACAAGGTCACCATGACAACTTGTTTTATCGTGTTGTGTTTGTTGTTGTTAGAGATTCCCATGGGGGGGGATCACCTTTATATGTGACCATGGGTTTTGTGTATTTTAATAATGTGGTTAATTTCTATTTATTGTTTGTATGTTTTATTGTGTTGTGTATGTTGTTGTTAGGGATTCCCATGGGGGGGATCACCTTTATATGTGACCATGGGTTTTGTGTATTTTAATAATGTGGTTAATTTCTATTTATTGTTTGTATGTATTTTATTAGTGATGTGTTCGTTTCTCTATTTAATTAAAATTGTGGTAGATAAATGTGAGAAAACATATGGTTAAAATTTAAATAAATCAAATTGGGATATGGGAAATTAATGATGGAAGTTGTTGCCTCTTTGTATTAAATATGTAAGGGATGTGTAAGTTTGTGTAAGAGTTGTGTAAGTCTGATTTTGGAGTATGAAACACTCCACCTCCTTGGAAATTCAAATTTTTCCTTGGGGGCTATTTTTGGAGGCTTATGGGACAAATAAAACTTATCTCATACCTCTAAATTTAATTTACCAACCATACTTCTGGTTAGAGGGGTGATTTTAGACTTTTAGAATGCATCTTATTAATCATGTTGCATGTTTTGATTGCACTCTCTTACATTTTATTTAATTTGCAGTCCTTTGGGGTGTGGGCTATTTGGAGTGTGCAAGTAATTTGTCATATTTTCACTCACCTCTTTATTGTGCTTAGGAGAATGAAATTTTTTCTTTTGTGTTTGGAGTTGAGGATGTGTGATTTGACATCGTACATGGATCCACATCATCATCTTCTCTTCCCTCTTCCATAAAATTCAAACTCTTTGCTTGTTTTGGGTTGTTGAATTATTTTGCATGCTTCTTTGGGGCACATTTTTGTTGTTGTTTGGAGCTCTTGTGGATTGTGGAGGAGATTGGAGATAATTTCATATTTGGTATTGTTGTTTTGGGACTGTGTTTTGGCATTGAAGCTTGCTGTTTGGAAACAAAAGCTACCATGGAGAGGTAGGAGCTTAGCTCTTCTTTTGTGATTGTTATTTCTTTTGTGTATGAATGAATGGTGCATGTTTTTTATTTATTTGTTAGCTAGTTGGGTAGACTGCCATAGGGATGGTGTAGGAGAATGCTATGGGGAATCCATGTGGGGGTCATAAGGGAATGCCAGTGGCATCATATTTTGTGGAGGGAGTTTGGGTTTGGGATCCACCATGGAAAAGAAATAGCTTGCATTTATTACTTGTGGGGGGTATAAGGAAATATGTGGGGGGCATAAGGAGGGATTGTGGGGGGCATAAGGATATGTGTGGTGAAATTTATTGGCATTTTGTTACGAGTGGATGCCAAATTCCCATTGGAAGGCATAAGTAGCTTCCCCTATAGACCTTGCTCCTTTGGCCTACATGATCAAGCTTGAGTTCTGTTTGAATGTTTTCAAATGCAGTTGTATACCGTTGTTTTTGTTTGGACTGTGTTTTATATTGAAATATGCATGTTGAAGGAATGTTGTTTGTTTTGTGGAAGCCAGTTGTTGCCGTGGATTGAATCACGCCTTTTATTGCTTTTTGGTTGGGGCTCAGGGGCCAATGATGAAGGATGGCTTCTCCTTTCATTGGATGTCTTGGTTGGGTGGAGAGTGTTGCCTTTCCCCCACTTTTGTTGTGATCAAATTGGAAGAAAAAGAAAACTTGCATGTTGTTGTTCTGGAGTAGAAGAAGATAGTTTTGCCAGCCCCTTGTGAAACAAATTCATTTGTAATCCTTTCCCACTTTGATGTGGATGAAATTGTAATACATTTGTGAAGAAGAGATGTTGTAATTGGTTATGAAAGTTGTATATTCGAACTATGAAGGATGTTTATACTCTGTTCTATTTACTAGAAAGAAAGAAATAGAATTCTGTTATTTGCATTCAAACATTGAAATATGTAAAGTTTTATAATTGAAGTCAATAAAGAATTGCAAGATATTCCCTCATATGCATTGTTGGATTGAATTAAATGTTTCATTGTATGGCAAAAAGGGATAGTTAGATCTCTGTTTGAAAAGAAGAAATGCACGTGGAAATAATGCAGTATTTTGTATCTTTGGAAATGTGTAAAAATGGAATTCAGTATTGATTTTTGATTTGGAATGGTTTGTGTAAAACAACTGGATGTATTACTTTAGATTAGAAATGAACTAACACACTTGAAAGATGAAATTGATATACATATTTTCTAGAAATGGACCTCTGTTGTAAATTTAAAACTGTCAAATAAATTTAATCAAAATGTACAGTTCAGGCCTGCACATTATAATCCACTTGGAAACATTAAAATTTAGCATGCTATATTGTCAAGGAACTCAAATTGACAAAGAACACTTAAGAAAACAATTTAAAACATTGCAAAATCGAGCCCAATCCCTTTCACAGTCATTTTTCTGTCAATTGTTGGAAAATTACAAATTAGAAATCAAACAAGAAAATTTACCTTCATAAAACACTTTAATTCCTTCCTAGAATAATCCTCCATGTCTGTTTGGCATGTTGAGTGAAGGAGGAGATCAAATTGAAACAAATTTATAAGTTAAAAATTTACCAGTTTGCTATTTAAAATCCTGCAGGCCGTTTTCATAAAATTGACCCCTTAAACTTTATCAAAATGTAAAATTTATGATTTCTGTGCAAAGAGGGCATTGAGAGCTTTCCAGAAAGTCCTCGTTTGCCCAAAACTGAGCTTTCTAGCAAAAGTTATGACCCTCTGAAGTTTTCCTTCCTTGGCAGGAAAATTTGGGAAAATTTTCCCTAGCGGGCTTGCGGCCCGAAAATTTCCCTTTGAAAATCCTTAAAAAAAAATTATTGAAAAATTTTAGGGGAAATTTTTTAAAATTTTCTCCGCAGCCAACCAGAGGTTGCCACGTGGCACCTTGGGGGTGACAGCGGGGGGGTGGGAGAACCTTTTTGTTTTTACAAAATTTTGTTTGGAAAATTTCCCTTAAAACCTTCGCGGCCCTGCATTCCTGCCCCTACCATGGGAAAGTCTCCTTCGCGGACCCGCGCAGCAAACTAACCCCTTTCCCTCCCTTGGCGAAATTTGCCAATTGTCCTCGCCGCTCCGCCCGTCTCTCTCTCTCTCTCCCTTCCCGCTTCAGCTCGTTGAGTGCCACGTGTCCCTGGCGGACCCACGGGCACGTGGGTGCTAAATGATCTTTTTCCTCCCTTTGGCAAATTTTCCTTAACGCTGTCGCCGCCCCCGCCCTTCCCTCATCCTCTCCCCACCTTGACTAGAGCCTGACACGTGTCCTCGGAGGACCCGTGGAGGCGCGGGAGAAATATGGACTTTGCACCCACGCGGGAAAAAATTTCCAACATCGCCCCACGACCCAACAACCTGACAAAGGGTCTTCTTCCCCACTTGACATGTGTCCCTTTTGGGAAAATTTGATCCCTAAGGTCCGTTGGTCCATATCTGGAGTTTTACAAGGAGTTAGGAGGACTTCTTTATATCGTTGGAAAGGTGAGAAAATTTCTTATCCAATGGAAATGGATTAGGGAAATTTTGAATGCATTAAGTGTGATAAAATCCAAGTTGAAACTATGAGCCTGTTAGAGAGTGAGTATGGTGATATTTTACCCCTTGAACCTAACTGAAACTTCTAACCCTAAAATTTGGACCATGTGACCTCTGAAAATTGTTAATAAATGAAAAGTATGTTCTAGTAATTTTAGACTTGTTTCGGAACCTGATAGTGTCAACTGTTTTCTTGCAACTGGGTTGTAGACACTTCTAATAAAAAAAATTATTCCATAATTTTCCTAACTAACCCTAGGTTGTTTCTTGGGTCTCAAGTGGGTTGTTTTAATTGGCATCACAGTTGCAAAAATAATAGCCAAACATAATATTTCTAATGGGTTGTGGTTTTTTCTTAGAATCCACTAAGGTAATGTTGATGTAATATATTTCTCTTTCTTTGTTGATATCATCATGTTTTGCAAGAAAACATTCCAAAATTGCTCGATATAAAGAAATGTATTGAAACAATAATATATTAGGGATAAGTGGCATAATAACTAGGGGATTGGCTAAATATTCCTTTATTGCATCAAAATCCCTTTAACAATTATCATTCAATTCAATTTTATGTTTTATTTTAGTGTTATTGAAAATAGTTCACTTTGATCCACTAAGCGAGCAAAAAATCTTCTAATAGCTTGATTTTTTCCTTGTAAACTTCATATTTCCTTAATATAATTAGGAGGAGACATTTAAAAAATTGATTGTTTTCAATCCCTTATATACCTCTCCCATAAATAATGAGATCCATTTCTATGCCTCTCCACTAGAAATGGTGAAAGAGGGACTATACATGGACACATTTTTCTCTTTTTTGAGATCTTTCCAGGATGTCATCTACATAGTCTTCTAGAATAATATAAGCATGTAATATATGATTTATGAATCTCATATATAGCTTATGAATTTTTAAGTTTGAAAGGAACATCCACAAATAAAAATCTACCCCAAGCAATTATGAATGTAATCTTATGTTGGTCATTATGATTGATCTTGTTTTAGTTGTAACTAAAAAACCCATCCATAAAGGAAAGCATCCCATGCCCAATGTTAGAATCAAAATTCATATCAATATTGGACAGTGAAATTCATCATTGGGACATGTTTTTTTAATGTCGAGAAATTCTATAAATATTTGAACTCCCTCAGATTGGCCTGCCATTTGGGACAATGTTGAAAATTCAATTAGAGTAATCAATAGGTCAAATGAAACCAATGCCAAAATAACTTTTAGATTTTCTTATCGACCAATAAAGCCACTTTAGGATAAATCTTTCTAATATTTTTCTTTACTGATCTAGCATTGGGAAGCATGTGTAGGTTATGTTCAATGGAAACCCCTCTAGCATATATACATAGGATTGTGTAAAAATATCTGGATATTTAATCAATAGTTCATTGTCTGTAATGTCCCTAAATAGACATATTTGACCCCAAATAGATTTAAGGCCAATCCCAAACCCCCAAATACAATTTATAAAAGATGCAACAATTTATTTACATGTAGATCTGAATTTAATATGAAAAGTGTGACTAGGGTAAAGTGGGAAACCCAAAAAAATTAGCCAATAAAATATAACTTCTCCACTCTAATCTAATCTACCAATTTTATAAAGCCAAAATATGAAAGAACATACATATTTTGATGCACAAGAAGGCTTAAATTAATTTATTTTGAAACCCCAATCTGCAGAAAATCAAGGCAACTTCAAAATTTCATAACTCACTCAAAAATGCTCCGATCCACACAAATACACCATGCACAAATTAAGAAAAATAGGGAGAACACAATGATGTTACTCATTCATGCAAATGACCAACACAATTTCCCTAAATATCCAAAACAACAATTCTCCCTTAGGGCTTTAGGCTGGAAAAAATCATTAAAACATGATTTATTAACAATAATCCATATCAGATCAAAACCTCTTTAAATACCTCAAGAAGTATCCTAGAAATGGGTCATATAATATGATAGAAGGCTGGAAAACACAGCTACAAATTTTCTTCAAACCAATGATCCAAAAATCTGCAAAAACTCATTTATTCACTGCTGGAATAAATTGAAATATCCTTGCAAGTACAATGGAATCCCATGTGTAGAAATCCCTCACACATTCTTGGGGTTTTCGTCCACAAGAGAGTACTCCTAACGGTTTATGTCCTTAGAAATAATTTCGACAAAGCTAAAAGCTTCAATTAAAAATTAGAATTTAGAAGATGATCAATGTGTCTTCTCTAAGCAATTTTCATTGCTTAAATAGAAGAATTGGGCCTAGTGGCCACCTTCAACAACCAATAATATTTTCCTTCTTCATTAAATGCTTTCACCAACCACTTTTCTTCTCTAGGCTGAGTTGCATTTTCTTAGAAGGAATAACTTTTGCCTTATTAACCTTTTGCCTTTTTTTATGCTCTTTTGCCTCCTTAGCGCAAGTCGCACTTTTCTAGAAATAAACAATTTTAGCTAAGTGCTTTTATTATTTGGTTCACTTTTATATTTTTTAAGTTAATAATAATTTATTATAAGTGCATGTGATATTTTATTTTTCACTTTATAATAAAATATTAAAACTTGATTCGTCCTTATTTTCTTCCCTTAGCCGTTGGGTAGACAAAATAGGTGAAGGGCCTTTGATTGGGAAGGGGATATTACATTGTCTTCCTTTTTCCCATTTGGACTTATGAAGGAACTTACTTCAACATCTTTGGGTACCTCAATGATACTGATGTTGATATTAATTGTATCTAGGTTTAAATTTTTTTATTTATCTTATACAAATGCCATAGTAGGTAAGGTTTATACATGTTATATGCTTCTCTAAATTGTTGGATTGCATTTTTGGCATGGGGATGATTTAATAATAAATAGATTGTTTGATTTATAACTTTAATAAATTTGTTTTTACTCAATATGTTTGTCTTAAATGCAATAATGCACATATATATTTATTTACAATCTTAAATTCAACATTTATATCAACAACAGGAGGGAAAAGGTAATAAATAAGGGCCAATAAGAACATGAAATCTAGAAAAGAGGAGAATATGTCTATATGTATGATAGAAAAATATATTTCAATGTATCTCATAATTTTGAGTAGTATCTAGATTTAATCTCAATGTGTCTTGTGATGTGACTAAGTAGAATATGTTGTGTACCACCATGTGATTACTTCCAGATGAAGAAGTGAGAAAATGCCTAGCAGGCCTAGATATTGGAGATAATATAAGTGGAAAATATACCCCCCTTTGAGGGGTGGAATGATTTTGTGAATCACATTTTTCAAAGCAAAGGGATTACCCACATTATATGTATGATATAAAAATAACGCTTTAATGTAAACATAGTAAAATATCATCGTGAAAACATGTAAGAAATACATTTACTCGTATGCATATATGATTATAAGCAATGTAACGTAATCGATGTAATCTAAGGAGAATAATTCTCTATATTATTGAGATGTATACATGGAATGTAATTGTAAAGTAGGATTATGTTGTAAGTGGCCCATATATAACAATGTAACAACACATACAAGGGCCCTTGTTCCATATCAATTCAAGAAATAGATCATGGAAATGTAAGGAAGGACACGAAGACATCCACGTGATATGAATAATGGAAAATAAGACACTTAGGGGCATGTGTTGACACAAAGTGAAGTAAAATCCATTTGAAATAATAAGAACAATAAATGAAAAGACACAAAGGAAACATCAAAAGGAAAGCACCCTAAAATAATTTCAGATAAACCATTCAGAAAAGAAAAGCGCAATCTTGATATCAAGCAATTGGAAAAACCAACCAAGAACAACTAAAGCCAAATGGAAAAAGAAATGTGTAAAATAAATTGAAGTATAGCAAATAAATGACCAGTCAATTAAAAACTAGGTAAAGTAGCAAAGAAGACCTTGAAATTTGGAATCAAACATAGAATCTACCATTTCAACTTAAATTTGTGGGTAAGTGCATGGAAATGGGGGTCCAAAAGGGGGAAAAAAAGGGACACATTTTTCCTAAAATCAACGAAACTTGAACTTCATCTAATAATTCGGCATGCATATGCTCAAAATTTGACAAAGTGATAAGAATAAGTAGCGTAGAGCTCATAATCTAGTTTCTAAAGTCCTATTTTTTTCAAAAATGGTGGAGATTAAGAGGGTCAAATGTGGTGTGCACACAAAGTATCTCTATTTTTGTGTCAAAAAATAAGAACCTATTGTGTGTGTGCCCCCCATTTTGAGTTTTAAAAATTATTTTTCAAATCCTTTCACTAGAAAGTTAGGTAATTCCATGTATGAGGTCCCACTAATTTTTCATAATTTTTGGTTGAATATATAATTTTTTAATAATTTTCAAAGTGCAGACATCTCGAAAAATATTTGTGTGGACACCCCTGTAAATTTGAGAAAATAGTCAGTTTTTTATTTTAATGTGTGTAGAATGGAGTTTAGAAGAGGTTTTTTTTTTTTAAATGGATGCAAAAATCATAAATTGTGTATAGAAACGTATGCATACATTTTGACAAGAAAAGAAGGCAACAGTAAAAGAAATTAAGGATGAAATCCTTAAACTAATCAAATTTTAAATAGAAGCATATCGTCACCAAGGTAAAACCGAGCTTGACATCGTAGTATAATGTTTTTTGGAATATTATGTTATAACACATGTAATATCGGGGCGTACATGTGACATTTTGATGTTTTTTTGTAAATCATAGATTTATTCACGGATTACACAGTCCAAACCATAGGGTAGGATATCCAAAGCAAATCCTAGCCTGTGGATTGGGATTCCCAAACCCATAGAAGGTGAAATGTGAGCGCATTATAACGCGCTCATGTTATGTCCTGAACTAATATCCAAACGTATAAAAAACAAAAGGAATCTGCAAATTTGGTCCCACTGGTCACGGGTTGTCTAAAAACTATTGCATATTCCTGCACCTTTTGATACTTATTGACAATTGTGATTATTTTTTCTTATATAGATATTGTTTTGTGAATTATTTAAGCATTTTTTGAGATATGAGTGTGTTTTTATTGTTTTTTATATTCCTAACACTTAATTTACTTTTTTTTCAATTATCTTGTGGTGATAAAGATATTTGAGAATTACGGGGAGGAGACCATGAAATCAAATGCTCGAGCAATTGGAAAAACAAAGGGAACAAATGAAAAAAGGGCATGAAAAAAATAAGTTGAACATATCTTTACCATAGATTGAAGATGATTCTAAAGGCAATATATCATCCTACAAATCCAAGAAATAAGATTAAAAAGAAAAATAAAACAAAGGAGTGAGTACAAAAAATCCATGAAAAAAATAAATCAACGTATGGAGATGAAGGTATGGTCATCTCTTCCAAATAAAATTGATGGTGAAAGATATCTTGAAACACCAATTGAGTCAATAAATAATGAATATTCAATTAATAACATAGATGTTACACCAAATGACCAACCTATTGAAAACACACACTCTTTACTAAATTATGAAGATGAATGACAAATACAAAATGAACAATGTTTAGACGATATTCAACAATCATTTCCATTGAAATCATTGATTAAATTTTTTTGGGAAAACACCCAAACTTTTACTTGAGATTTATGAAAATATTTTAAATCCAATGACTAATAAGATTTGTCAACGCACTAATAAAAGAAAAGCTAATTAGATATGGAAAACATATTTTAATGACTTAAATGAAACATGTAGATGTCAATTATTTGTTGAAATGATGAAAAATATTAATTATAGACCTACAATGAAAGCCCTTGGTCTAAGAACATCTAAGACCAACAGTGAAAAATCTATTGTAAAAAATCTAATGAATGCATACCAATCAGTAGGTTCAACCTCACATACCAAAGATAGTAATGTTACTCGACGTGTTATTACATCGACTATAATAATTAAAGCAACAAAAAAATCTTGTTTAATTACAAAAACAAGTAGTGCACTAAAAACAAATAGGAAAACACTATATAAATCTCTCGAGCATTGTGAAATAATTAAAGATACAAATAACAATGAATTATGAGCATTCTCTAGTAGACTGCCATGAAAAGACAAAGACATAGTTGATGAGTTAAAATCAAACTTTTTATAATTTTGGAAAAATAATATAAGGGTTTCACCTAATGAAAAAGGTGTTTTAAAAAGAAGAATTGGTTATGGAAACCATGAATCACATCCTAAACATTTATTGGATATGACATGTAAACACAATTTTTTAATAATTTTAAAGAGACTCGTCCCGAAATACAAATTAGTCAAAGTTTGAAATGTCAGAACCTTTTTATGTCGAAATAAATCACTCACGAGTTACATCTTGTTGTAAGATCCATATTGAATTTGCTATGCATTATGATATTTTCCAGTATATATATGTTAATTTGGATACTTAGAATATTTTGCAGGAGTGTATGATCAATGTTCCACCTAAATCGAAAAAAGAGATTTCATCTCAAGCATTTTCTGTACAAGAGAAGAAGGACAATTTTTTTATAAGAAATCATGTTTAGAAGGAACTTGCAATAGTTGTGGTGGTTTGCAATGTTTACAAAGATGTATACACACAGAAAATAAACATGTAATCAGAAATGACCTAGTTAGTTTTGGAAAATACAAGTCAGTGGCATACACTTCAATATATGGTAATGAAGCCAAGAGGTGTGAATTAGTGAGTAAAGAAATAAGTGTATCAAATTTTATCACTGTATTTCAAGAGAAGTTAGTGTATGAGTATGCACGACATACACATAGAGCTCGATGGTTAGATGACCAATTCAAGTTATGTAAGGTCATATTTCCTCTTGGTACCAATGTTTCAGTTGTTGGTTTTGCAGAGAACTATACTCTACAACCACAAAATGAAGTGCAATCACAATACTACAACTTTATTCATGTTTCCATATTTGTACATATAGTATTCACTCATGCTCTCGACAGTACAAGGGAAGAGAAATATTTTGAGGGAGTACCATTTCTATATTAGTGATGATCGTGGACATTAATCAGAGTTTTTGCAAGGTTGTTTCGATATCTTCTATGTAAATTGAATAACATAAACATCATATTTGATAAACACATCATATGGTCAAATAATTGTACATCACAATTCAAGAATGCACGAATGTTCTATTGGTTGAGTAGGATGCATAGGATAAGTGGTGTTCAACATTTTTGGAATTTCACTGAGGTCGGACATGGAAAAGGAGAACATGATGGTGCATGAGCATGTGTTAAAATATCCCCAACAAGAGAAGAATTGAAATACAAAGATGGTTCCAAGTTGATCGATGTAAAATCCATCGTGGAATGGTGTAACTCAACAATGGGTCCAGGAAATGAGTGTAATTTTATAGTTTGTAGGTTTTTTTGGTTGGTAGAAGAAGCTAATTTTGCAAAATATGAAGATTGTTGTACACTAACGGGATCTAGTGAGTTGCACTCTTTTAGAAGTTCAAATGCAGGTTCATGGACTATTTATACAAGGAAAATGGAATGATTTTTCTCTTCATGGACGTATTCATTTTGGAATGAATGTGAGTCAAAAGAGTGGGTTGATGAATGGTGTTATAGACAATTATATCCACTCGATGCCTATCAACCTACACGAGCTCTACAACTGACAATGAGTGAAGCATCAATTGAATTGGACCATATATCAAATCTAGTGCAACCAGACATTATATATTTACATTATTTTGTAAAACTTTATAGTTTTTCCCATGTTATATAACTTATTAATGAATCAATTATATTGAAACTAACAATTTTTTGTACAATGTGACGTAGGTCATGTTTATGTGGTTGTTGCAGAAGAAAATAATAAAGAAGGAACATCTTATTATTTGTGTCATTGTATTGAGGAAAAAAATAAATTGATAGCCCCAATCATAGATGGAGAAGGCCTAGAATATCCTACGGGGTTTGTGGTTATTACTGGAACATGGCTAAGAAGATACCCAATGAAGAAATCCAATTTGAGGTTATTTGAGGAATTTGAAACTCATAGAAATATTCTTCATTATTCTCACCTAGTTGTTGCATCTAATGTTCAATTGATTAAATATTGAGGTAGACCGCGCAATAAGGTCTTGTGGAAAGTTCTTGAGTCTGACCATGAAGCGATACTTGACACCCTAAAAATTAGATCAGACCCAGATGGTTTACTGGATTAAATTTTTACAAATGAAGATACAAAAAATTGCCTTTAAGTCTTCCAAGTGGCTTACTTTCTCAAGTCAAAGTTATGTTCACTTAAGATTAGATATACATATACATGAATTTAATTTGAATATTTACATTAATGATTTTTATTTTTAAATTGTGTAGGTTTTAAAATTCTATTTATTTTTTTAGTAACATGTTTATGTAAGTTAGTGGTGCCAAAAAAGCTTCCATCTTCACGTGGTTGGCACTGTTAGTAGAGAATTTATTATTCTCAAAGCTAAGGAAAATTAAATATTGGAAACAAACAATATGAAGAAATTATCATTTCACCACTTATATTATATGAAAAATATCTTCTTTAAATTCTCATTTCACAACATATATTGTATGAACAATATCTTCTTAACATGTTTCCTAGTACTTGTTTCAAATCAAAGGATTTTGTGTACAGAAATGAATCCTTTCCTAGCATTGACTAGGCCACCCTGATGCAACGGAATAGGCGACACGGTCCAGTTTGAGTCAGTGTAAGGTTTTCTAACGTAATATTTTACAAACAAAATCTCGTGGCACCGAAACGACTATACCAACATGTTGGGGTGGCCAGGTAAACTCTAGTGGATGCTTCATTTTTGTGTTAGATGATGTCGTTACTTCTGGGATACTTTGTCCAGGCGTAGTCCCTTAAGAGCCCTGAGACCAAAAAAGGCTATAAGTTTTCCTGGTGATTTCTCGATCTCTGTGGCACCTAGAGAGGTATCGTTTGATCTTACACCTCGGTGTCGAAACCATCTACAAATTTTTGTATCAGTTTACTCCATCTCCATTTGGTCCTCTCATGGTCCTATTGTTTGAAAAAGTGCCAAATAGTCCAGTTTGAGTCAGTGTAAGATTATCCAACACATTATTTTGCAAACAGAAGCTCGTGGCACCGAAAATATGGCGCCAACACATATGGGTGGCCTATTAATTTCTCTTGGAGGATTTTTTTTGGTATCAGACAATTTCGTTGCTTTCAAGCTACTTGGTTCAAGCGTAGTCCCTTAAGAGCCTTGAGACCAAAAATGGCTATAACTTTTACGGGTGATATCTCAATCTCGGTGGCACCTGGAAAGGTCTCGTCTGATCTTATACCTCCGCGTCGGGAACCTCTAAAAAATTATGTCATAGTTTACTCCATCTCGATTTGGTTCTCTCGTTGTACTATTGTTTGCAATCGTGCGAAATGTTGTTGTTTGAGTTAGTGTAAGGTTGTCCAATGCATTATTTTACAAACGGAAGCTTGTGGAACCAAACCAAATACGTCTACACATCAGGGTGGATAGGTAAACACTATTGGATTCTTCTATTCAGTTCCATATGGTGCCGTTGCTTTTGGGCTACTTCATCCAAGCGTAGTCCCTTAAGAGCCCTGATACCAAAAAAGGCTATAAGTTTGTTGGGTGATATATTGGTCTCAGTGGCACCTAAAGAGGTCTCATATGATCCTACACCTTTGCATTGGGACCCTCTACAAAATCATGTCTCGGTTTTCTCCATCTCCATTCGGTCCTCTCGTTGTCATATTGTTTGCAAAAGTGCCAAATAGTCCAATTTGTGTCAGTGTAAGGTTGTCCAACGTATTATTTTACAAATGGAATCTCATGGCATCGAACCAAATGCACTAACATGTTAGGGTGGCCAGTTAAAATCTATTGGATGCTTAATTTCATTATTGGACGATGTCATTGCTTCTGGGCTACTTCGTGCGAGTGTAGTCCCTTAAGAGCCCCAAGACCAAAAAGGCTATAAGTTCATCGGGTGATATCTTGGTCTCCGTGGCACCTAGAGAGGTCTCATCTAATCCAACACCTCCACATTGGGAACCTATACAAAATCCTATCTCGATTTTCTCCATCTGCATTCAGTTCCCTCATTGTCCTATTGTTTGCAAAATTGCCAAATAGTCCAGTTTAAGTTAGTGTAAGGTTGTCTAACGTATTATTTTACAAACGAAATCTCGAGGCACCAAACCAAATGTGCCAACATGTCAGCATGGAAAGGTAAACACTATTGGATGCTTCTTATTTTTTCTGGAGGGTGTCATTGCTTCTAGGTTACTTCATCCGGACGTAGTCCCTTAAGAGCCCTGAGACCAAAAATGGCTATAAGTTTACTAGGTGATTTCTCGATCTCTGTGGCACCTGGAGAGGTCTTGTCTAATCCTACACATCCATGTTGAGACCCTCTACAAAATTATTTATCATTTTATTCCATCTCCATTCACTCCTCTCGCTGTCATATTATTTGCAAAAGCGCCAAATAGTCCAGTTTGAGTTAGTGTAAGGTTCTCCAATGCATTATTTTGCAAACGAAAGCTCATGGCACCAAAACGACTATGCCAACACGTCAAGGTGACTAGTAAAACACTATTGGATGCTTCTTTTTGGTGTCATATGGTGTCATTTCTTCTAGGCTACTTCATCTGGGTGTAGTCCCTTAAGAACCCTGAGACCAAAAAAGGTTATAACTTTGACAGGTCATATCTTAGTCTCCGTGGCACCTGGAAAGGTCTAGTCTGATCTTAAACCTCCGTGTCGGGACCCTCTATGAAATTTTGTCACGGTTTACTCCATATATATTCGGTTCTCTCATTGTCCTATTGTTTGTAACTACATCAAATAGTTTAGTTTGAGCCTTACAAGTGTTGACTGATAAATAAATAGAGGGTTGTATTATATATTGCATGGTGATGCCTACTAATCTCTAGAAACAATGCTTGTTAGTATTTTTTGTGTTGGCCTACGTCAAAGGATATTCAAAGGATATCACAAAATTTTGAAGTAATTATTTGGGATCGTCGCAATTGACCAAGGAAATAAGCTATTAGATTTCATTTGGACATTTATCTGAGGCTCCATACAAGTTATTTATGAGATCGAGATTATTTTGTTTTAGAAACCATTAAGGAACAACATTGACTCATTCCTACATCCTTAATGATGATTAGAAGCTGATTTTGGATAATATGAATACAAGAACCAACTAGTGGACTCTCCCTCTCCCTCTCTCTCTCTCTAAATTTGGTGGAAGAAAAATAAAGAGAACAAGTACTTTAGCATTCCCAATGTGCTTTAGTGATTGATACTTCACCTAACTTGAATTTTCCACATAGACAGTTAGATAGTGCTCTTTTGTCATGAGCCCACCTCTCTCTCTCTCTCTCTCTCTCTCTCTCTCTCTCACTCACACAGACACACACAATTAATGTAATATTGTGTTGTCTCACGTTACATATGTTTCATTTGAATTATTGAAATTACAGGAACTGGATGACATTGATATTGACATTATATTATAATAATTGATGGCATTGAATGATTATAGTACAATGGAAAATTTATAAATTAGCTACACATATATTTTAATTCCCATGTTTAAAACATAAAAAATTAACACTAATAATACATATTAACATAACATACATGTGCTATCATATTAATATGGACTTAGATACATGTATAAAGCATGTTTCATCCATTGTACAAGTTTTAAAACATTTTTTCTCATATATTATATTGATTCAAAAATGCTTGATAGCATACAAAATTTGATCAAAATCAATGTCTTAACAAAGACATGTAAGCATATACAATGATATACATCGAAAAAATATCAATCTACACTAATATGCCACGAAGACAGACAACAAAATGTGTACATCTAAGCTATGGGGTATCATCAAATGATATAGTTCTCTTTGCCCACCGGGAAGATGACTCAGGCGCATCATTGGAACGTCCCCTACTCTGTTTAGACCTTCTACGCTCAAAGGATTCTTGTAGATCTATATGTTAATAAAAATAAACAACATACCCATCAGTATACAATTAGCAACATATAAAACGACACTACTTAAAAATAAATACTTACTACAATCTAATGATCACTAGCAATCATCCTGTGTCTCTCAAGATCATCACCAACATCAGTATGAGGTGCACACACTAGTGTAGTCAACTCCTCTTGTTGGCAATCATGATGACGAAAATTAGAATACACATGAATGTTATTTAGTTATACTAAATGATGTTATTTAATAAAATCTCTTCATTATGAAAATCAATTTACAAGTGCATACATGTGTAAGAGGCATGGCATAATCTATGCCCATAGAAACTCCAAAATCTAAAGAGCGTTAAATCTCATCAGGAGACTGCAATGATGTCATCAACTAAAATAATGATAAAATTCACATTAGTAAATTCATATGTTAACTATAGTACATTCTCTTCATGTATATATGATGAATAAAAATAATTATAAAACACACATTAGTGAATTCACCAACATGTGAGCTCGTATTGACATTCACCTGTTCAACATCAAAATGTAATTTTAGGATAACATCTCTATACATGGAAAACAAAATAACACAATAAATTTAGTAATTTTTTACCAATTTACACCTAAGGGGATGAAGTGCCCACAAACAAATGTGAAGTAGTGGAATGTGATACAGGATGCATAGTTTAGCCCTGTAATTTTATAAAAACACACATGATTAATTTTCATTCACAATTGATTAACATTCTAAATTATAATATTTTGTAATTTGTGTGTGTGTAGCTCATTTCCATGTAAAATTACCTGCTAGTCAATACCAAAGGCCGCATGCAATATATCATCTGTGATGATGATATTATCTAAAACTTAATCACGATGAGCCTTCTCCAGTCAAACACTCCACTTAGCCCGTGGAGTTGTCTCGTGAGGATTTGAAGCTTCCACGTCAACCACTTAGGTCCCTCTACTCCCACAAGCATGAAATTATATGGTATATGATGCCTTCTTCCTAGAAGGACCAAGCTCATCAGTCTGGGAGAGACGAGTGCCATGCTGAAGCATTGACTGTGTCAATGATCTAATAGAACCAAGGGTCAGAACCTCCACAGTCTCCTTCACAATAGTAGGGAATGAAGTATGATGAACAAGTGGGTGAGAAATGGGTCTAGTTGACATGTTCTGGAACCATTGTGCTCCCTCTTTATCCTGTGCAGAGCCCTTGCCTTTTCCCTAAAAATATTGAATGTCATAATAGTTAGGTATTTAATTGAGGACGAACTCGCAATAGAATTTCCTCAAGAAATATTGTGGCACCTCAAAATTAATGCAATGTGGTTGGTCAAAAACCATCCACCACCTATCCCAAAAATTAATTTTTATCCCCTCATGATTACACAAGTGGATGGGGAATATTTTGCAATCCAATCGTAATGGTGCATTTGTTTTAGGATCAGTGAATAAAGCACACAATTTGTAATTTGTTATTTTTTCTTCTTCACTACTTCATACGACAACTTGTCGACATAAAAATTATGACGGTTGTTAAAATCTCCCATGTTTTAATTTTTCCAACCACAGTGTCAATATTAGATACCAATGATCCTAAATATGTAGCTAGGTTTTGACGATGTGCATTTGTGGCATTAGGGTTTCTTAATGTTTCTATCAAACCCTCAATTTGAGATTTATTATTTTCAATCTCCCCCAAAATTTGTTGTTGGGTATAAGGAGGATGTTGTGCCATAGAAGGGGGTGTTTTAGGGATGTTTTCTTCTTCATCTTGGTGTGAAGGTGAATGTGGGGTTTGAATAGAAGATATAGAAACATCTGAAAATGAAAATAAATAACAACTAAAAAACTATTCAAAAAAATAGATTAATAAGGAAAATAAACCTAAAATAAAATATAACTGACTTTCTGAGCTTTCCACCATTTCCGATTCAAGGTGCCACAAAGAATCAATGCCATGAAACGCATTCATATTTTTTGTGTTTGCATTTTTCCCCCTTATGTTTTTTTATTTTTTGCAAAGTGAATGGGCCTCAGGTTTCGACTGTATTTTTTATCAGTCAATACGCGAGTGTGTTATAACTCGCTCACATTATAAAGTGACCCTAAATTTTCTCTGTCGTGTTATAATGCGACCAAGCCATAACACAAGTGCGTTATGGCCAAAATGGCCAAAAACGGATTTGTGTTCACTTTTTGGCCCCCCATCTTTGTGCACTTACCCTTGTATTTTTATTTTTTATCCATATTATTTGTATTGGTGTTTTCCTTATTTTCTTTTAACAACTTATTTCCCACTTGAAATGCTCTTGATTTAATCATCTTAAGATAAGATTCTTCTAAGTCGATTATGGTAAAATATTATATGTTGAGTAGCATGAATCTATGTCTCATGCAACCTTTATAACTAATGTAATATCTTCTCTATAGTTGTCATTAGTAATATCTTTAAGGACACTCATGGAAGGAATCTCAAGCTTGAAGGGTAGTACCATTTTTTCCCATAAACTAGTCACCCCATGGTTATGCATGCACTTGTAGAGTGTGTCCATAAGGTGCAACATATTTGGTTATGCCTTTCAATTCTATGTTTTTTAGTGTCTTGGATAAAATATTCACATGTCTTGTTGGAGGCTTATAATTGGTCATTCCATTGTGGATAATAATGAGCTAAAAATGAATGTTTTATCTTGTATTTGTTACAAAAAATTAACCATATCATTCTTGAAATATAAACCATTATTGGTAAATGGAATATGGTTAACCAAATCTAGAAATAATATGTCATGAGGAATCTACAAATATCCTCACCTATGGTGGTCTATAAGGGTGAAAGTTTCATCTAAGTTTTGAAATATTCACTATTTGTGATAGTAAAATTTTGGGCTTCTAGAGATAGGTTTGGTTAATCTTTCCAATTAAGTCAAATCCCCTTAAGGAAAACGGTCATGGAAAAACAATATATCGCAACTCTAAAGATGGGGCATGAATAAGGTTTTTATATCTTTGACATTCATCACACTTTGCATATGCATGACAATCTTGTTACGTCATGTTCCAATAATAACCCATTATTTGCAATTTATATGATATGATTTTCCCACTAAAATGTATGTCACACTTATTGTCGTGTAATTCTTGTAATGTGATACGGACTTCATCGTGTCCAAAAAATCAATAATTTCCCATCAAAGGACTTTTTGAAGAGCTTATCATCTCTATCCATAACATATGTAAGAGTGTCTCTATGGAATTTTATCATTTTATTTATCAATAACTATGTAGGAAATATATGTCGTATAAATAGTTATACATGTGTATCATTCTGGATTACCCATACCACTATCTAATGTCAATAATAATGGGGAGTCTTAAGATATTGATATCAGTAGTATGTTTTGCCAATATCTTTATGGTCATTATAGCATAGTCATTTGTGATATCAATAGACACTAAGAAGGTTGCAATACCCATAGAATTTGCATGTCAGTTATGTCTTAGGAATACTATCAATATAAAACTTGTCAATTTGATCTATCAAATTGTTTATTACATTATGACCTATAGAATCAATTTACCTTTTTTTTATAATCACATGTGACTTGGTTAACCATGTGTGTCTCCATATACTTTCATATATTTAACATGTGTTGAAATGATTCTTGCAATCAACACCTCATATTTAATGATATTGTTAGTACCCATAAACCTTAATCTATAAGCTAGTGGCAATATCTCCCTTGGATGCAATCAATACAATCCAAACCTCGACACATGAAGCTCATACATAAATGTGTCATCATTACATGTGTGTTCTAATAGGGGAGCCTCATCTAATTGATCCACATGACTTTCCATTTAACCAAATTTTGTGATAAAAACTTAATGTCAAACTCAATTAGCAACATTACCCGCTTAGCCATTCTTCCTAATAAATCTGGCTTTTATATTGTGTAGCTCAAAGGATCTACCTTGGAACAATATATGTTTCATTATTGGGTGTATAGTTTCTAACGTTTTGTGTTGTAAAAACAATAGCCAACATAATTTTTCTATTGAGTTGCGATTGTTTCTCAGAATCCACTAAGGTAATGTTGATATAATATATTACTCTTTCTTTTTTGTCATCATCATGTTGCATAAGAAAACATCCCAAAGTTTCTCGATAGAAATAAATGTATTGAAATAATAATATATTAGGGATAAGTGGCATAACAACTAGGGGATTGGATAGATATTTCTTTATTGCATCAAACTCCCTTTAAAAATTGACATCTAATTCAATTTGATGTTTTAGTTTAGTGCTATTGAAAATAGTTCATTTTGATACACTAAGTGAGCAACAAATCTTCTAATATCTTAATTTTTTCCTTGTAAACTTCGTAGTTACTTAAGATATTGTTATCCCAAACAAACCCCCCACCTAATTTGGATAACTTTCCCTTGTTATCTAAATAAGATCCCTTTCTTATTTAGATCACATGATCAAAACATGCAGGGTAGGTCATGCCATAGATGGGTAGAAAAAATGCCTAGCAGTCGCTAACCTACAAAAATCCTACCTGTTGCTAACCTTCAGAACAGGGGTAAGAAAAAATCCTAATGGTCGCTAACCTCAAAAATAGGGGTAGAAAAAATCCTAGCAGTCACAACCCCCAGAACAATGAGAAATTAGGTAGAAAATTTGGGCCTAGCGGTCGTTATCCCTATAAAAAGTGTAAAGCCGCTCGATATAAGGAAATGAAGTCGTGCACAAGTTACGTAAATCAAATACCAAAATGAGAAAGAATAGAAGCGATAGTTGTGCACTTCATCAAGCAAGTGAGAAATTTGTGAAGGTCCGTACGATAGAGGAAAATCAGAAAGCTTTAGTGCGCCCCAAGGACACATCATGAATTATTTAGACAAGTTTTTTAAGAGGAAGCAGGAATCTATTTTTAACACAAATCGCTCAAGATGATGCATGGAAAAGTTAAAAATAGATCAAAGCATGTAGGAGTGAAAAAAGATATTTTTCTTCTATTTTTGGAAGTACGGTCCTATTTTTAATGCAGATCATATTTAAATCAAACTAAGAAAGCTATTTTTACAGAAAGAACAAGGTGCACATGTTTTTTCCTATTTTAAGAAGTTATACTTGCATGTATGAGCTCTCCTTCTTCCTCTCCCTCTCTCTCAGATTTTATATTAAAGCTTCAGAACACATTGAATTTTTTTTTTGGTTTCTTCATTCATTTTTCTGGATCAATTCATCCTTTCTAAGTGAGAAAGCAAGGGCCATGAGTGATTTTCTGTGTTTATTCCACCTCCTAGATAAATAAAGGAGCTACTTTTACCTTCCTACAATATGTATCTAGTGCATACTCCGTTTTAGACTTATTTAATACTGTGATACATGCTTATCCTTATTTTATTAGTTTAATATCTCATGCCTTTATGCAATCTTGTGTCAATTTGTAGGTCATAGATTTTGTTTAACAAGTTGTTTGCTCTCCTTCTTCCTCTCCCTCTCTCTCAGATTTTATATTAAAGCTTCAGAACACATTGTCCCCTTTTCCTTGGTTGGTTTTCGTAGAGTAGATTTATCCTTAGGAGATAGAATTATTTTAGGTGTTACATTAGGGGAACCAACCCTATCTGGAGACTTTATCTAACATATAGGTCACTCACAACCTAGGATTGTTTCCTTTTTTCAATTAAAAGGAGAGTTATCACACAATTATCCAATGGTGCATTTTAAAGTGACAACAATTTCTGGCACACCCGGTGGGACCTTTGTTAAAATTGTTATTATCTTCTAAGCATCCCATAGCGTAAACTCCATCCACTTTTTGGTCTCCAACTAGCACTCCCAATGGGAGAAGAGAAAATTTTCTAAAGAAGTTGATGTTGTTATTGGAAAAATCAATCTTTCAGACAAAAATACTCAACATCTAGCAACTCTATTGTCTCAAAAAACCCATTTTCTCAGTTAGTAGACTAGTTCCTTCATCTTTCCATCCCTTTTTATGAGGTTGTGCAATCATGAATTCATTCCCTCATTGGAATTCCTAGTTCCAAGAGCATTATTATTTTCCTCTACCTCCTTTTTCCTAAAATCCTCCTCCATATTAGTATTATAATCCTTATCATAATGAATATGCTCATGATCCAAACTTTACTAATTTCCATATGGTTATCCTACTAATCATGGTGTTTTTCAGGAGCATGAATATGTAGATTATGAAAACAATTCCATGCCTAAAGATGATTGTGAAGAAAAATTCAGAAGATGGAGAAAATATTACAAGTTGTTAAGGAGCGGATAAAAATAATGTATGCTAAACAACATGGTGTTAGGCATCCATGTCCATGGGGAGGTCCTATACCTAGTTGGTTTGGTCCATAACAGATACTTGAGGTAATGAGTGAATCTCTCGCTCAAATGGTTGATTTTATTGAATCATTTCAGGCATTAGAGGCTAATGAATCTAAGGTTGAGTAACCATTTCAATGGGATGCTCCCACATACCTTTCATATCAGTATAGGATGTTTATTCCTTATTCACCTGAACCTCAACCCAAAGTTCAAGTTCCTAACTCTCTTAAAGCCTCTCCTTCACAAGATCTTGCATCTCCCCAATCATTCTTGTATATATCAAAAAGATTAGTTGTGAAAATGTCAGAAAACAATTAAATTTGCTTCTCTAATCTAATCCCTTCAACAATACACCAAATAGAGCAATGGATAGAAAGGAGGAGAGATACAAATACCTACACTTACATACAAGTTGTAAAACTCCTTTGATGTGTTGGATTTTCTCTTGATTGATTGTTGATTTCACTTGCTTTGCTTCATATTTGTGTGGAAAAACTTGGACAACACCTCCCCTTGATTGTGCTTGGATTGCTTGATTGAAAGATGAAGGATTGAATTGATTGCAGGTTGATGGATTGATTGGATGATTGAAGATAAAAGGGATGATTGATGAGACAAATTGACAGATCTTTGTTATGGATTTTCAAGTTCTTCTAACTAGCTCTCATGGAGGAGGAGAACTCAACTTATAGCAGAGGAGTGGGGGATTCAACGGCTAGGATGAAGTCATGTTGGATTTGCATGAAGGGTGGATAATTCATTTGAGGATTGGAGGATTCTAGAGTGGAAGACTCTAGAATTTGAATTCAAGTTTCATGGAGGGAAGAAGCTTCTAGTAAATTAAAAATTCAATAGAAGGAGAAGGTTAGAGATGTTTCTAGAAATAGAAGCCTCTAGATTTGGAGGTGGAGCATGTGATTATGATTAGTGTTAGATTAGATTAATAAAATATGATTAGTGATGTGATTACATGGAAAGGCTAGGTGTAGGGATGTGTAAATTAGGTGGGTAGGTAGATGTAGGAATATTAAATTCCTATAAAATGTTAATAAGGGTTATTAGTGGATAATAGGATATAATAAGGAATTAAAGTTATTAGTTATAAAATAGGATATAATAATGAATTAAGAAGATTAATAATGGAATGATGGTATAAAAGGGTTAAATATGATAAAATGGATTAAATAATAATAATTAATCTTGTGATTAATTATTATAGGGATGATGTTGGGATGTTTGCGGGACAGATTAGTCGTAATTAATCATGTCGACATTTTAGATGTCTATAATCGTAACCATTGCAAAATAAGTTAGAATCCCAACCTATCCCCCTCTTAGATTCACAAATCCATTTTGGAATGAAACTAATCAATAAATTAGTTAGGGAGGGTAGCCCACTAAAGAACCCATCTGAGAAGAAATAAGGCATAATCTAATAAAATGGAGCTTACAGTTTGAGACCAAGAAAATCCCACGGTTGGTTAGGCCTACAATAGAAATGGAGTTTGAGAAGTGAAAGGAAGGGGGAAAAGTTGTAAATCAGCAAGTGGAAGATGATCAGTAAGCAAAGGTTAGACAAATTTTTCTCAAATCTCTTGAGTTACAAAGAAAAGATAATGTTTTGGAAGACTATATGAGTGTTTATAAGGATCATATCAGTAATATTGAGCCTATATCATCTTCTAGTGAAGAAAATGATTCAATAACAATTTTTTATTGGAATGATTCTAATATAGAAGATGAGAATTTGCTAATCATGCAAGAAGAGTTGCCCACAAGTAAAGATCATAATTTAGATCTGGATGAAGATCAATTTCAGGATAAAGATGAAGCCAGGGTTATTAGACAAGGAAATAGATTGGTTAGACCTCCATCATGATGAGGAGGATAATTTTAAGTTATCAAATTTTTTTTATGGATGAGAATAAAAAATAATAATGAGGAAGAAGAAGTAAAACATAGTTTCAGATCAGCTTGCAAATAGTCATACAGAGGAGGAAATCAACAAAGAAATTCAAATTCCAATGGAAATTTCCCCCAAGCATGAGCAATAAAGAGGATAAGGTTTTATCAAACTTAGAATATTCTAATGATGAGGAAAAGCCAATTGAAATTATATGTATTCCACCCCCATAGTCTATCTTCCTCAATAAAGACTCTCTTATTACTAAATCTTCTTTTGATCTTGAGAAAGAGCCAAATATGATGTTGTTTACAAAAGAGATGAAGAAGAAAAAGTTTCAGAGCCTACAAACATCCAATATGATCAGGGAAGTGCCTCAAGTACTCCAAATGATGAAGTTGTACACAAAGAAGAGGGTCATATCAGAAAAATCAATTTATCAACTATGATAAAACCATGTGCCGATCAGGTGTTAAGCCAACTTAGAGGCACATAAGGAGGAGTCATCAATTGTGCTCACTTCAAAGCATGAGAATGAGCTTCAAGTTGCCAAAAATGAGCCCCAACATCTACAAAGAAAGTGTTTAGATCCTATAGATTGTTTTCATTCTCTTCTTGGTTGATATTTTCAACAAATCAAAAGTGCAAACAATGTCTTCACTTTCACCATGTGATCTAGTTGCAAAATTGATCACATGGCCACAATTTTTGAAAAAAGCAAGTTATTTCTCCCTTGACCAGTATGTGGTTTTGTTTAGATTTCATTTCTCTTTGTTTAGATTAGGAGTAGTTTAGGTTTCTTTCTTGCATAATAATTTCTCGTACACTCTGCATGATTCCATTTGGATCATGTATGATTTCCCTAATTTTTGTGATGTTTCCTTCCTTTTTGTTGTCATTGGAGGTTCCCTCCTTTCATTATGTAATGTTCATTGATTGAGAGATTTACATCACTCCTTGTGGTGATCATTTGAATAAGTGTATTGGATGCACAAGTATTGGTTCCTTTTACTTGTTTCAGGATGGAAGGAAGCTTGACCTCAAAAGTGATACTTGAATCTAATCCTAAGCATATTTAATGTCAGAATTAAATAGTATGAGTAGTGTTTAGTCTCATTCTAAGCTCCATAGATAAATTCAAGCAGCTCTAGGTCATTTCTAAGTACAAGTAGTGCTTCATACGGCTCAGGGATAATAAATAACATGTTTCTGATTAGTTTTTCAAAGTTCCAGGCATGAATCGGTGCCCAATGGATTGCAAAAGGCCACTGATCAGAATCTAGCAGGAAGATTACCCCTGGAGGTTGCCAACTGTTATCCCAAATTAATCCCCCGACTAATTTGGAAAACTTCCCCCTATTATCTAAATAGGATCCCTTGTTATTTAGATCGCATGATCAAAACATGTAAGGTAGGTCATGCCACAGAGGGGTAGAAATATTCCTAACAACCGCTAACCTAAAAAATGCCTAGCAGTAACTAACCTTCAGAATAGGGGTAAGAAAATTTCCTAGCAGTCGCTAACCTCCAAAACATGGGTAGGAAAAACTCCTAGCAAACGCTAGCCTCTAGAACATTGAAAAAGTAGGCGGAAAATCTAGTCCTAGCGGTCGATAGCCCTACAAAAAGCATAAAGACACTTGATATAGGGAAATGAAATGGCGCAAAAGTTGCACAAAAGGTGAAATTAAAAGACCAAAATGAGAAAGAGTAGAAGCGATAGTCTCACACTTCATCAAGCAAGTGAGAAATCTTTGAAGGTCCGCACGACAGAGGAAAATCAAAAAGATTCTTCGCGCTCCAAGGACAAATCATGGATTATTTAAAAATTATTTTCAAGAAGAAATAAGAAGTTATTTTTAACACAAATCGCTCATGATGATGCATGAAAAATTTAAATAAAAATATCAAAGCATATAGGAGCAAAAGAAGATATTTTTCTTCTATTTTTGGAAGTACAATCCTACTTTTAATGGAGAACTGATTTAAATCAAACTAAGAAAGCTATTTTTAAAGCAAGAACAGGGCATGCATGTTTTTTCCTATTTTTAGAAGCTAGACTTGCATGTATGAGCTCTCCTTCTTCCTCTCTCTCTCTCTCTCTCTCTCTCTCTCTACTCTCTCTCTCTCTCTCTCTCTCTCTCATATTTTCTATAAAAGCTTCATAACGCATTGTAAAAAACAATTATGGCTTCTTCATTGATTTGTTTGGAGCAATTCAACCATTCTGAGTGAGAAATCAAGGGTCATGAGTGACTTTTTGTGCGTATTCTACCTCTTGAAGCAATAAAGGAGCTTTTTACCTTCCTAAAAAATTTATCTAATGCATACTTTGTTTTAAATTGGTTTTATATTGTGATACATGTTTATTCTTGTGTTATAGATTTAATCTCTCATGTATTTATGCAGTCTCATGTCAATTTGTAGGTCATAGGTTGTGTTTAACATGTTGTTTGCAAGATTTTGTTCTGGAGCCATTTGTTTCCCCTTCTTGTCTTGTGACAATTTGTTCCAAACCCTTATATGAATCACTTTTTCTTTTATTCAATCATTTATAGTTAGTGTATGGTGTGTGTGGCTTCCCTTCTTCATTTGTGCGATCCCAATAAGTCTAAGGTCCTTAAAACATTTTGGCATATCACCATCTTTTTAGGTTTTCCCTGTGTTCCTTTCCACTTTTCCTTAGTTGGTTTTGGTAGAGTAGAGTTAGCCTTAACAGATAGAATTAATTTAGGTGTTACACTAGGGGAACCATCCCTCTCTAGACACTCACTCCAACATATAGGTCAGCCACAACCTAGGATTGTTTCCATATTTTTCAATTGAAAGGAGAGTTATCACACCATTATCCAAGGGTGTATTTCAAAGTGAAAACAAATGCGTAGGAGGAGACATTTCAAAAATTGATTTTTGTCAATCCCCTTATATACCTCTCCTAGAAATAATGAGATCCATTTCTATACCTCTCCACTAGAAATTGTGAAAGAGGGACTATACATGCACAAATTTTCTCTTTTTTGAGATATTTCAAGGATGTCATCTGCATAGTCTTCTAGAGTAATATAAGCATGGGATATCTTGCTTAACAAACCAATCCGTGAAGGAAAGCATCCCATGCCCAATGTTAGAATCAACAATCATATCAATATTGGACGATAAAATTCATCATTGGGACATGTTTTTTTAATGTCATAAAAGTCTGTAAATATTTGAATACCCTCATATTGGCCCGCCATTTGGGACAATGTTGAAAATTCAATTAGAGTAATCAATAGGTCAAATGAAACCAATGCCAAAGTACCTTTTAGATTTTCTCCTTGACCAACAAAGCCAATTTAGGATACATCTTTCTAATATTTTTTCTCCACAGATGTAGCATTGAGAAGAACATGTAGGTTATGTTCAACGGAAAACCCCTCTGGCATTTCTACATAAGACTGTGCAAAAATATCCAGATATTTAGTTAATAGTTCATTGTCTTCCTTTTTCCCATTTGGGCTAATGAAGCATCTTACTTCAACATCTTTGGGTACCTCACTGATAACCAATGTTGATATCAATTGTATCTAGTTTTAAATTTTTCGATCTATCTTCGATAAATGATATAGTAGGTATGTCATCCATGATATACATTGCTAATATCATCATCAATATTATAAAGGTTCAATTTTACCAAAATAGGACATGATTTCTCGATGTAAAAGATAATCTATTCTTATGATGGGTTAAGTCTATATTAGTTTTGAAATATTATGTTATAGGTTCGTCATCAAAAAAAGGTATCAAGAGATAGCATTACACATGGTGCATCATAATATATCAACTTGGGGATATATAACTAGATGTTCCTCTTTATTGAAATGTCTTGGGGATATATAACTAGATGTTCCTCTTTATTGAAATGTCTATGAGATATGCTAAATATAAAATTTTAAAATGAGCATAATACCGACAATCTTTGTAGATGCGAGTAGTTGTATAGTTTTAAAAATAGACCGTGAATAAGTTTATATTGATTTAATAATAATGGATATCATGATTTATAGATTCAAGATATCCATGGTCTACAGGTAAAAGGTTCTTCATCAATCTTAAGCCCTTCTTGAGGTATTAGTTTCTCAATATTATACATAATTCCTTGTTTATTCTTATGGGAAATTGGAAGAAAAGGCTCTATGATGCATGTCTCAGTCCTATTGAGGTCTTATACCTTGTAAGTCATCTTTTGTACACACTTTACCCAAAGCCATATTTTTCTAAACCAATTTTAATCAATCTAAGGCTTTATTTACTTAATGGCATTGCAATAGTCATCCATCATAGGTCCTTTACCCTTAATATCCCTTTGTTGTTCATTCACATTATATGATGTGTGGGTTGGTCTTCCATAATCATGGAGGGTGATATAGAATGCTCTAATATCATATACACTCCTATCATATCTATATTTCCCTGGGCCTTTAGTGTAGAACCAAGGCTTCGATAGTTGATTGTAATTTTTATAACTATTTTCGTGAGCCTTACTACTTTCATCAATTTTGAATGTGGTCATTTGATCCATTGATATAACTCTTCATTGTGCTAATGCATCCTAATAACTCTCATTCAAGTGAGGAACACATACATTTTGATGCTTAATCATTTTAAAAATATCTAAATGGAACATCATTTTCAGGACATGTATATATGATTTCAACATGTTATAAAATTTAGGAATCTACATAAAGTGGATGGCACAACTCCCATATCATGTATCTAAGGACTCCCAAGTAAGATTCACCTTATTAGATATAACTTTAACATTCTACAATTATAAGTTTGGGAACAAGTAATATATCTAAAGTAGTTACTCCAAGAGTCTTTCTAGGTTGGTTGTCAAAACATTTAACAATCATATTGGATTTAATAAAGAGTGTCAGTACCTAACTACGTAAGAAAGGTTTCACTATGACTATTTAACTATAAACTGTTATTTACAAGAACCCTTTTGATCCCTATATTGTTGTTGGTAACTTGAACGTGTAAGGGAAGATGTTGATCAATAATAATATCTCATGAAGGTATGCTTCATCATTATCAAAGGTTAATAATATTTCATATATCTACAAGTAGAAACAAAGTGAGAGGGTTCAATATTACTTGGTAACACAATTTTTTCCAAGGCTTTATAAATATTATCCTTTTACATATTGGATTGATTAAGTCAAGAATACGCATATATATTAGCATGGGTATGTTTCACAATTGATCCTTGATATAGTAGTATTTTGCAAACATGAAACCTTATCTTGGGGAAGCTTTTCATTTCCTACCCCCACCCCTTGCAGTGGGTGAAAGTGGAGAACTATAACATTTTTTTGTTCTAGCCCTCCTTTGCATGGATTTTTCACCTCACGAGTGATCCTCATACAAGAAGGAATACTAGATATATCGCTAGAAGGTGATATAATATCTATTGGTTCGCAAGAGAAGGACTATAAAACATGAAATACTGTCGTCATTGAATAAAACCCTAGCATGTCCAGAAAATAAATTCATTAATTTATGATGTATTTGGAAAAATAATCTGACTATGAACAACAACATGCTACAATAATAGCATACACATGCCATGGAAAAGTAAACATTGAAAATCACACCAAAATGAAATTACATTTGGCAACATCCCTATCCATATTGATAGTTAATCCACAAATATCATTACATTAGTTTAAAACACATGATACAAGGAATGATTAGGACTACAAGAGATAGGACTCTAAGACAAGCCCTGGATGGAATCAAACAATAACGAGGACTAAATGAATCTGAGAGGAAAATTGCAAGCCAAAAATAATCAAATTGATCACAAGAGAAGAAATATCTAGCCCTAACACATGTTATATGTCTTATATGAATGTGTGAACTAGTTTGTAAGTAGATATACTCCTTGCTTTATAACTTCAATATATTAATTTGTAATCAATTTATGTCCTAAATGCATTAATTCCCCAATGTTTATAAACTTATTGAATTCAAATCAAGACCCTACTGGTGCACATACTTTACACACAGTGTAATGAAATTACTTAGATAGATCTGAATATCAGGAGTAATAAAACACAAAGAAAATCCACTTGTAGATAAATGATCACAATATACGAGTATAAAATCTTATCCACTTCAAGGGGGCAACGTCCAAACCACACAATAAGACTCAAGTGCTCAAATGATAATCAACTACTGCCTACTAACTTATATATATATATATATATATATATATATATATATATATATATATATATATATATATATATATATATATATATATATATATTATTCCTATGTTATGGTTATCACCAAGGCTGGCCCACTAATGATAATATAAACACATATGAAAGAGATTCATCATGATAATACTTTATGATAGCCACAAGTCGACCATATACACCCAATGTAAGATATATGATTAAGGGCGTATCATGCCCCTCCCCTTCGAAGCAACATTATCCCCAATGTTGAGAAACTCTAGATGTTGTTGCAAGAATGTTGCATCCTCCCAGGTTGCATCTTCATTGTCTAGCTTCTTCCACTTGATCAAATACTCAGTGATGGCCCTTTTCTTCAATCGTTTTTGTGTGTGTCTAAAAGGACACATTCTAGTTCCAAGATGATTCTTCCCTCCTTGTTGAGCTCAGGTAACTCTGTTTGGGCTGAGATCTTCTGTCCAATTACCTTCTTCAAGTAAGAAAACATGGAAAAGTGGGTGTATTATAGTGGCCAAAGGGAGTTCCAGTTTGTATGCTACATTACCAATCTTCTATAACACTTGATAAGGGGCCATAATAATTTAGGTGAAATATTGTTATCATTCTTCTTTTATTTCAAAGACATTTTCTTATATGGTTATAAATGCGCAAAAACCCAATCACCGACTTGTCTTTCATTGCAATGTTGATCTGCATGTTGTTTCATGCAGTTTGGTGTCATGGCCAAGTTCTCCCTGAGACTAGAATGTACCTCTTGTTGGTGTTGAATATTCTCTTCAACTTCTCGAACCCTTAGATTGAACCCTCAAAGATGAGGTGATGGATGGTGGAAGGTACCCATATAATGTCAAGAAGGGAGACATTTTAAATGAAGTATGTAAAGGAAGTGTTATACCACCATTCTGCAAGTGGTAACCATTGGACCCATCTCACTTGCTTATCTGAGGTGAAACAACAAATATATGTCTCCAACAACTTGTTTACCACCTTGGTTTGCCCATCAAACTGGGGATAATAAGAAGAACTACGAGCTAGTTGAGTGTCTGAACATGAGAACAAATCAGTCCAAAAAGTACTAATAAATATAGGGTTTTGATCACTTAATATAATCTTTGGTGTCCCATGTAGCTTTTGAATTGTATCAATGAAGGTTGTTGTTACTTGCAACAAATGGGTGTGATAAGGGAAAAAAATGGGCATATTTGGTGAGTCTATCCACCACAACCATGATTACATTTTCCCCTTCTAATTTAGGCAATCCTATGATGAAGTCCATGTAAACCTCATCCCACCTCTGGCTAGGAATAAATAGAGGTTGTAAAAGACCTAGGGACTTAATTGTTTCACCCTTATTTTGATGACAAACCATGCATTCTACCACAAAATTTTTGGACATTCCCTTTTAGTCCTTCCTAGAGAAATCTTGCTTGATTCAATGATAAGTCTTCAAGAAGCCAAAATGCCCCCCCACTGGAAAAGCATGGAGCCCAGATAGAACGCTATTTTTAAGGATTGAGTTCTTACATAGGTATAATCTATCTTTGTACCATAAAGCATCTCCTTTCCATATAAATTTTTCTGACATGCTTGGATCATGTTGGAGATTATTCTGAAAGAGATATTTTTGTATTTGGGTCATTTTCCCATTCAGACCTTGCCTCCTCTACCCAATCTTCTTGAAATACATATATGGTATAAAACAACGCCTCAGCTGATTCATCCTTCCGAGATAGAGCATCAACAACTACATTATCCTTCCATTTCTTGTAGATTATCTCAAAATCATACCCCAACATTTTTTAGACCCATTTTTGTTGTTCTTCATATGATAATCGTTGCTCTAAGAAATATTTCAAATTGTCATGATTTGTCTTTACTTTGAAATGTCTACCCATTAGATATGGTCTCCATTGCTTCATTGCATGAAGTGTGGCTAGCATTTCCATCTCATAAATTGGTTTTGATATATTCTTACCTTTGAATTGGTGGCTCTCAAAAGCAATGGGATAACCTTCTTGCATGAATACTGTCCCTTATACCATACCCTGAAGCATCACATTCAACAATGAACGTTTTGGAAAAATATGGGGTCACTGGAACTATAGTGGTGCACATGGCCTCCTTTAACTTCTCAAATGACAATGGCAACTTCCTCATTCCAATGGAAAGGGTCCTTCAATAAAGTTGTGAGTGGTGTTGTGTATGCTGCCAAAATTCCTTACAAATCTACAATAATAACCTATAAGCCCCAAAAATCCTCGAGAGAGTTCTTTAGGGTTTTGGGAACCTTTCATTCAAGCATGGCTTTTATCTTGTTAGGATCCACTTTAACACTTTCATAAGAGACAACGTGACCCAAAATATTCAACCTCCTTGACTCCAAAAGAACACTTATAGAGATCTTTACAAAAAGTTAATGTGGTATTCAAGAGTTTCCAACACCTTATTTGCATGATGCAAGTGTTCCTCCCATGTTTTACTGTATATTAATATATCATCAAAGAACACTAAAACAAACTTCCACAGAAATGGCTTAAAGATAGAATTCATCAAACTTTGAAATGTAGAGGTTGCATTTGTGAGGCCACAAGGTATTTACTAAGAACTCATAACGGCCTTCATGTGTCCGGAAGGTTGTTTTATGAACATCCTCATCCTTGATTCTAATCTGATGATATCCGGAACGAAGATCAAGTTTTGTAAACTAAACAGCACCATGCAGACTCGTCTAGCAAATCATCAATTACAGGAATTGGAAACTTATCTTTTACTGTGTACTTATTGAGTTCCATGTGCTCAAGACACATGCGCCAAATGTCATCTTTTTTCCGCACCATTGCTATGGGAGAGGAGTAAGCACTCTGACTATGACGAATAATTCCTACTCTCTAACATCTCTTCTACTATCTTCTCAATCTCACTCTTTTGCGCATAAGGGTATAGGGGTACCTATAAGGTCTGATGTTAGGGTGGTTGACTCACTGGTACTAGTTGGATGGAAAGGTCATGGTCTCTTTTCGGAGGTAAACCTTTATCGCATATCTCCAAACACAATTGAGTGCTCATCTATAACATGCTTGCATATCTGATGGTATAAATGCATTTGATTGGATGTGCTTCCAATGAAATTAGTTATGTCCCACAAACCCCTCTACACCTTTTTTAATCAACTTTGTGCATCTGGTGAGAGTTCACCAACTGTGGGGACTTTGCTCTTAATTCTTTTAGATCAAAAATCCCCCCTTCTGTTTGAAAACAGCATGAACAACTCTTGGAAGTTCATCTCAATGGTTCCCAAAGTGATAAGCCATTAAACTCCTAACAGAATGTTTGTTCCTCCCATGGCAATGGCATACATAGGGCTAGTTAGCAAGTAATCTCCCATGGTGAGTTTAATGTTATGGCATTTTCTTGAACTAACTAATAGTACCCCCATCAGTGATCATTACTTGACATTCTGGAGTTAAATAAACAAAGAAGTTCAATTACACCGCCAACTTATGATTGATGAAGTTGTGAATACTTCCCAAGTCAATCAACATTGTTACCCTCTATTTTTTTAAGAATCCAACCACTTTGAGGGTTTGGGGAGTGTTAATACCTGAAATTGCATGACATGATATCGTTGGTTAGGGATCTCCTAACTCCTCCTCTAGCTCAATCATGACCTCTAGCTCTTCATTTTCTTCCATCTCTTCTTCTTCATTAGGCCCCTCAATGTAGAGCAACTTCTTTTCAACACATTTATGTCCTGGTCCATATTTGTTGTCACAATTAAAACATAACTTTTTTCCTCTCTTTTCTTCAATTAGTTGCGGTGTCAATCTAACTCGTCGAGGGAATGATGGTGTTGAGGTGCTACGATCTCTGATATTAGTGAAAGTCATGCCTCCTGTTGGAAAGAAAATGTTTCCTCTTTCCTACGTGCCGTGATAATAGAATCAGAAACCTTATGAGGACTAAACATACCCACCTCATTCTCAATATGTTCCGTTAAGACCCCCAAGAAATAGATCATTTAAATTCTCTTCAATAATATTTTCCACCCGCAAGGATAGGTTTTGGAATTGATGAACATAGTCCTTGACTGATCTTATTTGTCTTAACTTTGCTAATTGGCTAAAGTAATTCTCTAACACACTAGAAATATAGTACAATTGCAACTCTTCCGTAAAAATTGTCCATATGACATTGAGAGCACTCTTTTGCCTTTGACCACATAACCATTGATACCAGACAAATTGGTCAAATTCAAGATACAGGGATGCCATGGTCACCTTTTGTCCAGATGAGAATTTTATGTAGATCAAAGAAATTCTCCATTTGGTTAATCCAATTAAGCATATCCTTTCCATCAAACTTACGCATTTCGACTTTTGGCATCATGTTTTAGGCTTGCAGAGTATTTGGATTTGGATTGGTTTGGCTAGCAGATCCACCTTGGCTAGCAGATCCACCATGGTTGATTAGAGGTTGATGATGAACCTTTAGTATTTGCATACTGAGTTTTTACATGATCTCATCCAAGTGTTAATTGATCTTTTCCACGTCTTCTTTTATGGACCATTTCAGACTAGTAGGCTTTACAAATCATACTCAAGTTGGATTACCCTAGGATACACTGTGGTACACCATGGTACTGAGGATACTGTAGTTACTCCTTCTGACTCCCAATCTTCAACTACTACCTCCTCCTTATCTGGGGGTTTACCCGGAGTGACAAGATTCTTTTTGTTTCTTATGGAAGGCCCCATCATTTTAGGAATCAAAGCCAAATTTTAGTTTTTATGATTTCGAGAAGTAATTCGGTCGAATATGAAAAATCTCAAAGAACAAACTCGAACTAATTTTTTATCCTCTTTCCAAAAAATGTAAAGAACTTGGAAATACTCCACAATCTGCAGCCTATAGAGCGAATTTATGAAAAACCCTAAAATTGATATAACTTTTGCAAAACTAGACAAAAAATCTTGAACTTTAGAGAGGATATTACTTGACTTGATTTTGCAACACCACAAAAAAAATTGGAGAAAAAATCGCTACCGATTTGAAGATATAGTCAAATCTTCATAATCACGGTTTTGATGCAGTTCTGCTTGAGATCAAGCTTTGATACCACTTGTAATGAGCCAAACACCCGATCCACCACTGTTGGACAACTTTGATTGCTTTAAACGACACCTTTTCACAAAGCTAGGGTCATTTCCTTTCTTTGTCATTTCGACCTCGATCTTTGGGAGTGACAATGAGCCCTGGGGTATAGTGCAAAAGATAAAGAAAGGACCTCTAAAAAATGTTTCAAAACTTCATGACTCACCAATCCTAGAAAGAACATGAATGGAAACTGAGTGGGTGTTCAACTAGTTTGGAGGGACTTCTAATGCCCTGCTTCACCTTGGTTGTTTTTTTTGTTGTTGATTAGCAACCTTATTTTTTGGGGGTTTAATGTTGAAACATATCTTTTGTGCCTCTATTATCATAGCCATTGATCAAGCTTATGCAAAGGGAGAGAGACCCCTTCAAAACCCTCCCTTTTACCCAAAAATTAAAAAAAGAAAACCATGGAAGAGAAAAAATAGGAGGAAAAAGTAGACAAGGATAAAATAGGGAAGAATAAAAAGTTGAAAAGAAGAAGACAATTGTAAAATGTTTACACAAAATTGAAAGTGTCAAAGGTCACATAAAAACATAACGGTGAACATGTCAAAAGTCAAACGACACAAATAACACATACCAACAAGAACCCAACTTAGACCAATAATTAATAAACAAGGAAATAAACCAGCACAAAAACAATTAACCAATCAACAAGTAGGTGTCGACACTACGACCTTAGGACACATGTTTATTACCTTGGGCATTTATGCATATCCTAGGTTTGCAAAACCACCAATCATAATATATAAAGGCGGTTTCTCCACTTCATAAATGTGGTTCGATTGCTTTTATAACACTCATTTTTTTTATATAAGTATTATTGCATGAATAATGTTGGTGTGGTCCTTATATCTTTGATTGGTGCTTTCTTTTCATTTCCTTTTCTTTTTACCATTCTATATATTAACTTCAATAAAATCGTTGCATGATCCTCTTGCTCTCCATCTTTACATCAATATCGAAGGCACGCCACTTGGTTTGGAGACTTAGTCATTATGACACAAAAGGTATGTACTGATGTTGTAGACATTCATGAACTTGCTAAGCAAATCTAATTGGGGAAGGCGTACCACCAATCAATTCATATCATACAAAAATATGTAGTGAACATATATAGTGTAGTGTAGGTTGACCTCCTCTTAATAACATATTATGATCCTCTTGCTCTTGATCTTTATGTTCGTATCAAAGGCACACCACTTGGTTTGGAGACTGGGCCATTATAACATAAAAGGTGTGTACTAATATTGTAAGGTTGCAGTCCCATGTAAGGGGCAAACTAAAAAAATTGAGCACGTGCTGAGAGAGAAAAAATAGGATATTTTAGCATTAATAGGGTCCCATGATTTTTTTATTTTAATGTGCAGAGATAAAAAATGAAGTCCTTTTAGCACTAGCAAAAGTACGGTGTCCCATGAATCCGAAATAAATTTTTGGATGCAAAATTTGAGAGGGAAGCTTAAACATAAATGCCAAGTATCAAAAAAAGCTCCCTAAAAGTTTCAAGTAGCTGAATTTAATTTTGTGCCCCCCAGCTGCTTTATGGGGCTGAAAATCCTCTCCCTAAAGTATAGTTGCTGAAAACTTTCAGGAACTTTGTTGGGTTTTAGCAGCAGTAATAAATTATTTTTTTGCATAAAACCATATTTCCCAAATAAATAGGAGCAGTAGCTCCCAGCATGGGACCACTCTCTAAGCATCTATGTGTGTCATGGACATTCATGAGCTTGCTAAGCAAATCTTCACCCCTGAAATCATATTATCATTCACTTCATATCATAGATAATATCCATGGGAACAGGTATAGGATGCAGTAGGTTTATCTCGTCTTAAGGATTTTCCCATTACTTCCTTGGCTCTTTGACTAAAAGTATGAGGTCATCCCAAAAAGATAAAGGCCCACATTAGCTTGTCTTTTTGGTATGAATCTACATAAACATATAAATCTTATATCGTATTGGCTTTTTCCCTCTTGTTATACTTATGGTTCCAACTTTTCTATAAATAAAAAATGACGGTTAGTAATTTGTCAATTGTAAAAAATAAAAACTTTACTTTATTCAAGAGAGGAGTCGACAATAACTGGTAAGTATGAACCAGTACTTATGAGGTTTAACTCAATTTGTGGACCATCTTAGGTCTCATTTTAATTATATCATTTTATTTGTTTAGAAAGGATACTTCCTTGGCACTTATGTTACGCATCTACACGTGTGTTAGCTAGGCTTAGGTGTACTAGTTGTGATTGAATTAGCTTACGTAGCTATGTGGAGTCAGTTCTACTGCCAGTATCAGTTAGTGAACTCTAGTTAATTCAACGATTACTGATCTAGGTAGTAGTACTATTCCTAGTTCTTATATGTACATGGAAATTGAAATCATTCTATTATGTAGCTCCTGAGTTGTTTTTTTGAAAAAGGCACTTTCATGGTCGTGGAAACCAGAATACTAGCCGAGCAAGGAAATCAGCCCTTGTACAATGCTTACTATCTAATGGAAATCAAGTTTTACAGATGAGTTTACCAAGATGGACTGATGAGTAAAGTCTTGTCTGGAACAGAGGCTTCTCAAGTGATACCAGAATTGAACACAAACTGATGTACAGATGATATAAGCAAATCAGAGCCAATCCAATCCATCGTTAGTTCTCATGACTTGACAGAATGGCAATGTGAAGGACGATCTGCTCACAGGTAGCAAAGAACCGCCAAATCAAAAAGATGAGCCACACACCACCTCCGATCCTTCTGTGTCATGTGCAAAATTTGAATACCGCTCATGAAGATAAACACGAGTATGAGTTGAGTACAAGATTTGGGCAAATGAGTAAGGAGTATGCAGTGATCCATTAAGCAAGTTAGGGCAATGTTGCATTGACAAGATTTAAGATCAGACCTCTAGATGCACGACTCCACAGATTTGAAAACCTCTTGCTCCACTTGAATCTGATAGGACACATCTGAGAGATGTCATATGCAGCGCTGACTTAGCGCTCCGAGGCCAGTTTTTTTTTTATAAAAACAATTGAGTGTAGTATGCATCTCCATTCTATGGTCCCGTCTCGCTTGAGAGATTTTGTATCGGCATTTTTGACATTTAAAGTGCATGTTGGCAGTCCAAATGCTCTTGATAAGAGAAGGATCCAAATTTACTTAGTGAAACCATGAAATTTTGGTTCCGGCTTCAAGTGCTTCTGAGTAGTTGCCAGTTGACAACTCATTACATATTTGATAGCGTCACTCCACCCATTCAACAGTACTGAGAGGGTGTAGTGTTGAATCATGCTTATTTGAAGACAAGGTTATGTCCTTGCCTTGTTACACTTGGAAAATAATATCTTGGATTTTGACATTCCTATTTCTTTAGAATCTTGTGTCCTTGTCTTGTTGCCTTGGTTACCTGTCACTTGACATCGTGACACCCAAAACCTACTTATGTAACAATCGTGTAGACAATTGATGTCCCTTGATATTTTTTTACATTTTCGATACCACTCCATTTTGATGAGTCTTCTTAAGACAAAATGGAGAATGATTATGATGCAAGCCCAGTGTCAGAATGCATTTTTAGTTTTGTGATACGAATGATAAATTTCAGAGCTAACATTGAGCACATCAAACTTATTCAACATTGTAGCACAGTTTTTTGAGTTGCAGCTTCTTGAGATGCCTATGCAGCGGGATTTTGCTCTCTAGTTTGTTATTACTAGTATATATGGGTACCTATGTAGTGTCCCTGGCAGCTCCAGTCATATTTTACGTGCAGTATTTCACTAGGCTTTGTTTCCAGGACCCACTTAAAAGCTTGAGAGACAGAGAAGCCACGTAATTACAGGGGTGTTAGCGTATGATTACCTAAATTTATCGACTTTAATTTCATTATTTTCATGATCAAGCTCCATTGCACTTCATAGTTAGCATCTACAGCTTTGTCAAAACGTTTGAAACAGGAACTGTATTAATTCATGAATATGAGTTAACAACTTACTAGGTCTGTGTGGAGTCAACATCTACTGCCAGTACACGAGTTATGTGAAAGTTATTCACTAGCTGATCTGGGTATCAAACAAGTGGGCAAGAATTTCCTCTTAATATAGTACTGATGCAATTGCATACATTTTATTACTGATTAGCTTACCGAGACTTGATGTAGGGACTAAATGCACGTTCCCTATCAGCCAGTATGTGGTAATGTTTATTTTGCTGGAGTGATCCTAAGGTGAGAAGCATTGGCTTCTTTGACAACATCTAAAGTACAGGGATTAGTAAATGTCACTTTATACAGTGATGATACAACTTACAAGTGAAAGTCTACAAATACACAACTTACGAATTCTTAAGTGATGGTCCATGATTCAATTTGTTTAATGAATTTAACTATCGACCAGAAAATTTAAATATTGCTAAAAGTAAGTCTTTCATATAATTTTAAATCCCTTAAAACTGAGAAATTACAGGACATCCTGGGAACTGTAGTCATACACCTGAATTTCCAAAGGGTATTTTTTTCATCAATCAAATTCTATTGTGTGCTTAGGTGACTATATGGCACTGTCTCCTGAATCATTGGGGTGTCACAGTAAACATGATCCTCTCCCTTACCACAGGGGAAGTCAAAATATTATTGCCTTTTTAGTGCATTTTGGAACTTTTACGACTCTAAAATTGTCTTGGCCAGTTCATATATTAGAAGAATACATGATTACAAGTATTTGAAATCCACACCAAAAGAAATTGTCAATACATACTTTTGTAGCACTTAGGATCTGACATTTATTCTATTTAGTACAGGGCAGGATGACTATATTCAAGGCACCCTCCTGTTCTACTGTTTGCAGCCTACCCCTACTAGATGACAACTATTCTCCGGCTTTGCTCCTCACGAATAATTGTAACATGCTACAATAATTTTCTATATAGACTCCCACTTGCACTGTATACTGAAATTACATCATTACACCCTAGAAATGTTCGTAGGAAATCCCAAGGGTATTAAAGAAATTACATATACCATTACAACACGTGGACTCCAACATTGAAATGCATTTTGGATAGCTTGCACTGTCCTAATGCGGTCACTTTTTCAAAAGGGTAGGCTTAGCTCTAGCAAGCCTAGTTGAACAAGCATGTTTGGATCAATTGAGCTGAGGTACATCTAGGAATCCTTTACTCACTCTAAAAAGGTAAAGAGAAACCCTATGAATTATTCTATTTTTTAGAACAACCATCATCCAACACAGTTCCCTCAAAAATTGAAGTTATCTGGGGCCTATTGCTCTAGATCAACCATGTGCAAAATCTAAAAAGTCATCTTTTTATACGTTTTATTCTATGGGGCACGTGTCTCATAATAGGTCGAGGAATTAGCACAAGTTAGGATCCCTCTTCAAAGTAGTGGTCATGTAGCTGAAAATTACTCATCACATCAAACCCCAAGGGTGTGGGGAGGTAGTCCTAACATAAAGTATCCCGCTTAATCTCATTTTCAAGTCCATGATCTTCAAAATTATGGATTTCAAAGTAAGGAGCCAGGCAAAAATCTGAATCACAATGCAGTCCCAACACACAGTTTATACAAAGCCTTTAAATACAAAGTGAGCCAAATCTTAGCCATTCAAATTAGGTCGCCGTGTAGGTTTAGAGAACAAGTTCAAATAGCCTTTGGGACAACTTCGACCATGAAGGTGTCAACATACTCCATGAACTTGTCTCCTGCATTGAGTATTAGATTGAGATATCCACTATGAACATCTTGACGACACCCTAATATGTACACATTTTGCAGCACTTTGTCACATAAATATCAATTTGTATCAATTTGGTTCATGTCTCTGCAGACAAATAAACCCATATTGTACATTATTGATTTATCATTGGCAAAACTCAATATTTCTGCACCAATATGAGATTGCAGCATATGTTCTAGAGGAATTAAGGATTGTTTGTCTTAAGAACTATGAATCTGAATCATTTGGACAACATACTGTAACCCTTCCAGGTCTTAAACCCTAATTTATTATTACAATCACCAGTCGCTAGGGTTAGCATAAAATATGTAAATTATTTCCAGCACTTTGTAACCCTCCAATGCACCCCAAATAATTGCTCAAACTCAGAAAAACAAGTCAACACAAATCAGATTATGAATATAGAGGATTTACCCTTGAAACATGTTAGAATAATGCCCAAGTCAAGTCACCATAGATGGATTAAATATACCAAAAATAAAGCAAATTTGTTAACCACTTCAAACATCACCAAACATGTCAATCAATCGCTTATTCAAGTCGCCAGGGATAGAACTAGCAATCGCATGTGTAAAATGCAATGTGAACGCCGAACAACATATGTTATTTGATTTAGAGGGATAATTATTACTTTTGTAGTTGATGTTTATAAGGGGTGTGATTGATTTTGTAAGTGTAGGAATATAGATGAAGCCTTACATTTAAAGGTTCTATCTCTACATTTCAAATTTGTTACAAATCTGTACATATACATTTGCAAATCTTATATCATTAGTGATAGTTAATTACTTTTGTAGTTAATGTGGTTTGTAATTATTTGGGGGAAATTGTGTTTGTGTTGCAACGTGTTTGAGACAATGGTTACATCGATTGTTTGTTTGGTTGGCTGTTGAAAAATCCATTTTTGTACTGTCGATAACATGTTGATAAGGGGTGTGATTGATAGTGGAAGTGTTGGATTATATATGAAACATTACATTGAAAGGTTCTTTGTGTACATTTCAAATTTATTACAAATTCCTACATATACATTTGCAAATTTTATATCATGAGATTTGAAGTAAACATGAATACATGAAGACCCCTGTACGTTTAGCATATTTTATATCATGAGTGGTAGCCTTTTGTGGCCAATTTTATTTACAATAAACTTGAATACATTTGATACCCCTTGAATGGACATTGCCGTCTTTGGATATAAGAAGTGTTGAGTAAAGTAGTAGTGGAGGTGCTATCAAAGTAGGGGGTAGTATTTATGACGGGTTGTTTTGGTCGAGTGATAGTAGTCTTGACTCCTCCTTTCTTCTTACTCTAAAGTGTTGGTACGTGCACCATTTTTTGCCAGTACCTATCCAATTGAATGAACCCCAAACTTTGCAGGTGAGATGCACAGTATTTAAACTTGCCAGGAAACAACAAGAGAAGGTATAATGTTAATGTGAGGATACCTTGCCTTCCAAGAATTTGAAATACAATATTGAAAGTTGGTGGTCCTGCAAAAATATGTAATTTTTGACTTGTGGATAGGTAATTATCAAACAAATTTTTATTCGGCAATTTTCTTCAAGTCCTCTCAAAATACATATTGTGGAGTAGCCAAGCGATATGATAACGGATCATGCAATGGTGATCCCAACTTGTAGCCGTTGTATCTAGTGCAATTAATTAATGACAATAGCAAATATTAGGTAATGTTGGTGGTATACATTGATGTTTTGTAGAAAATGCTCAGTGGTTGTCGCTGATTGTTGGAGAAAACCCTAGATTCAATGAAACCCCACATATACTAAAACTCTAGATCATGTATAACGGCTCCTATGCCACATTGAAAGAGATTTACATAGAATATGGTTAAGGTGAAATAACACTTGGGAACCAAGAATGAACACACCATGTAAACAAGATCAAATGTATATTCTCACGTAAAAACTTCAATTTGATACCTAGGGGATGACTGGTCATATTTTAAACAGCCCGTAAGCAAATCACAGAGAGATCCATTACAAGAAAACCAATTGTGGTGAGAATTAAAGGATACAGAATTCAGTGGTATATTGTTGTATCTTAGTTCTATTTGAAGAGATATCATAGAGAGGATTCATTAGGGAGAAGTGTATGAAGCTAAAATTCCATATAAAGGCTTGAGTTCAAGCATGCAGATTATGTGGTCACTGATTTCCCAATTTCACTGTCAAATTCGTTGTTGCATTACTTATCACAGCTGCCAAGAAAGTCCTCACCATGACATTTTCAAACATAAATAAAGGGAGATTTAAAAGAAATTGCACCTGGAAGTTGTACTTTAAATTCACTGCAGGCGAGGTGGTTTTCCAGCATAAACAAGAAAAACTCATTGTGACAAAGCCACTTGATGTAAACATTGACCTTGTTTAAATTAGAGAAGAATCTGAAGCACTAACATTCCTTCCCAAATAAACTCCCTTAGTCATTAACCAATTTAATTATAAATTGATACCAATCTAATGTTGATGCCAAATACTATTAGACAACTTGTATAATTTTTTCTTTAGTTTGATGCCTCAACCTAAAAGTTTCGAATCACTGACATAAGCCTTACCCCATCCATCACTCATATTTTATCATTTACCTTAAATTGTATTAATCTAGTTCATTTAATGTAGAATTCATTTAAATCCAATGGTGATCTTCCCAACATTCGAAAGTTGACCCTAAACATTTTTATAGTGGCACATAAACTTTACACATTCTGTCCCTCGAAAGCTAGACATATCTAAAAGAATCCAAGGGCATAGTATATGGTTTTTTGGGGGTGATGAGATACTATTGGTTTTTAAAATGCAAGACTATATTTTATATGGTCTGAATGACTGGGAAAGACATCTTGGTCAAACTAATATGATGCAGATTGGTCTCTGTGCTTTTAAGTTGACTTGTTTTTTTCACTATTTCATTTGTATTTTCAGGTAGGCTATCTTAGTTGTACACGAGGTCACAGAGCATTCTAAACTATCGTTCAACTAGATTAGTTCACCTGTTATTTCTAGTGATACGTCCTAGCATATACCGCAAGCTATTGGATCTTTACAACAAGTCCATATGGACATGCACCATTAATTTCTACGTGGAAAAAGGTTATCTTTATTCCAGATGTCTTGAGTTACAAGTGCCATTGGTAGATATCTTTTGCAATCATATGGAAGCATGCACAAGACACATAAACTATTCAACAATTTTTTTTGAAAGATTTGTTATCTTATAGACTACAAACACTATCTATCTATCTATCTATCTATCTATCTATCTATCTATCTATCTATCTATCTATCTATCTATCTATCTATCTATATATATATATCCTAACCCGCTATTTGTTGAACTCTTATTTTATAATATCATGAAGGTATCATGTCAATTATTTTCCAATATTCATTATAATATTCATTTCATTCTATATGTTCTTCTCTATACATCCATCTTCAATCTTCTCCATTACATTATAAGATTTCAACATTTACAACTATAATGCATAACTATCACGTGAAAATGAAATCGTGAACTAACTTTATATCCACTAAGAATTTTTCAATTTCTTTCCCCTAGAACTAGTCAAGGATGGACTCCATTCAGCCTGATTACCGCTTACGAAATTGGAGCACACCTTCTGTGCTAAGGCTATGTAGTGTGTACAATCAAGGAAAAGCTCAATGCTCAAACCACATTGGAGGACATATCTCGAGGTTCGAATCTCATTAGGTCTACGATGCTTCCCTTCAAGAGAATCCATATAACCTCACAAATATGGATTTCCACTTATAGCGGGAGAAAAGAAAGCCCAAAAATAAACCTGTAAAGATATTTTTACAGTCACGGTAATCTCTCCATGGCTGAAACAAAATAGGTGGTTGTAGTTGGTGCACCGTGTCGTCAGATCTGTTCTTTAGCAATTCGGAGTAGATTGCAAAAAAATGCAGAGTTACTTCATACCAGAAATTGACTTATAACGATCTCATTATACATGTATCTTATTCCAAGGGATCTATTATGCCTTTAGGCATAATAAGTGTCAACTGATCATTCTGTAGAATGTACGTGAGGTAATAACTACCAACAGAAGTTGGTATGATATTATCATAATGAATATATCTTATTGAAACATAGCGATACATTATATATGGAACTTATTTTAAAATGTTTTCACTTTCCATTCAATCTTTGGCCAAAAAAACACTTATTGATTTAATACAGCTTCTCTTACAGGTCCTAGTTTGAATTTATTTGAAAGAATAGAACTAATGCCATTTTCAAATTGTGAATTGGAACATAGATTTAAAAACCAATGCAAAATGATGATTTCATCATATGAAAAAAAGAAAAATCTTCAATCACCATATACAGTTATAGGAGGGTCCTTTCTTGCGCTTCCAAAGATTTTGTAGGCGTAGTCCATGTACAGAGAGAACATCTACCATATACTGTAACCTATGAAGTCCTACTTTACAGTATAAGTTATGTCGGACTCCAGCTGCAGATGGAGCAGGCAACATGTGGGGTGGTGCTATTCTTTGCCACCTTTAAAAAACTTATCAGTAATGTGTTCTAAATCAAAGCTTGCAACTAACTGTCTCCACCCTGGAACTCATGTCTGATCTGAAATCCGCCAGTAAACATTCAATGATAACTAACTTGCCAGCGCATTGCTAAGGCTGAATCAGCAATTGCTGTAGTAGCCTACCACACTGCCTGTTGGTCATCCCAATTGCCAGTAAATTTCCACAGTTCTGAACCCATAATATACATTTGTACACCTTCTTAGCAAATTACACAAGGATTAGATATTTGGGAAGCAGGAGCAAAGAATTTCACTTACACCTTGCAGAAGTATTGCATCCCCACCAGTAGGAATAGACTTTCGAACATGCTACGTTCTTACGGTGCTCTATGCCTGTCGAAATTATTGGCCAAAAATAGATTAGCACACGAACGGGATAAGTCTCAAATGTACATTGCATCAGTGAGCTTCCATCAATAAAAAAATCCTGCAAAAACAAAGAATCGCTATGGTTGAATACTTGACTTACCACATTAGATATGAATGAAGAATGTTTACTTGTTCAATTACATATGAATATTGGCAAAATTGCAAGATATACTTTACCTACTCTGCATAAAATTGTATTGAGCGTTAGACATGAGAGTTTCAATCATGTTTTTAAGAGGGATCAAATTACTCGGCTAAAATCACATTGAATATTTGTGGGATATGTATAAAAAATATAGTATTATAGTCACTGCTTCTCCAATTCTGGATGCCAAGAGTACCTTCTCAGGGCACTGCTGGCAATATCTGATATTGTATTGCGGTGTGTTGATACAAGTGTCTTGAGATTCTTATAATTTTTTATTTATTTATACATTATGTCAAGATACGCATCCGTATAATAATAGGTATAGGTTATCAATGGAATGTATTATTCACTTGTATGTCTGCATCCATGTACACCATTTTACCGTAATCCACATTTATGTTGAGAGTTCAGGTTACTGAAACCTCGCAATTTTTATTACATGCAGTTACAAACCAACCGTTTTTTAGTGGAGAAGTCGATAAAACAAATATGTCCAATATCTTGGTCATGGTTGGCCGTCAGATATTTATTATAGGTTGGAGTAACGTCCACAAGGGTATTATCCCATAGGGGGAACGCCTTCTGTGACATTAAATTCCACATTTATGTGAGAGTTCATTTATAAATTTAATTTTTATTATGAGTTACAAAATTTTGTTTTTTAGTGGAGAAGTCAATAAAACAATATTAATATCTTGGTCATGGTTGAGTAGATATTTATTAAGGTTGTAATGGAATGTATTATTCATTTTTATTCTGTGACATTAAATTCCACATTTATGTGAGAGTTCATTTATAAATTTAATTTTTATTATGAGTTACAAAATTTTGTTTTTTAGTGGAGAAGTCAATAAAACAATATTACTCGCTCAATGATTCTATTTGCCATAAATAAATAAGACATTCCTTGAAAATTTAATGAAGTTGTTGATTAAAGAGGTGTGTAAAAAATCTTAAGAACCTTGAAAATGACATCTATCTAAGGGTGATTTTAATACTAAAAGCCACCGAAAAGTTATTTAATTAATTCTTTTTTTTTTAATTTTGCATTGTGAGAATTAAATTACATAATTAAATAATTATTGCTTTATAACGTCAAATGATAAAAATCACTCTCCAGGAAATAATATTTAATTATTTAATATAATTTTCCCCTTGCAACATCCCAAAGCCCACGGGGAAAGATAGGCTAACGGTCTTCAAAAATGGGGACATTACACCGTGGATATTACATTGCAAAAGCCTTTACATATAATTAGGCAAATAGTATACCACGAGATCCTTCTCATATCACCGGAACAACCCAAATCCTCAAATAGCCTAGTTGTAACAATCTAATAACAAGTTCGCAATATGCTAACAATATTTTACCAATATCTAAATGATCTAGTCATTACATTAATAATAAAATCTTGTGTAGAATATAGGGCCCAAAGAATGTGATTCACTCCAAACATGAACTTAATCAATGTGTAACTCTACTGTCAATGAAGCAAATATTGCAAGCGTCCCCATGGTCACCATTCCATCTCACCAGAGTACATAAGTAGCAGCTACAACCAATGAGTAAATTAGGAAGTGGCGCTGAATATTGGGTTCACTATGTTCGCAATATGCTAACAATATTTTACCAATATCTAAATGATCTAGTGATTACATTAATAATAAAATCTCGTGTAGAATATAGGGCCCAAAGAATGTGATTCACTCCAAACATGAACTTAATCAATGTGTAACTCTACTATCAATGAAGCAAATATTGCCAAGTGTCCCCATGGTCACCATTCCATCTCACCGGAGTACATAAATAGCAGCTGCAACCAATGAGTAAATTAGGAAGTGGCGCTGAATATTGGGTTCACTATGTGCACTTTGTTGTAACTTGTTGCGTCATCTTGTCTTGAATATTTCGTTATTCACATGTTTGTTGTTAGAGTGATCAATTCTAACACAAGCTATATTATCATATTATATCTCACACTAAACAACATTATGGTGCCGTGTTATATTCTCTAAGGGATATTCTTGCGTCAATTTTGTAATGTCCCATTTTTCGAAATAATATAAATTGAAGGCTTCTTGTTCATCTTCCTTTCTATGGGCAAGAAGAAGTTGAAAAAGGAAAAAACTTGAGTTATATTTCGGTTTCTTTATTCATATTTATGTTTTTATTTTGTGTTTTTCCTTTCAAGGCAGGTTGGATGGATTTTAGTGCTCCCAACATGAAATTAAAAGATTAAGTAAGCTCCTTTTAATGTTGGCAAGGTTGGAGAGTTTCCAACATGGAAATAGAAGATAAAGCAAGCTTATTGCCCCTTATGACTCTTGGCGCCAACTAAAGGGTATAAGAGGACACCATTAGCTCATTTGCACATCATTTTTTGGTTTCACCTACTGTTAATAGGATTGGGTCTAAGCCCGACCCTCTCCTTTCTGGGATGGAACACCCGGTCCCCGGCCTATGGTTGACCGGTAACCCTCTGAGGGAGTGGTGGCACCAGAAAGGTCCCATGCTCTTCTTTAGGGATTAGGTTTGGTCCCCGCCCTCTCCTTTCTGTCATGGCCTATCGTTAGGTATTGGGTCCTATCCCCGCCCTCTCCTTTATGTCCTGCCCTATCGTGGACCGAGAGCCCTCCGGGGGGTGGGGGCACCCTTCGAAAGGAGGGATATATGGCCCTCTCCATAAAGGTATCGTATGAAAGGGATTGGGTCCAGGCCCATCCCTGCCCTATCTGTATGGATTGGGGCAGGCCCATCCCCACTGCCCATTACCTGCCCTGCCCTATCTATATGGATTGGGGCAGGCCCATCCCTATCCCAATCCCTACCCTCCATATATGGATTGAAGCAGACTCACCCCCATCCCTGCCCCCATCCCCTATCTCTAGATAGAGAGAGCCCCTCTCCCCCCTCTATCTTGAGGAAGTGGGCCCCGTAGGCATATATAGTTATCAATTTAGACTCTAGGGCTGATTTCTTTAATTTCATTCCACTGAGGGGTGACAATCCATTAGTGGTGTATCTAAGGAGAACAAAACCCTTCCTTGTGGCATATTGGTGAATGAAAACTCTCCAAGTTGGTGGTGGTGAAGGAATTATTCAAGACCATCTTGAAGGTTTGCAACTAGGCCATCAAGGAGGAGTCATTTCAAGCGTTTTTATATTATTTGGAGTCCCTCTACTAGGGAGCGACTAGTGTTAAAGATCATCTGGGTGCCTTCTAGGGCACAAAACTTCATTATTATTTGATATTCAAACTTAGCATAATTTATAAGGCTGAAATCATTCATATTTGGCCATTGTGGGGATCTGGAAACCTCCATTTTGATTATTTCTCTTAGTTGTATTTTTGTTTAAGATTGGTTTTCATGGTGAAAATTCTCCTAAAGTGTTTCTAAAAAGTTTATAAATATTGTGGATGAGTTTTAGGGTGATATTTAGGTGAAATCTTGATGTTCCAAAAATCAGACTGTTGTACCTTACTGATCTAATTTTTAGTTTGCTGGTCTGAAATTAGATTTAAATCAGTTTAGGGTTTGTGTTATTTCCTTGCTTTTCAGGTTTAGTCCTAGAAAGGGTCATTACAGTGGTATCAGAGCTTCGGTCTTCCCATCTTGAGGGTTTCTTGTGAAGTGAAGAAAAGATGCGCAGAATGATGAAGATGCAAAAAAGACTAGCGAACACCTTGGACTCTCTTCCCTTCACCATGCAAAACCTACAGAGGAGAAGGACATTCAAGGAAGAGCCTAGGGTTTCAAAGGTAACAATGTTGCAACTAACTTTGAGCAGAATCAAGCCCTTCGGGAAGTTATTTTTGATGCCCTATCATTTTCCGAGTTTGTAGGATGGAGAAAATATAGAGTGGGCATTAGAACTTGGTCCAAGCCTCGAGCCATGCACAAGGGTCATGGGAATGTTATCCCAACCCTGGTGGAGAAGAGCCCCATCTTGTTGGCAAAACAAGAAGAGGCTACGGAACTTAAGGAAGAGTGAGCCGAATTCCCAAGTTCACTATGCAAGGATGGACATGCCTATCCCTCCCAAAGTTAGAGAGGAGGAAGATATATTGCAGCATCTTGTTACTAAGAGGGAACAGCCTTTGGGATCCTTAGAAACCCCCAACACTCTTTCCAAAGTGGATCTCTTGGCTGATTTTCCAAACAACACCATAGTGACACAAGGGTTTGATGAGATAGTGGAGCATGAGCCAAGAAAGAAGGAGATCAATGAGCATACAACTTAAGGTAAAGACTTCTTCGTATTTGATGCTAACATGTTGGTATTTAATGATTGCATAGGGCTGGAATTTTAGCAAGGAAAAATCAAATTTGAGGAAGGAACAAGGGGATGGCATTGTTGGAAGTCATACCCAAGAAGAAACGGCATTTCCGCGTGCCCATAATCACTCTCAGCCTGCTGGAATTGTCCTAACAGCAGTCAATGAAAAGCAAAATGATGATGGATTAGACTTCCATAAGAGCCATGAAAACATTCCAAACACATATGAAGACAACCAAAGGTATGAAGCTAATTCAGATTTGTTGTTTTTCTACCATACCATCTCAGATTTGAGGTCATGGGAAAGGGGTTGAAAAGGATGACCATGGGGCAAATTTGATACTCCGTAGCAAAAACACGGCAAATGGGTAGTCTTCATGATGCTAAGAATGGAGACAAATCAGAATTGCATAGGGTCAATGGGCCAAGACTTTTGGGAGACCTTGCTGGAGGCCATATATATGAAGATAGTGTTTTTCCGGGTGCCTATAATCACTTTCAGTTCGCTGGAAATTTCAAGACGGCAACCTATGGTAAGCAATTTCATCAGCGTTTTAAGGAATTGCTACATCACCTTCATGCTATGTCTTTGCAATATTTTGGTCATCATAAAGAACACTCTAACCACATTGTGAAGATGAAGGCATTGAAGGGTACCAAGTGGGAAGAGAGAGATCTTGGGTTACAAAAATTGGGAGTTGATAATTTTCAGTTGGCTGGACTGTTACAAACAGCAGTCAAAAGGAGGTCAATGAATGGAATTCCCATCCTTACTAAGAAGCCTAAGGAGACCAAGACAAGCACCAACAAATTTGGGAAGAAGGAAAGAAGGAAAGGATTCCATTTGGTAAAGAAATCATGCAAATGAAGAGTGTTGATTCAAACTCGGAGATTCTGAAGCATAAAGACATCACGAGCAGCGCATGGTATGTGAATATTCCATTTCTCTTGCTGGCCAATTGGTCATTTCAAGTATTTTTGTCATCACGCACCACTGGTTAGCAAGGGTGACCAGGTCTAATGCTTGTTGTATCTTCCTATGGCACCATTAGTGAGACATCACCATGATAAAGGTATGGGTGTTGTTATAAGGCTTAAAAAAGGGAGAATCCTCCACTTCAAAATCAGTACTTGGGAAAAATTCATATTGGTATGTGTCGCTGTAAGGAAAATATCAAAAACACTCTTGGGAAAGGTAAGCCTAGTGGTTCAATTCCCAATAGATACTCCTTGCAGCCCTCTTTTGCCAAGTCTTTGTTACATTGGGATCATCTAGAGAAGGATCACAATTCTGATTTTCTTATTGATGAGAGGCTGACCCATAGTTCCATATTTGAGAAAAAGGTTAGGGAGAATAAGGGGAAAGGGTGGGATACGTGTTTGGGTGCATGACATGCATACTTATCAACCATTCCGGGAGAAAGGGTCTTCTTCATAACCAAGGGGTCACTATGCTTGTTGGTAGTGGCACCCTCATACCTTGTGCATGAAAAAAGCACGGTAATCACTTCTCTTGGGAGATCATGAGGTATGTGGTGAATTTTTGGCTATTGAACTAGCTAATGTTGAAACTGTTCTCAGGGTTCAGTGGTTGCAAACGTTGGGGAAGTCCACCCTCAACTTTCATAATGAAGAACTAAAATTTTGTGACAAAACTGAAGAAAGCAGAATTCGTGGCAAGAAGAAACAACATAGGAGAGCTGATTTGGGGCAGCAAGTAACGCACTTGCAATTCGAAAATTTTCAACAACGAAGGTTGCTCACACTTGGTAAGAATATTTATCATCATAAATTGAATTTTGAAGAGCCTACTGGGGTGAAAAACACCACTTTGTCAAGTCCAAGATGGCTATGACATGGAGAACCCGGATGGGCTTTGGACATGCAAGGCAAATCACTTCTTGGAACCAAGCTTCACACTCAAAAACAGTGGTATAAAGGTAGTCACCATTGCTGGGGCAGCAAGATGTTGGATATGGAAAATGGGTAAGCAATATGATCTTTTTATATTTGTTGTCATACGAGTAGTTTCAATCATTGGAGTTAGTAAATGGTTGTTCTTGGGCATTGTTGGGGCATAATCCATTAAAGTTGGGGTTTTTCCAACACCCGTGTCATTGATAGCATGGAAATTTTTGGAGAGAAGTCATGATTACAACTGTTATACCTTCTTTTCAATTGTTGTTCACAGCTTTTCCAGCCACTTTCCTACTATGAAAAACAAAAAAAGAGCCTCCAATTATAAGGTTGAAGAAATTCCAAACAACTACTAACCTTGGCATATTGGTGGCTGATTTAAGGTGGTTTCCAGCCACTAACATTCTGATTTTTGAGAGAAAAATGCAAGGTAACAGCTGTTTTTTGGGACAGCATTACCGAAGTTTGGGCAATCCAGTTGAATGGAAATTATGAGATGATGGCAAGCAAAGGAAGGGAGCTAACTATCATGTCCCTACGGCATAATGAAGAGGTTGTAAAAGTGTTGTTAAACACTCATGCTTTCTTTGATATGTTTGTTTCATGTGTAGGTACATCAAAGAAGGAGCCAAATAGAATTATTTGGGATCCATGAGCTTGCATTTTGCTTGAGGGAAAGCAAATTTGGGAAGGAAGGACTGTAATGTCCCCTTTTTCAAAATAATATAAATTGAAAGCTTCTTGCTCATCTTCCTTTCCATGGGCAAGAAGAAGTTGAACAAGGGAAGAACTTGAGTTATATTTCAGTTTCTTTATCCATATTTATGTTTTTATCAGTATTACACACGGGGACGCATCCCCTAGATTTTGGTGATGTCTCGGACGTCACTTCGAGACTTGGAGGGAATGTTCCTTATTTTTTTAAATCTTTCAAACTTTTGATGTTTTTACTTTTAAAAAGTTTTTATTTTTACAAAGAATATTAAATTATAATCTTCAAAGTACCTGAATAGAGTTTAAATCCCTAAATTTTATTAAATAAAGTTAAAATATTCAAATATAAATATTTTATATATTATTTTAATAGTCGTCCCCTTTCCGTCCCCAAAATTTGGGAATTTGTTTCCAGTCCCAAAAACCCCGTCCCTCCATCTTCTTCCCCACCCATCCCCAAGACTTAGGTAACTATGGTTTTTATTGTATTTTTCCTTTTAAGGCATGTCAGCTGGGTTCTAGTGCTCCCAACATCAAATTAAAAGATATAGTAAGCTCCTTATGAGGTCGACAAGGTTGGAGAGTTTCCAACATGGAAATAGAAGATAACGTAAGCTTAAGAGGTCGGTCATTACCCCTTATGACTCTTGGCACCAACTAAAGGGTATAAAAAAGTCCATTGGCTCATTTGCACATCACTTTTTGGCATATATACTTATCAATTTGGACTCTAGTGTTGACTGTTCTATTTCCAACTCCACTAAGGGCGAAAATCCATAGTGTGGCATCCAAGGAGGACGACAACCTTCCTTGTAGCATATTAGAGAACAAAAACTCTCCAAATTTGGTGGTGTGAAGAAAAATACTGAGGATCCTCTTGCTGGTTTATATCTAGGGCATCAAGGAGAAGACATATCAAGAGATTTTGCATGGTTCGGAGTCCCACTCCTCGGCAGCGACTAGGGTTAGAGTCATTTTAAGTGCCTTCTAGGGCACAAAACTCATTTATTATTTGATATTCAGACTTCACATAATTTATAAGGCTGAAATCATTCGTATTTGGCCATTGTTGGGGTTTATAGACTTCATTTTTTATCCTTTATATTGGTTGTACTTCTGATGTCGATAAATTAATTACCAACTGTGTTTCAGATGGGTTTTCATGGTGAAAATTGCCCTAAAGTGTTTCTAAAAGGTTTCTAAATATTGTGGATGAGTTTTTGGGTGAAATCTTGTTGTTTATAAGCTATTGTTCCTAAAATCAGAATATTGTACCATATTGATCTAAATTTTCAGTTTGCTAGTCTAAAATCAGATTCAAATCGGTTTGGGGTTTGTGTTATTTCCTTGTTTTTCAATTTCAACCCTAGATAGGGATATTACACTTCTGAGGGTCCAATGCGTAATGCTCTCCAACCTTGATGTATCTGGGAACATATACCACACACAGAACTATGGTGTCCTATCTACTTGCCCCTACCACCTACTCCAAGCTTGAAATCCTTGAAGTATCCCAAGGCATGTACTACAAACAAAACTATTTTGTTGTATCTGCATGCCCTTACCACCTACTCCAAGCTTGAATGTCTTAAGGTACACCTTTAACGACTACACACCATAACCATGGTGTCCCCTCTCCAAATGGGGCAATCTATCTGTAATGGTTATACTACTCCCCCTCTTTGCAACATGATCCTTCGGTTAGCCTCAAAAACTATCCATTAATACAAGTCCCATCACTAACAATCTGACAAAAACCCCTTTTTCAAGTGCATATTACATGTATCACATCCAAAGACAATCTTCATGTTCATATTACTAGCCTCCACATATTGTAGAGTGTTATCACATCAAAACATCTCCTCGCTTGAACACTTTGGCTGATGTATTTTTTCCACATTAGAACACCTTGCCATTGAACACTTCACCTAATGCACATCAGCCTCGAAGTATTCTCCTTGGCTCCTTGAACTTGACCCAATTCTATATCAATGAAATATCCCTTTTGGGGATAAAACTGAAAAATGGCCTGAGCTGATTTAAAACTCAGAAAATCAGACTTGTAGTTGAAGTAGAAACCCTTGCACGAACCCTTGGTACAACTGTACTTATTTCCCAAAATGGTGACTTGTTTGGGGAAGTAAAACACCCGTTCTAGGGCACAAACATACTCAAAATTACTTGCTAATTGCTCAGAAAATTATAATTAATAACCAGCAACGTTAATATGCAAGAAATCTGATTTTTAGAAGCCCCACGGTTGCAATTATGAATTTATTAATGAACCCTTACACAGCTGGAATAAATAAATACTTTAGATCTGAAAATAACATCCACAATGCTTCCAAATGATGATAAAAATGTAGATTGCACCTTAGAAAAACAGAGAGAACATATCCATGCAATTCGCACTTGGAAGAAAGAGTCCAAACACCAAGATTTCCTCCTCAACCAAGTCGCTTAGGGTTGTAATTAATTATAATCAGCAATGAAGATCAACACAAAAGAGAGTAGGTTTTCGTCCACACTACCCTCTCCTCAAGGGGTTTTGTCCATGGGAGGTACTCAATTCAAGGGTTTTCGTCCTTGAATGTGGTGGAGAAAGTGTTTCAACAAGCAAGCCTTCACCAACAAAATAGATTCACAAAAACAACATGTCTACGAATGAATAAGCGACATCCTTTTATAGACATAAGAAGTGCTTATTACAATGCAATCCAAAAAGGCCGACCTCTTAAGAGAGGATCTTTTAAAAGTTCATTAAGTATTTTGGCCTACATGCCACAAATACTTATTTTATTTCCTAATTACATAGCCATCTATTGGAGCACTAATCGCCCAATAGGAATACATGAATACAAAGGAAATAACTATTAAAATAATGATGCAATGACAAAGTTCAGATCTTCCCCTTGCTTTCTCCTTAAACCCACAGGGAGAAAATGGGTTAAGGTCTTCAAGAACTAGCCTCCGAAAAGGGATATTACAGTCCCCCCTGCCCAAGATTGCTTGTCCTCAAGCAATTGCGAGAACAAGGATCCCAAATGAATACTAACTGATTCTTCTTCGATATACCTGCACATGAAGCAAACATATTAGAGAAAAAATGTGCTTCCTTCTTCATCCACGTATGCCTTGTGGAAATGGTGACCACTTCCCCTTCTTTTCTTGCACTGCTCTCATACATACATTGGCTGTCCCAAAATATCATAATGTTGTCCCAAACACAGTTGTAGTCATACATTTTCCACTCCAAATTCAGAATTAAAGTGGCTGGAATCCACCACAAAACAACCTTGCATAAATCAACATCAAATGTCAACAACAACCCTTTCCACTGTATGGCTGGAAACTCATCTATGAAAGTGATTAGGGGGCTGGAAGAGTTTATGACAGCGGTGAAAATTACATGGTAGCAGCCATCATACTTCAAAATTCTCACCAAACCAAGAAATGATAGCAATCTAGGAGCTGAAAATGACCATATAATGATTGTAACTTTACCCCTTCAGCAAACTGAAAATAACTCAAGTGCACAACCACAAAACTCTGTATGTAGCTCAATCCCCAATCCATTCTTGGTGAATGATGATCATGGATCAACTTCGTGGCAAGATGTAGGCTTCTATGCACTAGTGATCCTTGAATAATTTCATTGGGTGCCAAGCAATGTTGTATAGAAAACATTTGAAAGCCAACATCGACAAAGATATTATATAGCTTACCCACTTTATATAACGAACACCAAGTTGTCCCTGCCGTGAAGATTTCCCTTATAAGCTTGTTCTCAAGTGTATGTCTAGACTTCTAGGAGTGTTCCATAGATGGTGAGCATTGGTTCTCCCTCATACCATTGGTATGCATGACATAACATATGATCTCTTTTCCTAACCATATACATGATGTCATCATTTAATTGCACCTAAAACATGGAACCTTTTAATGAACTCACCTTCAATGGCTATGATAACAAGTTTCTCAATCAGCAAATCACCATTAGCCCATTGGAAAGTACTTTTCCCTTTTACTTATGGGTCTTCTAATCCCAAATCTGAGTTGCCGATACTCATACTTGCCATAGACAACTTTGAGTTGTCCCTATTTTTCATGAGATCAGATGTAAATATCACAAAATCATATCTGATTATCTTTGTAGAAAGTAGAAAAACATTTGGTTTCCATACCTTGGAGTGCCCCACATGGTGAATCCATTGCATCCCATCACGGATTTCCCCAAAAACTGAATCCATTGCATCCCATGAACAAATGTAACTTCAGCTGGCTTCATTCTAAGAAAAGTATCACATACCTTGCACCTTTCGCTACACCCTTCACTTTTTATCTTCCTTCTTCTTGGGATAGGCTAATCATTAGAATAAATACCCAACAAGAACATGGAGTAGAGCAATGAAATATAGTCATCATACCTTTCTAAAAAAAGAACTGTTTTGGCATGTTGGGGAGAAATGAATTTGAAACCCTCTTGAGCCATGAACTGCCCAATCCTCCCAATTCCATTTTTATGGATCCATGGGTTAGCCACATAAGAGATGAAAAGTTAGGATCGTCATTATGACCCCCACACTTCATGATAGAGCCCTCTTTCATATTGATTTTAAAATCAAATATTCTTCCCTTTGAAGACCTCATCATAGCACCCATATGCCATTTGTGAGAACACCATAGAAATTGAGCCCAAGTGTCTATATGTCCTTTGCAAAAAACAACACTTCTTACCTCCTTACCCCATGAAGTATGATGTGCACAAAGGTGTTCAATCATTGGTGACAAAAGAGGATACAACATATATGAAACATGAGTACTCCTTACCATCCATTCATGGTAGAAAATCTGAAATGATGCATAGGCAAAAACAGAAATACCTTCATGCCGGCGCTTGCCCATAACACTCTGAAATTTTGAGTTTAAACCAGCATTCAAAAATATTTCAAAAACACCTTACCTTCATGATCTTGTGCTTTTCGGGTGTCCTTCTTGAGGCTTTTTTGCAAAATAGGTTGGTCTTGCGGATGGTAAAGGTGAGAACATGGTAGCCACCTAAGAAAGAGTACATAGTCCTCCTTTCTCCCTCTTTGCTCATTAGGGCCATCATTTTGGTGTAGTATCATGCTAGACAATAAATCTTAGTTGTTTCTAGATCCCGGGCTGCTTACCTTCACTATATCTTTTAGCCTCTTCACGCTAGCAATGGTATTTATGCAGGAAACCCTTTCAACATCCTCTTCATTCTCTAGCTCTTCGTGCTTCTTTCCATCTTCTTTCTTATGCCTCCAAAATCCTTTTGTATCTTGCCCCATGTAACTATTAAAAAGCAAAGGGATATCATGAACAACCAAAAGCCTTTTACCTTCTTTGTTTGATGTTTGTTTGACAATTTTTCCATGTTCTTGAGCTTTCATAGGGCTGAGATTTTCCTCAAATGATCTTCTTTTTACTGTTGTTATAAAAATTCCAACAAGCTTGTTGTCCTCACATCCATTAGGATAAAGTTTTCCTCCTTCCCACTTGATTTTGTCCATGCCTTGTTGGCACATGCATGGGGTCTCTTTGTGGTCCTTTCCCGAGCCACTAACACCTTTAATTTATCTCTTAGGAGCTGTCCTAAACAGACCAGCGAGTTGATTGTGGTCATGCGTTATCGGAGAAAGGTTTCCAACCACCAAGTTCTCTCCCAACCTGTAGATCTGATTTTTCTTCTTCCTTTGGTTCAAATTATATGACTCCGTCACCTGTTACTTCACTATCATGCGAACAATCATTAGAAGATCGGACGCGAGCGAGCCAAGTGTGGCGAGCTCCTCAACCTTGCAGAAGTTAAATAGCGCATATGAGTCGAGTGCTCAAATAGATGTATCAGAGGGCGCAGCAGAAGCGTGGATGCGGAGTGGGTGCAGAAGCAGTGGCTGAGACTCATTGAATTGGACAGAGGATGGTTCACATGGTGATGCACAACATGGTGGTTCGAGAAAAGGACATCATGGATACGGTTGCAGTGTGGTGAGCTGACAACTAAGGCAGAAGACTCGAGTAGGAGTCAATGCGGTTTGGACACGGATGGGTGTCTCGAAGAGTAGGCATGGCGGGTGTCAGTGGCCATGGCATCGGGGCGAGATCAGAGTTGGGATTGAGCTGAGGGAAGAAGAGTACCTCACCCGCATGTGATGCGGTCTACAAAGATGGTGAGCTTGCAGTGCTCCCCGCAAGGATCTTTGGTGTTGGACTTGGGTGACAGAACAGTCAGTAGGTCGGGGTGAGTAGAGGCTCACACCCGGGAAGGACTCGCGAGGAGGAGTTCCCCTGCTGGTGCACACGTAAGTGACCGGCATGGCAACTCAAGCATTCTCATAGATGGATGACAGAAAGGTGCATGTGATGTTCCTTAGCGGCATTGTGCAGAACAGTTGGGGTGTTCGACAGTGAGCCGGCCAGCGGCGTAGAGAGCTGGGTCAGTGATAAGTCAAGGAGGCATGAGTTGTGCATTCCCTCAGTGTGAACTAAGAAGGCATATTAAGAGCTCCCGGCGGTTATTTGGGCAGCCGTGGTATTCGGCGAGTGGTCTTCTGGAGCAGTTGTATGGGCAGCTGTGAAAGGTGTTTGAAGGGTTCACTTGTGCATAAGTTGGAGATGCGTTGGGAATGGGAGGTGGATGAAGGCGTAGTTTGGGATTGCCGGAGTAGCTTGTTCCTCTAAGGCGAGCGAAAAAAGTAGTGTCTCAGTGCCGCACGTTGGCTAGTGAAATTTGTTGCGTAGCTAGCCCCGTGACAGTACCAACAATCCCTTACTATCCCTTCGAAATGACAGAGATAAATTCGAGGGCATCCTCCACACACATAGGGTTTGATTGTAAGTATGCCTCTAATTCTGACAACCATGATTTCACTGAAAGTTTGTTAGTACCATCAAAAATAGAGATCTTACCTTTCCATGCACCGTTGTTGCTTCCTCTTGGTGTGATATGGTTCAACCGTACCACCAATTCTTCCAAATTGGAATCTTCCATTGAAACCCTAGGTATTGAGAATTTGTGCTCTAATACCATTAAAATATCCCTTTTGCGGATAAAACTGAAAAATAACCTGAGCTGATTTAAAACTCAGAAAATCAGACCTGTAGTTGAAGTAGAAACCCTTGCACGAACCCTTGATGCAACTGTAATTATTTACCAGAAACGGCAACTTTCTTAGGGAAGCAAAACACCCGTTTTAGGGCACAAACACATGTTAGGTATAGTCCTCACATGTGGGTGCTTGTGTGTAGATTTGATAATCTTATATTGGGTTGGTTATATTATTTAGGATATCTATTATAATATTATTTAAGTTGTTTTAACAACTTACATAATAAGGAGACGAGTTTGTTCTCCGGTTGGATATTGCAATTCCCATTTAGTGGAGTGGTTATAGGAGTTTGAATAGGGCTTCTTATTTTTAGGAGATCCCTTCCTATATATTTGTAATGGTTACATTATTGAATTAATGTTGATTGAATTATTTCTGAGTGTATGCTCTTTATTCAGATATGGGGTAAAACCCACATCTGGTATCAGAGCAGGTTTCGAAAGGGGCCTCTCTGGTTTTTTCACTCCACTCATGCTTCGTTTGTCAAGTTGATTAAGGAAATGGGTTAGCAAATCCCACGGACCTTTGTGACCCCATTCCCTTCTTCTGTGCCTATTCATTTGTTGCAAATGAAGGACTAGCGGGATACCACGGAGCTTGCACGAAATCTGTTTGAGTTGTGGAATCCAAGCGGTGCAAATGAAGGACTAGCGGGATACCACGGAGCTTGCACGAAATCTGGAGTTTGGATCATCCGCCCTTCTAGCGGATACCACGGACCTCATATTTGTCAACGGTACTAGCGGATACCACGGACCTCGCAACAAACCCGGTGACATCCATCATTCACATGCATTGTCTTCTCTCTTCCACTTTGTTCACTCTTTCCGCAGTAGTGCATCCATTATGTTCACAGTTTTCATCAAAAATCAGTAAAAATATATATATTATAGTTTAATTTCTGGTTTTAGTTTGTCCTGCAACATTATGGAGATATACATTCAAATCTGGTTTTGGAGATTTCTATTTTGCAGTTTTGGTTGTTTAGTAGATCTTTTGAGCCGTACACTTTCACTTGCAGTCTGTATTGCCTCTGTTGGGCAGCCATATTCCACAGCCAATAATGGTGATCTCCTCGCTGATCTGGATCACGATTTGACAATCAGGAGTGTATAGATCTTATTGAAAAGAGATCATTAAATTCAAATTGAGAAGATAAATAGGTGTTTAAACTTTGGATCCTACAATTATCTTGGATTTGCGTCAACAGATGAATATTGCACTCCAAATGTGATCAAGTCATTGATTAGATTTTTTCAGAGTACATGCAGCAGTCGTATTGATGGAGGTACCACTGTTTTGCATAAAGAATTTGAAACGCCAGTTGCCAGTTTTGTTGGAAAATCTGCTGCTTTGGTTTATGGAATGGGATTTGCCAAAAATTCAACCATTCTTTTGGCATTGATAACAAAGGGTAGGCTCGTTATCAGTGATTCCTTGAATCATTCATCCATTGTTGTTGGCACTCGAGCATCTAGATTATAAGTTTATGTTTTCCAGCATAACACACCTTCACATTTGGAAGATGTGCTTCGAAAAGCTATAGCTGAAGGACAGCCTCAGATTCATAGACCCTGGGAGAAAATAATTGTAGGGATCTACATAATTGTGGATGAGATTTCTTTCGCTCCTGCATTGAAGGTTATGAGATGATATTGGTCTGTATGCCAACAAATATATCTAGATCAAAATGGTCAGCTTAAAAACATGAGGTCATTTGTGAACGTGGTGCTCTGAAATGTTTGGTGAAAATTTTCACATAAAAAATCTACTTACGGGCTTTGGCAAATGATACCCCTAGATCTTTATCAACTGCCCTGGATGAACTAATGTGCTATGTTGCTGTTTTGCATGACCCTGGGGTGGATGTATTGATTGAAATCTTAAACACCATTGCAAAAATTGGATCTGGCATTGAAGACCAACTTCATCGCCATCGACTCAAGATTACTTGTTTCAACCTATCCTCAAAGCTTAGGGATCTTTCTCTTTTTGCACAGTCAATAATAATCCCTCAACTTTTGCTCCCATGACACGTTCCTTGCTATCGATGGTGAAGATCCCGATTTGTTCTCTCTCCACAACTTAAAAAATATCCTAGCGATTTGTCTTCTCTCTCGGCAGACGTTTCTCTCAACATGCAAATGTACAATAATGATGCATCTATTGTTGGTGGTTATCCATTTCACAAAGGCATATGAGGATCGTGTGGTAGAAGATTTGAACCATTTCGAGCACCTTTATTTTTTAGAAAGGAAAATTTTGATTGGTACTTTTTCGAAAAGGGGGAAGAAATATAATTTAGTTTCAAAAAATTATAAGGGAGATGAAATTGTATTTGGATGCATTTTTAGTTGTAACCGACATCCAAACGTTATTTAACTTGAGGGGGGGCAACAATGATGATGGATTCAATAGACGATGTTCCTCACCCCCATGTTAGCACTAGGGGGGGGGGGGGGGGGGGAATGTTAGGTATAGTCCTCACATGTGGGTGCTTGTGTGTAGATTCGATAATATTACATTGGGTTAGTTATATTATTTAGGATATTTATTATAATATTATGTAAGTTGTTTTAACAACTTACATAATAAGGAGACGAGTTTGTTCTCCGGTAGGATATTGCAATTCCCATTTAGAGGAGTGGTTATAGGAGTTTGAATAGGGCTCCTTATTTTTAGGAGATCCCTTCCTATATATTTGTAATGGTTACATTGTTGAATTAATGTTGATTGAATTATTTCTGAGCATATGCTCTTTATTCAGATATGGGGTAAAACCCACAACACACTCAAAATTACTTGTTAATTGCTCAGAAAATTATAATTATTAACTAGCAACATTAATATGCAAGAAATCTGATTTTTAGAAGCCCCATAGTTGCAATTATAAATTTATTAATGGACCCTTACACAGCTGGAATAAATAAATACTTCAGATCTGAAAATAACATCCACAATGCTTCCAAATGATGATAAAAATGTAGATTGCACCTTAGAAAAATAGAGAGAATATATCCATGCAATTCGCACTTGGAAGAAAGAGCTCAAACACCAAGATTTCCTTCTCAACCAAGTTGCTTAGGGATGTAATTAATTATAATCAGCAATGAAGATCAACACAAAAGAGAGTGGGTTTTCGTCCACATTACCCTCTCCTCGAGGGGTTTCGTCCTTGGGAGGTACTCAATTCAAGGGTTTTCGTCCTTGAATGAGGTGGAGCAAGTGTTTAAACAAGGAAACCTTCACCAACAAAATAGATTCACAAAAACAACATGCCTACCAATGAATAAGAGACCTCCTTTTATAGACATAAGGAGTGCTTATTACAATCAGTGTTTTAAAAACCGGCTGAACCGAAACCGGAACCGGCCGGTTCGACCAGTTCAATATTTTTAGGCATGAACCGGTTAAAAAACCGGACTGTTCGATCGATTCATTACCAAACTGGTCTAACCTATCCAGTTCCGACCTAAACCAGCCGAGTCGTGTAAAGATGCATGCATACGGCGCTGAGTATAAAAAATTCAATTTTTTAATTAAAATTTATGCTTTTAACATCTTTCTTACTTGGAGTTCGTGTCATTTTGCTATAAACACCTTTCTTACATGCTATATAGTATATGCATGAGCAAACTTTGCATATTTTGTGTGTAATTGTTGGAATCATGGTTTCTAATTTTTCAAATATATTGTTTTCATTAAAAATATAAATTTTTATGTGTTTTTTAGTAAACCGGTTCATAAAGTTTGAACCGGTCTGGTTTCGGTTCCGGTCTGGTCCAACACTCAAACGGTTCCAGTCCGGTTCTGAGTTTTAAAACATTGATTACAATGAAATCTAAAAAGGTCAACCTCTTAAGAGAGGATCTTTTAAATTTTCATTAAGTATTTTGGGCCTACATGCCACAAATACTTATTTTATTTCCTAATTACATAGCCATCTATTGCAGCGCTAATCGCCCGATAGGAATACATAAATACAAAGGAAATAACTATTAAAATAATGATGCAATGACAAAGTTCAAATCTTCCCCTTGTTTTCTCCTTAAACCCACAGGGAGAAAATAGGTTAAGGTCTTCAAGAACTAGCCTCCGAAAAGGGACATTACAATCAATGAATAAGATATGTTCCTCTTTTCAATACCCTAGATCAATTTACCATATTCCAAGCAATCTATGACATGCCTACAAGGGGAGAGTATTATTTGTCAAGAAAAATGTCCATCAATCCCACTTGTATATTATTTAGACGACTTGATGTTGGGATACAACTTCAAAGTGAAAGATCTACAATAAGTTTCAAGGGGCAAACTTTCGATGAACCACAGTTGCAACAAAATCATTAATACAGTCAAATGAAATCTCCAAAATTGCCCATATTCCCATACTTAAGAATTTCCATTTTGAGCATATACATGCAATGCATAACATTTCATCTGATAAAAAAAACACATTTTAACCTTCTAACCACCGTGCACCATTTGTTTTTCTGATCATGTAAAATGGTGGCCTTCCATTAGCTGTGGCAAATTCATCCTTCCGAATATCAAATTCATCCACTTTGTCTTAAATGTTAGCTCTGCTGATTTTTTCCCTAGAACTCGACTCCTAACCAGCTCCGAGCCTTCTTCTAACAACACAACTTATTTCAAAATTATTAGTACAGATACAATTCAATACTATGTCTAGACTTACCAAAGAAAAATATCTTCTCATCTACAATCACATCTCTACTAATCACTCTTGCAGGGAAGCACATCTCCTACTACACAAGATGCATCTTGGAGATGCAAATGCATCGCTGGTATGTAAGACAGGTATGGAAATATACCACATGCCTAAAGACATTTATAGGAGACTGTCAATGTCTTCTTGCCATCTCTGTAAACCCTAGATGCGTTCCTGACCAAAAAGCACTTAAAAATAAAAAATAAATCCTAAAAACACACTTTTTGAGTTACTTGCAGACAAAGGAATTTTGAGTGGCTTGCAAACTAGGACAGATTTCAACTTTAAGTTTCCTAGGATGGGCTTCAAAGGACGATTCACACTTTGAGTTTATTCCAAAAGGCTTCGACGGACGATTCACATTTTGAGTTTATTCCAAAAGGCTTCGATAGACAATTTGCAGAACCTAAATGTGTTTTGGCTTTATTGTTGCTATCTTTTGTTTAGACTCTAGAGTCTTAAACTACATTTTTTTTAAAGTATTGTCATTCATGCACAACATTCATCATGAAATTTCGTGTATTACCATTCAAACATAACATACGATGGTGAATCCAATAAAGAGTCATTGTTTGCTTTTCTTTTTTTGCTGGTATAGCCATGATTGTATAATTTTTACTTTTGGTTTTTTTAAAAATAATATTTACTTTTTATAAATTTGATTTTATTTGAATATTTTCAATATATAAAAATATATAATTTTATTATATAGTATATTTATTTTTTATTTTTGAACAATTTAAAATATAAGTTGCAGTTTTGTTTTAATTGTTTTTATTTTTATTTTAAACAAGTGTTGCACGGATTCTCGAAACGGGGGCACAGTGGGATGGGTTTGGGAGATGGGGGGAGAAAGGGCCTAGGTTTTGGGACGGCGGGGGGTCAGCAGCGCAAACATATATAGTACTTAAAAATTAGTTATTAAAAAAATGTATAAGGAACAACAAATGAAACTTTGAAATACTAAACACATTGCATTGAACAATGAAAATGCCAAATATCAATATATTAATATTTATATGCAAAATCATGATTACATTCAAAATTCAAATATAGTTGATAAGTGGCTCAATCCCTCTAACAAGTCTAATCATCCTCAAAGTTTGAGTCAAACTCCTCATCACTCGAACTGCTAGACTCTGCAAGGTTGAAAACTTGAACAGATGAGCAATGAAGACTTGGCAATTGCTCTAACTCTTGTTGTTAATGTTGTCCCTCTTCCTTGCTAATGCTCCCACTCTTGCTTGCTAATGTTTTTGTAATATCCCCTTCCTAATCGAAGACCCTTAGCCTATTTTGTCTACCCGACGGCTAAGGGAAGAAAATAAGGATGACTTAAGTTATAATATTTTATTATAAGTGCAAAAGTGAAAACAAAATAAAATAAAAACATTATAAGCACTCATAATAACTTATTAGTAACTTAAAATTACTAGAAGTAAACAAAGGGGAAAAAGCACTTAGAAAAAATGAATTATACAATGGAAAAGTGTGACTTGCTTATGGAGCAAAAGTAAGTGATGAAAAAGGGCAACATAAAGAAAAAGTATATGGGCCAAATGATTTATTCTAGGAAAATGTGACTTGCCTAGGGAGAGAAAACAAGTGGGTGAAATCATTTAATGAGGAAAAATATGATTGGCTATTAGAGGTGGCCATTAAGCCCAATTCTTCTATTTAAGCAATGGGGATTGCTTAGAGAGACACACTTGAATATTACTCCATTTCTAATTTTGTATAAAGTTTTCAACTTTGTCTAGATTATTTCTAAGAACGAAACCCTTTAGAAATACCTCTTGAGGACGAAAACCCTCCAAGAGTTGAGAGGATTCACCATATAGGGGTTTTCATTGGGCATCAAGGAGTTAGCTATGTTCTCTATCATTTTTCCAACAATGTGAAAGCTGTAATTTTGCAGATTTCTACAAGGGTTTGAAGAAGGGAATTATTGTTGTGTCTCTTCTTCATTTCCAGCCTCTGTTACCAAGAAATAGCTAGGGGCCCCCCGTTTCGTTTCCGAAACGATAACTCCTTCGAAATGTCCTAGTCTCCTAGAGATAAGTATACATGATAATAATGTATTATTTCAATGAATACAAAATATTTTGAGTGTTTTATCAGTTATACCTATCTCTTATGGTCTATGGAGTACAAATTTAAAAAGAGTACTATGCATATATATATATATATTGTACGGACTTTTCCGTAGCATTTCGTATCCAAGGTTTTTTGAAAATTTTCGTTTCCGTGTTTCGTACCCGTTTCCGTTTCCGTTTTCGTTTTTGTTTCTATTTCCTAACAACATAGTTTCCAACAATATTCTGGGTGGAGCAACCTATCTAGGAAGCTGGTTCGTGAGATATTGGAGCTATCTAGAAGCTGATTTCTATTGTTGTTTAAAAGTCTGATTTTAAGTGATTAAATCAGCCAACTTTCATAAATTTTCCAGCCCAAAATCCTAAGGGCGGATTGGTGTTTAGGCTGTTTAGGGCACTTGTGGAGGTCATTTACATGAATGGGTAACATCATTGCATTCTCCCTATTTTTCTGAATCCGTGCATAGTTTATTTGTGTGGATCGGAGAAATTTTTAGTGAGTTATGAATTTTTAAAGTTGCCATAATTTTCTACAAATTGGGTTTCAAAAAAAAATTCATTTCAGTTGTATATGGGCTCTAAAAATTCAGATCTTTGCACGAATATATTGAGTGTGAAATATTATAAGTTTTAGCTCTGTTTATGGTGGAAAATATCATGATTTATTTTTTATTTTTATAAGTTTCAAAATCTCCCCTAGTCGCCATTTCTAGATTTAATTCAAATCTGCATTAGATATTTTGAGATAATTTCTATAAATTGCATTTAGGGTTTTCGATTTGCCTAAAAACCAAGTGGGGGTCAAATATGTCCATTTGGGGACATTACAGCTTTCACTCTTGTTTTGAAATTTTTAATGTCATTTGGAGGTGAGAGTGTAAGTCTTATTTATATATTTTTTTTGTGCTTAGGGGGTGGGTGGGGCCTACTGAGTATTAGGGTTAGGGTTGGGGGCTGAAAATTATAGAACATAATGATTTTTTTTAAAACTTTTAGACGAACTTATGCTCAAGGGTGGCTGGGAGTCTATAGGACGGGTTGAGAGACTTCTGGAGTCTTTGAGACGTCTCAGGGACGTCCCCAAGTCCCCATCAAGTTCCCAAAATGTGGGGGCATCTCATAAATGTACCCTCTTTGAGGGAAACATTTCAAAGACATCCCCATCTAGTTGGTGGCAGTGGGGGGACATTTCCTAGCTGTCCCCAGGTCTCAGAGACATCCCAAGTCTCTAAAATGTCACTTTCAAGGGGGGTGCATCCCCATAGAGCACTGTTTTATATATATATATATATATATATATATATATATATATATTGTCATCTCTTAATACTCATCTCCCATTTTTCAAGAAAACAACGAACTGGTCCCCATCTATTGGCACTGTGCTACCATCCAACAAAAAAATATCTTCTCATCAACAATCACATTTCTACTAATCACAATTTTGCTGAACCACAAATTTACTCATAGAAACATCTAGTAACCTATATGTTTTTAATTGTTCATTCTAGCCAACTAACATATACATTTTTCTCTTTGTACATAATATACCTCTCTTATCCTTGGAAATTAATGCAAAAGCAAAATAACTGAAAGCCCAAATATTGACTTACGAAAGGTTCTCTGCCTGACTATGCCTCACAATATCCAATTTTGTGTTCAAGTCCATTATCGAGGACTGGAACAATTTTTACTGCAGCAACTGTTTCAATAAAATTTCTGTGAGTCTTCGTGACTTCCTTGGGCAAGCCCATGCTACCACTTGTGTACATCATAACTGAAATTTCACCGGCTACAAGTAAATCAGCATCAAAAAGTCTATCTTGGTCAAGACTTCCAACTCTAGATATAGATAATACGATATGGTTGCTACTTCTCCCAGAAGGCTCAGATGTAATGCCTTCATCTTGTCGGATCTTCCTCCTTGATTGGACTTCTCCTAGAAACAAAAACACTTCACCGATCATCAAACAATGAGCATCTTTGTCGAGAACTTGAGGATCTTTATGCATTTGCGCAGTCTAAATATATGCTAAATGATGTGCACAAACTCCGGGAATGTTTAATTGTCCCACCCAATGTTTTCTATGAAAAAATATTTTGCAACTTGATATTAAAAATTAATGCTCCTCATAATATTTTATATCCTAAAGTGAAGAACATGTATTTGCATGCAAGTTTTGAGACAGCCTTGGAAGTCATCAAGAAATGTCCTCTGTCTAAGATGACTGATCTGAAACTTAAATTGTCAAGCAACTTTGTGAGCAAGAACATTGTCCAACATGAGCTCCAAAGGATCAGGCCGAATTCTTCTTTATCTGGAATTCATGTACATCCACAACTATGCCAACCCTCAGTCCATGCCTTTCACCGGCCACCATTTCTTTCATGGATGGTATAACGTACACAGTGAGGCTCATACATAGCCAGGCTGTCTACCATTGTGGTCACACTCAAACACAATGCTTTATTAAGTAGCAGAAAATGGGAAGAGGGATGTTTCGCAAGGCAATTGGAGAGGTCTACAGCCATGCCAGAGTCGCAAGGTTATGTCGGTTATATGCCTAACCAAGGAACCACCCATCAATATTCAATGAATTTCTATAATGGATCTCCATAAATAGCCAAGCATCAATCCTGCCCCACGTTGATCACATGTACAAGGATGTTACTCAAGCCACAAAACTCTAAACATATTCAAATGGAATTCCAGGTACACCACATGGTCCATCTCCACATGTCCATCTTTGTCATATCTGCTCTCCAAATAATTCTTTTACATACCACACAGTTTCATCAGTCTTATTGCAACATATTCTAAAATTTCAAATACATCACATCGTCCACATAGTTTTCTTATTACCATGAATCATATGCAACACTAAATTAATTCAGCACCGAAGGAAATGCAGATTTGGAGTGCTGCACAATATCTTCTCCATTTCTATACATCTTTCATGCTGCAGTAAATTTTAATTCTCAATAATGACCCAGTTGTAGCATCCTCGTTATTATTCTTGATAAAACAGGAAGACACGCCATCAGGCACTTGTAAGTCAGATGGTAAGCCCGACACATCATACACGACCTCAAGACTTAACACTCCACACAAGCGAACACTTCCAACAAATCCTACATCACTAGCACGGTGTTAGCATATGCAAAGAGAAGAAATAATTCAGAGAAAGCAAATCTGCACACTCAAACAATTGTGACAACATTTATTATATAGGAAGAGGTGGTTACAGATCAGTTGAACAGTTACCAATCGAATGACAACTACATAGCTGCATTATATGCTATATAATGCTCTATATTTTAACACCCCTTCTTAATGACTAAACCAGAAACAATACCAAGTTTGTCCTGAAATTTTACAAATTTCCTAAAGCCCATATGTTTAGTCATTAGATCTACAGACTATCAAGCTGTACCATAGGTTGTACTTCAAAATCAGCAGTCCGTTGTTGTGTGCGGTCATCAAATGGAGAAGAACTGCAAAACAAAAATATGTTTTGTGAACAAAGGATATGGCAAGTGGTCCACTAATTCTTTGTTACGTGATTCATTGACCAGTGATGAATCATCAATGGCTGAGAGTGTCAGCCCCATTTCCATAGTGTTGGAATTAGAAACTCAGAGAGGTGGATTGAAAAAAAAATTCCACGCATAGTTTGCTTATTCGGCGAGTACTCGCCTAAATTTTTCCTAGGCGAATATTCGCAAATAAAACTCACCACTCATCACAGGCGAATATTCGTGAGCATTTGCTGAGAATATTCGCCAAGTTTGACCCTAATATTTGTCCATTTGTAGATTTAACAAAAAAAACGAGAAAAACATACATTATTCAAGTAGAAATCATAACTTATTTGTTGCCCTATCGAATTACAATGAATGAGATATTGTGTGTTATAAGTGCAACAAAGTTGGTCATATAACACAATATTGTAGAAGTGTTTCTATAGATAATCCAAAGCAAACCAAGAAAGTGGATACCCTGGCCAAACAGAAAAACAGAATCTACAAAAGCTTGGAAGAAGAAACAAAAGGAAGAGAAAGAGAAAGCTATGCTTAGTCAAACTGCTTTTCATGTGCAAAATGAAGAGCAACATTAGTACTTGATAGTTGGATGCTCGAGCCATATAATGGGAGATAAGAGCAAGTTCCATTCCTTGAAGAAAGTAAGCAGAGGAACAGCAAAATTTGGAAACAATGTTACAAGGATAACAGGCAAAGGTAATCTCAGTCTCAATGATGGAAAGACAAAAAATGAGAATGTGTTGTACGTTGAAGGGCCAAAACATAACCTCCTAAGTGTTAGTAAAATGTGTGATCACGGACACATCCTCACTTTCCATCCTCAAGGTTGTGAAGTAAGGAAAGTTGATTCAGGAAGATTAGTTACGGATGCAAATAGAACCACAAAAAACTTGTATAGGCTCAATGAAGTTATGAAAGAAAGATGCTATATGACACAATCAGATGAGAGTTGGTTATGGCACAGAAGAATGGGCCATATGAATTTTGACAATTTGGTGAAAATCAGCAATAAGCAGTGTGTGAGAGACATGCCAAAAATCACAAAGCATTCAAACACCATTTGCAAGCAATGTCAGCATGGAAAACAAACTAGAGGTAGTTTCAAATCAAAGAAATATTCAACAACGAAGCCTTTGGAATTGATTCATAAAAACTTGTGTGGGCCCACAAGGACTCAAAGTTTAAAAGGTGAGAGTTACTTTATGTTGTTAATTGATGACTATTCTAGAATGACATGGGTTGCTCTTCAAAAGGATAAATCTAAAGCATTTGAGAGCTTTAAAAATTTTAAAGCATTAGAAGAAAATGAAACTGGGGGAAAATTAAGTGCTTGAGATCAAATAGAGGAGAATTTCTTTCAGACCAATTAGGAGAATTTTGTGAGGAACATGGAATAAGAAGACAACTCATAGATGTACAAACTCCGTAACAAAATGGAGTTACTGAAAGAAAGAACTGAACAGTTTCGGAGATGGCAAGGACTATGTTGAACGAGTCCAAATTGTTAGATATGCATTGGGGAGAAGCAGTTAAGACGGCGATTTACATCCTTAATAGAGGACAAATTAGAGTAAACAATACCAAAACACCTTACGAACTATGGAAGGGTAGACCAGCTACCGTTAAATACTTTAGGGAGTTCGGAAGAAAATGTTCATATTAAAAGAAATGATGAAGATTTGGGAAAGTTTGACTCTAGATTTGATGAAGGTATTTTTCTTGGGTACTCCTCAAGGAACAAAGCTAACAAATGCTATAATAAAAGACTTCAAAAGATTGTGGAAAGTGTAGATGTAAGAGTGAATGAGTTCAGAAAACATAAGGTGACCACACAAGAAAGTGATCACTCAAAAGAATCAGACCAAAATGAAGTTGAAGAAGAAATTGAAGAAGAGGAACGGGAAAATACTAAGGCACCATCGAGATTTGTTCAAAAGAGTCATGGAGAAAATTTGATTCTCGGAGATAAAGATATTGGGGTGCAAACTCGACAGAGGATAGTAAGTACATTTGGGCGAGTCAATTTCTCTTTGTTATAAAAATAAAGCCTAACAATGTTGTATAAGCTAGTAAAAATGAACATTGGGTCAACGCCATGGAAGAAGAATTGAATCAAATAGAAAAGAATGAAGCTTGGGAACTTGTTCCAAGACCAAAGGACAAAAATGTGATTGGCACCAAATGGGTCTCTAGAAATAAGCTGAATGAAGATGGGGATGTAACAAAAAACAAGGCAACGTTAGTATGCAAAGGGTATGCTCAAGTAGAAGGTATTGATTTTGAAGAACCTTTGTTCATATTGCTCGATTAGAAGCCATTAGAATGTTTTTGGCATATGCTAGTTGTAAGAATTTAAAGGTTTTTCAAATGGATGTCAAATATGCATTTCTAAATGGAAAATTAGAGGAAGAAGTTTACATTGAGCAGCCGGAAGGTTTTTTGTTGTCAGAAAACAAGGATTTTGTGTGCAAATTAAAGAAGGCACTATATGGGCTAAAACAAGCCCCCCAAGCATGGTACTCAAGACTTGACACATCTTCTTCAACAAGGGTTCAAAAGAGGAGTAGTAGATAGTAATCTCTACATTAAGACAAAAGGTAATCATCAATTGATTGTTGTTGTGTCTGTAGATGATATTATTTTTGGAAGAAATTAAAGAAAGATGTACCAAGAGTTTGCTAAAGATATGCAAAATGAGTTAGAGATGTGAATGCTAGGAGAATTGTCATTTTTCCTTGGTTTACAAATTTCTCAATCTGAAAAAGGAATATTTATCTCTCAAACTAAGTATGTAAAGGAGATGTTAAAGAAGTTTGAAATGGAAGATTGCAAACCAGTCAGCACACCTATGGTTATAGGATGCAAGTTGAGTAAGGATGATGAGTCTCCCGAAGCAAATCAAACTCTATGCAAGTCAATGATTGGCAGCTTATTGTACACAACAGCCTCTAGGCCAGATATCATGCAAGCAGTTGGTTTAGTTGCACGTTTTCAAGCAGCCCCAAAAGAAACACATGTGCAAGTGGTTAAGAGAATATTCAGAAATCTAAAAGACACTTTAGATTATGATTTGTGGTACCCATGAGGTGCAGATTTCACCTTAACAACATATACAAATGCAAATTGGGCAGGTGAGATGTATGATAGGAAAAGCACAAGTGGAGGAGCATTTTTTCTTGGTGGAAATTTAGTGTCTTGGTTGAGCAAAAAACGGCCTTCTATTTCCTCGTCCACAGCGAAGGCAAAATACATAGCAATGGTATCATGTTGCACATAGGTTCTATGGATGAAGCAGACTCTACAAGACATTAAGGTAGAAAATGACGGTCCCATTTCTATATTTTGCAATAATACTAGTGCAATAAACATTTCGAAGAATCCGGTTATACACTCCAGAACTAAGCATATTCCAATCAAATATCATTCATTACTTGAGAGAGCAAGTAGATGAAATGAATGTTAAGTTTGAATACGTTGCCATAGAGGAGCAAATAGCGGACATTTCCACAAAGCCCCTCACAAAAGGGACTTTTGAGTACCTTAGACACAAGTTGGGTGTGGTACCCTTCTCATCAAGTCACTAAAGTCTCAAGGAGAAGCATCAGTTTAGGGGGAGCATAGTGGACAACCCTTTGCCATTGACATCAAAGGGGGAGAGTAAAAGAAAGGGGGAGTAGTACAACAAGAGGAAGAAGTACAAAAAGGGAGGGTATTCTGATTTGAAAATGATTATTTCTTTGTAGGGTTGCCATCAATGACAAAGGGGGAGATTGTTGGAAATATTGTCATTGATGTCAAAGGCGTCATTGATGTCAACAGAGAATGCACAGCGATCGAAAGAAAAATAATAGTGACCAGATTTAATAATAGTGAATGTAATAATTGTATACTAAAATGTGCAACAATTATTCATGAAGGGACAAAATTTATTTAATGGGCCAGCTGACCTCCATTAAATTTAAATGATTTGTTTTTATGTGGTCGACCTCCCTTGAAGAAGGCCGACCCTATTGGGTGAAGAGTCATGACCATTCGAAAGGGCATTTTTGGGCTATAAAAAGAAGATTTGTTGGATGGAGAAAGGGAAAAATTTTATAAGTGTGAAGTAAGAGTTATATCTTGAGAAGACGAGCAAATTTGTGAAGAGGAAACAAAAGTCTCCATCATTCGTTGAAACAACAACATTACGAAGGTGGTATCGTCATTGGCTTGGAGGTTGGTGCCTCATAAAACGAAGAGATTCATGTCTCTTGCTGAGTTGGTGCTCGGCAGAAAAGATTGGTGTCTGAATTGCTAAGTTGGTGCTTGGCATTGGGGATCGGTGTCCCCAGTAGGTTGGTGCCTACATAAATGGTTAAAGAGTTTTATATATACATAAGCAAATATTTTTCCATGGTTTTTTTCCCTAAAGGGTTTCCACGTAAATATTGTGTTCCTCTTGTGTTGCATAATTTTTAGATCTTGTGAGATTGTTGTTGTACTGACTATTAAAGTTTTGAATTATTAAAATTTTATTTTATACTGATTCGCCCCCCCGCCCCCCTCCATATAAGTGTGGGTTTAACAAATTATCACATCAAGCTTTATAGGGGACTCCTAAAACTACCAAGATGATTAGATTCTTCATTTCCATTGTTCTAGCCATGAGGATTTCAAGCTTGAATTGTATTATACAGATTTACCTTCCCAGCTTGAGTAATATTTTATGCATTTTAGGTTCACCCTTTAGTTAGGGTCTTCCATTGTTTCATCATTAGTTAGTCTTTCAGCTCTTGGAGTTTTCTTAATGGTCCTTACTATTTTAACTTTTTATATTATCGAGTGACACTAACCTACTTTGTTTATTTGTGGACATCAATATAATTTATTAATTTTTCTTTTCCACGCTTATTCTTTGGCCTACCCTGCAAGAATATTGGAGGCATTAAACAATATATCTGTTTGTGCAAAAGGGCCCAGGGACTTATACATCTGCAGCACAATCACATTTCGATGGGGACTTCCTCTTTGATTATTGTTATGTGATATGTTCATAAAACCTTAAATACATTGTTGTCTTTTGAGATAGACCCAGCCTGTATGAAAGAGGCAGATAAAGAACCATCAATTTGAAATAATATGAAGCAAACATATACCCTGTGGAATGCTATGATGTTCTATCTGTTTGTGCAAAAGGGCCCAGGGACTTATACATCTGCAGCACAATCACATTTCGATGGGGACTTCCTTGTTGATTATTGTTATGTGATATGTTCATAAAACCTTAAATACATTCTTGTCTTTTGAGATAGACCCAGCCTGTATGAAAGAGGCAGATAAAGAACCATCAATTTGAAATAATATGAAGCAAACATATACCCTGTGGAATGTTATGATGTAAGAAAAGTCAAACTTGAATAGGGCAGATAAAGAACCATCAATTTGAAATAATATGAAGCAAACATATACCCTGCGGAATGTTATCATGTAAGATAAGTCAAACTTGAATAGGTACCCGAACACAAACCTGCAATAGGCGCAATGCTGCTCCTTCCCTGTAACATGCTTTTGGCCAATCAGGACGCAGTTCCCTGCAGAGTTTTGCATCGGCTAATGCTTGTTCAGCTTGTCCCAATCTAATCCAGCAAAGACTTCTATTTGACAGCAATGTTGCATTGTTGGGATCCAAATCGATGGCCTAAAACACACAATCAGTATTTTCCTCAATCAGTGACACTAGAACTCTTTATTAAACCAGCCTAGAAACAAATATTATTAAGTGTTCTTGAGAAAGGCAACAAGTACATTGAACGGTAGCTGGTGCAACTAATAGTGAATTCTTCAATACCAAATGATTGTTTTAAACATAGTAGCATTATTCTTGAAAAACTTGCAATTAATCGCAAACCACCACATTTACTGTGCTGTTTTCTGAGTTTTCCAAGTTTTAAAAAAAACATTATTATTATTTTTCTATATATATACCTGTGTTTTTTTCCTCAGTTAACTTTTACACTTGGAGAAAAAAAATACCGAACACGGGCAGACTGAAAAACATTTAGTTTAGTGTTAGGGTTAGGCATTGCAACTTTGTTTTTCAAGTTCTAATTTGAGTGGATTTATTTTGCAAAGTTAAATTTTAAATCCTGATGAGGATTTTTTGATAACCTAATTATGGTTTAGGTTAAGAACCACAAGGCTGCCCGTAAAATAGTACGTCGTGCTGCACGATAATATGGCCTACTATTTTACAGCCAGCCCTTTATTGTTTACATAAACCCTCTAAAGTAAAAGTAAATATATTTTCTAGCACTATGCTTTTTTTTTTGTAATTGCCATTCTTTATGTATTATGTTTATTTATATCTCTACACATTGTATTTAAGATTGTTATTTTTTATGTATTATGTTTATTCTGTGATACCAAGAAACGCGGGGCAGGGGCCCGTTTCGGGGTAGAAACGTTTCGCGTGGCCGGTACGGCCGGAAAACGTTTTTCGCGTTTCCGGCGCCTGTCAAGTCAAAAAAACGGAAATACGTTTTAAAAAGTAAAAAATCTTTGCATTAAATGCGGGCGAAACCCTAATACGACTGCATACCTTGCTAAACACACTTCCTAAAAGCTATATAATGACCTCTTGGGTCCATTCTAAATCACACTCATTTTTCTCTTGCTAAATACAGTTTTCATTAAACTAGCATTTAGCATTGTGAAAAGCAAAGAGACATCAAGGAGCAACTTGAAGGAAGAGTTTTAGGACGTGTTGTTAAGAGCTAAAGGCTTCAAGGAGGAATTTCGAATCAGATTCGGAAGATGGGATTGACTTCAAGGAGGAAAAACCAGGTATTTTTCAAGTTTTTTTTTTATTTGGCTAAAGAAAATGTTAATGTGATCAATGATCATGAATGATGTGTGCATTATGCACACATCATTCGTGATCATTGATCATGATGTCAATATGTAGGTTGAATTTAGTAATTTTAAAACTCTATGCTTAAAAAAATAAAAAAATGTAACATTTTCTTTGCGTTTTAAAATAAAAAAACAATTTCTTTTTTTAAATTATAAATATCATCCAAACTCTGTGTATGCTCTCACCTCGCACCTATACGGTGACCTTGGTGATCAAAAGCAGAATAGGATGTGTAGGGTTTTTAAATTTAATTCTTTTTTGCTTTTTAAGAAAAGTTTATTTTGTTTTTTTAAATTAAAAAATCCGAACTCTGTGTATGCTCTCACCTCGCGCCTGAACGGTGACCTTGGTGATCAAAAGCAGAATAGGATGTGTAGGGTTTTCAAATTTAATTCTTTTTTTGTTTTTTTTTAAAAAAAATTGTTTTTTTAAATTAAAAAATCCGAACTCTGTGTATGCTCTCACCTCGCGCCTGAACGGTGACCTTGGTGGTCAAAAGCAGAATAGGATGTGTAGGGTTTTTAAATTTAATTCTTTTTTGTTTTTTTTAAAAGTTTATATTGTTTTTTTAAATTAAAAAATCCAAACTCTGTGTATGCTCTCACCTCGCGCCTGAACGGTGAACTTGGTGATCAAAAGCAGAATAGGATATGTAAGGTGTGGTTCTATTTAATAATTTATTGTTATCTAAGTTTATGTTTTTATTTTTCAATGAAGGTTTGATTCAATGGCATCGAGTTCAACTTTCAGTGGGAGGGCATGGGGAAGGGGAAGAAAGCCAAAGTGGGGGTGTGGATCCTAGAGCTCCTCTTTGGAGACGTGCAAATTGTGGAGAACCTTGTTGGCGGTGGCTCTCGAGTTTGGGTATGCAATCATTGCAATATACAATACAAATCCTCTTAAACCCAACTCAAAGATCATTTAATGGGGAAATCAGGAACGGGGATTAGAAAATGTGGCAAGGTTGAACATAAACATATATTGGCATATATGAAAGAGCAAGAGGACGCTGATATGGAAGCTTCAAGAGCTAGATTTAAAACAGCTCCTTTGCAAAATAGGGGTTCAAAAAAACCACCCAACCCATCAAACCATCCTTTTATCCAAGTTGCAGTTGAAACTCCAACAGAGGGAGAGTATTTGTCACGAAAGAGAATTTCCAAAGGCCCATTAGAGCAAGCATTTGCAAATGAGAAAAGGGATGTTGTTGATGAGTTGGTTGCTCGATGCATTTATGCATGTGGGCTGCCCTTTCAATGTGTTGCACTCACCTTATTGGCAACAAATGGTGAGAGGTATTAATGATGCACCGAAAGGGTATAAAAGCCCTAGTTATGAGAAGGTCAGAACCACATTGTTGGCGAAAGAAGTGGCCCATGTACATACTTCTTTGCAGCCAATTAGGGACTCATAGAAGGACTCAGGGGTATCTATCATTTCAAATGGATGGAAAGATGCTCGAAATAGACCCCTAATCAACATTGTTCCAGTGTGCCCTAAAGGGGCAATGTTCTTAAGGGCTGTTGATTGTGAGGGTGAAGTGAAAGATGCTCAATTTATTGCTAATATTTTGATTGAGGCTATTGAGTCAGTGGGCCCTGCAAGCGTTGTCCAAGTCATCACGGACAACGCCAAAAATTGTAGAGCAACAGGGCTGATTGTTGAGGGGAGATATGAGCACATTTTTTGGACACCTTGTGCAGTACACTCCTTGAATTTGATGCTGCAGAAGATTGGAAAAATACCATGGATTGAGGAAGTTTTATACAGAGGCAAATGAGATCCAAATGTTTATCACAAATCATCGTATGTCCCAGGCTATCTTTAGGAGGTTCTCGACATTGGAGTTGCTGAAGGTAACCAAACAATTTCCTAGTTTCTAATTTTTATTTGCTAACTTTTTATGAAATATCAATTATCAATTGAATTCCTTTGAATTTTTTTTTTAATTAACTTGCTTTAATTTATTTTAATAGGTTGCTAAAACAAGATTTGCCTCTCGCACGCTCGTCTTGAGACGACTTGTGAAGGTAAAGCAAGCCTTAAAGCTAATGGTGATTGATGATGTTTGGTCCGTGTGGAGGCAATCAAACACAAAATGAGCCATCAAAATAAAATCAGTGATACTTGATGATATTTGGTGGGCAAAGGTTGCATACTTGCTTAGTTTTACTGAGCCTATTTTATCTATGATTAGATATGCAGACACGGATAATGCTTGCATAAGGGAGATCTATGATGGCATTGACTCTATGCTTGAAAAAAATTAGAGACATCATACAACAAAAAGAAACCAGATGAAGCCTGTGAGTGTTTTGTTGTTGCTAAAACCTCAGGTCAGTACTTGATGATCCAGATGTAACTAAACTAACGCTCTTTGCACCTTTTACTAAAAAATGCCCCCTACTGACCCGGTACTTGTTTTTCGTGTATGAGAAACATTACCTACATATATCTTATGGCCTTGATGGGCTCAGAACCCAAGGCACGTGCAAGAAAAGTTATTATTGAAAAAAGTAGTAGGTCAACAAAGATAGTCACTGAAATTGTAACCATGTTGAATGATGACTCTTTAGAACTTAGAAGTTCAAATTTCAATGAATTCATTCAATTATCTTATGAAAAGGTGCCATTTGCATGGCATAGTGTTTAATAAACTGCCCATGAAGTGGCTCTTAAAACTCTCTTCAACTTTGATGCAATGCTATAGTAGTAGTGGTGCCAAAATACTGGACTATAATAATACACAAAACTACAGAAAAAATAATTTAAAAAACCAAAAGGGCAACAGGATCATGTAATTAACCATCACAATCGACTCTCTTGCACTTCGCGATCTGAAGGGAGTATAGCAGCAAGGTGAAATAATTTTACATCTAGTTTTCAGTTTTTTCAATTTTTGTTGGGATATTTAGTGTTTCTTGTCACTTGGCAATTACTGTATCTCGTGAGGGCTAAAAAGGACCCAAAAAAAAAAACATGATACAGCTTCTTAGAAAAGACATGGTCTCTCAAAAAAAATGATTTCTTAAGAAACGGTTTTTGTATGAACAAAGAAAAGTGAATTCAGAAATGATAAAGGGAAGAACAAATGGCCACGAAAACAAGAAATGGTTTCAGCCTTAAAAACATCGCATAGGGATTTAAAAGATAGTTTCTTTAAGCCGATGGGGGTTGGGTGGAATGGTTAAGTTGGATGGTTGTATCCAGCGCCACCCAAGTTCAAATCCCGCTAGGCACAAAAGCCCTATTCAGGGTGGTTTGCTCGCCCATTGTGGCAGTTATGGTTAAATTGGTCTTTGTTTGTAATGCCAGTTCCGGAAGGTTATTGTATTCCGGTTCATAGCTCCAGTCAAAAGCGTTTAACTATCAAAAAAAAAAAAACATCACATAGGGCATCTGCAATAGTTAAGAGTGTTTCTTAACTCATTAGAGTTTAGTCATATTTATGGTGACACAGCTGATCATCATATCTATTCAACCGTTTTACTTCTTTTTTAGTTCTTGACTATCAAAGATTCAGGATTATGGACTGTAATGGTCTTGAGGAGTGTTTAGGCTACTTCAACTGTGAAACCCAACTGAAAACTTGAACTATCTAATTGCCACTTTTGAATCCTTTCTTTGGTTATATACATCCGTTTGCATCATGAATGCCAAGTTACATTAATTTACAATTTTCTTGAAGCATGTCATAGACTGAAGAGGCAACTTTATGGCCATGTGTTATATTAGACCTAATTTTGCAATGAATAGATCCATCTCACGCTACTCCTGACTCCTGTATATGACAAAAGAACTTTTCCAGGGTTTTCCAGTTATTACCTGTTTCCATATGGAAAATTCCCCTATGACTAACAAGGTCCAACAAAGTAAATCCTTAGGGAAAGGAAATACTTTTAGACATGTTCTTGAAATTTTAAAATGAATTTTTGCAAGCAAAATTAAAAGAAAAGTTCTTCCATGATTTCCATCCACCAAACAAATGTGAGACAGCATGGTTCATATTGATTTGATTGCGCAGACCATGCAAATCCAGTGTAATGAGCTGTATTTGTCCTCCAAAAACCTAGAAGCAATCAAGCTCCAAAACGCTAATGCTAAATACTCAGCTACTCTTAAACGAATTTCCTTTTTGGTGTTCTATGAGGCATATGCCATTCTGGAGGGGAAAAATCCCAAAAATCTGGAATCCTGAAAAAGTTTGGAAAAATCCAGTCTGAAATATATACATATTGTATATGATCATAACTTTAATAAATATGTACAATTAACAAAAATAATGAAAAAATTAATAATGTAATATAAAATGTTAATATATTGAATATAAAATAATGTATAAGGTTGCCGGGTGTCTTTTTTGTTTTTTGCAAAAAACCAATGAAAAGGGGCCGAACCAGACTGAACGTATCTAGGACTGGCTGAAAAGTCTCAATGGACCCAGACTTTGTGCAGATATGACAAGATTAAGTAACTAAGTTATAAGGTGAATTGTATTATTTTCAAAAGCAGCACACTTTTATGCACAAACACTTTTCAAATGTTTCGCCTTCAAAACATTGTCAATGAAGAGTTTCTAAGTTCAATCCCTTACTTGAAAAGAACCAACCACCTAGCATTTTGCATGAAATTGTACTTTGCAATTTGTCCATTCCAACGCCCGTCAAAATCCATATCTTTACAGAAATGCCTGTAAATACAGCATTCCATTGTCTTGTTGTCTTCCTAGTGCTACAAATGCCATTAAACATCATCTAATATACTAGGTAACTAGACAATTGTCTTCCGCGGGTATGCCACTCAGGTGCCATAATAATCTTGAGACAAATCTTTAGGAGTTTTTCAAATGCACAAGTTAGCCTGATTGGATTAGGGTTAATTGATCAAGAAATCCTTTCACATAAGTCAGATATAAAAGCACAATCACCACACCCATTTGAAGTGCTTCATCTCTTACATCTTTGGGCTACCTAAGGGACCGCAACAAAGCACCTTAGAGAAGGCCTACTAGTGCAAAATCACTCCTTGAAGCATATCAGCAAGCTACCAAAGCTGAATATATCTTACACGGCTGTCCTAGGTGATTAGCACATGCTACATCCTGCACAAAAGATCATTGCCAAGAGTCCGTCAACTTCATGTAGACTTAATTGCCTTATCTTGCAATCGGGTGTGATGAATATGGGCACATCTCTATATGTTGTATAAAAAACAGAGATAAATACATTGGAACCATCTCTGCAAACCAGACAAAAAGTCATTGCATTCATGATATATTACTATTCCAGTCATTCTTGACAATATATTTTGCAAACAGTCAATGTTTAGTTTTTGTCTCCACATTAAGCAAATCAAAGTTACAAACTTTGACCAAGGCACTGAGTAGACATTTATTTACTCTTTTCTGAAGAGTAAGTTTTCTCCTAAACACTTGTTATCTAAATTTTTTTACATCATTTCTTCGGATGAAACTGGTAACCCGCCATATTTAGGATACTGTTATAAGGTTACAGCTGATAACAGAGAAATACAATACTTTAAGGAAAGGTAAAGATATTGAATTGATTCATGATGCATATTCTTGTTTTCTCTTTTAAATATGTTTTATGTCCATTCTGAATATTAATGCTTATTGACTCTGGATCATGATATAAATATTACAGGCTTAGACGCATGTGCATACCCCCTAGTTAAAAAACATAAGAAACTGCTCAGATCTCAGTTCTTCTTTTATTTTCCAAGGGTTCGTGCTCAGGAAGACAGAGGAGTACATTAGCCGCAATTACCTGTGTGTATGCATCTACTGCCATTAGATAATCCTTATTCTTGAAAGCAGATTCCCCTCTAGATTTTGCCTCCAAAGACTTCTGCCTATTCTCTGGTGAAACCTGCAAAAGCCACATTACCTGAATAAGAAAAATTGCATTGATATAGCCAATATGATTGATTGCAATTCACATCCATTTGATATTATAAAACTACAAGCAATAGCTAATATCTGAGCTTCTCCCAATGGAACAAATTATGGAAGTATCGCATGACATCTAAATTTGAATTTGTAACGTGGATAAGAAATAAAGAAAGAAATCATATTGATGTCCACAAATAACCAAAATGGATTTATAGGGCTCAGAGTGTTCAATCAGTAATTAAAAAATAGTCGAGTAAAAAAACTGTGTTGCAAGAAACGCCATAAAGGCTGGCCCCTAGGTTTTGTTTTTCTCATTGTTTGATTTGGATAAAACTTTTATTTTATCAAACTATGGAAGCCTCTGGGTTTTTAGTTTTTATTTTAAGTTTCCTTGATACATCTTGCTGCTTCCAAGAGTGTTTTATTTTTATTTCTTTTTTTTCATTTTAAGTTTTATTGTTACAATTTGCAGCCTCCAAGATTATTATCATTTTGTCCAGCTTAAAATTTGTAGGCCAAGTGGCAGGCTGGGATGCAAGACCTGTCTTTAAAATTCACCTTCATTCCCCTCTTTTGAGTTATTAAAATATGCTAGAGCACGTTGCAGTTGGAGATATTTATGTTGGACATGCACACAGTGCACGAATATATAGAAAAGCTCTTACAGTCAGATTAAAGCCCATTTTTGTGGAATTCCAAGATGAAGGATTAAAACTTGTCCTGAACCAAATAACACAAGGTTGCCTACAGCATAAATTAAAGAATATATAGGAGATTAAAAAAGGTCGCAAATCCAGTGGCTGCAAGAGCTCACAACTATTCCCATCATTTGCGATGGAAAACCTCAAGCAGGCTACCTACAGATGCCAGTGCTAGCCCAAGCACAGCCCAAGCAGATGCAGTGGCTGCAAGAGCTCACAACTATTCCCATCATTTGTGATGGAAACCCTCAAGCAGGCTACCTACAGATGCGAGTGCTAGCCCAAGCATAGCCCAATCCTGACCAGCACCATCACATCCGTTTTTGCTGACAGCTCATGCTTCTTCAACGGAGAGGACTCGCCACAGTCACATAAGGGAAAAGAAGACAAGGGCCCGATGGAAAGGGATTTCAACAACAAATCAAGGAAAATATCTGGCAAGCTGACTGGACAGTGCATTTATGCAACCTAGTAAGACCACCATATTGGCGAGAGATGATGAGGGGCACCATTGAAGCCCAAGAGGGTACACAAGACTTAATTACAATAAGGTTTGAAACACATTGTTGCCCAAAGAGAAAGCTGATGTAAAGATTCCCTTGTTTCCTCCCTATTTCAGGGAATAGGTGGAACGGAAGAACAGTTCCAAATGTTCCTCAAAAGACTGATTTTCTCTGTTTTTTCCCCAAAACTTGTAAAATTTGGCTTGCTTTTTGGACTATAAGGCCTAGCAAAGGGGGAAACAATGACTAGAACAAGAAGATTTTCCCATGGCTCATAAATTTTTTGAGATTTTGCAAGTTAGGTGACAACACATCTGCAGCTCATTTCCATTAAAATTTTATCACAAGTACATTTTCTATCTAATCTTTTTAAAATCCAAATTTAAAATTTTAACTAACTTTTTCAGTAAATTTCAAGTTCAAATTCCTACAAACCTTTCCTTTACAAGTTACTAGTTCCTCTTTAGCTGAGTGGATTGAGGTACATGTTTATCCACTCAGTCAAAAGTTATTGGTTGGAAGTAAAGAAAGAAAAGGAATCAGTCTTTCTGCATTCCAACTTGTGCCTCCTATCATGCAATAAACTTGAATCTAAGCAAGGATAGACTATGCTTTGGGATGTAGAGCCATAGCAACCCAACTTGAATGCTTCCGTAGCTAACCTTGACCATCTTACATTACGTGATGATGACAGGGAAGCAACTTATACATTGGAGCTGCATAGCAAAGCTTGCAGCAGTGACACAGTCACTACCTATGTTGCCTAGTTCAAATTCGTGGTCGATTTCAAAGATCTAAAAAAAAAGGAAAAGTTTAGAAACTCAAAAAATCAACATAAAATTCAAAGTTAAGTTCAAAAACTAGAAATATACTTTTTATAGTTTTTTAAAATCTATAATTTGAACATAAATACAATTGTCTAAAACATAGTTACACGAGATGACATGACAGGGTTTCTAGGTTGGCAAAAGATGTCCACATTTTGGGAAGGGGGGACAGCCGGGGGACAACTGATCAAAATAATATATAAATATTTAAAATATACAAATAAACTAAAAAATAACTTCAAGAAACTAAATTAAGCTGAAATTACAAATTACAAATGCAAACAATTATACAATATGAATAAATTACTAAATAAACCATCATGATTGATCAATATCATTAATCACTAATCTGAAATAATAAATGAGAAAGAATCGAGATACATCAAAAATATTATGATGACAAGAGTACATGATAGTTGGACTGCATACATTATAATTTAAAACTTTTTGATTAATACACCAACTATTCAACATGCTAATGCCCAAAACATACAAATAGTCCACAAAAGCACAACACAAAAATCAAAATCAGCATCTAAGAGAACATCCATGGACCACTTCTTGTTGGAACTGTCGTCCTCGTCCTCATCCTTGAATGAGATCGCAAATAATCCCCATTGCACATTATGGTCCTCTTCAACCTACCTTGGCTCCTTAGGATATACATCCCAGTGTAAAATTGGGGTCTTCTTGTACTTAGGCATCTTGCGATCCATGAGATGCACGGTAGTGTCTACAAAAACAAACTTCTTTGTTCTCTTAGTGGTAAGTTTGTTCCTCTTGAAGGAGTGGATCCAACCATATATCAACCAATTCCTCTCGGTGGCAGAGGAACTAGAAACCTAGGAAAGAAGATGAGTTCCAAGTGTTTGTAACTGTCCTCGACACCCATATAATCACAAGCAACTTTCTAACTTCTCTTGCACTAAAGTTAGCCTATTTATCCATGCTAATTATTTGTAGCCATCAAGTTCAATAAACTTGGGCCACCAAATTCTGACTAGTAAATCCTCCTCTGAGCTAAACATTCTTTTCAAGGCCTTCAATAAGCTCTTCTTCACCCCTTGTCCTCTAAGAAGATAAATCTACTAGTCTTCCACTTCTCCCACCTCTATTGAATGATGGGCTCAATATGCTCATTGTAAAACTCTTAGGTAGGGTCTTTAATGCAATCATGATCAGGGTTCCTAGTAAAGGGATGCCTTACACCACCCAACGTGTATCAAAGTTAGATCTCACCAAGACAAGATCAACGCATGGGTCTTAACAAGAAAACAATGAAGCTTCTTCTATTAATGCAACAAAGTTTGCAGACTCAAGCACAAAGGAATGCCTTACACCACCCAACGTGTATCAAAGTTAGATCTCACCGAGATGAGATCTACACTTGTATCTTAACAAGAAAACAATGAAGCTTCTTATATTAATGTAACAAAGTTTACAGACTAAAGCATAATGGTATAGCACTCCCGTTACAGTCTTATGACAAGACTCTACAAGAATTCTTCTAAGAATTCCAATCTTAAACCTATCCTAAGCTTGCAGACTCTGCAAAGCTTTTACATAACCAAATTGGCACAACTAGGCAATCTCACACTAGACGCCTTCTAAAACTAGAGGATAGGCTCTACTCCTCTCTCACTTAACACTCCAAGCTCCCTTTTATTTATATATTTTCATAGAAGCTTCTGGCGAGAGAATAAAGATGTCTCCTACAAGTACAAATACCTTGCAAAATATTTTTCAAATTGCCATTGATATGGTCTAAAAGTTGTCTCCCTAATCATGATGGATGGATCAAGAAGCACGTGTAACCCTTGCTAACTGTATCGATGCTAACAAGATTTCCTGTTTGACACAGATCTCAACATTGAAATGAATGGGCACTATTCTGCATTAACACAAAGGCTTCATGGCTTTAATAGTGTTGGGTGTCTTCGGAAATGTTTCGCGACATGGGTAAGCATCGACAGTCTCAATTAAGTATTGGCAGTCTTTACAAGGCATGCAAGACTATTCTGCACAAGATTTGTTCCACAACTTGGGATATTGTGTGGCTTAATCTAGCTTTTGTGTGGACAAGCCAAAGGTCTTGCGACATATGATACCTTGCGGGGCATTAGCAATGTTGCATGGTTTTGTTGTTTTACACATGTGAGACAATGTTATGCGTTTGAGGCTATGTTTTGTGGCTTGGATAGGATTTCATAGCTTCTACCAGAATGATTAAGGCATAGGTTCTTTGTGCGGCTTGCTTGGGAGTGGTGCAACATTGTGCAAGTCTTTATTTACAAGTATTTTTGGGTGACACGGGATTGCTCATGAAGTCCAATACTCTTGCATCAAACACCCTAGGAAACAAGAAACTTGAAATCTTATTCAAGCAAGTTTCTGAGGTTCTGCAATGGACTGACTAGGTCTAGCAATTTCTGCTTCGTGAGCCAAAATGCATCTTCAACTTCTCCACCTTTCCATTTCACCAAATATTCTTTATGTGCCTTTTTGTGTGTTGTCTTCACTACATGGTCATTCAAAATGCATTTGATTTATGTGTGCCTCTGCTTTAGTAGTTGGTGTCTCTCATCTACTTCTTGACTAGTATGCCCCTTATGGAAGCTCCAACTCATATACATTCTCTGCAAAATTTCCCAGGACTCTTAACAGTCAATATGTTGTCACTTGATTTTATCATGCCTTCCTAGTGAGAACCTCTTTCTACAGCTGCAATTTGCACACTTGCTTGTGCACCTCCTTCATATATTGCGTGAATTTTTCAGCTTTTACACTTCTCGCTTCTTGCAACAACTCTCTCATCTCTACAACTCCTCGTGGACTTGATCCATTCGAAATCCGGAAAGGTGACTTCCCAATGCTCCTATTGACAAAGTTTTTATACACAAACTCTACCTACACAAAAACTGGATCACATGTTCCTGCCTTCTCTCCTACCAAACTTCTTAGTAAATAAGCAAGGCTTCTATTGACAGGTTTTGTTTGTCCATCCATCTACGGGTGACATGCAAAACTAAATTGTGGCCTTGTGTTTATCTTTTCTTACAATGAGTGTCAAAAGTGGCCCACAAACTTGGTATGCCTATCAAATACAATGGTGCATATCAATCCACGCAGTCTCGCGAATTCCCTAAAGAACAAGTTAGCAATATGTGCAGCATCATTTGTTTTCTTACAAGTAATGAAATGCATCATTTTTGAGAACCCATCCACAACAACAAAGATAGAATCACGACTCGGAAAACCCAAAACAAAATCCATACTCATGCTCCAAGGTTTCTAACGTATTAGCAACAGTTGATATAACCATGTGTTCTAACTTTTTCCTTTCAACAAATGACATACTCTGCATCTTTGTACATATCTATACACGTTTGTAGCCATTACCGGTCAGAAGCATCTTTCTCTCTATTATGCTAAAGTCTTATCTATCTCGAAGTGACCTGATATTCCTCTATAATGCTTCTCCCAAATCAAAATTTCTCTCATTGACCCTTGCGGCACGCATAATTGTGTGCCTATTAACAAAAACCCTTCCTTAGGAAATAATCCAACCATGGTGTGCAATCAATATTGACTAGTTTTTTGTATGCCCTCCATGCTTCTACAAAACTTTCATCTTTTGTGTAGAGTTCCTTCATCACTTCGAACCCTTCTACACTCACTTGCATTTTCGTCAATGAGATGCATCTCTTACTCAACGCATTTACAACTTTATGTGATCTCCCACTTTTGTGCTTCAAGATAAATGAGTAACTTTGCAAAAATTCAGCCAATTTCATGTGTCTTTGATCCAACTCCCCTTGGCTATTGATGTATTCCAATGCTTGGTGGTCCATATGCAACAAGAACTCCTTGATAAACAAATAATTCCTCCACTTCTTCAAAGCTTGCACAATGGCATATAAATCTTGATCATAAACTGAATATCTTTTTCTTGTGTCATTCGACTTTTCACAATAATATGCAAAGGGCCTTGCTTCCTGACTCATCATAGCTCCATTGGCTACTCCACTTACATCACAATAAACCTAAAAAACTTTATTGAAATCAAATAAGGCCAACACTGGTTGTTTTGTGACCTTCTTTGTCACCTTTTGGAATGCATACTCTACATTTGTGGTCCACAAAAACTCCTTTATGTCCTTCCGCATAACCTTTGTGATTGGTGCTCAAATATCACTGAATTGTCTAACAAACTTCCTGCAAAAGCTTGCAAGTTCAAGGAAGCTTTGGGCCTTTATGACATTCTTGGGTGATGTTCAATCGACAATAGCTTGTGCCTTCTCAGGATCCATCTTCAAGCCTTCTTGAGATATTACAAATCCCAAGTATAACAACTCCTACAAAAAGTCGCATTTCTTCAAATTCACCAATAGCTTCTCCTCTCGCAAGTGCTCTAACACTCCACAAATGGACTAAGTGCTCTTCCAAAGTCTTGCTGAAAATTAAGATGGCACCCAAATAAACAATGACAAACTTACCTCGAAAACACTTTTAGCACTTTGGTCATCAGTCACATAAGTCTACTCGGTGTGTTGGTTAACCCAAATGGCATGACCAACCAATCATACGATCCATCCTGCATTCTACAAACAATCTTCCAATCATCTCCTTCCCTGATTTTGAATCTAGTGATACCCACTCTTCTAATTATTTTTTGTGAAGCACTTTGCTCCACTCAAACTGTCCAAATCATCTTTATACAACAATGGAAATCCATACTTAATAGTGATCTTATTAATAGTTCTAGAATCAGTGCACATCCTCCACTCCTCCTTTTTCTAGTGTCAATACTACGGGTACCTGCCCATGGGCTCAGAGATTCTTTGATCAACCCCTTCTCAAGCAACTCTTGCTTTTTCTTTCTCAACTCTTCATTCACCATAGGTGTCAACCTATGGGCGGCTTGGTTTGGTAAACTAGCTCTTGGTATCAAGACCATCCAATGACTGATACTGCAAGTAAGTGGTATATCATCTAAAATATCTTTCGACATGATATTCGCGTATTCATCTAACATATCCTTCACCTTTTGCAGAATCTCCTTTGTTTGTGTAGCTTCACCTTCCTTTGTTTTATGCACGACTCTTGGAATGAACACAAAACATTCATTGTCCCCTTCCATTGTGCTCAAGAACTCCTTTCCTAAAGTCAACAATATTAACAAACTCTTTTCCACTTCTACATTTGAGTCCTTTAAAGGCTTCAAAGTGTACTTTCGTCCATCTTTCACCAACATGTAAGTACTAGTGTGGCCATGATGAATTGCTTATCTTTCATATTGCTACAGCCTCCCCAACAACACATGGCATATGCACATGGGCATTATATTGCACAAGGCCTCATCTTCGTATGCGCCAATCTTGATGCCCCTTCAACAACCACAATACCTTATATGGGATCATGTGTGCAATTCTCTTCAGACCAAGCTTCTCAACCATCTCATTAGAAACAAGATTATCAATGCTACCACTATTAATGATGACCTTACAACACTTACCTCAAAATTTAAAAGGAGTTCTAAATAGATTCTTTCTCTATGTGACATCATTTTATTCCTTTGCGGGCTTTAACAACAAACTCTACATCAAGAGCGCTTCTCCACATTCAAGTTCTTTTGTGTTACTATTTGACACATGGCTTTCTATATCCGCATGCTAAGCAACATGATTGCTAGCATCATTCCTCTTACAGACAGTGTTTTGCATGGCTTGTTGGCACTCAAATGCACGATGTTCGGTCTCTCCACAATGGAAATATGTTCCACTAAATCCTCTTCCACATTGTCTTCCTTTGGAAGAAGATTTACCTCCACCTCTTTGTGCATGACTTTGTTCATGCAAGCTACTCATTTTTCCTTTGTGCACATGATTATGTGCATCACTACGCAAACTTTTGCCTTTGCACAGGAACTTCCCTTGTTCCCAAGGATTGCTTTGTTTCCTTCGAGACAACTTTTCCTCTGCTTTCAAGACATTTTTTCCTCCACCTTCAACGCAAACTAATAAGCTTCATCCACATATCTCAATCTGACCATACTAAGTTCATCTTGAATGGAAATGAGTAATCTATTAACATATCTTGAAATCTTTTCTGTGTCATCTTCCACATGTCCAACTCTAATGTAGAGCCAATAGAACTCTTCAATGTATTTCACACTTAGTTCCTTCTGACGCAAGTTTCATAATTGCTTGAACAAATGGGACTAGCACTCCACAGGCACGAACTTAGCTTTCACCTTCGTCACCATTCAATCACACTTCCTAATCTTATCTTTGCCTCTATGAACTCTCTCAGACTGCACATGATCCCACCACAAGGATGCATGTCCCTTTAACTTGATATTCGCAAGTTTCACATTCTTGTTATCTTTTACACCCTTGTACTCAAAGCATTTACCCATTTATGTGATCCAGTCAATGAGATCTTTTAGATATAAGTTCCCAAAATAGGATGGAATTTTTATTCTTGCCTTGCTTCTAATCCTCGTGATTGTGTGCAATAATCGGTCATCTTGCTCATCTCCATGCTTTGTTTCACCTCTTGATCTACAAGTGTTTTTCATCAACGACAACTCTACATTGCATGCTTTCCATCGCCTCTAAACATGTTTGCATTCTTCTAATTACATCTGCCAAGTCCGCAAGTGTTGGTGCTATGTTCACTCTAGCAGCAAACTCTACCCTACGTGTCATCTCTTCCTTCCCTGCAATCTCTCAACAAAATTCTGCAACCTACACCTTTGATCCAACAACCCAAAATGTTGGAAGATGTCTAGAACTACTTTTACCCACACTCCTAGTATGGAAAGAAGTGAATCTTCAAGATCACTTGCACAAACTAGATTGATGTTTATACCAAGCTCGCACTAGATGCCTTCTCAAAATGGAGGATAGGCTCTCTCTCTCTCTCTCTCTCTCTCTCTCTCTCTCTCTCTCTCTCTCCAAGATCTCTTTTATTTATATATTTTCAATTGAAGCGTCTGGTGAGAGATCAAAGATGCCTCTTACAAGTAGATATACCTTGCAAACTATTCCTCTGATCAGCTCAAATTGCCATTGATCTCCTCTAGAAGTTTTGTTGTCACCCAGAAATTGCACCCTGATAGAGAATAATGTGTGTACTCTCTCTCTTGTTGACAAAATTGGAACACCTTAAGGTTGTTGGTAATTTATGTCTGAGGTGAACATCCTGAAAGGGTTGGTTCCCTTGTGGATCACCTAAAAAAAACAAAAATTTTGACGAGGAAAAGGGAAGAAGAAATGCAGGAAAATGGGAAATAAGGGGGGTGATACACCAATAGTTTGATACATGCATGTAAACTCTGCACACAGAGAATTCAAAGATCCAAACACTTGCACAACTCTAAACTATTTTACAAAAATTAATTCAAGGGTTTAGGAGAAAGATGACAGTGGTAGAGGGAATGAATTCCACACTAAAGCAAATACATTATCTTACCTACAAACATGATGAACAATATGAAAACAACAATATGCGAGGGAAAAAATGGAGCTTTTTTATTCAGAGGTGCAAGTACAAATACTAGAATATGCCATATGCCAATTAACTTCCAAAGTATGTTCTATGATTTTACAATAAAAATCATTCTTATATCATAAGAAAATACTGTTGTTTTCCCAGAATATTGCTGCTGCTCTAACTAGCTTGTTTGCATGCTTTTATTTTATTTTCTCTTACCCCTTTTGATGACCTCGAACTAAAAATGGACTACTGTCTTCTTTTGTTTATTTCCATGCATAGGACAACAGACTTTCTCTTTTATTAATTCCTTCTTGTTGCTATGCATGGGAAAAGAATGGACTTTTTGTAGACACAAATTTATTTGCACATTAGACTTTATATTTAGCCCCACACCTTATACTAACTATTTAGAAGGTTCTCAAAGTGTACAAATCACTAATTAATCTCTCCACATGCTTTGCTGGCCAAAAACAGTGACTGTTTATTCTTATCTTTTATTTTTCCATTTCCACGTTTTTTCCGACCAGTGACTATTAGCATGTTATTTCATGACCTTTCCTTTACATTCTTAGCGCTAAAATCTAGGGCACCCCCAGCCTGTACTGGGGCGGTCTGGTCCCATTTAGGGCGACTCCGATCTATGGCACAACACCTCCTTCGATTCTTTTTGGGAACTTCTAGTTGCTAAAATTGGTAAATCTAATTTTATCTTCTTCTCAGTCGGCCTTGTCGGGATTAGCATTACTAAAAATTAAGCTTGAGAACCATATAAATATAAAGTTATAAGACCACTAATGAGGGTCCTAGGAACCATTGCTATCTTATCACTACTATCACTCCATCCTAGGGTTGCTATCCATTAGCATCACTTGCATCCACATAGTAGCCATGCTATTCAAGCTAGGAGATCTGCATCACACATAGCCACTTCATAGGGGAAGGGATTCCATTCTATTGCTATGCACACATCGCTACTTATATTTTGGCTACATCATGAGATTGTTTGCCTGCTAAACAAAAAGTGCAGTAGCCTTTTGCATCCATAGGGCTATGGAGCACACATACACACTGTCAATAACTTGTATCCTCTGAAACAAAACGCTTACTGAAATACTAGCTCTGGCGGCAAAAGGAAAACATGTGACCCATGCAAGCACTTCATTTGAAAAGACATTTGAACTAAGAAAACTGAAAAAAACAATGTGCATGCAAGCACTTATTGAAAATTAAACTACTCTACATGATGATGAATCCTCAAAAGCAAGATTTGAACGAAAATCCCATTAAGGTTTTGTGGATTGGTAGTTCTTCGCCATGCAACCAAGATAACAGAAAAACATTGTGAGGCTTGCACGCTGAAATAACATCCCAGGTACCACTCCAAATAGCATCAACTTTGGTGTGGTTTCCCGGTTTTGCTCTGTTTGCACTTCCCACTTAAGAACAAGATTCGCCTTCTTGAAAAACTCTTGCAACTGTTTTCTTATCAAAATCTCTTTTTTACCTAAGCTTGGTGAGTTTCCATGGTAGCATGGTTTCATGTTAACTAGAATCCAACTGCATAAGTTATTTTATACCTTTCCTCCATTGGTACCTGCTTCCAACAACTCTAACTAGATGAATAAGATCTAAAACGGGCAGCTCAAGAGAAATTGGAAGTCTTGCTTCTTTGTTACATAAACCAACATGTATGGAGAGTTACCCATAGATCTCTTCGGGAGTGATTCTGTCAACCCATAAAGCTGATTTGAGTTTAGTGTGACATGATATCTTCCCATTTTTATCCAAAAGTCTTCTAATAGTCTTCAACAAATTCTTGTTTGTAGACTTTGCAAGTTTATTAACTTGTGGGTAATAATTTGATTTTGTACTCAAGTAAATACCCCTTCCGAACAGTCCACTCAATAATTTTAGCACCAACAAAAGCATTTTTAAGCATTTCCTTGAAATAATAGTAGCAGGAACTCCAAATCTAGATCAACAATGCTTTTATACCTTCATAGAAGTCGAGCACACTAGTTTTATTTGCTTCTTTCAGTACAACAATGCTATGTCCATCTGGTAAAGTAATCAATCTGTAAGAATCCACTTGTGTCCCAAACTGGATGGTGGATTTATCATTCCAATGAAGTCCAATTCCCACTGCATAGAGGTTTGATCTGCTAGAAATAGGATGAAAGCAAGAAGATTTGCTTTTTCTTTTACCCATGAAGAAGGCACACTTCTGACATCTTTTGACACATGCATAACAATCTTTGAAAATACTTGGCCAATAATAACCTGCTTTCATGATTTTGAGAGCAGTAGTCCTTGGAGTATAATGGCCACCTGATAAACCTTCATGAAACTTTTTTATTAAATAATCCCGTGTCACCTTGTGAAGGTTCTACACATCTTAGCAAGAACACCATTAATATGGTCTCTTAAATAAAATACACAGGGACAATGAGTGCATAAGGAATAACTTGTAACCGGAAATACCTCCTTTTTGTTCTATGCCATCTACGTTATTGAAGAATGTATCCAAACATGGTATTTTCATTCATGTCCTTACTCTACAGAAGGATGGGAAAAGGTTTCAATACTTGGGCTGATTGATATGGTGTGAAACATGAATTCAAGTTATTTGAGCACGCATAAAAATCTGAAACTAAGCCTCTAATAACATAAAGTACTCATTTTTCCACAAAAGTATACTTCACGTCATAGTCATGTAACCCTTTGCTAAAGAAAGCAATGGGTTGCTCTAAATTTTCATGATTCAGCTGAGTTAATATTGTTGAAATTGTTTCAACCCTTGCAAATGCATACACTATAAAATGCATTTGTTATTAATATGGATTTACAAGAAATTCTTGAAGTTTGAAAACAATGGTATAGTCAAACTTTGCATTTTCCTAGAAGGATGATCTGTCCAACTGGGAAGTCATATTCCTTTCATGGGAGTAAGCACTTGCTAAGTAGCCTTCATGATAGAATCAATGCAAAATGAGCAAGAATCTTCTCACAAAATGTGGATTATTACCCAAAAGCTTGTGAAGTGCTTTCTTGTGTTGAGATTAAAGGTAAAGCTAGTTTTGAGCTTTGCTTTCTAGGATCTATGCTAAACCTTCTTTTGAGGACCATGTTGTCGAAACAAACAGTTTACCTTTGTAGCAAAAATAGTGATCTTTAGACATTGAGAAAAAACCTCATATGGTCTTCACCTTTCAATTTAATTTTGAGGTCAAATAGATTTCAAATGATCATTGGGGGCCACATCTAATGTTAGTAAATCAGGTAACATTGAGATTAAGTCAAACCTTGGAAAGCCATAAGGTGGTTGAAAAGTGGCTCTTGCATTGATGATAAGTTATGTAAAGGCATCTAATTGTAAGGATATGGGAGACACTTAGGGGGTGATAATTGGCTTGTACTAATCCTTTTCTTTTCCCAATATGAATTATAACAAACTATGAATTTCAAAAGAGAGAACCTTTCTGTACATGATATTGTTCTGAAAATTTGATCAATTGATGGTAAAGGACAATGAATTTTAGTGTTTAGCCCTGTTTAGATCCCTGAAATCAACAAACTATACCTTATTTTTAAATGGTGGAGATTCACAGGTCAACATGTGGATTTGCAACCCAAAGTGGTGCTTGATAGGAAAGTTAATACAAGATTCAATAAGCAATGTTCGTTCATGTGCACCCATCAAGTTTTTTGAGTTTTGATTAATTAGTCTTTGTGAATTTGCCTTACCAATTGGAAGTTGGACTAAGATCAATGGTATGTTGAGCCTTAAACAAATCCTTAATGAATATACCTATTTACTAATTTTCGAAGTGCATATTTCGAAAATAGAAAAATTAATGTGCTTCTGATTTTGCATAATTGAACATCGAGCTTTTTTTTTCTTTTGAATGTGTTACACATGACTTACCATAGATTTTGACAATGTATTTTTCCATGAAATTAGGATTGAGCAGATAAAAAAAATACGTATAAAAGCGATGTTCTTGCTTTGTGGCAAAATCTTGAAGACTTTTCAGCCGAAGTAATCACTATTAAACAAGACTATCAATACTACCATTTGGATTCCTTGGGGAAGTTTACATGGTCTTTAAAGCTAAGATTTGAACATGATGTTTGCAGCAATTTAGACTGATTTTTTTAGGAAAATTCAACTTCTTCCTAGAATAAAACGTACAATTTGTTCATCATTCTCAAACACTTGCCAATTAGTATTGTTATCAGGAATTGTTGGCCTTACAACCACCTTAATATAAGGTTGATTATCATCCTTTCTTTTCACTTCATTAGGAATATCAAAATCAGCCCCAACAATTGCCAATCTATTAGCTTGTTTATTCTCAGATCTAGGTATTGATTGAACATTGAATGCATCAAAATCTTCTACAAGATCCCGAACTCTGAAGTTGTCTATATGATTTTATCGAGGGATACTTTGCAATGTTCAAATTTCTCACCTAATTTATGATCGATTCACTATCACCAAATACCTATAGGTACTTAATTCCCTTCTATCTAAGCCATTGTAAACCATGGATTAGTGTCTCATATTCAATTGCATTGCATGTACAACTAAAATGAAATCGAATAGAATAATAATACCTTTAACCCTCTGGTGATATCAAAACATTACCTTCACCTAATCCATTCTTGCTTTTAGAACCATCAAAGTATAAACCCCACAAGTTTGTATCAATCTCAACCGTTTTAACCAACAATGGTAAAAAAGCATCCTCTTGATGCATGCAATAAATTCTCAAACCAGCATCTTTAATGTATGTTTCTTCAACATATTTATAAGGATCAAAGCCATGATGGTCAATTCCCCACTCATCCAATAATAAATCTGGTATGCTTTCAAAGTGGGGTGTCTGAATCATGAACAACTGAATGATCTCCTTGGGCAAAAACAGTACAATTTACATTGCATGCATTAGGTACATAAGGCTCAATATGAAACTTAGCAAGAGATTCAAAATTAATTGTTACCTTCGTGCCATACCTTGTTCTGAAAAATAGATAAGACCAATCTGATGATAGATAACCTCTAATCTTAACTGTAAAATCTCTAAATAAACATGAAACAAAGTATGGAGGTAGATCTACTACCATGATATCGCGTAAGATTGGAAGGCTTGGACATGCATGAAAGTCTAGCTTTTGATATTTAGTTATACCAACTCTTTTAGTAGTTGTGCCATCCAACTGCAAAACCCCTTTGTCATGTGGCTCATATTTGAGTCTTAGCTTATCTGCAATTTGCTTAGGCATAACTGTATTTGCTAGCACCATTGTCAACCATGCAATTATGGACCAAATTTTCACCAATAATCAAAGAAAGGTAAAAAAATTGCCTGAAAATCAGCCTTAGAGGGTTGATCTATATTGGCATGCACTGCACTAGCTCGATCTGAATGATCATCTGTAACTGATAGATTGGCCAACTCATCTTGTAACAAGCTCTTTTGACCCGGAATAGTGAACGTATCCCACATGGATAAGCTCACATGAGCTTTCTTCATCTGATCTATGATATTGAGGGAAGAGGTGCCCCCTTTAGCTTGACCTTTTGGAACAGTTTCAACCTCTTTTTCCTTATTCTTTTGTGCTTCCAAGCTGCCCTTCTGAATCTGATTTTTTTGTCTTTCTTTCTCATTGGGGACAGCAGCAACCTTATTAGTATTGTCGGGAAATAAAGAAGATAAACCATGCAAATTAGTTACCTTTGTGGGTTCTCCCACTGCTCTTTGTTTTTGTATATCCTTGTATTAGTTGCATGTTGATCCTCTTGTTGCCAATTTACTGAATTTGCCTCTGGTTGCTTTGGTGCTTCTTTAGAATCCCCTTGAAGAGGAGCCTCAACTGTTGAAAGTCGTGGAATCATCCCTTGTGCAATCAAAGCTTGATTTAACATTCCATTAGCACAAGAAAAAGATTCATGCGAATGATTGCATAGAGCACACCAAAAGCGTTCCTGGATTAGATTAGTTTGCACTAGAACAAGAGCCATAGATGTAGAAGGAGCATTAGGGTCAGCTTTAATGGCTGGTGGGCCTTGATATGTTGGCCTACCTGTAGGATATGCTGGATATGAAGGTCTAGCAGATTGGAAAGGAGCCTGATAACGTCTGTAAGGTTGAGGAAATGTGTCTCTCAATAGATACAAATTTATTTCCAAAAGCTTGCAAGATACCTTTTATTTCACTCAACTTAAAGGGCTGATTTGGATTAGTAACTGCTTGGCTAGCTGCTACTGGAATTGGGTTTATAGCTGAAGTTAGTGGTTAAATAGTTGGAAAGATAGGCATGGGATGTCTAGGTGCAATTTTTCCAACTTGTATGAGGTTATTTTCAGCTCGAATGGCTAGATCAAAGGCAGTAGAGATTGTGTTACCCCCCATGTAGACTGAACTAGGACAGCAATGTCACTGTTTAAGGATCTCAAATAATACAAAAATGCATGCTCTATTGTACGCTTGATGGCAAAGGGAATTTTTCCCAAGTTCTCTGGAATCTCAAATTAAAATCAACCATGAAATCTTGAGGGGCTCTTTAGATTGTGCTCAATTGCTCAATCAAGGATAAGTGATCGGATTTGTCTTCAAATTGGTTACAAAGGGTTGTTTTGAATTGATCCCAAGTACTGATAGAATTAAAAGGTAGATTTTGGTGTGTGTTGCAAGGCTTTATCTTTCAAGGAAGCAGCAAGGAGTCTCACGGCTACATTCTCCTAAGTTATATTATAAACAGAGCAAAGATTTACAACATCTCTAATATGCTCTACAGGATTGGTTTGAGTTAGACCGGTAAAGAATGGTAAACTCTTCAATGCGGAGGCATGGGATATCATTGTATACGGTGAGATTCAAGGGGTTGCCATCATTAAAGGTCACAAAAGCTTGATTTCTAGAAAGAGCCAAGGAAATTCAGAATGGGAAGCTGTGGGATTTTGGGCAATTGCTTTAGCTTGTTAGCTCAGGAAATATATGGGGAAGATCTATGAAATCTGCTTCTTTTATAAGAATATAAAGGTAGCTGAATAAAATCAAATGGTATACCTTTAGTTTTTGACTTGGTGGTCGCTTTTGGCATTAGTTATCATGGACAGGTGGACGGATATTAGACACTGCGACTCATCAATATTATTCATGTAATTCCAAAATAAAAACTAATGCCAAAAGTGACCACCAATTATTCATGAAACAATGCCAAGAATTGTCGACATGTAATTCATGGGATCTCCATAATAAACCCTAACCACCTCTACGCTCTCATCACATGTTTCAAACAACGGAAAACCCCTTTTCCTAGATTGTGCAATGTGTCTCTTTCGGGCTCAAATATGAGGAATTTGGATTTTTCCCAAAACACTAATGGAACATTACTGAAAATGATGCCAACCACATGTACAAAACCGGATTTTTACTAGAGTAAACTGATTTTATGCAAAAATTAGGGCAGCGACCTATTTTTGGTCCACAAAACCCTAAGTGAGCTAGGTAAAATTCAGATTTTAGTCTTTCCCACACACAAATCTTCAAAAATACATCAACAACGTAAAACACTTGATGAATTCATGCAAAATAAATGCTTCAACAATAAATTACAAACTATTGGAATTAATTATTGCTCAAAAACAGCTAAAACTTCAAAATTCCATATCTTCATAAATACTTGGTGATAAAATGTAAATGATAGCTTAAATTGACCATAAAAAATATCAACTATGCAATAAAATTAGAATCAAATTTTTCCAACCATGAAAACCCACTGAAAAGTGATCCCGAAATCTCCAAATGGGTAGATCAAGCTGGAAATGAATGTGGCAGCCCCACAAACAATGTGCCCTAGTACTAAGAGATACCCTTCCTGTTCTAAAATTCTAAATTTTGAAGTTCCAATGTGACTCCTGGATGACGTCGCCAATGCAACAAATGATGGTTTCTATCCCCAAGTGTTGTGACTATTGAGGGTTTTCATCCCCAATAGGATCCAATGAGGGTTTTTGTCCTAAAAAGGTGAAAACGAAAGCTCAATGCTCCGATTTCCGAAAAAGGGAAGTATATAATTCACAAGATGATGATTACAATGAGCCCCAACATTTGCTTTTATAGTCTTTTCTTTTCTTTCTTTGGGGAGCGCTCCATGTAGGCCTCTTTATTTCTTTTTTAACATTTGCTTTTCCCTCTTAAAGAGGGACGACCTCTCCCTTTTAGCCGACTGAAAATAATAAAAAATAGGCTAAGGGTCCTTTTTCTACTTTAGTATTTAAAAATACCTTTAATTTTAATAATAATATTATTAAGTTGTCCCAAAATAAAGAATTGGTCGTGCCCAACTTAAAATATTATTAATTATTATTTTTAATTTAGAAAAAGGGCCATTACATGCAATAAGTGTGCAGTGGTCCTAGTGACGAAGCCATACGAAGTGTCTAAACAAGCATTACACTTCCATTGTTTACTCCCCTCTCCACTTTTAGGCTTCGCAACTATGTGACCAGATTATTTCTAAGGTTTTTTCTAAACCACATTTATTCTTTACATTTTTTAATTCTCTAAATTATTAAAATCAAATACATATTTAAGGAAACAATTCAAAGATGTTTGTTTTCTAGTAGGGGATGAAATTCGTCCCTGGTATACCCAAGGGACGTCTATAAGTCCCTTGGTCATACCAGGGATGGCTAGAAGTACCCTATGTCCCAACACACAAACACACTTTTTAAAAAAAAAACTTGCAAGTTTCATGAGTTATGACTGCTCTAAAGTTGCACAATTTGCAATCAACGTGATGAATGGATTTCAATTAAGTGAATTAGCACTTGTATTTCCTCCCATCAAATCCACAACAGTCTTGGTACATGATGCTTGGATACCCTCTATCCTTCATAAGTAGATCTCTAGCCTTGATTTCTTTATTACGCTTGATCTAGTGATTTTTCTATATTGGCTAGTTCAATGGAACTATTATAAATTTATCATGCACCTTAACCACCTCAAAGGTACCCACTCATTGTACCTTCAATTTCATATGCTTTATATTGTATTTATTACTTTACTTATACCAATACTTTTACAAAAAAAAAACTCAAAAAACTTGCAAGTTTCATGAGTTATGACTCCTCTAAAGCTGCTCAATCTGCGATCAAGGTGATGAATGGAATTCAATTGAGTGAATTAGCACTTGTATTTCCTCCTATCAAATCCATGGCAGCCTTGGTGCATGTTTCTTGGATGCCCTCTATCCTTCATAAGTAGATCTCTAACCTTGATTTCTTTATTATGCTTGATCTAGCGATTTATCTATATTGGCTAGATCAATGGAACTATTATAAATTTATCATGCACCTTAACCACCTCAAAGGTGCCCACCCATTGCACCTTCAATTTCATGCGCTTTATACTGTATTTCTGACTTTACTTATACCAATGCTCCCTCCATAATATTTTCCTTCCAAAGTTACTTGTCATCCCACAGCTTCGTCGTCTTGCCGCCTAACCGGCCTATTGAGATATAAGCCTCCATATATTTTTGCCAACTCTCACTGTCATTTAGCTTTTTGTTCGCTGCCACCCTAAGGCTGGGAAAAACAAACTCCATTGTCATCATGATTGTACATCAACTGGATGGAAGTGTGCTCTATGCAGTTTTGGAAACAAATCATACTAGCAACTCTGATAAATATCAAGAGAGATATGGCACATCTGAAAGCTGACTTTCCCTAACTACATTTTTTTGTCAGAAAAGAGAATATATCCCACGGCTGGAATATCTCTGTTGGAGAGAAAGATTGAAGCCATAACAGTACCATGTGGTAGGTGATAGAGAGGAGAAACAGGAATGGGTTATAAATTGGAGACAAGGGGCATGCATGATATAGTCACGTCCTTACCAGGCGGCACTTCGTAACTAATTAGGTTTACAACTTTACACCATCTCACGATGTCACCTTCTTGTATTTTCTCATCTAATATAAGTATTCAGTATTTACTTTTTTAGGAAAAAAATGTAACAAAGGCTAACAAGTGCAAAACAAAAACTTGAAAGAATAGATCCCATACTCTTGTCAAACACAGTACCAGTACTCTCTAAGATTTCTATAAACTCGCAAGTCTGAGTCCTGAGTGATCCCAGACAAGTCTGAGTTTGAGACCAAGCAAAAGACTCAGCTGATGTCAAAACAATAATTAAAACTTTAGTATTGGCATTATTGACAAATTTGTGAGGGAATTTCAACTGTGGAAAAGGGTTTAGAGCTGATGAATTAAGTTTTTTGGCTGATTTTCTGACTTTCATCAGCAGGTAGTGGCACGGGTAGAGGGTCTCCTACACTTATGGCTAGTTCTAGAATGTATTTGAGCCTTGAGGTTGAAGAGTAATCGGTCAATTTTGTCGGTCACAGTGGATTCTATCTTGCATGCTCATTTTGTGTCCTTTAAGTTTCTGCATACCATGGATATCATAAACCATGGACTTTGGAGTGATTGTTCTTGGAACTTTTACTACAATCCAAATATTCTCTTCTTCATGTCGAATTAAGTAACTGAATTGCCTTCTGATATTTTTGTATATATGTTAGCACAGATTTTTTTTTCCTTTGAACATTTTTAAAGTTATATTATTTTGTGATATTTTCTCTGTTTGTAACTTTTCAGACTTCCACGTCATTTGCTGAGTCTCGTATGAATTGGATCAACCTGGCGTGTCGGTCTTGTTGAGTCTGAGTTTGGCTACTATGGTTTTGAGACCTACATATACTTGAGAGACATCTTGGACTGCATTAGCACATAAAACAAATTAATCTAACAAATTACTTGTCACGTTATTTTATGCCTAGATTGTGGTGTTTCCCCTGTTGTGCACGTAGGTACAAAAAAAATGCAAGTAAGAATTTAAATATAAGATGGTGGAAAAAAGAGAACCTCCGCAGTTTTTGTTTTTGGTTCTTTAGCCTTTTGTGACACTTTACCGAGACCCTCGTGCACCTCCTGCATCAAAATCCAAAAGAAAATTTGTTAGTTAATAAGCCCTAAATCCAGAGCAATCAAACAAATTATAATAAGAAAATCTGTAAACATGAACTTGACATTCTTATGGGTTAGAAAATACTAAAAATATTAGACTGGTGTCAAGGACCTGTGACTTTGCAGTTTCATCTTGTGCGTATGTGAGAAGTCCATCAACAGTCCAATCTGATATGGCTGGGTCAGGAGATGTTACAGGAAAAAGGATTTCCACGGCTGCACAATTTCCCTTGGTAGCAGCAACAAGAATAGGTTTTGTATCTTCCTATAACACCAAAAAAATGTCTTTGAAGAGCACGATCAGGCACTATTAAGCATGCAGTTCAAAATAGCAAAATACAAGAAATGTGTTTTACAAAATTTAATATAAACAATCAGTGATAGCTTACTAATAAGCTAACAAGTCCTTGCCCCAGAAAGAGTAGTTAATAAGCATACTTGGTTCCCCAAGTGCACAAGGGATGATTGACGACATCGCACAACAGTCCATTTGACTGGACGTTACAAAGAGAATGCTTGAAGCAAAGCCGGTGCATAAGGAACCGCTAACTCACTCCATGGTCAAAGTAAAGTGAAAAAGCTAACAAGAAGGTGCATAGTATGAAACTTACGAAGAGGTAAAACCTCAAACCAATTAAAGGTCTACTGATTATCTGCAAGTAGAAAAGTTACCCAACACCTGTCTGAAAGTATGATTGGAACTGATGGTACTCTTGTTCAATCCCAGGTAGCAACTAGTATCTAGTTAAGATGATCACCTTTTCTTGAAGCATAAGGAAATGGTAAATGCCACTAACTTTTAAGAGGTACATATATTTTCAATTACAGTAGCATTACATTTGTCTCCCACTGAAGAGAGGTCACAAGATTGCCATATGAATTTGGTATGTAAGATCCTTGGCAGATTTACAATAAATCTATCGTATCCCGGAAGCAACGTTGTTAACAAAATTTCATTGTTTAAACTTGACTGAGGAAGTAAATTTTATGGAATTTTAAAATGAGAGCTAACTTTAGACGAGCTAGATATGGTTGCTTAAAGCTGAAGACAAGATTACCTATTGCAGGATGGGAGTCAAAAATTAGCATTCAATTTAGACGGGAAGGACACGGTGTGACAAAAGTGCAAGTGTTTTTCAATAAAACAGGTTTAAAATGTGCAAAACATAAAAAAGATTTAAAAAGATACTATTATTTCTCGCCAAATACACTAATAAGTCCTTGCCAAATAGCGGTTAATAAGCATCTTCTGGATCTCCAAGTGCATAAGGGATGATTGAAAGCATTGCACAACAGTACATTTGACTGGACATTACGAAGAGCATTCTTGAAGCAAGCCAAAGCATAAGGAACCACTAGCCTACTCCATCATCAAAGCTAAATGGATAAGCTAACAAAAAAGTGCATAGTATGAAACTTACAAAGAGGTAAAACCTCAAACCAATTAAAGGTCTATGACTCTATACATTATCTGAGGGTGGTGAATATACCTGTCTGAAAGTATCACACCCAGGTAGAAACTAGTATCTGGTTAAGACGAGTACCTTTTCTTGAAACATGAGGAAATGAGAAAGGGCCATTAACCTTTACAAGTTATATATATTTTCAACTACAGTAATAGTGCATTTGCCTCCCACTAAGGAGAGGTCACAAGATCACCCTAAGATTTTGGTATGTAAGATCCTTGGCAGATTTGAAATCAAGTTATCCAATGTAGATACCAGAAGCAACATTGTTAACAAAATTCCATTGCCTAAACTTGACTGGGGAAATAAACTTAATGGAATTCTAAAACGGGATATAACTGCAGACGAGCTAGATATGACTGCCTAAGGCAAGTTAAAGATAAGAATACCTATTGCAGGCTAGGAAAGTCGAAATTAGCATTCCATTTACAAGAGGTAGAAGAAGTGCAAGTGTTTTTTCAATTACATGGGTTTAAAATGTGGAAAACATGAAATACTGACGAATGGTTTTTTTTTATTTCTTACCAAATATACTGCATACATAACAAAATAAACACATAACATGCATTGAAAATGAAATTTATAACTATGATGAAAATGTCAGTAATCAGGTCAAAAGACTCGGAATATTTCAGTTTTCAATATCATTGAAGTTTCAAACACAAATCCCAAAACATTTTGGTAGCGTTTTATAACTGAAAAAACCATTGCATTTTTTCTGAAAGAATTTAAAACACAGTTTTGCCATGCGGCACATCAGCACAGCATGGAAAAATTTCCGGTCCACAATTACTCCCATTCTTTTACCAAGTAACACTCCTAGAGCCAAATGATGGTGAGAAATTGAGACCTGGGGAAAATTAACCTGAGAGACACTCATAACAACCCCTAGACCCCACCACAAGAGAAATATCAATTGGACATTGAAACATCAGAAAGATAAATGGAAGGTTCGGTCTCCCACCACAATAGATATATCTATTGAACATTGAAACATCGGAAAGACAAATGGAAAGTTCAATGGCAGATGGATTGCCCTTGTTTAAGCATTTTAGTTTATTTCTCTGTCATCTATGAGTAGTGTCTATTTTAATAGGATAAAATATGACCTGGACACATTTATAATCAGAAACGAGTGTTTGGAGAGCAGAGTGGTCCAACAAGGCTACATGAGAGTCTATAGCCTTTGATAAGGCCAGCTGTCCTCATTGAGGAAAATGAGATCTGCAAAGGAGTGAGAGATGCTGTATTGAAATTTTCTAGCATTAAAGGTTATGAACGGGGACAGATTGATAGAGGTTTGAGAAAAGCTAGGTGGTGAATTGTGGATCAAGATCATGAGAGAGGTTGCCACTTTCTTACCATAATTAGAAGGGACATCCAACAGTTTAGCCAGGATTCTAGGGAGATTTGACATTGGGAAAGTTTTTCTTCCACAAAGAATCGTCGTGAGCATCACTGGATCGGCAAAATACGAGGTGAATCCCAAACTGAGGAGCAGTATTTACCAAATTCAATGCGGAGGGTGCGACATGGTCAATATAGGGGAGACATGAAAGAAATTTTGAGCTAGACTCGAGCAGCATACTGCAGACATTAGGCGGAATTGCTCCAGTAAATCAGCCTTGGCAGTACACTCAAATAGGAAACAAAATGTTACATGTGTTTAGAAAACACTAAGGTGATTGCATTTGAAAACTACTACATCATAAGAAAAATTATGTAGTCAGTGGAGATTTTGAATCACAATAACAATCTGGATGGAGATGGCGGATTGATACCGAGTCAAAAATGGGGGCCCATCATTGGTGGAATGGCTAGCTAGTATTTTAATTATTTAAATAATCAATCAATTAATTTAATAATCAATTAACAAATAGACTAGTTAACTAATTAATTAACCGCTTAGTCCTTTCACGCATTAAATACTTGGCTTGTGTTTTTTCATGGTGGCGGGTTGGTATGATCATTTTCATTAGGGTTTATTTCCATGTTTGAAGCATTAACGTCTAGTGCGTATGCAGACTATAAGGGATTGGTGCATTATATTACATGGGGGATTCGGGACTTTGTACATTGTAACATGGATAATCTCTACAAAGAGCCCGTCTATGTACTTCTGATTCACATTCTATTTTTCTGAAGACGGGTCAGAGGATTTAAACCAAAACATCTAGAGAATGATAAATATTAAATAGTTATATGCGGTCTTATCTAAGTGCTTTGCTATTATTTAGAATGGATTGTGGAAGCCGACTTTCAACAATTTATTCATTTAACATTCCACCTAACACTAGTTTAGAAAACCAAAATATTCGATTACATCTACAGGTACCCAAGAATCTTACATCATCTCTAGCATTTGCATTGGCTCCTGCCTCAAGCAAGCAAGTTATCATTTTCTCATTTCCACTGTCTGCTGCAATATGCAAGGGGGGTAGCTCCACCTGCAGTAACATTTACATTGGCACCTCTCTGCAAACCCACCAACAAAAACAAAAAAAACCAACTTATATGCAATCCCAATAGGAAATCGGAAATTATTACCATTCCTCACGTTTTAAAATTTGCAATTTCAACAGATGGGAGGCATAAATGAAAAGATGAAGCAGTAGACATACTAAGCTATCAAACAAAATTACAATAGCCAGTTACATAAGCCTCATTACCAACCCTTATTACTTAAGTGACTAGGAATGCTCAAGCTAAAACAACTATACTGGAAAATTTACATAGTATAGCAAAATCTATTTTGTTTCTCAAAGCATTTATCACAACCATAGCATTTTCATTAGATTCGACAATTTATAGCATTCATGCATGCCCACATGCTGAAGGAAATTTTACTGTCACGTCTCATCTTACAAACACGATACCTTATGTTGTTTACTTCAAGTATGTTGGTAACTGTCGCAACCACCACATCTGTCTTTACAGCTAACCTTATTTCCACATCCCAAGTAGGATAGTTTGAAAGCTAACTAAAGTGAACTAGCCCTAACCCTCCTGAACCCCCAACTATCATTTCAAAAGCCAAGAACTTTCATGGATTTGGGGATAAATATCTGTTTGAATGTAACTTTCATGAGGAAAAATATAAAAAACAAGAACATCTTTACCTTCACCAGAAGCTCCACACTATCGAGTGAACCAGCAGCTACTGCTGATAGCAATGCAGTGATATTATCATCTGTCTCCAAGTTTGGCTGCAATCCAAAGGAAGTACAATCAGTTAATCCAACACAAAGCCAAACAAGCAAACTCCTTTTTTACACAAGCCATGTCCCTTTATCCAAAGCGGGAAAATGATATAAGCTAGACTGTTTCAGTAATGGTACGGGTACGGGTTCGGTACGCTGAAACGGCAAATTTTTAAAAACCTCGGGTACAGTACACTTTTGGGTACGTTTATATATATATATATATATAAAGAAGCATTTGCATACTTATTGAAATTTAATACTCATACAACTTAAAATCATTCATAGAACATGAAAACAAATTTCAAATACTTTGAGAATTGAGACTTGAGTTTGTATTGATTCATAATGTTCAAAACATAATAGTTAATAAATCGTCAATAAATTTGAATTATATCAATTAAATATAAAAATTAATAAATTTTTAATTCTAAATTTCTAACTATTAATAATTAAATAATAATGTTTATACTTTAAAAATACTAATAAATAAACAATCAAGATTCAAAATTAATAATAAAACACCAAACACCAAATAAATTAAAATCCTAATAACTTACGAATAATATTGAACTTCATAAATTAAAATGCTAAACTTAATAGATTAATATGCCAATTTGTAAACAGCTAACAATAATACGGTATTCCTAAAAGCTAATGGCTAATGCATAATTCCCAAAGCTAAAATAAAATTCCTAATGAATTAATATCTAATCCTACTGAATTACATACATATCTTTTTGTCCTAATAGCAATATATAAATTAATACCTAATGCTGATAGCCTATTCCTAATGTGTAATAATAATAATTCTTAATGCATATTATTATTCATATAATACCTAATGTGAATTCGTAATGTGTAATAATAATACCTAATGTATATTATTATTTATATTACCTTATGCGAAATGGAACAAGTTCAACTTAAAACTACCCTGTGTTGGCGGTGGGCTGGTTTGTTGTGGGCCAAAGTCAATGTGCTCCAAAACAATTTCCAAGATCGACGTCAATACAACGCCAGAACTTTCGCAGACCCCAGGGTTTTCAAGCCTTCAACACTTGCAGTTCACACTTCAAGCCTTCAACACTTGCAGTTCACACTTCACAGGGTTTTCAGCTCGACTGCATTTCAGACAGTGCCCAGTGACCTCAGCGGCGTTTTTTAACAAGGGGTTCGAATTTTCCACCGAATTCCAACGTTTTTTTTAATATTGTTTGAATTCGAGCCTGGGGTACGCTGCGGATACGTACCCACAGGCCCCGGGTATGGTTCACGTACGGTTTTCCATACCCGGAGCATACCCTGGACCTGTGGGTACATACCCAAAACGTACCCACAGCATTCCATCCGTGTGCAGTCTAGGATATAAGGGCATGGCAAAGTGAGAAAATTGTATTTTTCGTGTTTCCTCCATTGTTTGCAGTTTACCACATTTTAGGTCTCAAAGCTATTGTCTTATCAGCAAAGACACCAGAAATAGCAAGAAAAAATACATCTGAGAAAGGTCACCGCAGAAAACAAGAATCAAAGAAAAAATCACCATATGAATCGTATTAGAGGAAAAGAGATCTAAAGTTAATAATCCAGCCTGTCACAACCAAAATAAAGGATATGAAAAGATCTGCAACTTGTTTATCAGTTATGCATCCCAAGAATACGAAATGTCTAAGAAGATACAGAAGACTGTGAAAGTGTGAAACAAAAGCTAGAAGCCTAGAACAATTCAAACTAGATCAGTTCTCTTCCAGATAATTCACCTTTCAAATCATTGTGGAAACTCCTGCTAAAAAATTACTTATGAACTTAAAAATAAAGCATTGTCATTCACGGTCCAAATGATGAGGTCAGAAAACAAATCAGCCTGATGGTTGCAATCAATTAACAAATCTAATTAAGGGACTACTCAACGTTCAAAAAGGGCAATTTGATATTATATGCTTTCCCAACAAATGATAAAAATTATAAAGGGATGAACATTAGATCAGAGTTACAAAAAGAATGATTTCGAAATAAATTTCTTTTGAAGCAAAGATTCCACCTATGACTGTTTTAGTTACAAAACTCAAAACCTCTAAACTCAAAGCCACAACATAAACTTAACTGCAGCCACATACCTCAGTTATGTGTGCCATCACCCTAGAACACATCAAAAGCATGTCTTTTCAACAAACTATGTAAGAAAAAGAAAAAATATGATATTTGTTTGCTTTCTCTGTAAAATAAAAACAGAAATCATGAGTACAAACTTGGGCCAATACACTGCCCAGTTCCATCACCCAACAAGATATACCTCAAGACAAGAGATCTGTCCAGGACAAGTGAAAAGTGGCTATTGTTGATTGAAAAAGAAAGAAAGAAATTATATTGATGTCCATGAGTGACAAAAAGTAGGCCAGTGGGACTTGAGCATACATGATACATCCAATTACAATAGGAAGTGCTAGGGCAAAATTCAGACTATATCCAGTTGGCATTGTTCAAAATACCTTTTCTGTTGATGCTAGCATATACACGATTAACTATACAAAAAAAGAACAAAACCAGTGAAAGTAAATGATGGGTCGAACCCAAAGCAGTAAAGCCCAAAACCATCAGGTAAGGGTACCAATATAAACACCCGTGTGGAGGGAGCAAGAACAAGAATTCCCCCAAAGAGCATATGAAAGTCAGAGAGACTGGATGATATCCTCATCAAACATCTTTGGTCGTGTCCGGGATAGAGGAATCCGCTATGTCATCATCTATCACTATGGAAAGGCCAACAGATGATCTGGAAATGCTCTTGGGGAGCGCCTAGTGCTAAGGGGGCCATAGTTAGGTAATCCTAAGAAGAGGTAAATCACTCCCCTTAGAATCCCTCCTAACATCCAAGGCCAAAGAAACTCCCGAGGTAGTGAAGAAACTCATATTATGTGCTTGTCCTAGCGGCCGACAAAGTAGTCACGAGGAAGTAGATCCACGACATCGAGGAGCAGAACCATGTCACTCAGCAGGCACGGATCCCTGTCGCCGAGAGGTAATGTGTTGTGCCAAGATGAGCATAACATCAATGACCTACCCCACTCAGTGTGTGAAGCAATAGTATCAAAAGGGCACTTAATGCTCCCAACCTCCATGAAATACTGAAACAATGAGCCAAGAAATTTGAGGTCTCTAGGAGCTCCTTGCAGAGACCTAAGAAGATATGCATTGTTGATCAAGTTCTTGCAACTAGACAAGTCAAATATTCAGATTGTATTAGCCGATCCAAAACAGGTTAGAAGTCAAATATTCAGGGGAAGTTAGAGGTCTAAACTTGCTTCTTGTGACATGCACATTGACCTTAAGTGAAAGGGCAATTTGATATTGAAGACATGAGAGTACAGGTTGTTACATTAGCAGGAAAGTGGATGGTTAAAGCAATATGTAGGGGGGGGTCTTTGCAGGTGATTGGCAGGTGCAGATCACGCAATACTTAACAGATTGCAGGAATCTTTTGTCCTTTCTACATACGTGATATGCTATGGGGTACTAGGTCTTTTAACATGGCCAATGGTAACTGGTGAACACTGAACTAAATTGGGAATATGCAGAACTTTGGGTTGGGAGGAGTATTATTGCAGGAACCAGTGGCTATCCCAAACATCCAAGGCAGACAATCATCCAGACATAGAGATGCTTAAATTTATAAAATCTGATCCTCTAGCTTGCATTCTAAGTTGACAAGGGTAACTGACACTCTATATCGGGTATGAAAATTAGAAGTATGAGGTCCCCTGGTGGCCAATCATGAAGAGGAATATCCCACAGATATATCATCATCTAGACACCGTTGTTAAGTTTAGTATCAATTTTAGCTTTAAGGGAGATTATTTCTTAATGTGTTGATGGGAGTGGAGGAAGTAACAATACCTTTTTTGCATAAGATTTTATCGATTTTATCCGTGGTGTTTTTTATATAGGGAAGGACGATTTTTCGATTAGCTTCATATTGACTAACAGTTTTAGGAGGTGGATTAATAGTATTTTTAAGAGCGTTGGTGATTAATTTATTATTATAGCCATTATTCTCAAGCACGTTGGCAAGATGATTAAACTCGTGGTCAAGGGGCTCACTATCCACAATCGTCATCGCTTTGGAGGCTAAAGTTCTTAGAAAACCAACTTTCTGAGAGGGGTGATGGTTGGAATGAGCTCTAAGGTAGCAATCTGTGGGAATTTTCTTTCTGTATACTTCACGAGATAATGATACATCTTCTTTTCTTTTTAGAAGGATATCAAGGAATGGAATCGCATTATCAATCTTAGTTTCCATAGTGAATTGGATATGGGGAGAAATGCTATTGAGGTGGTGGAGAAAATTATTAAGATTTTCCATGTCGTGAACCCAAACTACATTAGTATCATCGAAAAATCGTTTCCACCAAACTGGCTTTAAAGGGTACAAAGAAATTGCTTTTTGTTCAAAATTTTCCATAAATAAATTAGCAAATATGGGAAAGAGTGGGGAGCCCATGGCAATACCTTCATTATGTTCATAAATTTCTCCATTGAAGCTAAATAAAGTAGAGCGTAAACAGAGCTCGACAAGATTAGTGGTTTCACTATCAGGGATTTGATTAATGATAACGATGGCTTTTCATCAATAGGGATTTTTGTGAAGAGGGAAACTACGTCAAAGCTGACAATAGAACCATGTTTATCACATTTCTGATCTTTAATAAACTCAACAAAGGAAACATAGTCTTTAATAAACGAAAAGGACTTACCCACCAAACTTTTAAGCTTGTTAGCGAGAAAGGAAGCGGGTTTATAAGTAGGGGAGTGGATAGTATCGGCGATGGGATGGATCGGAGCATTAGGGTTATGAATTTTAGGCTGGCCATATATTCTAAGGGGTAACTTCCTTAGAAGGAATAAGATAAGACAAATATATTAAATGTCCAACGGATGACCACAAAAATAGGTCAATGGGACTACACCAATACAAAGAAAGTGAACAATAACCCAACTAGAGGACCAAAAGGTCCCTGAATACAACCAGAAAAGAGAAGAAGAGAAAGAAGAACGAGCAAAGAGAGAGGCCCGGAGAAAGCCTGCAAGAATCAGCAGAACCCCAGCAGGTGGAGGAAGGAAAGGAATGAAGAGGAGGCAAGAAGGGGACCCCCTCAACCAACATCCGAGGCTGACTGGCAGAAGCTAATAATGTGTTTAAGCCCGAAATCAAGGGCTATGGAGGATCTGGAGTGCCGATGTCCGGAGAAGGGAAGAACTTTCAGTGTACGTCTAGTGGATCTCAAAGGCCATCTCTAAGAGGATGGTCGCGACCTCGTATGTGTCTAAGCGTCCCTGGTCTGTGAAATAATACCTCAAGTCCAGACAGATCTCCTCTAGTAATCATGATTGGTAACACTTTGCCGCTTAGTGCCCCTTCTAGGGGAGAGCACTGTGAAAAAGGAAGTGATCTGTTGAGTAGTCGTCTACCTAGAAGGAGGCTGAAGGGTCTCCTCTCGAAGCCCAAAAGCCTCATGTAGATAGAGAGCAAGGCACCTCTGATCATAATATCTGAAGTCAGTGAAGGTCGGACGCTCTCTGAATAGGCAGTGAAATCTCCCTCTAATCTCGTAGTAGATGGGGCACCAGAAGATGAAGTGTTCTTCCGTTTCGATCTCCTAGAGGGAACAAAGTTGGCAAATACGTTCGGAACAGTTAATCAGATGATCGCACTCAACCCGAAGCCTATGAGAAAAAACCTTGAACTAACCAAGGGAGATGCGAAGGGCGTGCATCCAATGCCGAGAAATATACTGGGGCCGAGAAATAAGACCATTGTTGACCTCAAGAAAATGTTCAACATAGAAGGCCATCTTCGGACGTAACCCACCCAGGGGGTTGATCCAGGTGCACTGAATGAACCGCCTGTAGATATCATCTCTGATGATTCAATTCAGATACTTCTTGCCTGGGAGAAGATGGGCAAGAGCGTCCAAGGAAAAATTGTACGATGGCAGGTGATCTGTCTGAAAACCAATAGACTCAAGGAGTAGTGATACTCAAGCATACCAACAACGAGATCGACCAGAACGATCGGCCGAAGCAATGGCCTTGAAGGAGTAATAAGCCAGGTAGAGATACATGTCCCTACCGAACGAGGAATCGACAAGCTCATCCCTTTGCTTCCAACCTAAAGGGATGAGCACCAAATTTTGCCAAGATGATATTGTGGGAAACAGTCTCTTTGCATCTGATGATACGTCTGAGAAGAAGGATCTGAACTCTCTCCACTGCAGCCCAGTCGGACTCAAGTAAGGAGGGCCCCCAAACCTCTGAGCCATAAAGAACCGTGCGCCTGACAAGAGAGTTTGAGAGGGATATCTTGGACAGGATGTCCTGGAAGTGATGGCGGAAGCATTGTCTCTCTAAGATTGCCAAGGAGCCATAACCCTTATTAACCTGAGGCAGAAGTGTTGGTCGTAAACTGAACGCGGGGTCCAGAAAAGAGTACTCCCAAGTAAGTGTAAGAGATGGTGATTTCCAACTCTTCCCCCTTGTAGAAGAAATGAAACTCAGATGTCTTCAGAGCATTGAAGATCATAACTTTGGTCTTACCCAGATTGACTGATCAGCTGCCTGTGGTCGCAAAAGAGGGCTAAAACATCCAGTTGTCTCTGTAGACCTTTTGTCAAGGAGGCAAGTAGGACCACATTGTCCGCAAAAAGAAGAATAAAGATCAGAACCTGGTGGAGAAGACAATCGTCCCCCTCCTGGATGTGATCCCTGAGAAACTCCTCCAACTCATCAATATAAATGTAGAACAATGTAGGAGACAAAGGGCAACCCTGCTTGACCCCAATGGTACTCCTGATGAAGTCAGAGAACCCAGTAGCAGTACGAAGACGGCCCAAAACCTCCTCATATAGACGCATGATGGCAGCTAAAAGGGTCTCGGAAATGCCAATCTCTCTAAGCCTCCGAAAGAGAGCTTCTTGCAGAACAAATTCTTTCCGAAGGTCGACAAAACAGCAAACAACCTTGGAAGAGCGGTGACGTGCTTCCTCGATGATGGCCCGAAGAGTGAGGATGTGGTCGGTGGTCTGGTAGGTTGGTCGAAACCCCACTTGTCCCCTAGCTCTATAGTGACTCTGGTCCAGAAACTCTAAGAGTTGCATGTGGAGCATGGTAGCATAAAGCTTGGTGAATGTGTGACCCACCATGATCGTTTTGTAGTTGTTGGGATCAGAGGTAGGAACCGATTTGTGGATGGGGTGAATAATGTGGTGGAACTAAGACCCCAAGAAAACCTGTACAAACCACTTGGTTGAAGAGATCCACTAAATAGTTGTTCAGGATGCCAAGTCCCTGCTTGAAGAGTTATGCCTGGAAGCCCTCCTCATACGTTGCTTTGTTGCTATTCATGGTTGAGATGGCATTTTTAACATTCGTGTGGGTGAAGATGTGACAAATAGAAGGGGGGAAGCCACTCGGATCTAGGGCTGGCCAAGGACGTCGTAGAGGGTGGAGGTGTGAGCATACATGGAGCTGGGATCTAAGTCCTGTGGAAGGGGGGAATGTCAGGGGAGGATGGTACGCCAAAATGCTTGGGAGAGTGTAAAAGGGACTCACGAAGCTCTCGTCTCCGTCGAGAGATGAACATGCGTTTCTTGTGGCGGAGGAGGTGGTGATAAGCAGACTTGAGCAAGGGAAAGGATGGGAAAAGATGGGAGCATGAACAAAAGCAAGGCGAAGCTGCCGGTGAAGGGCTTTACAATCCTCATCATACCATTGGTTCATGGGGCAAGTTTTTTTGTTAGGAAAGGTGAGAGTGACATGGGGGTAGGAGTTTGAGGCAGCCTCATGGATAATGGAAGAGAGGACATTGTACTCATGTTTGTGGGGAGTGAGGTGAACTGAGGCTCAGGAGGGAGAAGTTGACGGAGGTGGGATGAGAAGGTTTCAGGGTCACCCTCGCTAAACTTCAAAATAGTGCGTGGAGGGCAACAAAAGTGAGGCAAGATCTGGGGGGATCAACCTACAGGAACAAGGAAAGGGTAGCATGATCAGCAAGAGGGATGGGGGAGACGGACATGTGGTGGATGTGAGGAACCAGGTTAGAGGTAGTTAGGATGTAGTCCACTACACTAGCACCTTCCACAATGAGGTGTACAAGTGAAGGACCTAGAGTCCGGAAAGCACGAAATACCATTCAAATTCAGCAGCTCATGAGATTCTCCCAACTGTAAGAGATGTTGGCCATAGGATGTCAAAGGTCCCACAGAATCCTCTGACTCTCTTTGAAGACCAATGGAGTCGGGGTCCACCTCAAAAGCACAAAGCACATCATCGGTTCTGTCATGTAGAGGGACCTAGAAGGTTTTTGGTCCGCGCATTGAAATCCCCCAGAATGAGGACCTCCCCAATTGCTGAAAACTGAGAGATACCTATGTAGAGGTCGAAGAAGGGGTCCCCGTCAGGGCCATTATGAATGGCGTACAGAGAGGAAGCTGGTGGGAAATAACAAACCGCTATATAAAAGTCTTTGAGATAGGGTGAAGTCCGTCTGATCCCGACCCAAAGGAAGCGGGCCAACCCATCTGCAGTGACCACTGAAATGTTGTTCTGGAAAATATCTTTGACCAAACAAGCAACCCTGTCAGAGCCCCTAACACCACCAGAACTCCTAGTCTCCTACTTGTAAACATAAAGCCAGTAATATCCCCCAATTTCCGGGAGAGGGCGAACAGGGCTCTCATGAGTTTCTGTGACAAAAAGGTCTGAAGAACCCAGAGCGTCAAATAATACACCCGGAGAAGACCAAAATAACTCGTTACCATTCCAGCAGGCGATAGAAATGCCCCTGTTTCGTCGCTTCTCCCAACGAGACCATCATTTGGGACCGGATCCGGGGGGCCCAACCGAGAGGAAAGGAGTCTCGGATAACAGGTCTAAGATTATGAATTATAGCCCACTTGCCTGCTTTTCTAGCTACCATCACCGCTTCACGATTGTTTGAGTTCGGCAACCTGGGCTTTGGGGAGGTCTTTATCAAGGTAGACCTTATTGGGAAGGGAGAATAATTTACGCTTGGCTCTGAGTGCCTAAGTATGTCTTCTGCTGATTTATAACGAAGGGAAAAGCATTTAGTCCAACCCAAGACATGCCCTGTCAAGCTTCACATCCAAAAGCTCCAATTTTTAAGTGAGAAAGATAGACCCTATGGCCATTAGGTCTGACGACGGGGGAGGTGTGGGCAGCCCCCCTCACTTTTGAGGTTGAGTTCCAAAGAGGAAATTTTAATAGCATTAGAAACGGATTTTAAAATTCTATTGATAGGGTTTTTGCTTAATTTTCTATAAACTGCCACAATTAACCGTCCCAGGGTGCACCAAAGTGGTTTCCGACCTAAAAAGAAAAGGGATGACCGAGTAGGAAAGGCGCCAGAGAAAGGGGTTCAAGCAAGGATTAACAAGTTCAGGGTGTACAATTATGTCTAATTCAACATCTTGAAGAGGCCACATTAATCAAAGAAGACAAAAGCGGTGAGGAAGAAGTGGTTATTATAAAGGAAATACCAGCAGAGGCAAGAACAAGATCTTTTGCGCCAAAGAAAGGTAAGAAGACTATGACCGCTGTTAAGAAGACTAAAAAGGACCAAAATTCCAGCACAATAACTATAAATGTTGAAATGCAATATCCACAATAAGATGAAAGAATTGGGCAGTGGAATAATCATGTAACCTCAACGAAGATTTCAGATTGTAACCATCTTACACATGGGCTGAATGGAATATTTGATAGGTAAAACCTTCTTATATAGGTAATTATTGCATTGTTATTAGTGTTATTACCTTAGTTATTTTACCTTAGGTAAATTAGTATTTTACTAGGGTAATTAGTTATATATTTGTTATATGGTTATGCATAGTTATATTGCTTAAACCATATATTTGTCCTTTTGCATATTCACGTATGTATTTGGTTTCACTTGTGCAACCTCCTGGTTGTCCTCATTCAGTTGTTCAATACCTATAAGTATTGCAGCTCTTCCATTCTCTGTAATCTGCTTTTCTCAGATTAATAAAATCTACACAGGCTACCTTCCTGTTTCCTCCGCAATTGGTATTAGAGAAAGATTTGAGGGGCATGTACATGAGAGCAGAAGTTTTAGGAGGTTGCAGATGAGTTGAAAGGTTTTGGAGAATATTTTTGCCTACCAAGAGACCTATATTGCCTCTAGCAGCTTTCCAAACCCACCTTACATCCCCGCAATCTGCAATAACAGTTCAAGGCAAAACAAAATCAAATTTTTTTAGCACTAGGCAAGGAGGAGCCACCTAGGCGTTACCTCCTACACCAAACCTGCTTACTAAAAAATTTGGTTCAAACCAAAAATTAGAAAAGAAAAAAAATCTTCCCCAACAGGGTTTTCTCACTAAATTTAGTGACAGTGTTAGTTATAGCTAACACTTGTTGTACCTCCAAAATTGGAGGACTGTGTTAAGGAGGTAGTGTTGTCAACTAGAAGTGCACCCAGATAGAGAATGACATGCATTCTCTCTTTCGTCGACAAAATTGGAACACCTCAAGGTTGTGGGTAACCTATGACTGAGGTGAACCTCCAGAGTGGGTTGGTTCCCTGTGAATCACCTAAAAACTAATAAAATTGACAAGGAAAAGGGAGAAGGAATGCGGGAAATGTAGGAAATAAGGTGATACACCAATGATTTGACACACATATACTACTACATACAGAGAATGTAGGGATCCACACACATGCACAACTCTAGGCTAATATGCAAAAATAATTCAAAGGTTTAGGTAAGGGACAGCAGTATAGGGAAGAAATTCCACAACAAAGCAATACAATACCCTAATAAACACGATGAATACTTGGAAAACTAGCGATATGAGAAGGCAAAAATGGAGCTTTCTATTCAGAGATGCAAGTACAAGCTAGGATTGCCAAAGCAAAACAGCTGGAAGAGTGTGTGTGTTTTACTTCAACAATCAACCCATATAAATAGGTTGCCCCTTTGAAACATGCAAGTGTTCAAAACAAAGACAAACTCTTTTAGTCTTTTGTTGACTTTGAAACATGCAAGTGTTCAAAACAAAGACAAACTCTTTTTGTCTCTTTCATGCACATGTGTCAACACTTTGTTTTATCTCCTCTTTGTCTTCTTCTATTCCAGTCTTTTGCATGTTTTGTCTTTTGCATGCTAGAGGGTTGAAAACACTCACAAGATGCCCTTTAAAACCTTCAACCTTGACACCAAACTTTGTGTGCACAACATACAATTAATTGTGCCCACTGTTCACTGTTTTAGTGTCCCCTTTTGGCTATTTTTAGAGCAAACAACGGATGTTTTTCTCTCTAACTTGGCACCATATCCATGCTTAAGCATGTTGCTTTTAAATTAAAAAGGTAACTAAATTGTTGTTGTTATTACTGGCATGTTTATGCATGCTTCTTGGCTTGAAAACTGAAAACACCAACCTTGGCACAAAATCCAGAAAGCACTAATTTTGTGGTAACAGGTAGCTCGTTATATTGAAGGACCGAGTTGTTTCGCCAAGGGTTGGCAGATAGAGCCATCACCGAGGCTGGCTACTTCAAAGGACCAAGTTGAGATCAAGAAGAGGTGTCTCAAGCTATTTACCGAGTTGGGCTATCGCAGTTCATGAAGGGTGAGTTGAAGGTTTTGATGTCCCCCAGATTTCACCCTGAAATCTTAGACTATCCCATGTTAAAAAAAATCGTTCTTTTAAAATAATGGGTCGTTTTGTGTTTTTATTGCCAAAAAGTGTCTGTATTGTGTCAAGATATTCCCAGAGAGTCATATTAGCCAATTTCGCCAAATACCCAGATGCTCGAAATCGTTATATTCTGTCACTGGGGTTTGCCTGCGAGAGATTTTTATTTAATTATTCTTAGCCCCGTTTGAGGTAAATTATGCTCCGGTTTAACCCCGTTGTAGTTTTACATGTCAATATTCCCATATACCAGTAGGGTTTTAACCAGGAATGAATTATGGGCTTTATTTGTTACTTCTAGCAACGTTTTGTGTTTTTGGTGTTTTCCCGTTTTCGTTTTCTGTGAAATTTCTCTGGGTCAATTCCTTTGTCGGTTTAATCTGATTCCTTACCTGGAGTATCTGGAGATCATCTATGGATGTTATGCCAGAAGGAATTTGTCACAGGAGGTCTGGTTCTCTCTGAAAAGACGAAGTCATGCACGAAAAAGCTTCTTCTGGGCAGGCCGCATTTTTGGAAAAAGATGACTTTAAAGCTACAATGGGATTTTTGTTTAGCAGCAGGTAGGTGGGATTTTTGTACTTGCCTAGCAAGGTACTTTTTCCCATGGAAGCAACGCCGCTTAAGTCACAATGGGAAAATTAGAGGCAGCAAGCAGGCAGGAATTTTTTACCTACCTTGCAGAGTGAAACTTCCCATTGTGAAATAAAAGAAAATCACTTAAGGCAATAATGGGATTTTCTTACTTGCCTTGCAAGGTAAAAAATCTCATTATAAAAGTCAAACAGCTTAAGTGGATCATGGGATTTTTGGAGCTGCGGTGCAGGGTGAATAATCTCATTGTTAATTGGCTTTTAAAAATAGAAATTGCCTATGCCAAAAAGTGCGACCCCTTTTGGGAAAGAAGGGCAGCTTTAAATGCATTAAATTAATTAATTTATTCTCCAAATTTGGCACCCAGGTATGTGGAAAAGTCAACAAAGGGAAAGTGAATAAAAGGAATTAGAATTAGAATTTCTAAAAGTAAATAAATATTATTTATTTAATGCAGCCCTTTCATGTCAAAAAGTGCGCCCCATTTGGAAGAGGAATTATGTTTTTTAAATAATTAATTGATATAATTAATTCCTATTTTCAGTGGATGAGGTCAAAGCATACTATGAGGCTTAAGTGAACTGGAAGTAGAGAGCTAAAATTAAATAAATTTAATTTATTTAATGGCAGCCATGAACATGCACAAAATAGGCGCCCCATTTGAAGAGAAGAGCTTATTAATTAATTAATTAATTGTCAGGAATAGGAGGGGCAGGTAATTAATTATAGAATGATGAGGGTTATATAAGCAAGGGCTACCATAAGGATGAATTAATTAATTCTTTAGTAAAGAAGTGCAGCCCAGACAAAAAGTGCGCCCCATTTGAAGAGGAATTTTGCTCAGAAGGTGTAATTACTTCTGGAAGCTTCAAAATTTGGCGCCTAAGTTTGAAGGAGCTTGGTTTGTGTCTGTATAGTGCTACAGGTGCTCAGGTGAAGTTGATAAAAATTCATGTTTTCTTTTTGCATGCAAACAAAACATCAAATTTTTGGGGCAAGCAGGCTTGATATATGCAAATTTTTATAATTAAAATCCAGTGTTCATGTTCTGGTTGCCATCTTTCTCTGAATTAATTGCAGGAATTCATTACAAGTGCTTTTATAAGAGAAAGGGAGCTTAAATCAATGTCCAATACATTGAATATATCCTCTGAATCTGAAGAAATATCCAATTTGCACCGGTTGTGAAGAATTCTGGCTGAATAAAGAGAAAAAAAATTGCTCAGACAAAGATTGCTCCAGCCATGGCAAAATGGGATGAACCGAGAAAGCTCAGGAGAATCACACATTACTTCCAAATTTGCTGACATCGAAGGCACAGATCCAGAATCTAGATCTCATAATTGCAAAGGCTTCATCCTCTTGTTTCTAATGCAGCCTGTGTAAAAAGTTAGTGCGTGGAAAATTCCTTCCAGGATCTTGTGCATGTTCTCTCAATCTTCCAATTGAAGCCTTCATTGAATTTGCATTCACCCGGAGTGCTTTCCAGAATTTTTAATTGCTCATATGCAATTGAAAATAAAAAATGATGAGTTATTTACGGCAAACATTGCACCGATGCATATACTGGAGAAGAACTACAAAAGCTTCAAGGATAAGAAGGAAGACAAGTCAAAGGCAATACCCGCAAGCAAATCACAGTCACTTGCTTCCAGATCCAGCCGGCTTCCAGATCCAACTGCTTCCAGATCCAATTTGGTGAGAATCAAAGGCAAAAGAATCAGCTGCATGCAGAATATGAAAAAGGACAAGACTGCAGCTTTCCTCTTTCTTCTTCTTTCTCTTATTTCCTCTGACAAAGTAATTGAGCGATCAATTAAATTATACAACTTAAGTGATTGGTTTAAAAGCCATTACTTGAAAAAGTCAACTACTTGGAGATAGGTGGCAGACGTGCAAAATAGAAGGTTCTATTTTCAATTGCAAATCATGCATGTCATGCAAAGAGGAACCCCAGGAGGGAGATTGTCAGTTGTTTCCTTTCCCACTTCCACATGTGTCAGTTCAACTAAAAACTTCCGACTTGTAATTTCCCCTCTACATGCTATAAGTAGAGGAAGAACCTACGGATTAAAAGATCAGAATTTGTAAGCAACATTCTTGTGTTCTAAACTTTGTGCTGAAACCCCTGATAGCTATTTGAAGCAAAGGAATACAAAGGAGCAGATTTCCGGAGAACTTTGTGTCACGGTGCATTTTGTTTCTAGTTTGTCTTAGATCTTATAAACTGTGTTATTTTAGATCTAGATCTGAAGTTGCCTTTGATTATAATTCTGTGTGTTGATATCCATTGGTTTCTTCTATGTGCATGCAATCAACTCTGTTATCTATTGATTGGGTTGCACATCTTCCCTATTACTTCCCTGTGTTTTATTATTCCCTTCTTCTCTAAATATTTCCTTTCTTTAAACAGCTACTTGCTGCAAAACTATACAGCTATGGATCATGAGCTACATGGTTAAAGTAAAACCCCCATATAGATACTAGCATATTTTAATTAACAAATCTGACACGGGAGCCTCACCGGTAAATGAGGGAGATTTATCTCATGACTGCCTAGGTTTTCAGCTATGCAGAAAATCTAGCCAACAGGTTTGCAAGTTGCACCGCCAAAGTCCTACATCGGATCCAACTCCCATGCATGAGTTGGCATCTTCTGTTCCGAGCCACCATCCTACCGAGCGCAAGGAACAAACGCATTTAGCTTCTCCATCACTTGTTCCATACGCCGAGGTCCGCCAGACCAAGCTACACCTGAGTCAGGTCCAACTCTGTCCCTTATGTGTTGGAATGACCCCGCAGCGAAAAACCTGCAACGAGTCGGAGTTGAAGCGACTTGTAACCACCCTTGTGCGGCGAGCTCGTTCCGTCGAGTAAACCCAGTCCACAATCAACGTAATCGAGCATTCAACTCGGCGAGGACCCCCCTATGCGGGCAACAACAAGCTCCATACCTAACAGCCAAACACAAACAAAAACATTGCAAAAGTAAATCTAACCTGCGAAAATAGTGGCAGTGACCCTGCACATCCAACAAAACCAGTGCACAAAATAATTACTAAGAAATTGCAAAACACTACAAAGCAGAGCAGATCTGGTTTTCCAGGAAAACCCTAAAACCACTACTCTGCCTTTTGCCTACCACGTGGACCTTTGTCACACTGACACGTCATTTTTAAAAGGTTAGCATTTATTAATATTCTTTATAATTCAATTCCTCCATTTCATATTGTATGCGCTATAAGCGCTTTGTTTGTTAGAGGAAAAGGTCCTTGGGGGTAAGAGGTCAGGAGGTCGACCCTCCCCCTCACCCACCTATTTTATATTTTGGATATGGAGGCATTTATAGTGGGTTCTGCCATCTCTAGCAGTTAGAAACCCCTCCAACAGAAATAGTTATAACTAAACCCCCATCCAAAATTAGCGGAAGGGAAAACCCTATTTAAGGCAAAAAAAAATCTCCCACAGAGCTCAGATTTTGATTCTTAGCCATTTTTGTAAAAGGAGGGGTGCCTTGAGAAGGGCTGTTCTTCAGCATCTTCAATTGTTCTTTGTAATTTTTTGCATTATGAGCCATTTTGAGCACAAGAGGTCAACAGGGCCTCGCAAAACAAAAAAAATTGCCCCTATTTTTCTGCATAGTCGGCTATAATATTGTATTTTTGCATTGTTTTATACTAACGTGCCATCTAGTTGGGAACATTCTAACCACACACTATGAAAAACAATGCTCCAAAATCCTTCTTTGCCTGACTCGCAACTACTCTGTGCTGATAATTACGTCATGTGGAAGACCAAAATTCGAACTCAACTCGAGTTTGAAGAAATATGCCTGGTTGTAAATGGTTTTGTAGCCAAATCAGTAGATGATGCAACCCGCAACGACAGTTTGATAGGGCCAATCAGAAGGCCAAGTTGATAATCTTGTTTGTTATGTCCGATTGACGTGCAACCTCACATTCGAGATGCCAAAACAGCCAAAGAAGCGCAGGATAAGTTGAGCACCGTGTATAAGGCCCGAAACAAGAACACAATACTGAATTTGCAAAATCAGTTGCATACACTGAAATTCAAGCAGAACAAGAAAGTGGAGGCTTTCTTGCAGAGAGTTACAGCAATGAGGGATTCATTTCTAGCCCTAGGAGAGGAGGTTATTGATACAACTCTCGTGCCCATTGTTCTGAGAACACTTCCTCCCTCTGTAACAACAATCAACTTGTCAAATCAAATCATCAGTTTTGACAAGCTAGTGAATTTGCTACAGCAAGAAGAGGCACTTTACAACAAAGATGAAGAAGAAGAGTAGGCACTATCTTCTCATCAGATACACAAATTTGCATCAAAAGATTTATGTCTTATGTTGCAACTCATATTCATCATTCTATCACACTTCCCATAATGATCCAAAAGTTGACATGACATAAGAAACAATCTTTCATACCTTAGTTTGTCCTCCAAGTGTTCATTCTTCCTTGATGGATAGACATATGTTGAGCTGCCCCAACACCATTGTCTATGTGCCTTGGATCTCCAAGAATAGGATCAGCAATGATCTTTCCTTATCACTAGCATCATCCTGGAACTCTTCCCCAAAGGTTGTTGTTTTGGAAATTACCGCAGGCTGCAATTTCACGCAGGTGTCCATGGAAGTCTCCTCCTCATGTGCAAGTTCCTCCATAAGGTCTCCTTTGGCTTCTTCACTTGGGTGTAGATCTGATTTGTCTTTATGCTCGCTTTGAATTGTTGTTCCGAAAGGGACAAGAAGTTGAATATCAACATCCACAAAACTCTCTTCCTCTACTTTTAGATCTGTGTTGGTAGTCTTCCTGATTTCATTTCCTCGCTTATCCCTGTAATCTTGCACATCAAATTTTTCTTGAAACTTTTGCATGAAATCTTCAAGGGAAGCAATGGATTCAATCCCTTGGGTCTTCAACAATGGGTGCCACCACTTATGTTTTACTCCATCCATGTATCTAGAGATGAGCATAAGGGCATCATCGTGACACATAGGATGCCATAACAAAATACCTCTCAAATTCCCTCAATCACAATCTAGCAGATATTTCGTTAGTCCCATCAAAAAAAGGAACTCGGGTCCACTTCATTTTTTTCCTAGTTGCGTTCAGATCTGATTTCTCTTTTCTTTCTTCAGAAGCTAGGAGGATACATTGCTCTAATACCAATGTGATGTCTCCAAATGGACACCTTTCAACCCCAAATGGATTTTAGGCGAAACCTAAATCAAAAGAACAAGTTCTATCTAATTTTTAAAATATTTCAATGCAGATCTAAATTTAATATGAAGATGGCAACTTACATTAGAGAGGAAAACCCACCAAATGAGATGCAAAACCACTGAATATTTAATGGAAACAAATCTGCAATTTTTGCAAAGATGGAATCATGAAGAAAATACCAGATTTGAGCTTCAAACAAGCTCAATTTATTTAAAATAAAGCTGCAAACAGTTGCCCTCAAACATAGCTGAAAAGTGCCTAACCCTTGAGCCAAAAATTATGCAAGTGGTCTGATTTGACCTCTAAAAACCAGAGTTAAGATCAGCAATCCAAATCAGATCAAAAACGGCTCTCAAACACTGCAAATCAGCTCTCCATGTAGGTCGCTCCACATAGAGAAGGGCTAGAAATAAGGAGAAACACAGCCACAACTTTTCCCCTTCACACCCTTGAATAAATCAGTAAAATTACAACATTCAAACTATTGGAAAACAATTAGAAAATCTGCTAACTCCTTGATATGCAATGGAAATCCTTGTGTGGAGAATCCTCTCAACTAGGAGAGGAGTTTTCATCCTTCTACTAGATCCCTTGGAGAGTTTTCCTCCTAAAGAGATTATTTCTAAAGGTTTTCATCCTTAAAAATATTTTTGTAAAGCTATAAAGCTCGAACAAAATTCAGATTTGTATAAAATAGAAAAGCATGCCTTCAACAAGCAAGTAGACTTGTTTTTATAGATGAACTTGGCCAAATAGCCACCCTCATCTTCCAATCAGATTTTACTTTCTGCATCTAATATTTTTTTCACCATTTTTCATCCTCCAAAGGGGTCGTATTTTCTCCTAGGGGAGAAATATAAATATAAAGTGATATTTCTTTATTTTCTTATTTTACTTTATCACTTTACTTTTGTCTTTTCTATTTTTAAATTGACTTTATCATTAATAAATTAATATAAAGTGCTTATAATATTATTTTATATTGAACTTTTATAATTAATTTATTATGATAAGTTTCTCTTTTCCATCACCCTTTAGCCGTCAGAAAACAGAATTGGGCTAAAAGTCTTCCATCGAGAAGGGGATATTACAATTCTCCCTTCCCAAAATTGCTTTCCCTCAAGCAATCGCAACTCATCTTGTCCAAGTGTCGAATGCACAAGACAAAACATGTTAGTGTTCCAAATTTCTGGCCCCTATACCTGTCAAGTGAGATAGATCTTGCCACCATACCCTCTCTCAAAATGATCATATACACAAATTTGCATGAAAGATTTATGTCTTATGTTGGAACCCATATCCATCATTCTATCACACTTCCCATAATGATCCAAAATTTGACATGACATAAGCAACAATCTTTCATACCTTCATCTGTCATCCAAGTGTTCATCCGTTCTTGATGGATAGACATATGTTGAGCTGCCCCCAACACCACTATCTACGTGCCTTGGATCTCCAAGAATAGGATCAATAACTACTCTTTCCTTATCATTGGCATCATCCTAGAACTCTTCCCCAATGGTGTAATATCCCCTTCTCAGTCGAAGATCCTTAGCCCATTCATTGTTTCCCGACGGCTAAGGGAGAAATAAAAGGGAAACTTAGTCATAACGAACTAATTATAAAGTACAATATAAAATATTATTATAATCACTTTATATTAATTTATTAATGATAAAGTTAAAAAAAATAAAAAGTGATAAAATAAAAAGAAATAAAATAATAAAGTCACTTTATTTTATTTTATTTCCCTAAGGAAAATGCGGCCCGAGTGGCGGAGAAAAAATGTAAAGAAAAATATTAAATGCGGGGAAATAAATCTGATTGGAGGTTGTGGGTGGCTAAAAGACCAAATAAGGTTATAAAAGCAAGTCCAATTGCATGGGGAAGGCATCTCTTTTTACATATGATAATTTCTTATTTGTGGTGCAAGCTTGCATGCTTTCCATAAAAACTCCAAAGGACGAAAACCCTCTTGAGGATTTTAGAGAGAGAGGAACAAAAATTCTTCTTTCACTTGAGAGGATCTTCCATTCAGGGGTTTCCATTGAAGATTAAGGATTTATTTGTGTTTTCTAGCAGTTGTTGAAGGCTAGATTTGCAGATTTGTGTTACTTCCGGCGAGGGTTTGAAGGTGGAGGCTTGTTGTAGATTTTTTACCTTCATTTGCAGCCATATTTAGGGTTATCTACATCCTTGTGAGTGGAGTTAGATACATTCTAGGGCACGGTTGTTCTGGATGTCATTACCAACAACTTTGTCATAATTTTAGAAGCCAAGGTCAGCTGATTTGCATAACTTTTGGGCCAAGGAAATTGTATTTTCAGCTGTGTTTAAGGACTATCATTTGTATATTTTTATAAAATAATTCAGCCTTCTATTTTGATCTAATTTCATATTTTTCTCATGTTCTTGCCCTTATAAAAATTGTTGATCGGTTTGGGAAAGAAATTTAGTTGAATTACTTCAGTTTTGAATGATTTCCTCCCTTCATGCAAGTCGCCATTTACTAGTAAAATTCAGATCTGCACTTGTTAATTTTGTATGATTGTTACTACTTGCTATTTGGATTGGGATTTGCGGATAATCCGTGTATGAGTCAAAATTGTCCATTCAGGGACATTGCAATGGTATCAAAGCGGTGATCCTTGCCAACTGTGGGAGAGATTAAAATAAAACATCAGGCATGCAGCCCCGTAGAGAGTTACCACCATGATGTGGTAAGATTTCTAATTTTGATGGTACTAATAAACTTTTCGTGGGATCATGGTTGCTAGAATTGGAGGACTACTTGCTATCAAACCCTATGTGTGTGGAGGATGCCCTTAAATTCATCCCTTATCATTTGGAAGGAATGGTAAAGGATTGGTGGTATCATTTGATAAAGACCCAAGGGAAAAAATCGGTTTGCTTCTTTGATGACTTCAGCCAAAGGTTCATGGAGAAGTTCGATGTACCAGAGAGCAAAAGTGAGCAAGTGGAAGAGATCAAGGAGCTTGAGCCCGAGAAGGAAGAGAACTCCAATCTGCAAGTTGTTAAGGAGATTTTGGTGGTGAAGGCCGAAATTCCAAATGATGAGGACTGTATTCAACTTGTTCCCTTGTCCGGAACAGCAATACATAAGGAGATACATGAGAAGCAAGATGGTGAAAAGAAAGGGGATAACAATCAACTTGTTGGTCCTAACATAATAGCAGTTATTGGTGATACTTCAAGGTATGACGAGGATAATAATGGGTCATATTTATTGTTGCATAGTAAACCATTTCAGATTTGCTTTTCTCATGCTAAGTATGGTAATACAAATTGTAATATGGAGCATATGGATCCCTTGTTCCAAATGCATAATTGTGGGCATTATGAGAGCTACATACTTTGACAAGATCTCTCTCATTTGACAAGTACGGGATCAAGACTCTTAGAGCACCACAACATGTTTTATCTATTGCATATGGCACTTAGGCATGAGATTTGCAATTGTTTGAGGGAAAGCGATTTGGGGAAGGGAGGATTGTAATATCCCCTTCTCAGTTGAAGACCCTTAGCCCATTCATTGTTTCCTGACGGCTAAGGGAGGAATAAAAGGAAAACTTAGTCATAATGAATTAATTATAAAGTGTAATATGAAATATTAATATAATCACTTTATATTAATTTATTAATGATAAAGTTTTTTTAAAAAAAGATAAAGTGATAAAATAAAAAGAAATAAAATGATAAAGTCACTTTATTTTATTTTATTTCGCTAAGGAAAATACAACCCATGTGGGGGAGAAAAAAGGTAAAGAAAAATATTAAATGCGGGGAAATAAATCTGATTGGTGATTGTGGGTGGCTAAAAGGCCAAATAAGGTTATAAAAGCAAGTCGAATTGCAAGGGAAAGGAATCTCTTTTTGCATATGATAATTTCTTATTTGTGTTGTAAGCTTGCGTGCTTTCCATAAAAACTCTGAAGGACGAAAACCCTCTTGAGGATTTTAGAGAGAGCAACGAAAATTCTTCTTTCTCTTGAGAGGATTCTCCATTCAGGGGTTTCTATTGAAGATCAAGAATTTATTTGTGTTTTTCAATAGTTGTTGAAGGCCGGATTTGCAGATTTGTGTTACTTCCGAAGAGGGTTTGAAAGTGAAGGCTTGTTGTAGATTTTTTATCTTCATTTGCAGCCATATCTAGGGTTATCTGCACCCTTGTGGGTGGAGTTAGGTACATTCTAGGGCATGGTTGTTCCAGATCTCATCACCAACAACTTTGCCATAATTTTAGAAGCCAAGATCAGATGGTTTGCATAATTTTTGGGCCAAGCAAATTGTATTTTCAGCTATGTCTAAGGACTATCATTTGCAGATTTTTATAAAATAATTCAGCCTTCTATTTTGATCCAATCTGGTATTTTTCTCATGTTTTTGCCCTTACAAAAATTGTTTTGGGAAAGAAATTTAGTTGAATTACTTCATTTTTGAGTGATTTCCTTCATGCAAGTCGCCATTTACTAGTAAAATTCAGATCTGCACTTCGTTAATTTTGTATAATTGCTACTACTTGCTATTTGGACTGGGATTTGCGGATACTTTGTGTGAGGGTCAAAATTGTCCATTTGGGGACATTACAGTTAAGTAGTCTGTTAAGAACATGTCTTTGGCATAGCTTGTGTGATTTTCACTTCTGCTGTTTTGAATTATTATATACTTTATCATTGTATTATGAATAAGTGTCTTCAAGGCCTTATTAGGGGCACCAGTAAATATTCTATGTTTTTGTCATTGTATAGTTGAAACCTGCCTCCCTTGGGCATTTGGTTATAATTTTATATATATGCACAGTGACTCTTATGTAAAATCTCAATTCAACTCTAATATTATGTATTAAGGTTCTATAATGTATAATGAAGATGAGGAAAGAGTCGTGAGTTTTTGGAAGGAAAGGAGACTTGTTTTTAGCTATCACATAGTGAAAGTAATGTGATACATTCCTATATTATTCAAAACATGTATACAACATAGAGGTGGTACGGGTGAATACACTCTATTTTTTATTTTTTATTCAATTAATTTCACTCTTTTATGTTGAAATTCTTATAATCTTATAAAATGCTTATGTTTACAAGCTATATAGTCGAGATATTTCAATAGAAATGCCTCTTTCTCGAAAGCATAGAGAAGATGCGGTTTAAGAAATTTAATTTCCATCCTTTAAGGAATGGATTAATGATGAAATGATTCATCATATGTTATCATATGAATATCTGAAATCTCCTAAATTTTAAAATTTTCCCATATTTTTTAAGAGTCCCCTGGTCTCTCACAAAACCTGTCCTAGAGACGCATCCTCTCGTCCCCATCCCAAAAGCTTGGTGGAACATAGGGAGGAATAGAAGAAGAGGCCAAAATGATGATACAGCATTTATGGCGATGTTGGGAAGATGAGTTCCTTTATATGAGAGAGGAAGGAAGACCAATAAAAGGCAAGACATTTGATATTGTGAATTATGCTTTGATGGCTGACCTTCGACATTCTTGTCAGCTTGATGTGAAGAGGCTAAAGGAAAATCAGAATGGGAGAAGGCTACACAAGCCACACATGAAACTTTGATGAAGAATGTTTGAAGATGTGAACATGGAAAGAATGAAGAGAAATGAGAAACACACACAATACACATTGAGAGGTGTGTGGTGCTTGTATTAATTATGTTGAAAGAGGTAAAATATAGTTGGGGAAGTTCATAACCAAACAGTATTTAGTTGATAGTTCATTAAACATTAACTAATATACTTAATACCCCCTTTTAATGACTGAACTGGGGACAACACATAATTTTACAAATATAGTAAAACCGAGTATCATCATTAAAACTGTATGTTGCTCCTTAGATATTACTCTGAAATCTGCAGCAGTCATCTAATGTTTTGCTATCATCCAATGTATGAGCTTTGACATAGACAACAATTGAAAAGGACAGCTAACAGAAAAAAACATGATCCGGTCATGTGGACATAAGATATGACAGGTGGTCAGCCAATTGTTTGTTGAACGATTCATTAGCGAGTGATTAATCGTCAATGACTAATAATTTCGACCCGGCCTCAATTTTGGAAACTAGAACTTTGGAGATGTTGATCAAAGAGATTGTACCACGCATGTGGAGCTTGCTCAATTCACATAGGGAGTAAATCAATTTGCAACTGAAATGAGCATGTTTAAGTACACAAATATCTTTAGGCAATAATATGTAGATCTACTCGTCCAAATTTCCAAAGAGAAGTAACTGAAACTGAAATGTGACCATTTTTGCAACATCAATTAGTAGTAAAAATAAACTCTGCAATAGGAGAAATAACCATCTCCTTAGTAGTGGGAGAACTAACCATATCCTCCTATTGCTCATTTATTCCCTCCTATTGCTCATCTATTCCTTTCTATTGCGAAAAGCCTTTCGCAACAAGATGAGCAAAGTGTCCAAGCTCTGCTGAACTTTGAGCCAATGCCTGTGATTGGGTGGCATGTTCTACCTTCTCACCATGTGCCTCCGGCACATCTTGGATGATGGATGGTGGATTCTCTTTCCACAATTAACTATGCATCTAAGTGAGGAAATCTAACCTCTTGAGCCATGTCATCCTCCTGCACATTTTGAATTGAGAGAGGAATTCCATCCTCCCAAGGCATTGCATCCAATTGCACATCTTGGATAGTGGATACTCCTTCCACAATGAGTGCATGTATGTTGAGATAGGTAGGGGTCAACAAGCCTACGAGAATTTTATCTTCCAGCACATCCTGAATGGTGGTCTCCCTCTATGAGTGCTTTTAAGTTGATTGTATCCAATTCAACAAGCCTATATTGGTCACCTTGTCCAATGCCCAAGACAATTACCAGTCCATGTTTCACATTCAACACAATACGCTATTACCCAAAGAAACATTCAAAAAAATTGGGATTTTTTGTTCATTGATGAACGGATTAGAGATTTTTATTCATGTGTAATGTCCCCAAATGGGACAGCTCTTGCCCTCAATGGATTTCAGGCCACTTCCTTGCTAAAAGAGTGATTTTAAATCATGTATCTCATGATTTCTTTCTGCAGACCTGATTTCTAGAGGAAAATGCGACTAGGGTTTTATAAGAAACTCCTACCAACAAGCAATATTTGATAACCCCTTTCTTCCAAAGATGAAATGCAAATTTTAAATGACTCAAATCAGACCTTAGGATGTTGTATGAGAACCTACAGAACTAGGTTTGATGATGAAATCAACACAAAACAACCAAACCAATCTATTCTTGCCATAAACAGATCTCAGAATTTTAACAATCTATTAAAGGATGAAATCTGATTTTTAAGAGCATAAACTGGCTGGAAACACTGTCCAGAAAGCTGCAGATTAAGGAGGACTGAAACAACACTGTAAGACCCTCCAAAAATTCAGCAAAATACTATATTTTGGTCTACAAAATTATTATAATAGATGGCAATGATTGCAGACCTGGAACAACTTCACAACAGCTCTAAATAACTGAAGGATGGGTCGCTTCTCCTTAAGAAAATGTGATAACGTCTGTTGCAATTTAGTTCATCAAACCCTTGTTGCAAAAACTCATCAACTACTGCTGGAAATAACTGAAAATACCCTTGCAAGCACAATAGAATCTCCTATGTCGAAATTCCTCACATTCTCTAAGAGGGTTTTCGTCCTCTAGAGTATTTTTATACAAAAGCACCAGGCTTAAGATAAAATTCAGAAACTGTAGAATCAGTATATGATGTCTTCCTCTAAATCGACCTCTCCTTTTTAAAGGAAAAAATGACCCAAAGGAAACCTTTTTCTCCTCCAATCAGCTTGCAATGCTTTCCTCTATGCAAATTTCCCTCCTAAGCCTAGTCGCATTTTTGCATAGGGGAAATACGAAAAATTAGCATGGGTCTTTTTACTTTCTAAATAGCCATTATCTTTCTTCTAAGCAAGTCGACATTCTCCCTAGGAAGGATAAAAACATAAAATTAGACCCTTGTAAGACGATATTTTCCCTTCAAGGCAAATTGCACCTTTCTAGAGATTACAATTTTTATTTATAAGTGCATTCCTCTATTAAGTCAAATAAATTAATATAAGTGTTTTAATAAAAAAAATTAGGCACTTAATACTAATTTATTGTGACTTAAGTCACCGTTGGGTTCATCCTTTAGCCGTCGGGTAGACCAAATAGGCTAAAGGTCTTCAATACTATTATTTTACGAAGAGGGACATTTCATCATGTTAGGAACATATCTAACATTCTATACTACGATTTTTTTTAGCATTATTCAACACAATGCGTATATTTCCGATCCCCTCTACTACAAGTGACTCTCCATCAACTACTACAATTGAATAAGAACGATTTGTATTTGCAACAAATGATACATACCAATCCCTTCGACGTGAAAAATTGCTTGGATGTGCCAAAGTCAATGATCCAGCATCTAGTAGTAATAGCATTTGAGCTATTAGAATATAAGGCTTTACTTAGTTACACTTAAACTAAAAGACGGTCTTGTAACTATGTCAACCGCATTATAACTATCTTTTGCATAATAAAATAACGAACACACAATCTCCAAAGTGGTGCAATTCGTTTTCTCTTTATTTCTTCCTTGTGCATGGCTTCCAACATTGGTATCAGAGTGAGACAAGCAAGGAAAGAGAGAGAAAATCTAAATCGAAGGGCACAGACGCCAAACACGAGGGCAAAGTTGCGTTTTTCAACTCGAGGGCACCATTATGAAGTTCCAGTCACGAAAATACAGTCGTGCCATGTTGGTGAAATAATTTGTCGAATGGCAAATTATGTGTTTCCACCAACGCTCACGGGGCTACGTCCCTCCTTGTGTATGGGGAGGCTCTCATTATTGAATGTAAACTAATCTACTCCTATCTAACTGTTGTGGGGTGGCCAAATAGGCCGGGGATCACACAAGAACACTTCACTGAACCTGTGGCAAAGTGCTTGTATGGGGTACAAGGGAGGAAATTGCAGCGATGAGGGTGAAGGAGAGAAATTAGGAAAGGGAAGGTTATTGTTGTGAGTAGGCAATTGCAGAGTTCACACCCAATAACCGGAGTAGTTCAACATTCAATTAGAGAAAGCAACAATGAAGCGTCTAGTGAGACTAACAAACCCAGACACACAGTTCTTTAGGATTCATTCATCAAAGATACAAAGCTCTTTCTTGATCACTATGCTTACAAAGTGCATAAAGAGAGAAAATAGAGGAACATGAAAATGAGAAAGGGAAATGGAAGAAATGTAGCTTTTATTTCTTGTGTTGGTGATACAAAGCTCAACACCCAAACCACAATCCACAATTGCTACAAAGAACTAAAATTTTAGGATCCTTTGGAATGGAGAAGCCATCCCAATTTATAGCAATTCGTGAATTGACCTTTCACCTACCCCCCACATGACTCTTCATGATCTCATTCAACTTGTGACTTTACATCTTCCTAGGAAGTGAGAAATAAGTTCCCTTTTTATAAATTAAAGGGACTTTTACAATTCAACTTTAGAAAGTCACTTAAGTGAATGAGACAAAATATCATGATTACGCTCAATGAAGAATTAGAAAGGGGGAGAGAAGGAAAAGGGAGAAAGAGAGGAGAGGGAAGAAGTTATCCATATCTGATGAAGAAGCTCCCTGCGATGAAGAACTTTGTTGATTCATGCCTCTTGATGAGAAGTTTCCAGAACGGGCTCCTGTTCCTTGAATTCCTTGCTGAATTGAGCTACTGCAAGTGCCAACTTATCTGCCTCTGGAATGCAAACGCAACCCAACACCTTGGTCCATGCCCCGGGAACCTCATTGATCTTCTTGCACTGACTGAGCCATCCTTCATGATCCTTTGCAATTGCAGAAATGCAACTTTTGATGTTGGCCAGGGACTCTAAGTTATCTTCATTGAAGGAAAGAGAGTCACCTGCCTCTTTCTTGACCAGCTCCTGGAAGGAAACAATAAGTTCTTCTGATGATGAATCTTCAGTGAGCGGAGGGAACTCAAGTTTCTGAACACAATTGTAGACATCATTCAAGATCTCGAAAGCATGTTGTCCACAAGAGTCCAACTCAGAGATTGCATTTTGAGCATTCCATATCTCGCATCCATGATGCGGATCCAAACTTGAGACAAGTTCTCTGCAGCTGATGCAAACACGTTCTTACTCACGAGAGTGTGAGAGTCGAAAGGAGCTCATCTCTGACACTAATGGGAACACCTCATCCAAGTGAATTACCTCTTTTGCAAACTCCTCCTTTGCTTTCTTTACTTCCGACAAAGTTGCAAGAACGTACTTGATGAGAGAAATGACATCTGGAAACAATGCCTTGCCTTGCTCAATGATTTTCTCAATCCACTTCTCATTAGCCTTCCCTTGCATTATGTAACCTTGTGCTTTCTTGATTGCCTCAGGATCAACACTGTTGATGGAGGAATATCTTCTATCGGAAGAGAAGATGTTGAGTCGGATTCCAAGAAGGGTTGGATGTAAGCACTGAGAGCTTTTACATGTTCCTCCAATTGCACAATTGTTTGCTTGTATTCTTCATTCCGAGCGAGGAGGGGAAGCAGGATTCCTTGAACAAATGAGAGTCACCCTCGTGTGAAGCTTGACCCAATGAGATGCGGGTCAACTCATAGTCTGATGGAGTCATGTCCTTCAATGGGCTTTTCATTCTTAGGTCTAGCAATTTCAACATACTGATTACCTGAAGTGCCACTGAAGAAGTGGGATGTTGTCTGGGCCTTCTTTCTTCACTTGGACTTCAATGTTCCTGAGATTGCTTCGAGACTGGGCATGATAGCAAGTTGCGTTGTCCTTGGCCCACTTTCGAGCATTTCTTGAATCCATGGAAATGGCTCTTCAGGAGTTGACACAATGTTGGTCACCGGAGCACTTTCAGGAGCTTGTTGTGGAACCAACTCTTGATCATCATGGGGAAGATTTGCCATTGGGGAAGACATACCTGGATGCCCTTGAAGAAAAAGGTGTTGCAATGAATCACTCTTGCAATGCTTTACTTCAAAGCTCACCTTGAATAACTCACTGAGCTCACTCAAACAAGCTCAACTCACTTTGGCCAACTCTCCCAACTCACTTGGTTTACTTAGCTCACTGAGCTCATTCAACCAGCTCACTAAGAGGAGGTGTGGATGGCTCTAACCTGATTGATGAGTTGTTTACCTTGAATTACGACGGAGCTTTGACTCTTTTTTGAATCTCTTTTGAATGCACAATGTCCCTTGGGTTTCAACTGTTGCGCCCTGTGATGTTCTACCTTTTCACAACTGTGATCAAAATGATGCCTCAAGACCTCTGTGAAGGATGAATTGCCCTGTTTGAGCTATGATCAACCATCATACAACCCTGTGAAGATGTCAAAAAGTAGAGAGATGGATGAAAATGGAGCCTAGCTGCAACTTTCTGCACCCAAAACGGAGACTTTCTATTTTTAGCAGGTGGAACCAAGACCTGCTATTTTGGGAAATTTCACCTGTTTTGCTCAAATTTGAACTTCTTGATCATCTGGCATATTCAATTCAACTCTGTTGATGATGCTTTTCCATTTTTAGAACCTTTCTAGTTGCCTTTGCTTTTTGCTTTATTCTGCTTTTTTGCCTTTTTGGCCAAAATTGCCTAGTTTATCATTTTCACTGTTCACTGAGTGCATTGTTCTGAGAGGACTTACTATTTTAGGAAAGTTACTATTTTTAGTAAGCGAGGGACACCAATACTTACTATTTTTAGAAACTACACTTTCCACCTTGGATTGCAATGAAAATTGCATCACTGGATTAGGCTCCTCGTTACGATCTGTGCTCAAATTTCATCTCAATCCGCTCATTGGAATGTCTGAAAACTGAAAAAGCAAACACTAGGGCATCAAACTAGGGTTTGTCTGCCATTAAAAATTAGGGCATCATCTGCTCTGCTGCTACAATCTTCTTGAAGGTGCACTTGAGATGAAGAGCAACTGAGAAAATTTCACCTGATTTTGTTCAAGGTTTTGCAAGATATGAATTTTTCAAATTTGGTGCATATAGCCACTCTGGAGAAATTTTGACATGGTTTCTGGACAATTTGCAGGTTAATGGAGGTTCTGGAGTTATGGAGCATTCATGGAGTTCATGTGAGAAAAATGAGGTGAAAAAAAGCTACTTTGTATTTAAAACTTTCCGACAACACTTTTAGGTTCACGGGAGAGGAAGAAATGAGAAGAAGCAAGGTAAAAAGTTAGTCAATTTTTTGATTTGCAAAGCATGGGGCATGGGGCGCATTTTGTTGTCCCAGTTGTCTCCACTGTCCCTGGGACAATTGGGACAGTTGGGACAGTAAAATGCGCCCCTTACTCTGAGCTTGACAAGTGGCAGAAATGATTCGGGGAGATGAGAGAGATGAGAGAAAACACTTTAAGCACCTGGAGTAAAAAGATGGGGTCATATGGTGAACCTGGGAAGGGGCTAAGGGTGGGATGCATTTTCTTATCCCCATTGTCCCTGGGACAGTTGGGACAGTAGGGGCAGAAAAATGCGCCCATGGGTGATAGATGCAAAAACTTGGCAAATTGAGGAAAGGGCAACTAATCAATTTAGCACCTGTCGAGGAAGGTCCAGGGTCATATGAGGCTCCAAGGGCAAAAATGGGGGTGGGGCACATTTCTTTGTCCCCACTATCCAATATCCAATAGTTGGGACAGTCAGGACAGTTGGGACAATCTGGACACCAAAATGCGCCAAGCTTCCAACTGCAAATTTGATTAACTCCCAAAATCTTGAAAACTTGAAACTTTCCCGGAGCTCCAGGAGGTCCTTTTCAGGTAAAATTTTATATCAATTTGACTCCAAAGACCATTTCAAGATCAATGGGATGGTTTTCAAGACCAATTCTCCTCCTTCCCAAAAATCTTCACTTTTTCATTCGGGACAAAGGTGAGTCTGCACAAATTACTCTGCCCTGAGAAGCGCCTAGGTCTTGTGAAGAATGTGAAAATCCATCATGTAGAGGCATTGAAATATCTTTCCAATGGTATATTTGTTTTCCTCTTGACTCATTACGGAGCTCCTGGAATCACCTCGTTGAAGCTTGGGTACCATTTTAGACTTCTTAGCTTGCACCTTCAAAAACCCACTTTCACTGTTCTTGTTCCTAAACCTCCGAAACCTTCCTAAATCTTCCCTATAAACTAGTTGTAATATGTTTCTTATCTCCTTGATATCACTTCTCGAGTTTATTTGGGGCCTTCACATCTGCCCCAGAGGATGCACACCTGTCCAGGAAAGGCTAAAAATAGCCTTTCTAGGTTTGCTAAGGAATCCACCTTTAAAAGCGTTGTACTGAATGGAATGATCACCATTCATTTGACATTCTAACATCACTTGGGGCAAGTATGCACAACAAATGTGAGGACTTTCAAGGATCAAGATAGGCATGGGGGCAATGACTGATCCTAGAGAGGGCTTCCAGTTGAGAATTTTTTTTGACACTTGGGTTAAGTTGTCATGTTTCGGCAGTTGAATTTTGCCCTTGCAAAAACACATGACTACACAAGGAGACTTAATAAGCAATGTCTTGAGGAAGGAAAAGGATACAATTGAATTTCGTAAATGGTACAATGGTGCGAGCCAATAAGATACAATCAAAGCTGTTAGTACACGGTCGAGTTTCACAGGATTTTGCAGTATTGTTACGGTTTTTAGAAGCACATAGTACAATCGTCCTAACGATTGCAAAGTTTGAGTTATTAGCCTTTTGAGATTGATTTAAAGAGTTCTCCCTTGGTGAATTTGAGGAGAGAGAAAAAACAGAGTCCTACAGGCATAGAATGTCTGGTGAATACGAACCCTGTAACTACAATCTATGAGAATATAAGACTTATTTATAAGGTGTCATTTGTTATCTAACTACAAGTTGGTTGTAACCGATTGTAACTACATCAACCGTTTTGTAACTACATTCTTTTATAATAAATAGATGGACACACAGTCTCAAATGTGTGCAATCCAACTTGTCTTTATTTCTTCCTTGTATCATATCTTCTAACATTGGTATTAGAGCGTGGGGCAAGCGAGGAAAGAGAGGGAGGGAAGAAAGATCAGTCCCATTAGGGCACACAGTCTGAATTAGTTGGTGACGATTTTCTGCACAGAAGGAAGATCAAGGGTTCCGAGTTCGAGTTTTCATGAGGGCAGAAAGACAGAGTCACGAATCAGAAGCATTTTTACAGTCGCAAATCAGAAGTAAACAAAGTCACATTGTTTCAAGTTTGACAGATTCTAAAGTATGTATTAGGGTTTTCGTGAAGCGCATATAAGGGCATTTCCCCCATTGACAAGGGCATAGCAGAGCCAAATGTGGGCCACGAAAATAAAGTCGTGGAATGGCACATTTTTCAAGAAAATAACAGTCATTTTCAAGCAGCAAAGCAACCAGACGTGAATACAATCACGATTTTTGAGTATGAAATTACCACAAAACCATTTAAGGCAAATATACAATCACGATTAGCAAATTTCAGAAGAATAAAACAGTCATATTGAGCACAAAAAATGAAAGTCACGAGTGTTTGAAAAGGGCACAAACGTTTTCCACAGTCACATAAGGCAAAGGAAATCGAGGGCAGAAGCAAAGTTTCAAGATTGTACCTGCGCTAGGGCACGGAACTGTGCACATCAGAGTTGCAGTAAAGAACCGGTATTTTATTCTTTATTTATTCATTTCAGTAAAATACGCAGTTGTATTTATTCTCATTTTATTAAAATGGAAATGCCCATAGAAAAATATTCTGGTCTAAATTTTCATACATGGAGAGTGAAAATACAAATGCAACTTATGAATAAAAATTTGTGGGGCATTGTAAATGGGAAAGAGACAGCACCTACCGATGCGTCGAAATTGTTAGATTCATGAAGCACAGATGAAAGGGCGAAAGCTATTATTGGCTTGGGTCTCTCCGACTTTGAACAAACAAACATCAAAAATCAATCTATATCTGCATAATAGAATTGTTGTGCCCTGGACGATTGTTCACTACCACCATTCTATATTCCCTTTGTGTTCTTTGTTGTGACTCAAAACATCACTATAAATCATGAAAATGGCAAAGGAAAAAACATGCCTAGACGACTCTAGCTGATGCACATTTTTCTCTGGTTCAATTTAGCGCATTTGTGTTTTCTTTGTGCCCTGATGAACTTTATAAATCATGCAAGCCATGACTTCCTTTTCAAGATTGCATCTTTGCTTTCAAGTTTTATAAATTTGAAAATGCTTCTAAAAATAACGATCATGCCCTCATGTTTCCCCCAATCTCAGTCACAGTCAATGTCCCTCGCATTATGCCCTCAAAATCAGATAGAATCAATGTCCTTCGCATTTTACCCTCGAAATCAAACACAACCAAACTCGCACTTTGCCCTCGAAATGATGTCTAAAACTCTCGATGTCTATTCTTTTCCTCAACGTCTAACTGTGGCCTTCAAAAACTTCTCCTAATTCTAGAATCTCATGCAACTTCTGCAAATCATGTTTGCCTCTTTGCCATGTCTAGTTTTCACGTGTTCTTCCTCTCTTTAACCTTGACTTCCTTGCTCGTACCCTACTCAAAGGGCTTCCTTGAACTTCGAACCTCAAAAATCTTTGTCTTCTTTCCCGTAGTCCGTAACTCCTTCCAAACTTCCTCGAACGCCAAACTCCTCAAACACCAATGCCTCTGATACCAATGTTAGAAGATGTGAACATAGAAAGAATGAAGAGAAATGTGAAAGGCATACGAAACATATTGAGAGGTGTGTGGTGCTCACACGACACACATTGAGAGGTGTGTGGTGCTCATATTTATTATGTTGAACAAGGTTACAATATGTTGGGGAAGTTCATAACCGAACATTAGTTACTTGATAGCTAATAGTTCATTAAACATCAACTAATATACTTTAATAAAGAATGGAACATGGGTTCTAGAAGAACTACCTGTTAGAAAGAAACTCATTCGCTGAAAAAAGGTATATAAGGTCAAGTATAACATAGATGGCATACTTGACAAACATAAAGCAACGATGGTAGCAAAGGCTTTGCACAAAAGGAGGGGATTAATTATGGGGAGACATTTGTTCCTATCACAAAAATGAAAACAATCTGATTGGTTCTAGCCATGGCAGCAAAGTTTGGTTGGAATGTACATTAGATAGACTTGACGAGTGTGTTCCAATGGAGATCTAGAGGAAGAGGTATATTGTACCAACCGCATGGATTTCAGGTTCCACAGAAGGAACATATGGTGTGCAGACTAAAAAAAGCTCTTTATGGGGTAAGGCAGGCTCCCAAAGCAATTAACTTCAAAATCGATAGGTATTTGGGAGAATAGGGATACATAAGAGGTCCTTTTAATCCCAATCTCTACATCAAAAGCGAGAACAATGATGTGGTGATTCTAGTGGCATGTGTTGATGACATCGTCATTACTGGTAGTGAGGTCAAAGCTATTAAAAAAGTGAAATCAAATTTACATTCTACTTTTGAAATGACAAATCTAGGCCTCCTACATTATTGTTTAAGTGTAGAAGTTTGGCAAACTAATGTTGGTGTGTTCGTGTTTACACTTGGTTGGTAGTGGCTCTTTGCTAACTAGCTTGGTTTTGTCTAGATTCACATTAGAATAGGAGTAAGCTCAATTTAGGGAGTTGTTTATGTTTTGTTGAGTGACAACTATTTGTGCACATACAAATTGGTTGAGTGCATATACTTAGTTGATTCTCATATTTTATAGGTTGCTCACAACAACCAAATGGCTGAAGAGAAACAACCTGTCTTTTTTTCGTAAAAAGCTATTCTAGTGCATAGTGTCAGCTTCTATGTGTTCAAGTAGTGGGCATTGTCCACTCATACAGATTTTTTGTTTCACTCCACCCAATCAACAGTATGTGGGGTGTGGTGCTCATCCTCCTTTCAGGTATTGTGCTTTTTGCTAACCCTTGGGACACATCTACTTCAAGCAATTGATCAGATTCAGTTTGATGAACTCTTACACTTTCAACATCGTTGTTAGTCTCTTTTAATGAAGTTATTCTGGTGAATACGGTATACATTGTTTTTTCAGTGATCAAGCAGTGGATCCAAACCATTCATTCAGCATTGAGTTCTTTAAGTGACTTTCCATCCATCAAACTCCTTCAGCAATGTTTTTGAGTATTGAGACATTTGCTTCTTGGGACGCCTTGCAGCATGTGTCAGCTCTCTCCACTTCCATTGCTTTTACTAGTTTTTTGAGAAACCTTACGGTGACATGTTTTTCCTGCAACGACTCATTTTTCCCAATTTTTTTATCAAAGTTTTTTGAGTGAGCCTCATACAAGCACCAATTCCTACTTGACTTGGTGATTACAGCGTTTCAACATCCATGCACTCTAACAAGATGGATTGACAAATGTAGGGACACTTAATGTTATATTGTATATTTGTACATGGGTACCTAAACCGACCTAGTTACCCGGACTTTATTGTCTCTTTGCTTTTCTCACTCCCTAATTTTGCGCTTAAAGAAGGGTGCTGGTGTGTTCGAGATCATACTAGGTTGGTAGTAGTCTTTTGCTAACCAGCTTGGTTTTGTTTAAGCTCACACTAACATAGGGATAAGCTTGATTTAGGGAGTTATGCTTTGTTAAAGTGACAACTTTTATGTGCATGTGCACATCGGAAGAGTGCATGCAGCACATATTTAGGTGATCCTCCTATCGAATAGTTCGTTCACAACTGGTTTGTTGTTTGAAACAAACTTTCCAACCTATCTATACTGTGAATGCTTATTGTATTTTTATCACATTGAGAGTAATTCAAAGTCTTTGAGTTCTCTTGTTGTGTGTGCAATGGCACAAGGTAATGGCATATTAGAGTGATCATGTGGACGACAGGTTTGCACTTCGACAACTCATAAACTTATTTTCACTTCTCCAACAAAATATGCAACAAGTTCACGATCACTGATTGTAGAATCTCATCTACAACTATGGAGATAGGGCTGAAACTTTCAGCCAAGACAGATCCAAAATCAGTAAATGAATCAGTCTGCAAGCAACTAGTTAATAGCTTGATCTATCTAACTGCCACTAGGCCTGACTTGTGCTACCAAGCCAGCTATATCTCATGATTTATAACAGCTCCAAAAATAGAACACTGGATAGCAGCAAAAAGGGTGCTACGATATGTGAAAGAAACACGAGACTTTGACATTCCATATGGTAAGAGCAAGGACATTCAGTTGTGTCGCTATTTAGACTCGGATTGGACAGGATCCATGGATGACAGGAGGCCTACAACAGGTTGTGTCCAGTCTAGGAACAGGGGCAGTATTTTGGATCGGCAAGAAACAACATGCAGATTCACTTTCCTCTAGAGAAGCAGAATATAGAGCAGCAGTAAAATGGGGGCATGATGCAGTTTTTTTTTTTAACAACAGAACCTTATTCGGCTATGCCAAGTCTGAAAGCTATTGGCCCAAGCTTGAGCATCATACAACAGAAAAGCAGAGAAAACAATCATGACAGAGAATCAAGATTAAGAATAAGCCTGATATCCTCCTGAATCTTGTTGGACCACCATGGAGGGGGCAAGCCATAACAAAACAGGTCCTTGTTGTCAAGATCCCAGTTAGCTAGTCCATCAGCAACGTTGTTCCTTTCACAAGGAATGTTACTGAATTGGACCTCATGGAATTTTCCTTTTAGTTGTTTTATTTTCCACACCTCTTTGGCAATACGCCAATAGGGAGGGGAATCCAATCTATTATCAAAAAGCAAGTGGATAATAATTTGGGAATACTATTCAACTTGGATTTTATGCCATCCAATTTTCAAGGGCTCTTGCATGCCTTTGTAAATAGCTTTCACCTCAACCAGATTATTGATAGTAGAGCTAAGATTCTCAGCAAAAAAGAACTGTACCCCACCTTTAACATCCCTACCAATGCCTCCCATAGCAACTTTCCTTGGATTTCCTCTGGAAGGCCCATCCGTATTCAACTTACCATATCCTAGAGAAGGATTCTTCCACTGGCCGTCCTTTAGGACTTTGTTCTTGTTGTGCATCCTAGGGCAAGAAACATACTTAGGATCCATATTTAATTGCTTACAAATGTTTTCCCATTCAAGGGAAAGATCTTGAGGCAAAGATATCTTATGTTTCAGGCCTTCTGATATGTTGATTTTGGTCTTCTCCCACACAAAAGAGTTGTCTTTACTAATTTGCATGAAGATTCTACTGTTTCTTTCCTTCCAAATATTCCAAAGGAGAAGAGAAATACCACTCCAAAATACAGGGATAAGATTTTGGCCTCTAGGGAGGGATTCCTTCCAAGCTCTAAAAATCTGCTCAGGAGGATCAAAGTTTATCTAATGCATCTTAAATAACTAGGTAGCCGGTACGCTGGTACGGCAATTTTTGGGGGGGCCCGGGTACGGCACTTGGGTAGGGCTGTACAATATATATATAAAATATTAAAAATATAGCCAAATAAGTAAAAATTCGGCCTTACACATGAATAGAGTAAACAAATTATTAATTTAAGTGAAATAGCCAAATAACGTATTAATAATTCAATGCATTTTGTCATGATATTCATTGATTGAACGTCGAACAAGTACATTGTTCAAACTCCAATTGTTACAATGTCCAATTATTAACATAAATAATAACATTTTACCTAAGTCACCACATTCGAATTCGTGGAGCATAAAAATCGTAAGAAATTCATTATTAAAAACATTCAAGATAAAATTCATGATTAAATTCGTCTAACAAAAATATACTTGTATTTTGAAAAATAAAAAAATATAAATATATAAAATACAAATATACATATATAAAACATAAATATATAATAAGATTATCATCTATAAAACGTAAATTTAATAAAAACCTAAAAAATAAAATATATACTACAAAGCTAATAAAAACATTAAATATATATATATATATAGTAAAGATGTAAACTATAAATATATAATAAAAATGTTATATAAAACCTAAACTAAAACCTAATGATAAAAAACAAAAAAGTAATTATAAAAAAACAAATCTTATTTTCTAAAAAGTAATGCAACAAAACAAATCGTATTTTTCCTTGCATCTTCTAAAGCTAGGAAAAATAAAACAAAGCGTATACGTGTTAGGTATAAAACAAAATTTAAAATATCAGTAACACCTGCGATGTCCTTGCGCAACATACGGCAATGGAAGGTTGAAGCCCATGACAGAGATTGCATCTAGAACCTCTACAAAAGCTCCCCGCAGTCTAGGGCACATAGCTACCAGTCGTGTTAGGGCACATAGCTCCTAGTCTTTCCTCTAACTCCAAACGCAGCGGCTAGGGCAAGAAGAGCTTACTGTCAACATATTTTCGAGTTTTTAACGTGGTTTTGGTAGAGGTTATTAAAATCGCGATTTTTGATGAATTTCTTGCGACGAGTACCATGAGCGTATCCCCGGCGTACCGTACCCATACCACGTACTGGGTACGTACCGTACCCGTACCCATGCACTGCAGCATACGTACCAGCTACCTAGTTAAATAAAGAAGCAAGAAGCCGCCACAACGGGATAACCCAAGGACATGAGAAAAAAAGATGAGTAGAAGACTCTTCACCATGAAGGCATAAAGCACATCTAAACGGGCCATACAAACCTCTCTTTAGAAGACGGTCTCCTGTTAAAACTCTTTTGTGTATGAGAAGCCACAGAAAAAAACTGACTTATGGCCACATAACCAAATGCCAAATGTGTTTGAAAAGAAATTGAAGAGGATGAGGATTCTCATTAACCAAAGAGGCATAGCCAGCAGCAACGGAATAAGTACCAGTAGCGTCCCTTACCCATCCCAGCTTATCAAGATCTGAGGATGAAGAAATAGGGCGTGTTTTCAAGATATGATGAAGCAACTGCTGCACTTGATGATCCATAGCAATTGGCCACTCCTACAGCGGAATCCAAGAATTCCCAATCTCCCATAGCTGACTAGCTGGTTTACCATAATGGGCAACCCTGACCCATCCTAGATCCTGCATTTGTTCTATAATAGGTTTGAGCTGGGGGTATTGATGACTAATAGGCGCCTACCCATCCCAAGAATTAGTCCAGAATTTGGTACATTGCCCATTATTAACAATCCAAAAAAGTTGCTTCTTGATCATATCTTCTCCCACTTTGATGAACTTCAAGGTGGGAGATCCCTTAGTGAGTAGGGTAGATCTAATAATTTTTTGAGGAGGATTATTCTCAGCATACTTGGCTCTGAACATGGCTGCCCATCAATCATTAGGATAAACCAGCATTCTCCAATATAACTTGGCTGCCAGAGCCTTATTTTGCTTGGGTGAAGGTCTAAATCCCAGACCTCCTACCATTTTTGGCCGACAAAGAACATCCCATCTAACCAAAGACCACTTTCTCTTATGGGGCATGATGCAGTTTGGCTTAGAAGAGTGCTCGGACATTTGCATGTTGATCATACTGAGCCTACAGTATAGTTTTGTGATAACCAAGGAATTCTCAAGCTGACAAAGAATCCCATCTTTCATGAGCGAATAAAACATGTTGACGTATAGTCACTTCATTCGACAGCTCACAGAAGATGGAGAAGTAGAGCTGCAAAATTGTCCAAACCAGGACCAGAATGCAAACATTTTCACCAAGCCTCTTAGCCCAGATAAATCTCTATAATTTTGAGATAAACTTGGTGCATTTACTAGAATGACCATTAAGGGAGGATATTACAATTTATAAAATGAAGTTATAATGGTCATGCTGGTCTTAGTGATAGGCTTAATACTAAAGTCACTTCGTGACTTTAATTTGCTTTAGCAAATTATGTAAACATGACATAATGTTCCACTTACATCATTTAAGGGTTAAAGTTTGTGTCAGCCATGTAGTAGGGTTTGTGTTGTTGCTTTCTTATAAAGTGAAGAGTTGCGTTTTCAGTAACATTTCCAAGAAGTATTTCTCTTTCAAGTTCTCTCTTGTGTATTCTTTTGGTTTCTTTGTGTTAAGTTTTTGTAATATTGATGCCAATGAGGAATGGGAAGATAAAAAGTTAAGACCAGAACTATACATATCATCGACAAAGGGTGTGAGTTTCAATGCAATCATTGATCAAATTTGCTTAGCTCTACACCCTAGTGAGACAATTGCCAGTTTTCTCTTAAGCCAATTAATTAGAATCAGGTGTGTCATTTTTTCCAATGAAGTCAAATTCAGAACAATAGCATGGCATATTAAGTAAATATAAAGTCCCAACAAACATGTCGGCTTGCACAAGATTCCTTATCAAAGTGAGAACCATGCAAGTTCTTGAAGCCATATCTTAAAGGCATCAAAAAATGTAAAAAATACCATTCTCCGTTAGAGAGAGAGAGAGAGATGCTGCTAATCCTAAGAAAACAATGTTCGTCCAACTGGAATTCACAGCTCAACAGATAAAGAACATAAATCCTCTTCAGAATTACTCAGCAACAATTTTCCAGACAAGCATAAGAAGACATATTGTGTTAAATGGAAAGCCTTTTACAAAGTAGATTACTAGAGTCAGGAACTATCATAATCAATATGGACATATAATCCTCTTCAAAAGTACCCAGCCTTAACTTCCAGACAAGCATTAGCAGGCAGTTCATTGAATGGAAAGCCCTTTACAAAGTAGATTCATAAATTCAAAAATCACAATAGATGGTATACATCACTTACGTTTGCCCCATGATCCAATAGTGCTTTGACTGCTTCCAGTCTATCACTGCCTGCAGCCCATATTAACGGTGAACCAGCATCACTAGGAGCATCTACTGGCAACTCCTTTGATAGTAATAAATTTATCAACTCTACACAACCTGCACTAAGTGAACATTACAATCAGTATAATGTTAAGTACAAGAGTCGAATATTAAGAAAACATTCTCTCGAAACATTTACATAATGTTTATGGTACATGTGCATAGCAGTACTATTTTACAAATAATATTTTGGATAAGAGCCTATATTTGATGTCTGATAATAACAGAAGCCACTCCTAAAATCCTACTAAAGGAGACACTCAAGACCAAAATAACACAATAAGGCAACATTTCATGAACATGATAAGACAAAAGATGGGCCACCACATGTATGGACATAATAATACAGAAATGAGTAATACAAAGGGCCTAATAAGGACAACAGGAATGTGAGGGAAAGGCTGGGAAAGTAAAATGTTTGGTCTACCTCCCCTGTCCTAAAGGAGATTGATGTGATCCTTATAGGGGATTCAAAGGACATTTGAGAGCTGATAAAATGCCCTCAAGGTTTTTCTCAAAGGACAAGTTTACATTTACCAATGAAAAAGTTTCGATACTCTCTTAGAAGAAGGTGCACTCTTCAAACTCTGCCCAAAGAATGCCAACACTGCAAGGACAATGTGGGAAGGATCTATACATGTTTTAGATTGCTAATAGAGTAACCCCATTACCCATTGGTTTGCACTATTCTACTTAAGGTTTTAATTGCTCTCCATCCAATTCAGTCCAAGATTGTATATTAGGTCAGTAGGAGTTAATTGCTCAAAAATGGGTCTACATGGTGGGGCTTCCAAAGGAATTCTCCACTAAATTTCAGTGGGAACATTCTTAGATCTTACTTCTAGCTTCAGTCATGCTCGACAGAAATTATTGATAGTTGATTCTGTCCTTCGAGCAGGTGAATGATCTCCAGAAAATGCTTGCACTTATAGTCATGGAAGTATTTGTTACTTTTATAGTCAGAGATTACATTAATGTACACAGATGGAAACATCTGTTACTGTTATAACCAGAGATAATATTAATGTATACAAGTGACCGAAGTATATAAATTGAAGCAAAAAGTACAGAAAGTCACGATAGCTAATTGGGAGTGCAAAAATGAACTCCAACATGTGCGTGTGCACGTGTGCAAATGCATGTGTGTGTATCTTTAACATTATTTATATCTATTTTTATTTTTTATATATTGTTTGATAGTAATAATGTACAAATCTGAGATTGTACTGTTACATCTTTGTAGATAATAATAAACAATGAATTTGTGAAATTTGGTTAGTAAATGTTATGAAGTTGAAAGGTCCTTGTCTCTTTGTAGGATTTAGAACATCAAAAGACATTTTGTACTTTTTTTTAATGAAGCTAATGATAATGGAAAGATATCTATCGAATTCCTCCATCAATCTATCACTGGTATCAGAACCACCCAGTCAGATGTGAGGACATCAAGCAAATTACAAAAGCCCTAGTCGCAAGCCTAAAATTGCAAGTGGGAACAGTCAAATAGGAGGTTGAGGTGTAGTTTTAAATTGCAATTACATTAGCAAATTCTAGTGTGCTTTTTGGGAATCTAAAATTTAATTTTCTAAGAAATGGAAAACTATTCAGTCATTGATTCTTCCAACTGCTGAAAAAGCAAAGCCAAGCATCTCAAGTTGAGTGTTTTATGACTGTTAAAACTTCTTGCAAATAAACAAAGCCAAGCTTCTCTGATCTTCAAATTGAATGAAAGTTTTCAAGGAACCATGAGAGTCTTTAAACATGCAATGGTATATAGCATGGATCTCGCTACCTTTTCTGTCTGGGTTATAATTTGCTTCGGGTAAAGATGTGGGTGTGCTGGAACAACAATTTGTTTCCCCGGGTACAGTTTCCATACAGCCATAGATAAAAAATTACATGAAATATTAGAAATATAAATATTTTAGCCAAATAAACAAAAACCAACCACATAGTATGCATAAGAATAAACAAAATAACCACAAAATGGCTACTGATAAATTGATTATGATAGCTGAATGCCACATGTCATGATAACTAATATATCAACTATTCAGAGGTTTCGGGGTTACTTTTATGTTTTTTAGTCAACGGTCAAAGCCAAACAATTGAGTTAACGCCATTTTTCATCATATTATTGATGTGCCCAAAAACAAAGTAACCAATTTATTAAAACAACTTATTTGTTGATATTGATGGGATGGAAAAATGAGCTCTGCCAGGGTTTTAGAGGAGAAGCCATTACTATGACAGAATTTCTCTAAATGTGTTAGACATGAATAGAGGTGGGGGGATTCTCATCTTCCCCCATAGCTTTGTTCAAGCAAATGAAGGGTGAATCTAAAGCTTCGATGTCAACAAGAGAAGCGGAGGCTGTCATGGCAGAGGCTGGTAGAAGGGGATCAAGGAATCATTCCGTGCGAGCCTTGGATGACGATCCTGTCATGTCTTAAGCCTCTATAGAAGAAGCCTAATATGTTGGCTCCGTGGGGCTTGACTATCACTGGAGGACCTAAACACATGGATGACCAAAAATTGGAAGACACATGGGGAGTATTAGATCAGGACCCGTGGAAGAGGATACTTCATCGCAATGTTTGCAAATGAGAATGATCATGAAAATGTCTTCGGAGGAGAACTGTATTTCGTTTGAAATGCAAATCTGTTCGAGAAATATTAGCATCTGGGTTTCAAGCATACGAAGGAGATGCTTTTTACTGCACCGATTTGGATCAGGTTCTATGCCTTGCCTCAAGAGCTCTAATCAAGGTATGTCTTTGATATAATAGCTATAACTCAATTGGAAAGGTAGTGGAAACTTCTAAACCCTCTCATGGCAAAAGGTCTCTAGAATTACGCTAGAATATGCATAGAGTTATATCTGACCAAACAGCTCCCAAAGAACATAAACCTTGAGATCAGGCGAGATGGAATGGATTCAATCCCTTGATTGTGAAACTATTCCTTTCAAATGTAGAGGCTGTTGTGAATATGGACATTTGGCAAGGGAATGCCAGTTTAGAAAGAAAGGGATCTGGCTAAAGTCTATGAGGAAAATCCAAAAGGGAATGTGATGGTTTTTTTAAACTCAAACGGAAGCATGTGGTTAAAAGAAAGGGCAAGACGGGGGGAAGAAAGGGAAGAGTTGGAAGCAAGATGAAAGCAACCAAGGAACAGAGGACAAAATGGTCCCTAAAATGCAAGACAGTGGGGGAGGATACAAGAGGATTCAGAACGCCTGACAGAATATGGTTTCAAACAAAAATTGGAGCAATTGATAGAGGACTCCAGAAATCCAGAGATTAACCCTATTAGTGACGAACCTAGGCCAATGAATGAGGAGGAACTTATTAAGGGGACTCCCTTGGGGAGAATAAAAGCAGGATAATGAGGGATGATGGCTCTATCTAAGCTCAAGAAAAATCCAGTTTTTTCTTTGGGAAAACATGAAACTAAAGAAAAAAATCTGATAACAGATCTAGAAAGAGAGGTAGGAAGGAAATGCATGACAAGATCCAAGAAGAAATTAGGGCAGACCTGTTATCTAGCAGCAAAGCCGAAATGGAAGACACCTTGGGGAGCATCAACAAAGCCAAATCGGTATAATTAAGATCATCTCTTGGAACATCAGAGGTGATTCTTCTCCAAGAAACTAAGCTAGATAAGGAGACAGTTAGGCTCAAGATTATCGCTTAAGGTCTTAATGTGGGTATGTGAGGAGTGAGGGCCAAAGTATCCGCGGGAAGCTTGATAATTCTTTGGAACCCTCATCTGGTGGAGGTTTTGTGTAATTACTCAATGGAATACTGGATGAACTACTAAGTTAAGGGGGAGGAAGGGGAGGGGGAGAGGGCGGTGGGGGGATTTAAACGTGTTTTTTTAGTAGTTTTCAATGGGCAAACCCTGCTAGATTTCTGCTAATGGTGTTCATTGGCATTGCTCTTTGCTAGTGGTCATTGTGGCCTTGTTTTTCCTGCATTTCACTGCAATTATTTCCTTATGGTTCTGGACTTAAATTGTAACTTGTTCAAAATAACTTAAACATAAAGTAAATGTCAAAAAAAATCAATCTCATGGCACCGATTTTAGATTTGTCACATACCACTATGATTAGTGACTCTATTACCTTTTCTATTTGATTGGTGACAAATGGCCTCCACATAGTTGCACCACTACGCCAGGCTCAAAAAAAAACTTTCCAGATAAAAGAAAGGGCACCAATTCCACTGTATGCTGAAGATATCACGATCTTTCGATCACCTTCTCCAAGCAAGAAGAAAAACTTTTGTGAGATGAGCAAATGGACATCTAATTTAAGGTCGTCGATTTTTATGGACATCTCACTTTATTAAACTTGCTTCTCCAACTCGCCTTGTCTATCAATGTGGTTATGCCTCTTGACGTACAAAGCAGACATGCATTGTTAAAACTTAAAACTATAAACGTACAACCATGCCTGTTGATTGAAAAGCATGCATGATAAAATCAAGAACGCAAAATCATGCATGCATGATAAAAGCAAGCATCCAAACCATGCATGATCTTTTTTGAAAGAATGCATGCATGATAAAAGCAACCATCCAAACCATGCATGTTCTTTTTTGAAATTATGCATAAAAGCAAGCATGCAAATCATGCATATTCTTTTTAGAAAGCATGTAAATGTGGGACTAGAAAAGCAAGGAAAAAGAAAGTTACTTGTTCTAGAAAAGCTAGAAACTTGGTCCAGTATCAACATGTGATTTGGAAATCTTTGATAATATATCTTTCTTACTATGCAAAAAAAGTCGAACAATTGAAAAAGAAATAAAAATCTAAAAAAAATGGGTTCACCTTGGATCCACCCAGGCCCTTCAGCAGAAAGACCCAGGAATACCTGGGGTCGAACTCAAACAATACCCGGAGGTACATCCCAAACCAGTATGCAGCGCGGAGGGAGCCATTCCCAGCTACTTAGGTACATCTCATAGTAATAAGGAATCTGAAAATGAAATGATCTTTGGACTCGGGCTCTAAGAGGCAATGTCTGCACGGACATTCTTCTTGTGGACTCCATAAAAAGTTTAAATGCTTGATAATATGCACATTAAAAACAAGATTCAAGATGAAGCAAAGATTGCTGGAAAAACAATAAACCGTGTAAACTGACAATGCCAGGAGATCACAAGCAAAAACAGACAAGACAAATGAAGCCAATAAAACTCAATTCAATAGCAAACAATAATGACAAATGTGAGCACGGAAAATTCCGTAAGCAAACAAGGGATTCACTATCCTGAAGGTTCAGAAACTAGACCGCCATCAAACATTCTAGTCTGATTTCCTTTAGGAATAAGTTTTAATGCAGCGACATTACAATGTTTCTCATTTCACTATTAGTAGTTCCACACTAAATGCATTAACACACAAGTTGATCCTAGACATTGAACACCTCTTCCATACAATACTTCTTGATTTGTGGCAAACTATAGTGAATTAGTTTCCTTATTAAATCTGTTTATCAGCTCGGAAAGATATGTTTCCATGGATTGAGGAAATATTTCTAAGATCAAAATGAAAAGTTTTCAGAAACATATGATATAGATACAAATGGAAAAAAATTAAGCTGAGAGCTCATCAACTGATTTGGAAAATAAACGAAAACGAAAACGAAAACGAAAACAAAAAAGAAATTTGGTGCCTTTTGGGTTCTTCCCAGAAATCTTTGCACCTTATTAGAACAGAACAAAAAAAACCCAAAATCCAACAATCAGCCAGTGACTATTGACCATACATACAATATTGTAATGGAGTATGTATACAGCTTCCTTGATCATGTAATATTGTTTCTGCCTATAGTATTCAGCCATGTGATGTCATTCTCTCCCGATTCAATGATATGATGAATACACCAGATTTTGTCAACAGTGAAAACTAGAACTGGGACCCATAAAGATTCTGGGAAGGATATACGTTGTTTTTAACTGCGGTATTAAGGAGTCTTTTAACTTTGAAAATGTATTATATCTAGCTCACATGTTTCAAAGTAGAGGTTCCAATGCTGGGAAGGAAGAGATATATTAAGCTTGCCAAGTGTCACTTAGATTTGTGAATATATACGATAGCAGAAAATATTCTCCTCAATCCAATGGTTAGTATTTACACTGAGAACAGTTATGTGCCTCGTAACTTCCATCAAAGGTTTGGAGAATAGCAGATCCCAGCTTATTAAAAGTTGCAAATTTACTAAGAATTTCAGTTCACACTTTAACATTATACATTTAGCAAGCTTCAGTAGTATCACCTATCTATTCCACAGTTAACTTTGAGAATCAAATCTTAGCTTCCAACTACAAATCCCTATTTAGCATAACCTTCAGAAAATATTTCCAGTTAAGTTGTGGTTTTAAACAGTAACTGGCTAAAATATATAGTAACATCTATTTCAATGCAGGTGTTCATATTGGGGGATTCATCATCTGGAATATAACTTGAGTAAAATTAGACTACTAGCACAGTTTCATGTGAAGGAAAACCGAGATGAAGTACAAAGGATTGACCTATCCCTGCTGCATGATGCAAAGCTGTGGTTCCCAGTTGATTGGAAGTTGCAGCAGGATCTGCACCATGCTCCAAAAAGGTATTTAGCTGTATCGAAGTGTCCCTGTCGAGCAGCATGGATAAGAGGAGTCTCACCTATAGAAGAAAGACAAAAATTAAATACTTAAGAATTTTAGATGGATGATTCTTACATGCCTAACCAAAATATTAAAAGGGTTTCAACACTAAAAACTTATCGGAATACGAAGACAACAATCATTAGAAAAACCCATCATCCCATCCTATGCATCAAAAACTTTGTAAGTCGTAAAAACTTGTGGACTCAATTCAACAATTCCCCTTCTTTACATCTTCATTGGTGTACTCAAATGAAAGACAACAAAGCACAGATCAGTTCAGTAAAACATGTCATTTGCAGAGTTTATAAGTGTGCTGATGAATTGTCTTAACAGTGAGGAAAAGTTTATTTGAAGCAATACCAATATGTTTATCTATTTTCTAACTTGAAATCAAATTCTGTTAATTAAAAAAAAATCTCAAAGGAAACCCTGAAAAAGATTTGGTGCTAAGTCGACGACTTTGTTTGTAAATTGATTTCCACAGCTGATATTGCAAACTATGTAAAATTAGCAAATGAAGTAAGAATTATAAATGTTGTAAATGACTTCTTATTTATGCAAAAGAAAACTTCAGTACAATTTACTTGGCTTATTCTTGATAATGTATGCAAAACCAAACCAGGCAGGAAATAGGATAATAGGGAGGTACCTACCCACCAATCTCAAGCCCTTACAACACAATTTCACTCTCAAACTTTGGGAAGGAAAGCAAGATAGCAAGACAGAAACAAGGAGTGAGAGCTAAAGGACTAACTTTCAGGATGGCAAAGAGGAAAAGCATAGAAAAGGAACAAGAGATACAAGAGAGAACAAATCCTATGGAAAAAATGACACAGGAAAAATGGAAATCTAGGTCTTTTACATGATGAATTTTAGGATACAAATGTCCAAAGAGTGTGACCAAAGTGAGATACAGGATAGCAGAATTAAAATAACAGCATAATAAAACCTTTCATTTCCTTTGTCTAAGGAGAGAGATCCTATATCTAGTCTAACTCTTTCTATTTCCTAAGATTTATACAAGATGAATGACTAAGAACCTACCCAATAATTCTTTCGTCTTTAATTTTCTATTCTTCTATGAAAAAAAAAGCTTTGTTGTCAAGAAACGTCCCCCACCCCCCCATATCCACCCTGAAATGTTTCCGATCCGAAAATGGGTGCAAAACGGCCCGGAAACGTCCAAGACATTTCCAAAAATGTTTCCAGCATTTTCAAAAAGTTTTCAGCGTTTCTGGGAAGTTTCCGGCGTTTCCAAGAAGTTTTAGGGACATTTCACGGCTTATATATTATAAGAAAGAGTTTATTCCAGTTTTTTATTGTGTTACTCCACTTAACCATTTCAAATATAGCCTATATTTCTACTCAGAGAATTTTCCAAACCCAGGAATAAGTTATAGTGTGCTCAGTTGTAAAGTCTTATAACATTAAAATGTAATGTCCCTTTTCCTACGCCTAAGGCCTAAGGGCCAATTCAAGTCCAAGCCTTGGTCATACCCAAGGGGCTATGGTCGCTGGGAGCTATTGGGTATGAATATCTAATCCATTTTGTTATAATTCTTCGTAAAGTATTTTGGAGGGACTAGATATTATGTTTTGTCATTAGGAGGGGGCCACATGACACTTAATGTTTTAATTTTGCGTTGGGGGTCACTTATAGACCATGGCGACTTAAAAGGGAAAAAGTAACTTAAGTTACTTTTATTTTATTGGTCCTTCCTAAGGAAAAATGCAACTTGGGCTATTTGGGGCTCTTTTGCCTTGGGGAGAAATATATAAGGAGTTGGGAGGAAAAAGTGAACAGGATTCTTGTATACATAATTATTTTCCTTCATGTGCAACTGTTGCTTGCAATTTTACAGCTTGTGGAGGGAAATCCCACAAGGACCCTAGCTTCGGTGGTGAGATATCCATCCCTAGCTAGCAAGGCATTCTTCGGTAGTGAGAGATCTACCCTAGTTTGTCATTTTGGAGCTGTTTTTAGGGCTGTTTTACAGAGATATTTTCAGAGGTTTCAGAGGAAGGGTTTTGAGGGTTTTGGAGACATTTTGTGGAGAAAATCAAAGGGTTTTCAGATCAAATTTACGGCAGCGATAAGAGCAGGGTTTGGCATCATTTCTAGAGACTTTTCAAAGGGTTTTAATCATTTTTCAATGGGGGTAACTTGTTTTGGAGATTGCAGCCATTATTTGGAAGGTTTCCGGGTTGCCATTTTCAGATCTGAAGGTTGGGGTTTCATTCTCCATATTAGTATATGTAATTTCCAGAATTTCATAAATTTATCTTGTTTATTGGAGAAGTTACGAATTTTTGAAGTTTTACCACTGTTTAGGGCTTTCTGTAATTTTATGGCTGCATAATATTATTCCCAAAATTCCAAAAATAATTTTCTTATTTTCTTTATAATATTAGCAAGCAAAAAATAATCTGCAAAAATCAATATTTCCTTTGCTGCAATTTTTTTCTATATTTTGTGTATCTTTTTGCGGTATCCCACAAGTGATATTTCAGTGGTATCAGAGCAATTGTTTCTCCAGCCTGTTGGGGTTGAAAGATGGGAGACAGACAATGAGAATATGGGTGTGGATCTGATGAAACAATTGTTCACCAACATGGTAAAGCAACAGGAAACTACTAATCTCTATTTGAGCTAGCTCACTGAAAGATTAGCGCAAGGTAGAATCGAGACTCATACAGATAGAGGGAAAAATAGCAATATGGAACAACAGGGTCAAAGAGGTGAGAATGGACATTCAGGACAGCGGTCTCCCCATTCTTCTACCAGGCCTTTGGGGCTTCACGAACCTTCTTTCTTGAAGGATCCGGAAGTTTCACAAGTATAGCAGCCAGTAGATATTTTGGATGAGGAGTCTTGTTGGGAGAGGTACCAGACCTTGAGTGAGGGCTTTCGTGACAACACACCATTCCGAGAATATTGCAAAATGAAGATTGGCAGCAGGCCCAAGAGAGATCATCAGATACAGGTACCAGAGTTACAGAGGAGATTGGGACAGATTTCCATTCCACACTTCGATGGTTCTAAGAAGTGTAGAAAACAGTCTTGGGTTCAAAAGTTGAAGACATACTTTGACTTAAACTCCTAACCACCAAAAATATGCATTTAAGTTAGCAATCTTGCAAAATGATGGAGTTTCTCATGAACAATGGCATCATGGATTGATTACACAGGGACACATACACATTGCTACTTATCGCAGAGTTCAAGAAAGAGGCCCATACTGAGCATTAATTTTGGTAGGTTGGGGTCGTTGACAGGTATTCTATAGGATTTTTCTCATTTGACAAAGACATTTTTCCATTTTTATCCAAAAAACTCCATCAAAATTTCAGAAATTATCAGTGTCCATCGTGTACCTGATGTTACAACAGATTTCCAGTTGATTACAAAAAATCACAGCAAATTTGACAGATGCTCTCGCGGGGTTTGTGAAGAGATATGAGCCTTCTTCTTTGCATGAGGATATTGGGTGAAAAACGTGATTTGGAGTAGGGCACTCCTAAATCGAGGTTTCCAGCTCGAGTGCCAAAACTTGAAGGTTTTTCCCTTCTAGATCACAATGGTTCACAGCCAAAGGTACCTTCACCTAGGCAAGATTCAATCATGAGCCCCATTCACTATCTAGGGAGACACGTGGTATCACTTGATTAACCGTGAGGTCTCGAAAGAAACAATATTTCCCATTTTGCTCACAAGGGTAAATTTTGATAAAAAGGTCAAACATATTATGATATTCCCTGCCGTCAAAATGTGGACACTGGGCACTATGTGATCTGGTAGTGGGTATGCAGTATCCTATTCATTTCCTTTGACACATTTTGACCAAAAGCCAAACACTTGAAGTTCTCTCCAATGCCCGTTGCTCCACCTTCAAGTGAAAACATGTAGATATCATCTTGTTTGGTTGCGGGCCTCAATACAATTTCCATCTTTACTCTGCAGGCTTGTGGGAGCGCAAATGTAGTTCTTGACACTTTTAGCCCAAAAAGTGCTAAGTTATCAATTTCTTAGGTCCACTCTGCTGAGTTTTAAAATGAAAGCTCTCGTGGTTAGGCACCAAAACTGCTCCCAGATGATTTATTGATTAGGGCCTATCCTTAGCCAATGAATTTCCCCTCCAATAGCTCCGATTCGAGCCATTCTTTTATATTTCAAAAAACACAAGGAGTTAGGAGGACATCTCAGGGCAGCCTTTTTGGAGAAGGGGAAGGACCAATCCTATCTTATGAAGCCATTTCCAGCGATTGATTCGATCGAATGTGTAGAAATCTTTTTCATTACTACAGTGGATCCATTAATAAAGATGGTTTATATCATATAAAGTATATACTTCTACTTCCATGTGCTAAAACTTTAGCTTGTAAACATAAAAGTACGATACGTGTAGTTCGAGAAGAATCAGGTTCGGAACTCTTCACAAAATCGTTCTAAAAGGAACGAGAATTCATTTATTCGTCCTTTTCAAAGACTTGTTCACAAAGAGAACGAATTTGGAATTCAGATATTATCCAAATAAATCTCCTGGTTAATTACTGGCAAAAGATACATAATAAACAAATAGAAAAACGATTTGACCAATGAAATGCTTATTAGATAAATTAACTCACTATGGGCTTTTTACACCCGGGAATCCAAATGATTTATAAATTAATATATTGAGAAAGTCGTGTGCAATGAAAATTGCAAGCACGGTTTGGGGAGAGATTTCTTACTCATTTAAATAAATGATAAGGAGTAGATAATCCACTCCATACGACGAGTTCCGGGTTCAAGTCCCGGGCAACCCAGATCAATAGGGTTCTATAGACTCTACTGATTTTGTATCCAATCCAAGAGATAATTTTGTCTACTGCTATTGACAAGCAAGAGAGTGAAAATTGCAGCATTCATAGATCATACTGAGAAGTGATGAAGTATTCATCAACAAATAGTAGAATTACAAATATACTAATTGAGGAATACTTTCTATATTATAGATAATCTTATTTGATTCAGAAATAAATAAAAAATATTGGTTGACATACAGATATGAATCATGTTATACTGTTTAATAACAAGCGTATATGCTTGGGAGCTTCTAATGATTAAATAAACCAAGTTCTAACCATGACCGCAATTCTAGAAAGACGCGAAAGCGCAAGCCTATGGAATCGTTTTTGCGATTGGATCACTAGCACCAAAAACCGTCTTTATATTGGCTGGTTTGGTGTCTTGATGATTCCTACCCTATTGACTGCAACCTCTGTATTCATTATTGCTTTCATTGCAGCTCCTCCAGTAGATATTGATGGTATTCGTGAGCCTATTTCCGGTTCTCTTCTTTATGGAAACAATATTATCTCCGGTGCTATTATTCCTACCTCTGCAGCCATTGGTCTGCATTTCTATCCCATCTGGGAAGCAGCTTCTGTTGATGAATGGTTATATAACGGCGGTCCCTATGAGCTAATTGTTCTACACTTCCTACTTGGTGTAGCTTGCTACATGGGTCGTGAGTGGGAGCTTAGCTTCCGTCTAGGTATGCGTCCTTGGATTGTTGTTGCATACTCAGCCCCTGTTGCAGCTGCTACTGTTGTTTTCTTGATCTACCCTATCGGTCAAGGAAGCTTTTCTAACGGTATGCCTCTAGGAATCTCTGGTACTTTCAATTTCATGATCGTATTCCAGGCTGAACACAATATTCTTATGCATCCATTTCACATGTTAGGTGTAGCTGGCGTATTCGGCGGCTCTCTATTTAGTGCTATACATGGTTCCTTGGTAACTTCGAGTTTGATCAGGGAAACCGCCGAAAATGAGTCCGCTAATGCAGGTTACTAATTTGGTCAAGAAGAAGAAACTTACAATATTGTGGCCGCTCACGGTTATTTCGGCCAATTGATCTTCCAATATGCTAGTTTCAACAACTCCCGTGCACACCTTGGGTTCTAAGACATGATTGCAGGGGTAGAGTGAAGGCCCGATTCATAGACGTCTTTGAGGAGAGTGATGGTGACGAGGAGTTGGACACACAGGGATTGAAGGATGATGACGATGAGGCATTGGATAGTGCAGGTGTTGAGCAGGATAGCGAGACTTTCCCCCAGGAGACTATCGCCACTTTGTCTAGTACCCCCGAGGTACAAGGCATTCAGAGTTAGGGGAGTTTTACAGGGACAGCGAGTAGTGGTATTCATTGATAGTGGGGCAACCCACAACTTTATTGATGCCTCATTGGTTGAGAGGCGAGGATTACAGACAAAGGATTTTGAGGGCTTCAACGTGGTTGTAGCCAATGGAGAGTCTATGAGATGCACACAGCGGGTCCCCAATTGAGCATCACGATGGGTAACTATACAGTTACTGATGATTTCTATATTGTTGGTATTAGTGAGACCAACCTAGTGCTTGGAGTACAATGGCTCCATTCCCTTGGTGAGTTTCGGACTAACTTTCAGAGGATGGAGCTGAAGTTTAAGTCTGAAGGGAGGAATGTGATTTTAAAGGGCTTATCTTTAAAGGCACCCCGGGTTGTTACAGCTAAGAGGATTGAGAGAATCTATAGGCATAATGGGGTGGATTGGGCAATACATTGTTTGGTTTCGACCAAGAAATCAGAGGATGGACAGCATGAGTATCATGTGGATATACAGGGCTTATTGGACAGGCATAGTATAATTTTTGGTGACATACCTCCAGGCATACCTCTAGAGAGGGGATTTGAGCATGTGATTGAGCTCAAGGACGCTAGACCTGTGGTTACTTCTCCTTACCGTCACCCCAAACGGTTTAAGGAAGAGATCGAGAAGACTATCCATGAGCTCATTAATATGGGGCATATTAGACCGAGTTCTAGTCCTTTTGCTTTTTCGATGGTATTGGTGAAGAAGGATGGGACCATGCGGATGTGTATAGACTATCGTGCCTTGAATAAGAAGACAATAAAGAACAAGTATCCAGTACCACGTATTGATGAGTTGTTTGATGATCTACATGGTGCAATCTATTTTTCAAAAATACATTTGCGATCTGGATATCACCAGATCAAAGTCAGGGAGCGGGATGTGCATAAAACAGCTTTCAAATGCCATTACGGTCACTTTGAGTTCTTGGTGATGCCCTTCGGATTGTCTAATGCTCCAGCTACATTCCTTTGCATAAACCATGTGTTCAACCGCCACCTACAAAAGTTTGTATTAGTCTTCTTTGATGATATTTTGGTCTACAACAGGACTTGGGAGGGCCATATCAAGCACCTTGGTGAGATATTGGGGATATTAGAAGCTAATTCGCTATATGCGAAAGCTTCTAAGTGTGAGGTTGGCATGACAAAACTTTTATATTTGGGATATGTGATTGGTGGGGGAGTAGTGAAGGTGGATAGAGAGAAGATACGGGCAATTTTGGATTGGCCGCCACCTAGGACGTTGACACATTTGAGAGGATTCGTGGGGTTATGCACATACTACAGGAGGTTTGTGAAGAATATCTCTCGGTTGATTGCTCCATTGACCGATTTGACCAAGAAGGGGGCTTTTGTTTGGTCTGAGGCAGCACAACAGGTTTTTGATCACCTCAAGGGGGTGATGAGTTCATGTCTCGTTCTCACATTGTCAGATTTCTCTCGCCCATTCATTCTAGAGTGTGATGCATCAGGAGAGGGTGTTGGGGCAGTTCTCATGCAGGATAGGCATCCCACTGCCTATGAGAGTCGGAAATTGAAACTGGTGGAGAGAGGGTATTCAATTTACGACAAGGAGATGTTGGCCATTATGCATGCTTTGGCCAAATTCAGACAGTACCTTGTGGGCAAAAAATTTGTGGTTCGTACGGATCACAATAGTTTGAAGTTCTTCTTGGGGCAGAAGGATCTCAACGACCACCAGCAAGGATGGGTGAACAAGGTACAAACCTATGACTTCGACATAGAGTACACTAAAGGTAAGAATAATATTGTTGTGGATGCTTTATCTAGGAGGCCTTACCTTACTTCTATGCTTAGTTCTATGTCTAAGATTTCAGCGGATTGGAAGGCTCATATACTTGTTGAGTATTCCAAAAATCAATTTGCATGTGAGATCATGGATGGTATTATACAAGATGACCGATACAAAGTAGTGGATGATCTCATTTTCTACAAGGATAGGATTTTCCTTGTACCAGGGTCCAAGACGAAGGAGAAGATCCTTCGAGTAGTACATGATACACCATTAGCTGGGCACCCTGGGTATTTCAAAACATACAGGTTTATCAAGGATAAATTCACATGGAAGGGGATGAAAGATGATGTCCTTAATCATGTCAGAGAGTGTATGGTTTGCCAGTAAACCAAATCCGAGCATTTGTTTCCAGCAGGATTACTTCAGCCTCTTCCCATTCCCAAACAGAAATGGGAAAGCATATCTATGGACTTTATCACCGGGCTTCCCTTAGTGCATGGGCATAGCTGCATTTATGTTGTAGTTGATCGATTAACTAAGTATGCTCATTTCTTTTCCCTACCCAAGGGGCATGAGGAGGCAGATATGGCTCAGATTTTCTATACAGGTGTTTTTAGGCTACATGGGTTGCCTAAAAATATTGTCAGTGACCGGGATAAGATCTTCATGAGCACCTTTTGGCATGAGATCTTCAGACTAGCAGGTACGGAATTGACTCCTAGTACTAGCTATCACCCACAAACGGATAGGCAGACGGAGATAGTCAATAAGTGGTTAGAGGGCTACTTGCGGAGTTATGTGTCAAGTCATCAACGGGCATGGATTAGATGGTTACATATGGGTGAGTATTGCTATAATACCACCTATCAGATGAGCATAGGTATGACTCCTTTCTAAGCCTTGTATGGGTATGACGCTATAACACTTGTGGATTTGGTATTACCGGATAGCCGAGCTCCCAAAGCTCGAGATTGGTTACAGGAGAACCAGGATATTCTGAAGGCTCTCAGGGAGAACCTTCAAAAGGCACAGAATCAGCAAAAGGTATATGTAGATCGGCACAAGATAGAGAGGTATTTTGAGGTTGGGGATCTGGTATTCCTACGTTTGCAGCCAGATAGGCAGTCCTCACTAAAGCAGAAGGGTGCAGAGAAATTGAAACCACGGTTTTACGGTTCGTACAAGATAGTTCGACGAGTTGGGGTAGTTGCATATGAGCTAGATCTACCAGAGCTCAATAAGATACATAATGTCTTCCATGTTTCGTGCCTTAAGAAGGCACTTGGGCAGCATATTGTACCATCTACGGAGTTGCCGCCACTGGATGAGGAGGGGAAGCTGGTGTTAGAACCAGAATCCATTATTGAGGTGAGACAGAGGAGGGTTGTTTTACAGAGATATTTTCAGAGGTTTCAGAGGAAGGGTTTTGAGGGTTTTGGAGACATTTTGTGAAGAAAATCAAAGGGTTTTCAGATCTGATTTACGGCAGCAATAAGAGCAGGATTTGGCATCATTTCTAGAGACTTTTCAAAAGGTTTTGATCATTTTCCAAAGGGGGCAACTTGTTTTGGAGATTGCAACCATTATTTGGAAGGAGACCGGGTTGCCATTTTCAAATCTGAAGGTTGGGGTTTCATTCTTCATATTAGTATATGTAATTTCTAGAATTTCATAATTTTATCTTGCTTAATGAAGAAGTTACGAATTTTTGAAGTTTTGCCACTGTTTAGGGCTTTCTGTAATTTTCTGGCTGCATTATATTATTCCAAAAATTCCAAAAATAATTTTCTTATGTTCTTTATAATATTAGCAAGCTCTCCTAAAAATTTCAAGTGATTTGAGTAAGTATTTTAAGAGATATCAATTTTCTTTAGTTCGCTGCCCTAGCTGTTAAAAATCTGCAAAAATCAATATTTCCTTTGCTGCAATTTTTTCCTATATTTTGTTTATTTTTTTGTGGTATCCCACAAGGGATATTTCATAAAGCTATACTAACAAGGAGGCACATTAAACAAGCCTAAAGATAGTTTGGGTCAGAATAGTAATCCAAAGAAAGAAGGAAGAATCTAGCAAAAACGAAGAAATGTCAGGCTAGAAAGCAGGGTTTTGACTTAGTGTATTAGTGCTCCTTAGAATAGAATTTTCCATTGGAATCCTCAATCAAATGAATACAATGAAGTAGGTTACAACAATAATTTTTGAAACATGGATGCATGACAAATGATTATGAAGAAAATCTAGATGATATATTCTAGAATCAAGATTATAATCATGTATGTATGAAACATTGAAATTGAAACCATGTTGAATGATAAATCTTTAGAACTTCAATGAATACAAAATATTTTGAGTGCTTTATCTCTTATGGTCCATGGACTAAAATTTTGAAAATGAGTACTATGCATATATATATATATATATATATATATATATATATATATATATTATATATATTTTTATTTTATTTTTTTTATAAATTGTGCGGACGTTTCCCGTAACATTTCATACCCAAGGTTTTTTGAAAATCAGCGTTTCCGCGTTTCGAACCTGTTTCCGTTTCCTGACAACATAGAAAATAAGGAAAGGAAGAATTAAGGGAGATTAATCAGAAAGTAGAACTGGGTTTTCTTGTCAAAACATAAGATGATAACTGAAATAATGATCCCTTCAATAGCAATGATGACCTCCCGCAACCAAGTAGGCTGGAGACTTATGTCCCAAAACCTATGTTGCAAGAAACGAGAAACATTACCAACAGAGGTTGCACATAAGAAACAAGATTTCTGTATTTACATACTTTTTTTAAGGCCTTAAATGAAACTATTTTTTAAGTTTTTAATATTTATTTTATAAGTTTTTTTAAAAAACTGTTGTTTTTTTTGTATTGATCAATGTGGGTTTTTCCAGGTTACCACAGCCATCTGGGACACAAACAGGTGCTAAAGCATGTGCTACCCAAGGGCAATTGAACTCATAACTACCTCTTCGCCAATTTCCTCATTTTCCATTACACCATAACCCCTTGGGTTAAAAATATTTATCACTTATATGTTAGTTTTAACATTTTTTATTTAATATTGAAATTAAACCTTTAGAAATTTTAAATTTTATAAGAAATAAAAAGACCTAAACAAATGGTAGGAGACAGTGTTTTGGTGGCACCATCATTTCGAAGCATTAAAACGCACAACGGCTGCTAGCTGTTATGTTTCTTCCTACAGAGACCTCAAGGCCTCAACCAAAAGATTAATCCCACAATTTTGGGAAGATTAGGATGCTAGACAATGAGAAGCAACCTCTAGAAAGATCCGAACTTATGGAGACTGGTCTGATATGGCAAAAGAAGCCCTTGATGGATTCACAATAAGACACCTTAGGGCTCTTATTGACCAAAAATATCCTCCAAATATGAACCTACCGTGCAAGCTGATAACTAAAAAACATGACTTTTCATCTTGGTATTGGGCGTGCTTTGAAGCATAGGAGAAAATGTTGGATAAAGAAGACGCATAACAAATTTTATTGCACAATGACTACATGATGATGCATGTAAGAGATCGCACAAGAGGCAAAACAGGAATCCCGAAGTCTATTTATAGCCTTCAATCCTATCTTGATCCCCACAATAATTTGTTTTAGGAATTTTCAAGAATTCCAAACAAATTTCTTTTCATGAGATTGGCTGGAACAGAGAGGCAAAGCCTGCAAGGAAGACCAGGAGCTAAGAATATTCTTGGAAATTTTCAAAAACACGGACAAAGACTACAAATACGTGTCAGACTTCTGGTCAGAAGAGGAGAAAAAGGACTCCAATTATTCACAAAATAGGTTTAAGACTAGGCTAGGAGGTTCCCACAGGCATAGGAAAAGTATCCAGGGGTTGCAAAAGACACATTGAAAGGTTGAAAATGTACCATCAAATCAATCAAAAGTAGGCAGCATATTGTGCAACTCGATCAACTTGAGACCAAATTAGCTAGGCTAATACCAAGCTAAGGGGCACAACAAGGAAAAAGGGACAATCAAACAAAATGTGACTCAACGAAATGAGGAAAACATGGAACCAATGGTGAAATTTAGACAGCACATTTGAGCACTTTTAATTTCATCATATAACATAATGATATGACATCTACAATTAAATTTTAGGTGAGTACAGATTGAGATTTTCCTATTCAAGCTTTGGGATCTCATCGGATGACTTTGTGTCTGTCACAATGGTTCAATTAAATAAAGCCATCCTAGGGTTATAGCGCCATTACAGGCTGCTAGAATGTTGTATTTAGTGGAAATATGTAACAAGGTGGTACTTCATGTCCAGCACTTGTGGATACGACATGAATCAAGGGCTACATGTAATGTCCCCTACTTTCCGAATGAGCTTGGGCGAAGAAATTTGGCCCTTTTTGTCAACCTGTGACGGATAAAAATAGAAGGAGGTTTCTAGGGTCCTCCTAAGTTTTGATTATTTTATCAAATATTGTGCTAATGATTTCTTAAAATAACATTATAAGTTACACATATAATAAATAATAAAGCTTATTAATAAATTAAAATTGTCAATATCAAAATACAATTGAAAATGAATTGTATTAAAGGAGGAAAAGTGCGACTTGCTTATGGGAGTCATAAGTTGGGAAATGTGACATCAAGCCCATAGGGAAAAATGCCATTGGCTGGTTTAGAGGTGGTGGTTGGGCTGTTTTGCCTTTATATGGGCAAGTCGACTTGCTTAGAAGCATTCCAGATTTTTATTATCAGATTTTTGCATTGTTAAGAGCTCTTGCTTTTATCAGAGATTCCAAGGACAAAAACCCTTGTGGATTTCATCTCTTGTGGACGCAAAACCCCAAGGGATTGAGAGGGGATTTCACTCAGAAATTTCCAGCGTTGTTAATCAGATTTCTGGGTTCATTTCAGCAGTATTTGTGAAGAGTTTTGAAGGTATTTTCGGTGGTTTTTGATCAGCAGTTGGGTCGATCTATTGTGGGTAGTTTTGGCAGCAATTTCAGAGGTATTTTCCTCAAAAATATTTGTCAAATATTCTCCATAATATTGTAAACCAAATCGCTGTATTTTCATCATTTTCTGAAGTATATTTTGAGGGTTTCCAGGCAGAATATTAGCAAACTTCAGATCTTATTTTCTGGGTTGTTTTGGCTGGGATAAATTCAGTTTCTTGCAAGGTTCAGTCTCTAAATATTTGGGTAATCATTTGAAATCAAAAATATTACTTTTTGGGTGTCATTTGCATTAAGATCTATCTTAAACCCTAGTCGCATTTTCTCAAATAAATTCAGATCTGCATTAGGGTAATTGCCATAACATCCATAAATCTGCATTTGTTGTTTTTATTTGATTTAAAATTCATTGGAGCATAAGGGAGACCCATTGGGGATCTTTCACTACAGTAAAGCTATTATATCCTATTTGCTAATAATTCCTATAGTTTGCTCCAAACGTATGAAAGTAAAGCCAACAAACAATCATCAATTAGCTTTCCTCTTACAGTAGAGCACTTCTTGCTTGCTTGTCCTAAGATATAGATTCGCTTTCAATTACAAGGGAAAAGACAAGTGTTAGGGACATAATGAAACATACAAAAAAAGCATGTAATCTTCGTAATTTTACATTTTTCTTGTTTTATCATGTATCTATTTCCATTCCCCACTCCACATCACTATTAATTGTAACTCATAGACCTCTTTAGATTGCACAAGAGATCTGGAGATCACTTGTATCAGTTAAATTCAGATCAGTTTAGCGAGAGTAAAAGCTAAGTGAATTCTAATAAATGGAGGAAAAAATTGTTCTTTTGAGCGTTGGTTAGAAAAACATAAGCAAATTTTGGTTTTAGAAAAAGTATGGAACTCGGGGATAGCCTTGTAACTTGTAGCTCTTGATTGGATATGGATGAAGGAATGTCAGACGTTGGATGAAACAATACCTAGACTCGGCATTGGCTGGGTACAAGGGGCGGAGACATGGGCAAGACAAGCACCATGATCTAAGTAATTTATCAACTACTTCATTGTCTGCAAGTAGCTTTTGCTTCTGCATCAGCAATAGAGGACGAAAAACCCCACATTTGCATACAGATCTGAGGAAAGAAACCCTCGTACCTAATCTTGGCAATTCCATTTAGGGGTTGCAGTGATCATTCAAGGTACAGATATTCATCGAGTGCAACTATGACATCGCTATCCAGGGCTAATTTTAGCATTCAGAACAATGCAAGTACAGCTAGGACGTCCCCCTTTGAAAATGAATTTCAGTACTGGCGCCAGATTTGGGAGTCAGTTTTCAGTCAAAACGGTTTGCATGAACTTCTCTTCCATCTATCTTTCCATTTAGACCATCGATAGTGAGGAAACAATTGTCTTCAAACATTCTAGTGTTTTTTTCATTAAAGCCGATTTGAAATAAATAAATAAAAGTTTGTTTTCCTACATATTGGGGTGGTTGTTTTTTAGTTAAAAAATCATATTGTTGTTGTTGTCATAACAGTTAGTATTTCATATTACTGCCCTAGAGTTTCGTGCAAATATCCAGATTTATCTAAAGTTATTTGATAGGGATATTACAGTATCTTCTATTTTTGGATGGGGCACCAACATTGAGAGCGGATAAAGTAATCGTTAATATTGTTTATTTGAGCTTGCATGTAACTCCAAAAGGGGAAGCCAACTTTGGAAGAATGCCTTAGAAGTTATAAAAGCAATTTTGGGGAATTACTATTAATCATCTTGGAAATTTATCAGACTACTTAATTGTCTTGCAAGTAGTTTGTGCCTCTGCATCAGCAATAGAGGACAAAAACCCTCATTTGCACACAGATCTATGGACAGAAACCCTTGTATCTAAGCTTGGCAATTCCATTCAAAGGTTGCAGTGATCATTCCGAAGTACATGTATGCATCCAGTTAAGCTAGGGCATCATATTCAGGGTTGTTTTAGCATCCAGAACAGCAAGTACAACTAGGACGCCCCCCTTTGGAAACAAATTTCAGCACTGGGGCCACATCTAGGAGCAGTTTTCGGTCAAAAAAGTTTGCATGCTCATATCTTATGTTCATCTTTTCATGAGATCAACCATTGTGAGAAAAAATTTATTCAGACATTCTAGTGTTTTTTCATTAAAGCTAATTTGAAATAAATAAATAAAAGTTTGCTTTTTCTACATATTGGTGCTTTTTTTATTAAAAAATCATATTATTGTTGTTGTCATAAAAGTTAGTATTTCATATTGTTGCCCTAGAGTTTCGTGCAAAAATCCAAATTTATCTAAAGTTATTTGAAAAGGATATTGTCAGTGGTATCAGAGCAGATGTGGGATGTCGGTATTTACAGGGAGGTTCATAATGAAAGAATTGGAATGGCATTACTTGAGGACAAGGAATTCTTAGGAAGGGCAGACTGTAATGTCCCCTTTTCAGAATTAATTGATTCTAGATACCAAAGCCTATTCTTATTATTTTTCATAGGCTGAGAGTGCATTAAAGAGGGAAATAAATTAATTTAAGTGATCCAAGGGTACTTTTATATTCTGATTGGAAAAGGACACTTAAATTATATCGACTAATAAGTGGGTCCACAAACAGAAGTGGAATAAAATATTATATTTCCAATATGGGGCGCCAGAAGGAAAAGAGAGTGCACAAAGAGTGAAATAATAATATAAATAATGAAAGAGTGCATGAGGAATTAAATAATAATTAAATAAAGGAATTTCCAACATGGGGCACCAAAGATAGTGTAAGTGTTTGCATGGGCATCAAGCTTATATTTTTAGGATGGAATGCCAACTTTGGACATGCCAATTAAATGAATTTTAATTATTTTAAAGCATGCATGTAACTCCAAAAGGTGGTGCCAACTTTGGAAGCTCTTAGAAGTTAGTAAAAGCAACTTTAGGGGTTTCATTATCATACATCTTGGATATTTATCAATTACTTAATTGTCTGCAAGTAGTTTTTACTAGCCTTGAGAATCAGTGATAGATGACGAAAACCCTCATTTACGCACATATCTAAGGACGAAAACCCTCATATTAAGCTTGACAATTCCATCCAAGCAAGCATTGCAGTGATCATTCAAATTACAAGAAGATATTCATCCAGTTCAACTACGCATCATATTTAGGGTTGTTCAACAGCATCTAGAACAGCAAAGTACAGCCATGGATTTCTTCAGCTTGCAAACATCAACAAGGCATACTAGACATTTTCATAGTTGGACGCCACCCTTGGTGGAGATAGATTCTATGCTTGGCGCCACATTTGGAGAGTTTAGCCTTGCAAGGGTTTCAGCTTGCATGTTTATTTCTTGCAGCCATTTACGTATCTGGATCCTCAAGATTGAGTTAGGAATTGTATGCAAATATTCTAGTATTTACCCTGAAGCTAATTTGAAAATAAATATATAAATTCGGTATTTTGTCTATAATTGGAGTTTGTTGCTTTCATAAAAAAAATCAGTTTATTGTTGTTGTCATAAAAGTTCAATTTCTTATATTGTTGCCCTAAGGTTTGATAAAATATCTAGATTTTTTAGAAATTATTATCAGGGATATTACAATGGTATCAATGTTTATTTTTCTCTCAACTTGTGGGAATATTAAAAGGAAAAAATTGTAGCTTTGAACTTCATCCAGGGTAAGTGACAAAAAAGTCCAATACTACCAAAGGGAGAAAATGAAAGGTACAAAACAACCAGAAGTCATGGGTAACAAGGATTTGGATGAGGCACACTTTTGACGGGCTTGTTCAAGGACAGGACAAGTTAGCTGATATGATGGGTCAGTTAATCCAAGTTATGCAGGGCACACAATGCGCAAGAGGCTCCAAACGGTGAGGGAAGTTCTTTCATGAGTGAACCATAACCAGCCCTATCAAAGGACAGCCATTGGTTCTACTGTTAGGCCCTTATAGCCTAACTTCCTACATGTGAGAGGAAGCAATTCGGGAGGCAGAAATTCAAAATACCATAGCAAATGATATTGTTGCTAGCTATGAGGAGTACAAGGGTACTTCCCAGTGAGATTAGAGATGCCATATCCCTCACCAATTTTATTAATCTGAAGGAAAGCAAGGGTAGACCAAGAGTTGAACCTAGGCCAAAAACTAATCAAAAAGACTTACAACAGGCCTTAGGGAAGTTGTCGCTCTCTACTTTTGATGGATCTAATAAGAGTTCGCCCTTTGAGATGAGAGAGAAGGAAATTGTGGAGCATGAACTGAAGAAATAAAAATCAAATATACAAGAAGGTTTTGGGGTGGAGTTCCAAGAAGACCATTTTGAGGAGCATGAACATGAAAAAAGGGCTTTACCGGTTGCTATTGTTGATTTTCAGTTTGCTGGAATTTTCATAAACAGCAGCTTATGTGAAGCAAATTGATTGTGTTCATGACTTTTGCAAGAATCATGAAGATGTTTTATTGACTTCTAATGTTTGCATGCATCAACAAAATTCACTTGTTGAATGTGAAGTGTTCAAGGTGAAGAAGAATGTTGATCCTAACCCGAGAAGTTTTGAGTCACAAGGTTGAGGATGTTGAAGATATCTCAACCAAGCTTTATTCGGCAAAGGAAGGTGAACAAGTTGATGACGGCCAAAGGTATGAAAGTGTTGTGGATTTTTTGCTTCCTACTAAGTCATTTTAGATGTGTGGTCATCATGGACAATATAGTGGAAATGGTGATAGAGTAAAGAACACTTTAAGTGGCAAAGGGCGAATAGATCTGTTCATACAAGTTCCAAATTGTGTAAACATGAGAATTTAGGATCCAGGTATTTGTAGAAGGGACTTGCAATTGCTTGAGTGCAAGCAATTCTGGAAAGGATGGATTGTAATGTCCCCTTTTCAGAATTAATTGATTCTGGATACCCGAAGCCTATTCTTTTTTATTTCATGTAGGCTACGGGGAATTAATGAGGGAAATAAATTAATTTAAGTGATCCAAGGGTACTTTTATATTTTAATTGGAAAAGAACACTTAAATTATAATTTAATAAGCGGGGCCACAAAGCAGAAGTAGAATAAAATATTATATTTCCAATATGGAGTGCCAAAATGAGAAGAGAATGCATGAGAGTGAAATAATAGTAAAATAATGAAAGAGTGCATGAGGAGTGAAATAATAATAAAATAATGAAAGAGTGCATGAGGAATTAAATAATAATCAAATAATGAATTTCCAACATGGGGTGCCAAAGATAGAAGTGTTTGCATGGGCATCAAGCTTATATTTTCAGGATGGAGTGCCAACTTTGGATATGCTAATTAAATGATTTTAAATTATTTTAAAGCATGCATGTAATTCCAAAAGGTGACACCAACTTTGGAAGAAGGCCTTAAAAGTTATAAAAACAACTTTTGGGGATTCATTATCATACATCTTGGAAATTTATCAACTACTTCATTGTCTGGAAGTAGCTTTTGCTTCTGTATCAATAATAGAGGAATGAAAACCCTCATTTGCACACAGATCTGACAATGGAAACCCTCATATCTAAGCTTGGCAATTCCATCCAGGGGTCGCAATGATCATTCAAAGTACAAATATTCATCCAAATCAGCTAGAGCATCATATTCAAGGTTTTTTAGCATCTAGAACAGCAAAGTACAGCCAAGCATTCTTCAGACAAACATCTACAGGGCATATTGGACACTTACATAGTTGGATGCCGCCCTTGGGAGATTGATTTTATGTTGGGCACCACATTTGGAGAGTTTTTGCAAGGATTTCAGCTTGCACGTTTACTTCATGCAGCCATCTACGTATCTAGATCATCAACATTGAGCCAGTAATTGTATACAAATATTTCGGTATTTACCTTGAAGCTGATTTGAAAACAAATAAATAAATTATATTTTGTCTACAATTGGAGATTGTTGTTTTTATTAAAAAATCAGTTTACTGCTAATGTCATAAAAGTTCAATTTTTATACTGCTGCCCTAGGTTTTGATAAAATATCCAGATTTGTTAGAAATTATTTATCAAGGATATTACAGTTTAGCGAGAGAAAAAGTTAAGCGAATTCTGATAAATGGGGGGAAGAAAAACTGTTATTTTGAAGGGTTGGTTAGAAAAACATAAGCAAATTTTGGTTTTAGAAAAAGTATGGAAGTCAGGATAGCAATCTTGCATTTCAGAATACAAATTGCAAGCATTTTACACCTATAGATTTTGATTTCCTCCCTTGTAACTTGCAGCTCTTGATTGGATATGGATGAACAAGTGCCAGACGTTGGATGAAACAGTACTTGGACTCGGCAATGGCTGGGTACAAGGGGCGGAGACATGGGCAAGTCAAACACCATGATCTGAAATCAAACAGGAAAATCTGGAATAGAAGCCCCATCTATGTAGCTTAGCAGTTTCCTTAAGGACATAGGCTCAAAGCTCCTTTGGGACACTATGTGCTTCAGAGCTGAACAACAACATACATTGGCAAAGATTCCACCTACGTGGAGTTAATATAGAACACATCATTTATCTTTCAGACAAAAGCTTTGTTTATGTAGTAGTTTTCCTGTTGCCGAACATGAGGTGCTGCTTGGTAAATGCCTTTGAAATTTATGATCAATACCTATATGCCATATCATGGTAGGAAAAGAGAGAGCTGATTTCTCTTCTGTGAATAAAAGATGTGCAAATCAGGCGAATTGTCCTATGGTGCAGAGGAAGGGTGAAGCATCGGCCATGATGATGATCTATGTTCAACCCCGGCTAGGAATTTCACAAAAAGAACCCTCTCCGACAAATCATGGCCATTTGGACTTAAATTAGGATTCTAGGTTGGGATAAATACAGGACACATAATACAATTTCAAAAGCAAAGAAATGTCACACCCATTTGTATAGTAAAAATAAAAAAATGCACAGCTGTAGTCTTCCATTTTCGTATTCAGTCTTTGTATGAGAGGACTAAAATACACTTATTTAATGTCTGTCAGAGGAAGACTCCAGATTCCCTATACATGCTATCCATTGTGATATCATTCTTAATGTAGACATAGCAAAGAATACCTATATAAAGTTTACAAATTTTATTTTCTTATATCTTTTTACGAAGAAAAGATAGTTTGAGCACATACCGTCATCGTCCCTTGAATCTACATCTAAGTTTAAATCCTCCAGAAGATACTTGCAAATCTCAGTTTTCCCGTCTCTTGCAGAAAAATGCAGCGCACCGCGTCCATTGGCATCTTTCACCGCAGCTAATGTCTCTGCTAGGCCTTGCCCTTCATCAAGTGCTTTTGCTATCTCTGTGGAAACACAAAAATTACTCAAATTTTGCATAAATGAATTCCGCTCAAGATATATAATTGTCCAAACATATATAAACATATATAAAAACACAGAACAGAGCTAAAGCTCTCGTCCTGAGCTTAATTTAGTATTTTTGAAAGTTTGTGCCATATGATTAAATCACTGCTAAATGATTCTCCAAATAATTTTGGTTAACGAAATTCCATTCAGGGAATATAATTGTCCATGAAGCTAAATCCGTCCTTCTGAGCTTAGGATTTTTGAAAGTTTATGTTAAATATGCTTAATATTTTTACAAGTTTCTTCGAAATGAGCTAGGTTTTTATGAAAATTTGTGCTAAATGACTTCAAGTAATTTCGGGGGGGGGCGGGTGGGCGGGTTTGAAATAAAGCAATACCTTCACATAACTCTGTCACTTACTTTTAAAGAGGTCGAGATTTCCTTTTTGTGCGGCATTCAACAATGCATTCACCTTGTCTCTCACTGCAAAATGCAGGATCACACGACAGCAAGGTGAAAATTTAAAGGCCGTGAGTGATCAAACATTTATGACAAACTACTTAACCCTCGAATGAATTAACAAGCTTTAATACTAAACGCATGAACAATCCAAATCCAAAAGTTGTATAATGTGCTTGAGAAAAGGAAAACAAGTAAATAAATAGAAGTAATAACCTGACATAGCTTCAGTGGCGTCTGAAGAACGTGCTGAAGAATCCATGTTTTCCTTCTACCGACTGTGCTGTTATGCAGATAGAGTGACCAGCTGCGGGGCGATTATTTCGCTATTTAACGGCGCTGTCAAAACTATCATTTAATACTTGTTCGAGTTCAATTTATTGACGAAATTTTGTCCCGAGGGTGCCAACTAGCAATTGCATGCGAGCGAAGCAATGGAGATGCCCATGTGGATATACGTCAACGAGTTAAAAAGGAGCAAAGGAAGAAGAGGGACGGTGAAGAATGGGATTGAAGGAAGAGAAGTCCTTGGGCAAGGAAAATGTTGGGAGGGGACACATGTGAAACTGACAAGATACATATGAGCCACGTATCATTTTTGTCAATTGTTTGAAGGAGAACACAAGTGTGTTCCATGGATCGTTGAGGCAACGTACTTTGGAGGTATTTTAAAGAGCAAGTCATTGTCGATCAGTACTCCTAATGTCAGTAGTTGTTTTTTGCAATGTTAACTCTTGTGTTTTGTGGATAGTTAAGAGTATGCAATAATTTTAGGGGGGGGTTCGTTTGCACATGCCACTAGATACTTTGGAGTCAAGGACATGTCATGGGGAGTCAACATTCCATATCGAGCCAATGTGATGTAGAGAAATATACACATGTACCCACAACTTTGTAAACAACCAATTAGTATAAGATTAGGATCATGATTCAATCCAATTTCAACTTCTAAAACTTGTCTGCTTTGCAAATTCTAAGGTCTTGAGACCTTTGGTTGATATTTTTAACCATTCACAATCTTCTATATGCTCTTACTTATGGAGTCTTTCTATTTGTCTTCATGTATTTGCATACCCTGTACTAAATTCCACCGTGTCATTCTATCCTTATATTTTGTCCTCTTATTTTGGTTTGCACTTATCTTGAAGTTAGACTTTGTAAATAAATTCATCTATTAATGACTTGTCTTACCTACTACAAGACTCTTTGTGTGGTCACTCATACTCCTCAAGACCTCTAAAACATTACCTCTAATCTTTATAGACTACGATATCTTCACCTTCCACAATGAGTATCAACTAGAGACAACATCAAATATAATCTCTTACCTTATTCCCTAACATGAGCTTATCACTCTTTGTTTTCTTGACATCGTATACCCCTTGATTGTTACCAATCCCTACAAGTCACTCATTCATCTTTACTTATTCAATACACCATCGATGACTTTCCTCATTAGCATCTGCCCTACAACTTATCTCCTTGTTCTTTGTCTTCAACCTCACACAACTTGGAATCAATTCTCCTAAGCCCTAGATTCCAACATTAATTACTCTTAGCATTTGATAGCCACCTCTTACTACACAACTTTCTCCGCATCTTCGTCAAAACACCAAAATATAGGTTAAAGTTGATTAGGGCCTTCCCTGACCTAATTTCTTGTTACTTGTGTGAATAGGCTCTTTGAGTTGGTGTTGACTTCCCCACTTCCTATTGCTTGTTCTCCATCTGACACCTTCATCAATAGGTAACTCGCTCAAGGCATTCACAAACCATACACAATGAGTATAATTAGAATCTGATAATAACTAGTAGAGTTTGGTCTCTTAGACCCCTTCCCTGCACAAACATCGATAAGTGGGCTATACGGTTATGATAAGTCCTTTAACCGCAAGAATCATTTGAGGCATCATCAAATATAGCTTTGGGTGAGTTTCTAGAGAAACCCATAAGATAAAACTAGAGATATGGAGATTTTACTAAATTTGCTCTGACCAGGGTTTTAAGCAACCCAAGAGGAGAAAATTACCTCGATCATACATCATATGAAGTTGAATATCTGAAAATTTCACAATTCGACAGCAGGAAATATTATTTAGAGTATTGTGTAATAATTTTTGGTAATCTAACATTTTGGGTCACAAACTAGACCCATCATCAAGGAGTAAAAATAAATCATGAAGGTAAAATAAGGGAGGAGGAAAATAAGAAATAAGGTTTTAAATTTTTAACAACGAGATTTAATTAATAAGGTGAGAGAGTTTTAAAATTTTAATAAGAAATTTAAATCAAAATTTTAATTTTAATTTTAATAATAATTTTCAATTTAGGAAAAAAGGGGAAACAAAAGAAGAAAATAGAAATGACACAAAATAATTTTTATTAAAAAAATATTTTGGGAGGCCACGAATAATGGGTTTTCATGTGTTATTGATGAACTAACTCGTGTTATGATTGATATTATTTTCATGGTGCATGATCTCAATGGCTTCACAAAGGTGACACTTTACATAATTGTCTTCAAAAGCAATAACTCTGGTAGAATTGAGACAACTAGAGAGTTTAGGTCTTAAGGGAATGCTCAGCGAGTGTTGATTGATCAAGATACGATCATGTTTGATGTCTTTATTATGCTCGATTTATCTTTGTTTTGATCGATCTACTAGTTTTCGCGAATATATATTTTATCGCATAAGAGCATTTTATCATATAGACACCATTGTTAACGATTAGTATTAAGTTTCCCCTTTAAGAGAATTGAGATTAGTTTTTCAATGCGCTGATAGGAGTGAAAGCAAGTAACAAAACCATTTTTGCTTAAGATTTTAACGATTTTATTTGCGGTGTTTTTTTATGTAGGGAAGGACAATTTTTCGGTTAGCTTTATACTTGATTATCAATTTTAAGGGGCGGATTAATAGTATTTTAAACAGTTTTGTTGATTAATTTATTATTATATCCATTTTTCTGTAAAACGTTGACAAGATGATTGAATTCATTGTCGAGATGCTCACTTTCTGTAATCGTCATCACGATGGAGGCTAAAGTTTTTAGAACACCAACTTTTTCAGAGGGGTGATGGTGGTATACAACGCTAAGGTAGTAGTTTGTGTGGGTTTTTTTTTCTGTATACTTCACAAGATATTATGAACCATTATTCTTTTCATTTTTAGAAGGATGCCAAAGAACAAAATCACAATCATCAATCTCCAGTTTCCATAGTGAATTGGATATGGGGAGAAATGCTATTGAGGTGTTGGAGAAACTTATTAAGATTTTCCATGTCGTGAACCCAAAAGATGATTGGAATCATTGAAAAATCGCTTTCCACCAACTTGCTTTTAAATGATACAAAGAAATTGCTTTTTATTCAAAAATTTCCATAAATAAATTAGCAGTTATGGGAGAGAGTGGGGAGCCCATAGCGATACCTTCAATTCTGTTCGTAAATTTCTCCATGTGAAGATAAAGAAAGTACAATGTTAGTTCAAAGCTCAACAAGATTAGTGGTTTCATTGTCAGTGAAATGATTAATGATATAGAATGGCTTCATCTATATGGATTTTTGTGATGAGGGAAATTACATCAAAGCTAACAATAAAACAATGCTTATCACATTCTTTGATCTTTAATACGCTCGACAAAAGGAAACAAAGTCTTTAATAAATGAAGAGGACTTACCCACCAAAGGTTTAAACTTGTTAGCGAGAAAGGAAGCAAGTTTATATGTAGGGGAGTGGATGGTATCGACGATGGGACAAATCCGAGCACCGGGCTTATGAATTTTAGGTTGGCCATATATTCTCGAGGTGATTTCCAAAGGAGTAAGATTTTTCTTAGTATTGTCATCAAAAGAGGAATTTTAATAGCATTAGAAACTAATTTTAAAATTTTATTGATAGGATTTTTGTTTAATTTCCTATAACTACCACAATTTAGGTGAGAAGTCATTTTGGAAATGTAATCATCGAGATTAAGGATGACAACCACATTACCTTTATTAGCTTTAATGATGGCAAGGTTTTTATTAATAAGGTTATTTAAAGCAATGCGTTCAACTTTGGTAATATTACTTTTAGGAGGCTTAGCTCTTTGAAGGACAACACAATATTGTCTAATCTCTTTGGCAGTAGAATCAGGGACCCATATAACGCCTACTCATATGAAGTTGTTATATACCTTTTGTGGTTTGGAGAGCTTCTAATAACTCTACAAAACCTGAATCCACCATCAATTTGCAGTCTTCTCTCTAGGAATCATATCAAACAATAACCCCCTTTCCTATAACATGTGTACAATTATTGGGTTTCATCATGTAATTTCATTATTTGTTATTTTTTTTTCTTTAATTAACATAGAAAATCCCTATTTTAACACTTTCCAACCATTTTTAGATAGGTATAATTTGAACAACATTAAAATTTCAATGAAAATGGAGCTTTTCATTAGAAAGGCATCCAAAAAGAGGGGTAAAATGCCCATTTACAATAAGTTAATGCACTTCACTTATACTATCAGTATCCTCGTGACCTATAAATGTTATAAACTTCTTATCTAAAACATTATATTTGTGACTCCATCAACTTGGTTCCCTTGAACAACAATATCCTACTTTAACAAGTCTGTTTTAGTCTCCATGACCCTGCACAATGTATTTGCCACATTTCCACTATATACATTTGCCAACACCACATATCTTACACAAGTATCAAGAATTCTTTTTCATTATGTGATACAAAGATCAAAAAATGTGCATGTACTCTTAGAAGATATCTTGCCCATACTCTAACACCTACATAGTCACTCCCTACTTGCACAACACCCACATTTTATGGGATGGTTTTTTGCCCATGTTAAATTTACACAGTTTATCATATCAATAAGAAGACAGACTTCACACAATCCTTGGATATTTCATTACCGTTAACAAAAAGAATCTCTCTGATGTTAGGACTATAATAATCATAGTAGAAACACCATTAATACACTCATACATATTTCGAATTGATTAAACTAAAATGGTAATATCTTAGCCTAATATAATGCTATGAAAACAAGTAAATAATGCTAAATAAATAAAGAAAGTGACCCAAACAACTAAGTAAATAGAAATGTGAAACCCTAATGTGCAAGAGAGGGTTAAGAAGTCCTTAGCTGATTCGTCGAAGGTGTGAGACTATGTCACAGTGTGAACCAAGAAAACAGGAGGAGGAAATGACCACACAAAATCCTCAAGAAAGCACAAATCTAAGATCTTGACTGGACTGGGGTGCCTGGAGAGGGACAGGGGCACCAGGGGTGCACCCTGATCTGAGATATGGGTGCCCTGGTCTATGGAAATAGTCTAAAACCCTCCTCTGAGGTGTCGTTGGATGTTTCCTGTGGCTTTCTTCCTTCGCACTAGCTTCGTTGGAATGCACAGTATGTCACTGGAAGATCAGAGATAAGGGGGAGACCTGCAAAACCCCAAGACAAACATCAAACCCCTAAAAAATAAATATGCATATGAAGGGGTCAAACTGTCCTCTAGTGGCCACAATGGTGGACTTACTAACTGAGTGTTGCACTACATCTCAGACCCAATGTAGTTCTATGTGTGTGTGTGCAAATCGTGCCCTAGGTTTCTCTTGTGCCAGTCACACTTTGTGAAGTAGTGAGAAATAACTAGATGTAGAATGTAATAAATGTGTGCATGGAAATAATAGACTCCCCTCCTATGAAGTGTGATGCAGATGAACCAACCTTGTGTGCCTTGTGATGGAGCTAGATGGATGCAAATGTAGCTTTAGGTGCCTTTGATGGATGCAACTCTAGATGGTGATAGTAAGTGCTTAGTGCTTGGTCCCTCATTATGGTCTCATAACTTTATATTTATATGGTTCTCTTGTTCTAATTTCATAATTAACCCCGAAAAGGCCGACCACTAAAAATATGGAAAGCTCAAATGGCTAGAAAGTGCCCAAAAGATGGAAGCAAAGTACAAAGAGGATCAGGGCACCCAGAAGGGACCAGGGGCACCTGGGGCACCCCAGTCCTCGGTTGGGCACCCCAGTCAGGAATAGGAATAACGCATAGAATGACAAAACATACTGGGCAAGTACATGTGGAAGATTGGAAATGACGACAGAAAACAAAGTGAAATGGCCAAAGGACATGGGTTAATTAGTACTTTCTTCACTCAAAAACCATATGAATAGTAGTATGAGACTGAGACTAAATATTGACTCAAAGTGCATGATTTAGTGACTACATTTTCCCCCACTTTATGTTGGTGAGAAAAAATCTTGGTAACATAAAGTAGATAGAGATGCGTACCTGATAATCCATGTAGAGTGATGTAGAAACACACCGAAGGACTAGACAAAGCATGGAGTGACAAAAAGATGGAGCGTGGAGACTAAAGATGAAAAAGTGTAAAAAGTGATGAGAGTGAACCTAGGGTGGAAGCATGTGTGTAGATGTCAATGTGTGTAGTGTACCTACATGGTTAGTATCATGTGATGTACTCACCATGTGTGTGTTGTTGTTGACTACTTGCTTCCCATACAGACGGACCTGCAAAAGAGAAGATGATCAAGTAGTCAAATACGCATGTATATGTGTAAAAATTCTATGTAAAGAAACATGTAGAAATTGTATAAAAATGACAATGAAAAAGGAACATGTGCACCTGATTCATGATGAGACAAAGGGTGTAGAAAGGATATCCTGTAACTATCGGTGTAGTGTGAGTTTTTTGGGTGATCTCACGCCACTGTGGCCGAAGAAGTGTAGGGAGAAAGTTGTGTTATTCTCCAACCTGTAACTGCTTCCCTGAGATTGGTGAAGAGATCTCTGTATTGTCTAGTTTTTTGGGTGATCCAATGCCACTGGCCGAAGTAGTGTAGGGAGGAAAGTCCTGTTGTATCCTCCAACCTGTAACTACTCCCAGAATGCTAAGGACAATCTTCCCTGTAAAAACTGCTGTGTATGGGGTTCGTAGACTGGTCTAAACCCACTCTCTTGTAAACTGAACTATGTCATGGATGACGACTGTAGACTGAACTGTAGACTAAACTGTAGACTGGACTATACTGGTACCATGTGTAAACCCCAAATGATGCCCCCCTCTTTGGGGGTGCATGTGACATCACGGATAGGATAATGTGGCCCCAAAAGAGGACCGACCGCGTGAATAAAATTGTTCCCTGCAGGGGGAAGGGAATGTGCTTGGTAAATACCAAGGCACACACAAACAAGTGGCTAGAAAAAAAAGTGTTAGTATGAACAAGCATGCATGTAGAAACAAACAATGTGTAAGCTAGAACATAAGCAGATAATGTAAACACTCAAAGAGACAATCATAGACCATGCAAAAGTGGGTTGCAAACATGGGACACCACTCACGATGTCGCAAGACACTCAAGGTCTGTCATGGCCGCAAACAAACAAGTGTGTACACACAACAAAGGGAAAGGCCCATAAACAATAACAAAAAATAGTAAACAAACAAACAAGTATGGAAGACAAATATCCCTGCATAACAAATGTTGCACATGAAGCACCCATTAGCATGTTAGAAAAATAACAAGTATGTCAAAGCATGTATAACCTGATAATGGAAAGTGCTAAGTAAAAAATGAAACAATAACACCTATAGTGTACGAATGTGGATGCCCCAGTAGGTAGTGTGTGAAGCATCGGTGCTGCATGTAGAAGCTCTGTATCTATGATCACAACTAGAAAAGGATGTGAACATGCATGTGTGTATGGTAAAGATAATGACATACAAGAGATCTATCTAACATGTGTAGTAAAGTGAACATGTAAAGACAAGTGCAAGCAAGAGTAAATGCAACCATAAAATGCAGTATGTTGTGGATGGATGGAATGGAATGCAGTGTGGATGATAGGAGCCACATGCCCCCCCAAGTGAATGGATTTGTATGCAGTGAGGTTCATTTAGTATGCCCCCTTAGCAGTCAAGAATGAACCACAAAATGAGAGTGCGTCATCGGGAAATGGTTGAACTATGTGATGTGTGTAGTGCATTGTGATGAGTGTGTAGTGATGAGATGTGACATAGCAATGAATGTGTGCATGACTCTATAGCCTAAGTGTATATCACGACTAGATGAATAGAAAGGAGGTGGTGATTTATCCTAAAGTGTATACCACTAAACAATGTAAGCGAAGGTGATGAGGTAGCCTATCACAAGATGATGCTAGAAGAAGTGACCCTATAGCCTAAGGTGTATATCACTAATCCTAGGAATGTCACATGAGAAGATCAAATGATGAATGTGTGAGTGTGATGTGGTCCATTTTTTTTTAATACCCTCAACAGTATAGTATGGACCGTGAGACTAGAGTGTCATGGGTAGTGAATGCAACACGTATAAGAAGATGTAGTATGTGTGATGAGAAGAGGTGACCATGTGATGAGCTAAATGTGTAAATAGGATGTATATAATGTAATGCAAGATGTGTAGATAGCCTAATAGTGTGAAATGTGCACTATGTAGTATGTATGATAATAGTATGTAATACTAGACTCGTAGACAATATGAGTGTGACATGTTGATGAACCCTAGTATGATGTGTAGATGACAAATGTTGAAATACAATGATGTAGTATGCAAAATGTGAGATGTACTGTAAGATGTGTGAAGAGACACAACAAGTACCTATTGTGTAGTGTGTGAGGTTCATGTGTAGTATGCCCTCAACAATCAAGTGTGAACCAAAGCACAAGAGTGTTCATAGGGTAATGATGATGGTATGTGGTGTAGATGACTATGCGAATGCTAGAATGTTGATAAATGTGAGTGTGGAACATATGTTGATGCTAAGATGGTGTGGGGGGAATGTGTGAATGTTATGCCCCCAAGTGCATGTGAGTGAATGAACTAACCAATGAAAGTGAAGGACGAAGGTCCCTCATCTGATGCTAGTGGTGTGAAAGTGTATGATCATGCTCTAGTAGTGGTGGAATAGTAGATAGTCATTGTGTAGGTGAGTGAAGTCTATGTGCATGTAATGGATGAGTATATGAAAAATATGTAGGTGAACAAAATGTGTGGGTGATGGAGATCTGCATGGAATAAAATGAGGTGGAGATCTATGCTGGAAGATGTTGTAACTATGTGTGGAATAGGCCTATATCGATGTGTAGGACTAGCAGAATGGTATGACCACGTAGATGGTGTGTGAGTAGGTGAACTAGGAGTAGATTACACTTTAACTAACATAGGTTGTGATGTGGTAGATGGAGTAGGGGATGCCTTAACTGGTGTGAGAAGGTGATGACCATGGAGTAGATGGAGGTACATCATCGATAGAAACAACTTGATTGTTATGAATGAATTTGAGTCACAAATGATTCATAGAGATGATGGATTGAGATCTACGAATCCAGTTGAGTCCTAAAGCATGTCACAACCATCAACTGACTGGCCCATGAGGAAGGGTACCAACATAGTAAGGGGACCAACTGTAACATGTAGCTTAACAACACCATATGAATTGTTCATTGGATAAGAGATTTGTGAATGGATAACCGATAGCATCAAGAAGTGGTAAGAACATGCATTGATAGGCCATGATGGATCAACCTTAGTATTATTGATGGGGACCATTCTAATAGATGTGTGAATGTGTAAGTGATTTGAAGAGAAGGTGGCATGATAATCATAATCAGAGAAAGTAATAACCAAGGGAGAAGTGTCGGTGTTAGCTACTAAGAAATCAAGAGCCCCCGATTCAGGTGGAGGCACTATGTGATAAGTATGATTAGCTGATGAATCAGCCACTTTCTTGTCATGTTGTGGAGGTGGGTTACCAAATAATTTGAGCTTGTAATTTTCATTAACTGGTGGAGAGTCTGCAGCCTCAGGAAATTTAAGCTTGTTGTTGTCAATGAGGTCTTGGATGATGGTGCGGAGTTTGAAACACCTATTGGTAGAGTTCCCTACACAGCGTGATAATCACAATGGAAATGCTCATTTAATTCCTTCCTTTTGGTCATGATGGATCCAATTCAAGTGGTGGAGGAAGTGTAATAAGGTTGCTTTCAAGAAGTTGTTGTAAGATAATTATGTGGGGCAATAGGAAATTTGGTGAATGTTCGTTGAGGTGGTTATGACTGAACTTCTTTAGTAACTACCACATTGATAGTGACTTTTACATCAGTAGGTTTGGTTGTAGGTGGTTTAAATGTTTTCTTACTTGGAAAATGCATAGAGGATGATGCTTTCTCTTGGTATTTAAGCTTTCCTATAGCTAAGAGCTTTGTTTCACAAAGTTTAAGAGTATGGAAAAGCTGATCAAAAGAAGGAGAGGTCTCAAAGAGAATACTCTCCTGGAGAGGTGGTAGGAGACTTTAGATAAACAAGTCCTAGAGCTCAGTGTCTGCAAGAACATTTGACATCTTGGCCAAGTTTTTTTGTATCTTAAAACCATAATTTTCTAAGTGTTCATTAGATCCTTGTTTAAGTTGTGCGAGTTGGGCATATGAGATCTTAGAGCCTATGTTTATAGAGAAGTGAGTGAGAAAAACATCGGCTAGATGTGTGAAGGAGGTTATCGAGTGGATAGGTAGGTCATAAAACCAACGCATCACATAATCTTGCAAACTATGAGGAAAAATCTTAGCTAAAAGGATATGATCATCCAAAATCTAGACAAGCCACATGGAAAGCTCAGAGATGCTCTTGGGGGTCACCATGGCCATTGAAAATAGGTAGCTTAGGGGTGAAAAAGTTTGGTGGAAATGAATAAGTGGATATAGCGGGTGCAAATGGAGTATGTAGTAATAAAGTAGAATCCAAAGATGGAGAGGCACGAGAAGTAGCCTGGTGTAGTTGATGAATTTGTTCTTGAAGGTCTTGATAGAGAGAGGCTAGATCCTGAGTGCTAGTGGAAGGATGACTTCCGCGTATGTGAAACAAGGGGTGGGGTATAATGATTAGTAGGAGTAGTAATGGAAAATGGGAACAATGGAGATGGGTGGAAGAGTAGAATCAATCAGTTGGGTAGCAATTTTGGTGGGAACAATGACAAAAGCATTAAGTTCCACAAGGTTTGTGGCTTCCTCACAAGTAAAAAATAGAAGCAAATCTAGATCTTGGGGATGCTCAACGATATGATCATTGATGGCCTTAATATGGGCTTCAGTAAATTCTTCAGAATATTGAGCCATAGTGAATAAGGAAAAAGATCCCTAAGTGAAAGGTGGTGTCGAGTGTGGGGTTCACCAAAATGATTAAACTAAAATGGGAATATCCTAGCCTAATATGATGTTATGCAAAGTAGTAAATAACAACTAAATAAATAAAGAAAGTGACCCAAGTAACTAAGTAAATATAAATGTGAAACCCTAATGTGCAAGAGAGGGTTAAGAAGTCCTTAGCTGATTCGATGAAGATGTGTGGGACTGTGTCGCAGTGTGAAACTAACCAAATAGGAGGAGGAAACAACCACATAGAAGCCTCATAAAGCATAGATCTGAGCTCCCTGATTAGACTAGGGTGCTTGGAGAGGGACAAGGGTGCATGTGGGAACCCTGGTATGAGATTTGGGTGCCCTGGTCTGCGGAAATAGTCTGAAACCCTCCTTTGAGGTGTCATTGGATGTTCACCTGTGGTTGCTTCTTGTCGCACTAGCTTTTCTGGACTACGCAGTATGTCGCTAGAAATCAAAGATGAAGGAAGAGACCTACAAAACCCCAAGACAAGTATCAAACCCCTAAAAAAGAAAGATGCATATGAAGGGGTTGGACTGTCCTCAATGGCCATAATGGTGGACTTACTAACTAAGTGTTGCACTACATCTCAGACCCAATGTAGTTCTATGTGTGTGTGTGTGAAAATCATGCCCTAGGTTGCTCTTGTGTCATCGCACTTTGTGAAGTAGCAAGCAATAACTAGATGTAGAATGTAATAAATGTGTGCATGGAAACAATAGACTCCCCTCCTATGAAGTGTGATGCAGATGAACCAACCTTGTGTGCCTTGTGATGGAGCTAGATGGATGCAATTGTAGCTTTAGGTGCCTTTGATGGATGCAACTCTAGATGGTGATAGTAAGCATGCTTAGTGCTTGGTCCCTCATTATGGTCTCATAACTTTATATTTATATGGTTCTCTTGTTCTAATTTCGTAATTAACCCTGAAAAGGTCGACCACTAAAAATATGGAAATCTCAAATGGCTAGAAAGTGCCCAAAAGATGGAAGCAAAGTACAAAGAGGATCAGGGCGCCCAGAGGGGACCAGGGCTCTTGGGGCACCCCAGTCCTGGCTGGGTGCCCCAGTCAGGAATAGAATAACGCAGAATGAAAAAATAGACTAGGAAAGTACATGTGGAAGGTCGGAAGTGATGATAGAAAGTGAAATAAAAAGGCCAAAGGACATGGGTTAATTAGTACTTTCTTCACTCAAAAACCATATGAATAGTAGTATGAGACCGAGACTAAATATTGACTCAAAGTGTGTTATTTAGTGAATACACCTTTTTTCTCCTTTAGACCCAAAATGGATTTCTACCTACTACAACTTTGTCTATTCCTCTTCTTTTCAGTTTGTCCTTTCAACTCCCTCAAGATTGAGGAGTTACACCTACATAACTACCTTATTAGATCTAGTAACTATTATCCACAAGAGTTACATCAATGGGTGAGCTTAGACACCTTATTACATTGGTTTTGGATTCTCATCTTTTTCATAATAATAGGTTATTACATTTCTCACCTCCAAATTACCTACCACTAAGATTGGACTCCTTAGCTCATCATAACAAATTCAAATAGCTTTGTCTTTTGGAGGGAAACCCCACTAGACCTCTTCACATGTAAAATAGGATCCCATTAAGAGGAAATACTATACAAAAACATGAAAACTGACTCCTAAATGATCCTTCAAGAAAAATTACATCAAAATTTGAACTAGTCTTTAGATACCTTTGCATCACGAAGTAGAAATTGAATTTGATAACCACAAAACATGGCAGGTCAAGTGTTTTTACGCCATTTTTATAGACCAATATATTGGGCCATTCTCCATGCTTGCCCATGAAACAACAAATATCATTCATAAAAATTTTACTTGTGGATTTGTATTTGACATATCACCTCGTTGAAATTTCAAATTCTTAGCACTTGTTAAATTTGAAACATTATCACATGTATAATCTTACACCTATTATTTTGAATTTTTTACATTAGGACCTTTGCAGTCTGAGGGAGTGGTGAAAGAAGATGAGAGAGGACTAAATGTATAGGTATTTATCATAGATATTGTTAGGAATTTATCAAAAGGAATTGCACTAACTGTTGATTCATTAAATGTTATTTTCTAATATAAAATAAGACACCTAAAATGTCTACATGACTAATTAACATTAATCATGTCCTGCATTTTAGCCTCATCACCATTTATCTGCCACCAATCCATTTTAATTCATTTTCCCTTTTATCATTCATCTAATATCTCATTTCATCATTAATCCATTTATTCTAATATTTCATCATTTATTAAATATTCCATTAAAAATCCCTTTTATAACATCTATTATATATCATTAATCCTTTTATCCCATTTCATCCTTAATCCCTTTTATTATATCACATTATCCTATCTAAATCCCATTAACATTTATAGGAATTTAATATTCCTATGCCTCACCTACCCTAGTCTACACCTACACCTACCACTAGCCTATTCCATGTAATCACTCATCATTAATTATCCTAATCACATCATTTAATCTAAACTAATCATGTGCACATCTAAATACACCTCTAAATCTAGAAGCTTTTCTATCTTTCCCTCTCTAATTTTCAAACTATTATGAATCTACACTCTTCCATTGAATTTTTGAATTCAATAGAATTCTCACAAAATCTAGAATTTCTCAAATCTCTACACAAATCTCAATCCTCTCATCAATTTGCAGCCCTTGGATTCAATCCAACATGGATTAATCCTCACCCTCCAATTTTCCACTCACAAACTATAAATTTAGCTCTCATCCTCCATGAGAGAAGCTTGAAGAAGTTTTTGAAAGGCCATCATCTTGCTACTTCATCTTTTGATCATCAATCATCCATCTTCATCCTTCAAGCTTCAATCAAGCTATCAATAGTCTTCATCCAAGCATCCAAGAATCAATCATCAAAGGGGAGGTGTTGTCCAAGTCTTCCCACATCCAAATCTGAAGCAATAATCAATCCACAAGAAAATCCACCATCAAGGAAGGAGAATTGCATGCTAGATGGTAAGTGCAGGTATAATTCTCCCTCTTTCCATCCTTGCTTGATCTGAGGTAGCAAATAGTAGTGTTAGTTTAGGATTTAAATCAATTTATTTCCTAGTTTGCACACTAACACCATTATTTTGTCTACATTTTTGGCGCCCACCATGGGGCTTAACCCCCCAAATATTTTTAATTTCTTGTTTATTATCATCTAAACACCAAATTGTCCAAATTTGGTTTCAGAAATTTTTCGTTGTGATTTACCCCTTAAATTTTCAAATTTTCAAGTTGTTCTTCTATTTTTGTTTCAGCGCATTTACCCAACAGTGCATTTGTCTACTTGTTTTTTGGCTCTGTGTGCATGAACTATATCAGCGCATTTGTACTCTCTCATGGCGCATATACCAGTTTCAGTGTGTATACCTCCTGTATCAGTGTGTTTATCCTTCAGCATTCTGGCCTGGATTCTGTTCATCATAAACGCATTTGTCACTTTTCAGCGATTTTATCTCTTATTTTAGCGCTGTTTATGAACTCTAACTACTTTTTGTGACAACATGATCAATGGCATTCGACTTATGACTTCTTTAATGGCACTAACATTTTTTATGTCCTCACATTTCTATCAATACTATCACATGTTACAGTGTTTTGTATGTTTTGTTGCCTAACTTTTGAGAGCCATAAACTTTTGACCCCAAACTCGAAACAGACGTTCATTTTTGTTTTTAAGAGATTTGCAATCTCTAAATTTAGCGCTTTTGTACAAACTAACATCTATATTTGCAGGTTTTGTACTTTAAAGCACGTTTTTCATGTTTTAATGTGTTTACCTCTTACAAGTTTATTATAGAGAGTGTTTTTCATCTTAATATTAAGTACTACTTGCATACACTTTTTTGCAACATTTTCTAGAATCTACATTTCTGTTTTGCTTACTAAAATCAAAGCAAAATCCATCATTTTTGGCTTACAAACTTTAATTTTTATGTTTTACTAACCCCTTTGTTTTGTAGCACATTTGTTCCAAGAATTGGGGTTATTTTCCAAACTACTAATCCACTTTTTTTGCAGGGCCTCCTCTTGAAGACCCCTTTTGCATTTTTTTAATCATCTTTTTATCATTTAAAAAAAAATCAAAAAAATAAAAAAATCTTTATCTTTATATCTTGCATCTTTCATTTTTCATTTCCTTGCATGTTTGCTTGTTAAACCCGAAGGTTGGATTTCGTGTATGCTCTCCTCTCGCATCCTTGGATGATCTTGAGGATCAAAAGTGGTCCACCTTCTTCCCTTTTTCATTTTTAGGGGCAACGTGATGTGGATTTCATCACCACACACTTGTCATAGTCCTAGGGGTCTCGTGACCATGGGCTTCATCTCCACGCACGTAGACACACCCCGTGTTCCGGCGGGGTATAATAAATTCAAGGACAACTGTCGTTATTGGCTAAGTGTCTATGTGTTTTAAGCATGACGTGAAGTGAGGGGCTTCCACATCCCAACACCCAGGCCTCAGACAACATCCTTGCAACATGGATTTGGGCCTCACGTACCAAAAGGTATATAGAGGACTCCCTTAGCAAGCCTTGTTTATCCTAGCATAGGTAGCCTTTAACCGCAATCAAGCTATAGTGCAGGGGAAGGAACCACCGAAGATTACTCGCTAGCCGATCACACATCGACGTAAAGGTGGGCCAACTCAGTGAGTGCCACTATCGTGTGTGGTATTGAAAGTGGGCTATAGCTTGTGTTGCACACCCACTTGACTAGCTAGGTTGTGTGTTGCATGTGTGTTGCTTGCTTACATATCATTTTGACCACACATTAATCAACCAATCAAACATTAATCAAACAATCAAATCAACCCCCCCATCCAAACATAATCAAACCCAATCCATCCATCTAATTACCCCAATCTTATCCCCTTTCCTAATCCATCCCATCCACATCTAATCCCTCCATCTTAATCATATCTTACCTACATCCTATCCATACCCAATCCTATTCCTAAATCTTATCTAAACCCCCATCCTCATCATGGCTCCCATCAAATTCAAATCCCCCACTCATCAACCTTTACCCTCCCCACTTTGATCAAAACATCCCTATTACTATCCAATCTTTAAAAAACCAAATTATGACACTCACATCCTCTATCCAACAATCTCCTAACCCATCCCAAGTTGATCCCACCATCCTCACAACCATCCAAAATCTTAACCAACAAATTCTTGACCTCCAATCACACCTTAGCCAAACATCTTCTCAACCATCCTCCCTCACATCCACTTATGATAGTGAGGACCTTATTGACATCGACCAAGATGATCCCCCATCTACACAACCAATCACACCTAATCATAAATCCACATCATCCAACATCCCTAACCATCTTCCTTCTTCACACACAAGTAATTACATCAATTTTGATCAACTCCAATCATCCCCTTCCACCAATAAAGATCTCCTTTTCAAACTTTTCCAAACTTTAACCAACTATGATTCATCCACCACATCCACTTCCAAAAAATCCAAATCAAATCTACATCAAAATCAAAATCTAAACCAAAATCCAAACCCAAATATCCCAAATCACCACCACCACCTAGTGACCTTCTTTTACAATTTGCTAACCTATTATCCGAGCCTAATCCTTCATCACCACTATCCACCCCTAAATCAACAATCAATCTAATCCCCAACTCCCTCCCATCAAAACATATCATAACGTACCTTATACATACCCATCCACATCCAATCAAGATCAAACCAAACCACAATCCTTATCCCCTACATCACACCTTAGTCCTCAATCCTCATCATCCCAACCTCATCCCATGGACTTTCTCCTAGATAGTCCCAAGTCCCCTCCTCTAACATCTACTTTGGCTCCTAAGCCTCCATCACTTACATCCAACCCCATCCAATCTAGTGTGACTCCTAAGTCACCCACATCCTCTTCATCCTACTTCATCCCCTAATCCACTTTATCCTCGTCCCCACATCTAATAAATCTACCAATTTATCCAATCCAATCCATCCATGTGACTCCTAAATCTACCCCCATCTCCTAACTCTAATCCTAATTCCCCCCATCCCCCAATCATATCACATCCAATGTGATTCCTAAGTTACCTCAATCTCCCAAATCCAATGTGGTTTCCACACCACCCCCCTCTACCTCAACTCAACATCACCTAAATTCAACCCATCTCCCTCATCAACATCTACTCCATCCTTTAAATCCACACAATCTACCTCTCCCAAATCCAACCAATCTAACATATCCTCTTCATCCAAATCTAACACATCCTCTTCATCCACCCCTACCTTATCCACTCCATCCCAAATCAAACCATATAATCCTACACAAACCAACCCTACACCATCCACCTCTCCCAAATCAACCAAATCCAATCCCAAGCCAAAATCCACTACCAATCCAAAACCAAACCAACCTCCTAAAGCCCCCAAGGCTAATCTTCCATCCAAATCCCAACCATCTAATCCACATCCTAAACCTACATCCAAATCACATCAATCCAATCAATCTTCTCCTATCCTACCCACTCCTACACATATCCTACCTAACCCACCCTTATTACCCACACCATCTCTCTTACCAACCCCAATCGCCTTTGCCTCCTTAGGTGAATCCTTGACTACCATCTTCCATCATCTTAAAACCTTTAACATGATCATTCACCCACCCATCAAACATCATGATTCTAACCTTCCCAAACCATCTTGGTATAGGGACCATTATTATTGTGACTTCCACCGCACCCATGGACATTCACTTAATTGATGTCTACAATTCCAATCTTACATCCAAAACCTCTTTAACCAAAAAATTCTTGTCCTTGTACCTCTTTATCCATCATCCTTTTATCCTCATCCTATACCTAACCATCCCCTATCTAAATCCCCATCCTCTCTTAAACCCCATCATCATAAACAATCCAAATTCATTCCATCCATCATCCAACCATCCACAAATCCAAAAAATCCAACAAATCCAAAACTCCCCCCACCTAAACATCTAAACAAATCCAAATCTAAACCCCCATCTTTTGTTAAGTATGGCCTCTTAGCGGATGAGAAAACAAACATCCCCCAATCTAATGGTGACAACATCACTTCATCCTCTTCCATATCCACTTCCTTCCATATAGCTGAAAATATGCTTGCCAACATCAAACATCGTGGTAAAGGCTTAGGTATCCATGAACAAGGCATCCTTACTCCCATCACCCATCCTCCCAACTCTGGAACAATTAGGCTTAGGCTATAAACCTCTCACTAACAATACCCAATCACAACCCGATCCTACCAATTCTCTTGATCATCCCATCAATCCATCTACCAATCCCCAATCCTCTAATCCCCCTACACATCCCAAACACCTAAAATCAGATTGAGCATTTAGGTTGTCCTTTACACACAGATGTTCTTTCCTCATCCCTCCATCCTCATTCCAATCCAATCCATCTTCACAAGTACTTAATTGACTTAATCACACATGATGTAAGTCATTAGTACCTATTACACTTGTGTGACCTTGGTCTATCCTTACTATCAACATCCAAGAATGATCATATCTTAGAGATCCAATCACTTAATCACACATCTTAATTAACTTGTGGTGAAGACCCTTGGGTGCATCTTTTGACACTCTAGCCAATGTCATCACCACATTCATTTCCATCCCCCCATCAAGCCACTGGTGATTCTTAACCCCTTGAGAGTTTTCAAGAGAGTGGAAGCTCTTAAAAAAATCTAAATATCAAAAAAAAAGTAAAAATCATATCAAAATAAAAATATCCAATAAAATCCACCTCAAGACTCTCTCTAGGGGTGTTTCCAACAACTCTACCAGGCTATGGATGCCTGGCTAGCAGTAGAGAAATGTTGTGACAAGAATCAGATGTATCTCCATTGGGGCTATGGATGCCTGGCTGACAGTGGAGCAATGCATGACTTAACCTTCCATTCACCTTCCATCAACCTACTTGACTTAATCACTCCCTATACATTGGCTAGTTTTTCTTCACATACTACCCATTAAGTCTTCACTTCAAGTGGTAATTAACTATCACTTTTGCACACACTTTGATCTCGAAGAGACATCATGCTTGTATGTTGCCAAGTATTGCTTAGACCTTGGTCACACTTTTGTTTTAGTCCTACTTTTATTTTACAACATGTGCTTTTAAGCTCATCTTTTGTTCATCATCCATTACAAACCATCATCCTTTACATCCACATCCTTTTGCATCCATCATCTGTGGGAAATCGATGATCCTATTGCTTTATCCTATCCCCCCTTTTCCCCTTTCTTCCTTTAACCCATCATCATTATGATTGGGGGAAACTTTATAATCCTGCTAGGGGCACCATCCCTTACTTTTTATTCTTCCTTACACTTGGGGGTGCACACAAACTACACTATCATCCATCATCCCACCCTTTACTTGGGGCCTATCTTATCCAATCATCTCACATCCTACCTTATCCAATAAAATCTCCTTTATCCTATCCAAAATCATCCCCTCCTTTATACCCACATCCTCATCATATCAAATCTTTATCTTACCCAACCAATCCCTTTTATCCTATCATCCCTTTTATCATTTATCCCAAATCATCCCTTTATCCCACATCCCTTATCCTATCCAAAATCCCATCCCTTTATCCCTAATCCCTATCCACATCTCCCTTGGGACTTATAGGAGAAAGTCACCTCCTTTAAACCCCCATCCCTATCACATCTTCATCCCACCACATCTAAACTATCTTAAAAATCTAAAAAATTAAAAAAAATCAATGAAACTTAAAAATCTTAAAAATCCATAAAAATCAACAACGCATATACAATTTAAAACACTTTTGCATGCATTTGTGTGTGTGCTTGTTCGCTTGTTTATCTTTTTCTTGCATTTACATCATATTTTGGCCAATGATATGAGGCCACTTTTTCTTTTCTTTTAGCACTTGGTTGATGATATGAGGCCACCTTTTATATTTATCTTTCTAGCAGGTCCAATGATATGAGGATCTTCATAGTTTTTTACATCTCATATGTTCCAATGATATGAGGACAAGGGCATCTAGCAATTAAAACATCATGGTCTTTATACCATTGGTGCATCTTTTTCTATGCCACATCTTAATAAACTTGTTAATGATGATAATTGTGGGCACTTTACGATAACACCACCCCTTTACATCATCACTTAGCCTAATCATCATCACCTTATCTAACCAACCTTTCATCAATCATCTACATCCAATCATCAAATCTTATTCATCCAATCAATATATCCAACATATTCAATCAATCCTATCGTATCATCCAAGCATCTTCACATCCAAGATCCAAAATCTAAAATCAAAATCCTTACCCCTTGACTGGGGCATCCCAAATCCAAATCATCAAAATTAAAAATCCAACATCCATCACAAACAACATAATCCTATCTAATTCTACCCCATGGACAGGGACATCAAAACATCCTCAAAATCATGTAATATCCAAAAACATCCAAACAACTCTACCCCTTCACTGGGGCATCATACATTCAAAACATAAACCCCTTTATTGGGGCATTCAAAATCCAAAATCCAATATCTACTCTAATTTTCTACTTCTTGCAAAATCCAAAATCCAAAATCCAAAACAGTAATAAGAGTACTAATTAACCCATGTCTTTGGCCAACTTTCTTTGTCTTTTGTTGCTCCTTTCAGTCTTGCACCCTTACTTGCTCAGTTTTTCTTTTTATACTCTGGATTTTATCATCCAGGACACCAGTGCCTAACTAAGATGTCAGCGCTAGGCGCCCTCATCCCCTCCTAGGGCACCCCTGACCCCTAAGTATATTTTGTTCACATCTTTTTGGGTCCTTTCTAACCGTTTGAACATATTATATTTTTGGTAGTTGGAATTTTTTGAGTTAATTACAAAAGTCAAGCAAGGGAATCATATAAATATAAATTCATTTGATCATAATAAAGGACCAAGCACAAAGAATTAGCTATCTCCATCTACAGGTTACATGAATCAAGCATCTAAGAGCTTCATTGCATCCATCTAGAACCATCATAAGGGACACAAGGGCTAATTATTTTGCATACACACATCATAAGAGGGAATTTCATTCAATTCCATGTACATGCATCTATTACATTTCTTAACATTTAGCTTACTTTCTTGCTATCAAGTGCGACTCACACAAGAGGCACTTAGGGCATAATTCCACACACACACACACACATAGAACTACATTGGGTCTGATATGTAGTACAATGCCCAATCGTAAGTTTACCATTATGATAGCCGAGGACAGTTCCGAACCCCTCATTGTGACATCTTTATTTTTTTGGATTTGATGTCTATTTGAGGTTTTTATAGTTTCATATTTCATTGCAGGTTTCCAATGTCCTTAGTGATCATTGTGCGACCTCTGAGTGACCAAAAATGACTAACAACAAACATACCTTATGACTACTCAAACAAGGTTTCCTGAGCTTTTCTGCACAGACCTAGGCGCACCCAGAAACATAGGACCTACGGAACCCACAAGTGCACCTATGCCCCTCTCCAGGTGAACCCTAATTCATCCTATATTTCTAGATTTGTATTTTTTCTAGGTCTCCATGTGACCATCCTCCTGCTCTATTCACGTGGTTAAAACTTCTGTACACTTCAAATTTCATTGCAAATCAGTTAAGTACTTCTCTTCTCCTCCTCACAATTAGGGTTTCATAATTTCATTTCTTAGTTTTCTTGGGTGTTCATTATTCTACGTAATTACATATTTATTTTACTACTACAATAACATCAAATTAGGCTCATAAATTTTACAATTTAGATTAATCATTTTAGTGAACCTGAACGCTTTCACGCTTACTATCCTCATTTTTATTCTATTACGGGTTGTAAAATTCCTCAAATTTTTTTGTCTGATTTACTTAATATGCGTTCTAATTGTCAGGCTGTTCTATGCAAAAAACCTTAGGCACCATGTATCTTCCTAAAGATACACCACCACATGAAATAATTCCTATCTTCGATTGTCTATTTAATGACCCTAGTGTTCATGATCCTCCATCTAATCAATCCATGTTGGACTTGATTTAAGCTTTGTATTCTTTATTTCAAGAAAAATTTCAAGCTACATGGAATCCACGATTACATATCTCAAATCTAAAATTCAACATCTTAAGGATGCTTCTCAAGGCTCATGTATGTTCCTCCTTCTACATCTTATATTCATCCTATTTCTTCTACATGTGCTTATATAAACGAGCCTCAAGTATTGTCATTACTAGATCCTCTCACATTTAATCACAATGCTAAGCAAAATGATATTCTTATAGAGATCCTTAGTCATCAATTGATCACTTTACTATCTACTCATGGATATTCTACTCATCATCTTGAAAAATATCAGGGCCATCCATATTGTAATTATAATCAGAAACAATGGACATAATGATAATGATTACTATGATTTACGAACAAAGAATCAAACATCTTGAGCATCAAGGATTTATCTTATTAGGTTACATAAAATTATGTTGCATTCGCATCTACAATTGTTACATCTCCAATGGGTTCCTAAAAACTGACTCATTTATATCTAATGTATAATGATGGCATGGTTTCTATGGTTCCTTCTATGGAGATTTAAGAACCTGCATCGATAGCCATCTCTAAAAATCAACATAACACTCCCTCCTCTAAAGTCATATACAACAGTACAAATTACAAATATGTAACCACCTCACAAAATCAGTCCATCTTCTTATCCTATCAAGACATTTGTAGTGTCATCCATTTCACCTAAGTTACCACCACTCAATATTCATCCCCATCCTTGCTCCACTTTCGTTTGAAACTCCTTTTTTCAAAGACAACTACTCCATATTGTTAGCAAAGACACATTTAAAATTCCGCCACCATCGTATGGCCCTACTATTGATTTGGCCTACCATTATGTTATCCCTCACTCATTATCGTGATACACAGATAATGTTGTCCCATAATGGAAAGGTATATCTTGCGTTCGTTGCATAGATCTTCAACCATTGGACACACTTGGGGGCATCATGCTTACTCTCCCCTCTTCTAGCACTATGAATTGTTTCTACCATGTTCTATCACATCATAACACCCCAAGTTTCATGTTTCATCTCTTCATAGCATCATTCAGACACCCGTTGATACATGCATTTTATTGTCATTTCTCTAATGACACACTCTTGTTGTTATGGTTCTTACACTTGACTATTAAGGGAATACTATACACTATAAGAACCTCGTTCACACTGTACTACATTACTATCTATCGATATACATACACGTTCATAGGTGCTTCACATTTATCATGCATCTATTTGCACATCTAATACACTTTTTCACATCATTTATCGCACAAATTCACACATCAACTGCATACATACATTTTAGGACATTTTAATTTCTCTGCATCAACATTTCTACTATGACGCACTCTTATGCCTTATGGTTCACATCTCGACTGTTGAGGGCATATTATACACATGAACATCTCTCACTACATACTGTACTCACTACATGCATTTTCAGACACTTGACCGTATCACACATGCAACGCTAGGTCACATTTTCCACACATATCTCTAGCTATTGAGGGTAGTCACATCTACAAATGGACACATCATCACACATCGTGTATTTAATACACTTCACTCATATTCAATCCCGCAATCATCGAGCTACACACTGTTACGACTTGTCCACTACAAACATTCGTAATACATCAATCTTTATATCTACTTCTACAATTTACCCTCATTAACCTATGATGTAACTTTAGTTCCACCGGTTCATGCTTTATTGTCTAAGGGTGTAAATCTCAAATTGACCTCATCACACTCGCACATTCAATAACTTACACACTTACACTCTAAACTTAATGCTCCAAAAATCTCATCTTTATGGTTTGAAATAGTACACACATTTCAAACCATTTCCTGATGACACACTCTTGTTTACAGTTCATTCTTAACTACTGAGGGGGCATAAACAAATTAATCCTCATTGCATACACACACATCCACTCGAGGGCACACTGTTCTTATCATTCACATTGCATTCCATTCCATCTCATGCACAACATACTACATATCTTGGTTTCATTTACTCTTTCTTACTTATAGTTGTTACATGCACATCTTATTACACATGCTAGATAGATATCTTGTATGTTATTATATTTATCATACACACATGTGCATTGAATTTCCTTTCTAGTTGTGATTGCAGATTATATAGATCTATTTCACGCAACATGGATGCTTAGCGCAGTACCTATTACTAGTCCCACAGAGGCTCCTGGGGGCATCCACATTCGTATACTACAGGTTGTATTATTTCATTTTGTTTAACAATGTTAGGATAAATTTTATTATCCTAAATATTAATTATGCATAGTTAGAATTATTTAATTAATTTTATTAATTAAATAATAAATTGTTATATTGTTATATGGTTAATCAACCATATTTGTCTGTATGCACATTGTTATATTGTTTTAAAACAATATATTTGTTTTTATGTAATTGTTGCTTCCCGGGTGATTTGGAAGCTTGTTTATTCTGGTTTTTGGTTGCACCTGTGCAACTCATTTTCCCGGATGTATTTGGCTGTGCAATATCTATAAATATTGCAGCCTATCCTCTGTACTTTTTTAGTTGATTGAGATTAATAAAATTACACAGGCTTCCGTCCCTGTTTCTCAATCTACATTTGGTACCAGAGCGAAATTCTGGCCCTGTGAAGGTGTGGAAGAGAGAATGCAGCAGAAGAGAGAGGAGATTGGAGACGTGTTTGCAGCATTTGAGAGCCTGTGCAGCCTCCTGCAACCTCCCAGCCCCATCCCTGCCTCCCCCACATCCCCCAGTTCCTTCCAGGTGCTTGGAACACAAATTTTTTTTGCACTGGTGCACTCAGCACCAGGCAAAAATTAGGGGAAAGGAGCCAGCTACATGTATTGAAGCCATAATAATTAAAAATACCCTTTTTTTTTCCCAATAACAGGTTTTTTCTCTAAATTAGAGAATCATTTAGTATCTACTATATTTGGAGGTTGTTTTAGCTTGTTTTGGAGGTCTGTATGATGTGCATTGGCTGCAGTGAACAATTCAAACAACAACCTCCTCAGACTGGATTTGGAACTCTGATCAAATCTGGTAGTGCTAAAAGCTTGGTATCTACATTCAGGTTGTGACCTGTCACAAGAAGAAATCCAAACAGTGATCAAGAATCAAACAGAGAAAAAGAATAATAAAAAAAAAGGAGAAGGAGGCGCCCACGCTGGACCCTGCACACAAAAATATACAGTGGAAGGAGATAAAAACATTTTTTTTAAGAAAATGCGCCCATGCGCGGCCTGTACAAGATAAAAAAACGTTTTTTTTGAGCAAAAGAGGCGCCATTCTCCCTCGCCCGCGCCATTCTCAGTCTCCAGCAACCTGCACAAAGAAATGCAGGGTTAGATAGCAAGCAAACAACAAAAAAACGCAGCCAAGTACATTAAAAAACGTGCCCAAAGGAAAACGGCCTGTACAAGCAAAAAACAGCGAAAAAAGACGCGCCCAAGCAAGGAAACACAGCGCCCCAACTCAGATCTGCGACCTGTACATTGTGCCAGTAGCAAGGGAAAAAATGCAAAGCCAAAGGGAAAAAAAATACGGCCAAAGTAAAGTGCGTGGCCAAGAAAAACTCAGCACCCAAACACAAAAAAAACGCGGCCTGGAAGGAGCAAATCAGTGCGTGGGAAGCTAAAAAAATGCGGCCTGAGCAAGGAGAATACAAAGGCATACACAAGTGAAAAGAAACAAAGCTTCAGAATCCATTTTTTAGAGCAAATACAACCCTAAAAAATGCCTCTTCACCAGCATGCGCCACGTGGAGGCTCACCAAGGCGCATTTTTTTAGAGGTAAGTCAATTTACTTGTCAATAAATACAATTTGCTTCCTTTCATAGCCCAAGCGCCCCAAGTGGGCAAGTTGGTTAGTGCATGCGCCTTGGGAGTGAGAGGTTTGAGGGTCAAATCCCACCAAAAACACTCAAAAACTCTCCTTTTGCATCTGGCGGAAATTTTGGCGGAACTGCTAAATTTAGCAGGCTTTTTTGAATTTAGTTACAACTAACTAAATTTAGCGGAGAAATCCCTAATTTAGGGTAAAAAACTTTTTTTCTCCCATCTGGTCTGTTTTATCATTCTAGACATTTTTTGCAAAAGGAGACCCACCTAAAAATTGCATTTTCAGCTATTTTTTTGCAATTTTTAGCATTTTGGGTCGTTCAGGAGGTCACCAGGACCCCGAAACTGAAATTTTTTGCCTGTTATTCAAATTGTACTGCATATTGTACTAATTTGCAGGTTGCCATAGTCAACTGCAAAACTTTGTAACTGCTCAGAAACTGGCAGAATTGTAATAAAAAACAGTAAAATTGGTTCTGTAACACTCACGAGATCCTAGATCTCATTCGCAGCGTTCGGTATATACAGTGCCTCTGGGAAGCGCTTACGGGTAAAGCCGTCGCGACTACTACTGCACTTAACGCCTAATATAGCTGCAACAATGTCGTCTGGGCATCGTCCCTATAAATCGATGGGGAGTAATAAGGTCACAGTGCACACACTATGAACCATCCCATCCGTCTGTGAACGATTGCAAGACATAAATCCGGACTGAGAAATTATCTGAGTATATAGCGAAGTTACGCGCGCGTATGAGGATATTTCTTTGAGCCGGTGTCAATAATCGCACAGACCCCATCAGTACTGTCTTGGTACCACGTATCGAATTCTTTCACGTACGTTAACGCCTCTTTCACGTACCGCCGGGTATATAGAAAGGGCGAGCTTCTTCCACGTACCGACGGGTATATCGGAAGGGCGCGTATATAGAAAGGTTCGGTATATCGGACTGACGGTATATAGATTGGGAGACCTAATACCTGGAGTGATAAGAGCCAAACCCTGTCAGTGATCTCTGCAAAATGGGCACCAATGCCCCCAAATTTTTTCTTCCGGATTCACAATTGCTCAGAGGAAGCAACTATGCTGCTTGGAAGACAAAAATAAAAACACAACTTGAGTTTGAAGAAATCTGGCCTGTTGTGACTGGTACTCTAACCAGATCACCAACGGATGCAACACAACAACGACAATTTGATAGAGCAGATCAGAAAGCAAAACTCATCATTTTGTTTGGAGTGTCCGACGATGTGCAAGCCCACATTCGAGATGCCACATCAGCAAAAGAAGCTTGGGATAAGCTGAGCACAATATATGAGGCCAAGAACAAGAATGTCATACTCAATTTGCAGAGTCAGTTACATACATTGAAATTCAAACAGAATGAGAAAATTGAAGCCTTCCTAAGAAGAGTTGCAGAGTTGAGGGCTTCACTTCTAGCCCTAGGAGAAGAGGTCAAAGATGAATCTCTCGTTCCCATTGTTCTGAGAGCTCTCCCCTCTTCTTACCGCATTTTTGTCACAACTCTAAACTTGTCAGATACGACAATTAGTTTTGACAAGCTAGTAAACCTACTGCAACAAGAGGAAGCAATGCACAACAAGGATGATGAAGAGGAGCAGGCACTGTCTTCACATCAAAAATGGAAAGGAAAAGGTAAAGGAAAACCTAAATCCTATCAGAAGTCCCCACATCAGAATCAGTATCATGGGGACAATCAACAGAAGAAGTGATGTCCAATTTGCAAAAGAGGACATGACTTGCAAGAATGTTGGTTTAACACATATAAGAAAGGTTCATCAAGCAATTCTGGACCACAACAACAACAAACTTACAAGGGACATTCAAACAACTATCACGGGTAGAAAAAGGGGAACTGGAAAAGAAGACCCCACCAGCAAGGTAATATTGCTGAGCAACAAGAACAGTCAGACAATGAAGACTTCTTGTTCACTGCTCGATCAAGTGAACCATCCACGTCATCTAGTGACGTCTGGTATGTTGATTCGGGAGCCACTCGACACATGACCGGCCACAGAGACTGGTTTATTTCAATGAGGGACACGCCATCGAAAAATCATGTTTCGTTGGGAGATGATTCTTCATATACAGTTCAGGGGATTGGAAACATTTCTCTACCCCTTGGTTCACGCAAATGCAGACTATCAGATGTTCTATATGTCCCTGGGTTGACAAAGAACCTTCTTTCGGTCAGTCAACTCCTAGATCACAACCTGAAAATTGACTTTGATAGTCAATCCGGCAAGAAAATGTGTTTGATTCGAGATAAATCCAGAGGCTCGAAAATAATTGCAAAAGCCTCAAATGTGGGACGAATGTTTCAACTTGATTTCATTCACAAAAATGATCAAGCACTTGTGGCTAAAAACTCCACCTCAGCTCAGTTGTGGCATCGGAGATTTGGTCATGTAAGTTTCAAATATCTCGAAACACTTCGCCGGTGTAATATGGTACATGGGCTACCATCTCTTCAGAAGGATACAGACAAGTGTCCTCACTGCTTAGCAGGAAAACAACACAGAGTTTCATTCCAAATGAGTACTTTTCGAGCTCATGGTAAACTTGACCTGGTTCATACCGATCTGTGCGGTCCAATGCAGCCAAGTCATTCAGGGTTCCAGTACTTCATGCTCTGTGTTGACGACTATTCACGGAAAATGTGGATTTTTTGTCTTCGCAAGAAAAGTGAAGCCTTTGAAACATTCAAAAAGTTCAAAGTGGCAGTTGAGAAAGAAACTGGTCGTCACATCAGAACTCTCCGCTCAGATCGAGGGGGGGAATTCACCAGTGATGAGTTCAGAGACTACCTACAAACTCACGGGATTCGTCGACAAATGCCTCCTCCACACACACCGCAGCAAAATGGTGTTGTTGAGAGAAGAAATCGTACTATCATGGAAATGGTGCGATGCATGATCGATGATTCCGAACTTGCAAAGACATTTTGGGCAGAAGCAACAAAAACAACAGTGTATTTGTTAAACAGAGTGCCCACAACTGCTCTTGATGGAATTACACCACAAGAAGCATGGTCAAAAAGGAAACCATCCATTGCACACCTCAGAGTATTCGGGTGCAAAGCCAGCATGCACATACCCAAACAGAACAGAAAGAAATTGGACATGAAGTCACAAAATCTCATCTTCATTGGATACAGTGAAGAGACTCTTGGGTACAGACTGATGGATCCTAAGACCAGAAAAGTCTACACAAGCAGAGATGTTGAGTTTTTCGAGAAGAAGGAAGCAGAGACTCCTCCTCTGGACTCGCAAGATGTAGATTTTTCACCAGTTGTAAAAACTGAAGCTAATGTTCCCTCAGAAGATGAAAGTGATGATGGGGATGATGGTGTTGATCAGATAGAACCACAACCCATGGGAACAGGTCAACGTATGCCTAAATGGTGTACAAGCACATTACGAGATGCAAGACTGGATGCTCCACCGGATACATCCACCCCTGGACCACGGACTCGCAGTAAAGCAAGAGAAGAAGTTAACTTTGCTTTGATGAGTAGAGTCATTGAATCAGACGAGCCCTCTACAGTCCAGGAAGCCCTACAGTCAAAATCTTGGAAAGATGCCATGGATTCTGAATATCAATCAGTGATGAAGAATAACACTTGGCAGCTTGTCGATCTTCCACCAGGGAAGAAACCCATTGGATGCAGATGGATATTCAAAACTAAGTACAAAGCAGATGGGACAGTGGACAAGTGCAAAGCAAGACTTGTAGCAAAGGGGTACGCACAGAAAGAAGGCATTGACTATGAGGAGACATTTGCTCCCACAGCTAAGATCAAAATGATCAGGATGATCTTTGCTCTAGCTGCTCAGTTTGGATGGAAAGTTCACCAAATGGACGTAAAAAGTGCCTTCCTGAATGGAGATTTACAAGAAGAAGTCTACATGACTCAACCTGAGGGATATGTTGTACCTGGTCAAGAAGAAAAGGTATGCAGACTCAGGAAATCTCTGTATGGCCTCAAACAGGCACCCCGGGCATGGTACATCAAGATTGATGAGCATCTCGTACAACATGGATTCGTCAGAAATCCATACGATCCCAATCTCTACCTCAAAAAGCAAGGGGGGGAGATGGTGATTGTTGTAGTTTATGTCGATGATCTAGTCATCACTGGCAGTTCAGTGAAGATGATTGATGAAACAAAGAAAGATCTTAAGCGATCATTCGACATGACAGATCTCGGGCTTATGCACTACTGTCTTGGACTGGAAGTATGGCAGAAAGAGAATCACATCTTTGTTTCTTAGATGAAATATACCAAGACAACGCTCGAGAAGTTTAGGATGATGGATTGCACACCAATTGCTACACCTATGGAGAACAGATTACAGTTATCTCGTTCAGATCCATCTCCTGAGGTAAGTGCCACTCTCTATCGGCAGCTGATTGGGAGTCTCATTTACCTGACCTACACTAGACTAGATATCAGCTTTGCAGTGAGCTATCTATCCAGGTTCATGCAGGAACCCAAAATTTGTCATTGGAAAGCAGCAAAGTGCATTTTGAGATATCTCAAAGGATCAGTGGATCTTGGTCTAGAATACAAGAAGAACGAAAACTTCTTCTTGACTGGATATTCGGATTCAGATCATGCAGGTAACATTGATGATAGAAAATCCACTTCTGGATTTGTATTCTTTATGGGATCTGGACCAATATCATGGGGAAGTAAGAAACAACACTTTGTTTCTCGCTCTTCCACAGAAGCCGAGTATCGTTCTGCAGGAGAAGCTGTCTGTGAAGCGATTTGGCTACGTCGCATACTGGAAGGACTTGGAATACCACAGGACAAACCGACCACCATGTATGTTGACAATGAAGGTGTTCTCAAACTTGTTCGCAATCCAGTTTTTCATGAGAGAACAAAGCACATTGAAGTTCAGGTTCATTTCATACGTGAACATGTGTTGAAGCACAACATCCAGCTTCAGTTTTGTCCAACGGCTGAACAACGAGCAGATATTTTCACAAAGTCACTTGCACGTGACAAGTTTGAGTTGTTCAGAGCATTTCTCTCCTCATCTCTTCAGACAATGCACAATTAAGGGGGGGAATGTTAGGATAAATTTTATTATCCTAAATATTAATTATGCATAGTTAGAATTATTTAATTAATTTTATTAATTAAATAATAAATGGTTATATTGTTATATGGTTAATCAACCATATTTGTCTGTATGCACATTGTTATATTGTTTTAAACAATATATTTGTTTTTATGTAATTGTTGCTTCCCGGGTGATTTGGAAGCTTGTTTATTCTGGTTTTTGGTTGCACCTGTGCAACTCATTTTCCCGGATGTATTTGGCTGTGCAATATCTATAAATATTGCAGCCCATCCTCTGTACTTTTTTAGTTGATTGAGATTAATAAAATTACACAGGCTTCCGTCCCTGTTTCTCAATCTGTCTTGTGTGCAAACTTGTATGTTTATGACCATTCTAACCTTGATTGTCTTGCGACATCGTGAGTGATGTCCCGTGTTTGTAACCCACTTTTTGCGGTCTACATTGTCTTTTTACTTGTTTACTTGCGTTTTATCTTACACATTGTCTTCTTAGCTTACACTTCATCTTATACACGCATGTTTGCTTGTACTAACACTTGTCTCCTAGCCAATTTTTTTGCATGTGCCTTGGTTTCTAGCAAGCACATTCCCTTCCCCCTTGTAGGGCACAATTTCAGAACAACAGTCAGTCCTCTTTTGGGCCGCATACTCTTTCATTGACGTCACATGCACCCAAAATGAGGGGGGAATCATATGGGTGAATCAGTCACCCCATACAATGTTATACAAATCACAACACAGTACCGATACAACACATTTTTTAGTTTCAGACAAGGCTCAGAATCATACTTCGGTCCTTAACACAACGATGTTATTCCTAGATGCTTGTAACTAGGGGTCAATTACACAGTTTTTAGGCACGTCACAGAGGCTTTTGACAGGGTAAAGAGTCCTTTAGCACTGAGACATTTACACTGAGGATAAGTACCCACCATCTGCAGTGGTGTTTCGTATTCTGAGGAGCATTTAAAGGTTAGAGGATGACACCAAAATTTCCTCTCTACAATACTTATGTTGTGGCTTAGGATCGCCTAAAAAATCAACATTTCAGGGTGCTCTACGAATTTGGGAAGCAATTAAAGGTTAGAGGATGACATTAGAATTTTATCCCTATACTTATTTTACCATGGCGTGAGATCGCCCAAAAAACTCACCCTTCATTGACATCCTCAGGATCCTTTCTACACCCTTTTTCTCATCACGGATCAGGTGCACATGTTCCTTTTTCACATTTTCAACATTTTTACACACTTCTTTACATACATATACATGTGTATTTGACTACTTGATCATTCTTCTCTTTTGCAGATCTATCTGTATGGGAAGCGATAATCAACATAATCCACATCATCACAACAATAACATCGACACCAATAACAGGTACATCGTGACATCTATACATGCATTTTCCACCATAGGTTCATTTTCATCATCACTTTTTGCACTTTCTCCTCCTTAGCATACACTCTTCACATTTTTATTACTCTATGCTTTTTCTAGTCCCTCAACATTTTTGCATCATTGATCTACATGATTATCAGCTACACATCTCTATCTACTTTATATTACTGAGCTTTCCACTCACCAACATAAAGTGGGGGCAAATGTAGACACAAAATTACACACTTTGGGTAATTATCTAATCCTGATTATATACTACTGTTCATATGATTACTAAGTAAGAAGAGTACTAATTAACCCATGTCTTTGGCCAACTTTCTTTGTCTTATGTTGCTCCTTTCACTCTTGCACACTTACTTGCTCAGTATATCTTTTTATACTCTAGCTTTTATCATCCTGGACATCAGCGCCTATCTAGGACGCCAACGCCATGCACCCTTGTCCCCTTTGGGCACCCCTGACCCCTTTATTCTTTACTCACACTTTTTGGGTCTTTTCTAGCTGTTTGAACATCTTATCTTTTTAATATTAGGCCTTTTTGGGGTTAATTATGAAATTCAAGAAAGGGAATCATATAAATATAAAGTTATGGGATCATAATAAAAGACTAAGCACTAGGCATTAATTATTACCACGTAAGGTTACATCTAAGAGCTTCATTGCATCCATCTAGCACCATCACAAGGGACACAAGGGGTGGTTATTCTGCATACACACTTTATACGAGGGAAGCTCATTCTATTCTATTACATTTCTTTACATCTATCTTATTTGCTCGCTATCAAGTATGAATCACACAAGAGCCACCTAGGGCATAATTTCGCACACACACACACATAGAACTACATTGGGTCTGAGATGTAGTGCAATGCTCAGTCGTAAGTTCACCATCATGATAGTTGATGACATTATGACCCCTCATTCTACATATTTGTTTTTAGGATTTGATGTCCATTTAAGGGTTTTGCAGGTTCATATTTCATTGCAGGTTTCTAGTGACCTCGATGACCTTGGTGCGACTAAAAATAAACATATTGTGACCACCCAGAGGAGGAGTTCTGAGCTTTTTCATAGACCTAGGTGCCTAGAAATTGGCCTAGGGTGCCCATGGGTGCCCCTATCCCTCTCTATGCACCCCAGTCTAGCCTATCTCTCTAGATCTACAGTTTTTTGGGTCTCTGTGCAACCCTCTTGCTGCTCTGTTAGCGACCCTCTTGCTGCTCTGTTAAGATGGTCAACACTTTGGTACACTCTAAATTTTATTGTGAATCAACTAAGTACCTTCTTCTCCTCCTCACAACTAGGGTTTCATAATTTATTGCTTAATTTGCTTGAGTATTCATTACTGTATTTAATTACATATTTATTTACTGCTACAATAACATCAGATTAGGCATAAATTTCACATTTTAGTTTAATCAAAATGATGAAACCTTCACAAAAGCAACAACTGGCTAGATATGGAATCAAGTTTATCAATTATGCCAATTAGCTCCAAGAACTCAGGAACTATACATGCATCCAAATGCCAAATCTTCAAAAGAACCTGTTTCAATGACCATTATCAACTTAAACTTTCTTAATATCATTAAAAAAACATGATCAAATCATTCACAAAGTAACACAATGTCATTTTACCTCTACGACCTTCTTTTCTCCTCTCAAGAGATTTAGTAGCCCTAAAATCATGCAAGTCTTGTAGCTCCAAGATATTCACAAGGTTTCAAAACGAAGCACCTTTCTAGATACCCATTAGGTGCTTACAACTTATACCAAGAATTCATACTCTGAGAGTAAATACAACCCCTTCAATCTACACTTTTGTTTCCAATTAGGTCTCTTAGCAATTAGCCCTATATGGAGGAAAAATCTACTTTATTGAACAACCCCCAAATTATCTAGGGAAAGTGGTTATACTTTTGGATACCCTTTAATGAATACTTTCTTTTCACATATTTTTATTGTATAATTTTTCCTACAAAACTTTGAACTCACTTTTCTCTCCTTTCTCCCTTAGTCGTATTAGGCCTCCTAAGTCTTGTCTTAGGTTCTTAACTGAGATTTAAAATTTTCTTGGATCTTATAAGATTATAGTGGCATAGAAATCCCTTATACCTCTTGACACACCTTCATAACCTCTTACTAAGGCTCCTCATGTGTTTTCTTTTTAAACTCACCTTTACTACTCCTTGTCACTTCCCAAATTGATTTCATTACTAGGTGGCTTTTAAACTAATCTTTCCACATTATTAAGTCTGAAGGATTCAAATCCATTTAGAATTGTTTGACACCCCTTATGCAATTCCTAATCATTTGCAATAAATCTTCCATCTTATCTTGGTAACATCTTAATCATACTAGACCAAAACTTGTTCAAATTGTGTTAGAACAAGGTTCTAAAACTGTATCATTTGATTTTTCTTACCTTATTATCACCTATTTCCCCTATCTAACATTCATGCAATTTTATCACTCCATTCTTGATTTATAATGATAGACTTAATAAATATAATATGGGGGATTCTTATAATTGTATCCAAACTTGTAAGCAAACCCTTAAATCCAGGTATTTATGACATAGTAGACCGAGTTTTCATTCTTTTACCTAGAAAAATCATTTCTATTTCTCTTAAAATTCCATCCAAACCTTCTTTATACCTCATCCATTCATTCCACTAATTCTTAGTCTTTTCCAATGGATGATGATGAAGTTATATCAATTTTCTACTCTAAATCCCTATACTGTGTGCTACAGGGCAGTGAGCAGGGGTTTTTGGAATTATTTTATTCCCTTGACCTCCCAAGTTAAATTCAAGGTTGTAAATGATTCTATAGATCACTAAATACCTCCTCTACATTACTTCAAGACTCTTTACACCTTTTCACATCTTCTTATCAAACATTCAAGGATAAAAAATTGTCTTATTAGAAATGTGCTAACTATTTTAATAGTTTTGACTCTTTCTATTGAAGTGTTAACTGAAACATCACCTTAACTCTAAACCATTATAGAATCTCCCTAAGTCAAGTGTTTAAGTGCATTCTTATCTATAAAATCCTCCATATTTTATAGTTTCTTATGAAACTCCTTTCATCTTTATTTAGACATTACAGTCATAACCCTTTACACTTAGTCACTTACATGTTTTTGCAAGAATAATATTGGTCTTGTTTAGGCCTTTGTTACTTCCTTCACTGATCCTTACACTAGTCAACCCACTGTATTTCCATGTAGTTATATAGAGTCATGACAAACAACCAAATTCAGAATTGTCCTTAAGCATGTGAGCCTATATTCCATACATTTCTAACCTCGTTTCATGCAAAGAAAACCCTGACATGTCATCAAACCTACCATTGAAAAACCTCATTAATTTAGCATTACAAGGCATACATACCAGAGTAAATGTAAGGACACCACTGCAATCTTCTATACCTTTCAGTTTCTAGGAGTATCATAATTGTATTCATAAATATTCTATTTTACATGATATTTCAAAAACTTCTACAGATTACTAGGCCTTTCATGGCTCCTTCACATGCATCATCACCTCTAAACCTCCTTCTAAGACCTAATTGACCTCCCAAACTCAGATTATCTCTAAAACACTAATTGGAGGTAGTCACATCTTAACCCAAGGTTATCAAATCATGGTTCAAGATGACCATAGGTTTTGAAATTCTATCAAAAAGTGAAATACACCTTACTTACCCCCATAAGGTCTTAAAGGACCCTTTACATCATCGTTAGTCTTCATACTTTACATTAGACCCTCTAATTTTACCTTAGTAATTTAAATTTTCAAAAAATACACTTTGGACACAAAACTCACAAGGATCCAAAAACACCCATAAATGATTCAAGGAGGGTAGGAAACAACCTAAAAAAACTAAATAGGCCTACTAAGACCCATAGAAAACCAAAATTTGATGAAATCCAAAATTTTGACTATGCACAAGATGATGCTCTTGCATCATACTCCTGAAGTGGGAAGATTTGCACTCATGTACAAAGTGTATTTCTTCTTTCTTTTCTTCTAATTCCTTTTCTTCTTTGAATTGTCTCTTCCTCTACTATGTTTGAGCTCATCTTCATTTTTCATGTCTTTCTTTTGTCTTCTCTTTGTTTGATTAACTTTTAGCTTGTTAGTCTTATCATCTTCTTGCTTCATTCTTTCTTCATCTTATTTATTTGATTCTTCTTCATGTTTCAACTGTGTTTTCTTTTCATTTTCTTGTTTTTTTATCAGATTTCACATTCATTTCTTTGCTCACACCTGCATAAACATATTTAAAAGCAACATTAGATTGAAAATGTAAAGAGAAATTAGTCTCATTTTTATCTTCTTTCTTCCAAAACTTGATTTGTTCACATTATTATTGATCAACCTCTACTGCTACCATTGCATTTTGTTTTCTGTCACATGATTTTTTCCTTTCTTCATGTTCTTGAGTCTTCATCATATTGTCTTCTTTATTGTATGCTTCTTTGGTTAAAGTTTCTTTAGTCTTTGCCTTGATTTTTACCTCATCTGCTCCACTCAACCAACTCTGCATGTTTACAAGAACTTTTAATGAACCTTTCATCATGCTAACCGTTGTACTTTCTTTGTTGATTGATTAAAACTTATTCTAGTATTGTAGTAAAGCTCGAAAAGCTTGGAAAATTGGATTCATTCATTCTTTCTGCCCTTCAAACCAGAATGTTTTACCTGGTAGCATATTCTTTTAGGAGAGAATCCTAGAATGCCCCATATGTTTTCCCAAATTTGGGATGATTTTAGAGGGGAAATTCTCTTATGGATTTGGAAAGAATGAAATTTTTGTTTATTCGCTAATGTTGAAGCTGATTAACATTTATCTATACATAATAAGTCGATGGTTATCTCCAATGTATTACTGTAGATTTAAGTGCAAGCAAACAAAGTGGCCCTTGAGGTGGAGCACCTATAAACCCTTTTACGACATTGGGGTGACATCCCTTGTAAAATTTCTCATGAACCACCATCCCCCTCCCACCACTTTCCACCCCATGGTGGTCATCCCCGAGGTGGTCGTTGGAGCAGCTCGCAACATCACTCGTTCAATCGTGCTTGCCGGTCCCCATACAGTCAGCCTTAGCAAATGAGCTTCTCTCCCCCACCTCCAACTTGCCACCAAGGTTGAGGATCCCCTCCACCACCCCACCAACTCATATGGGTCTCGTCGACTACCCCTGAGTTGTGCACCCACGATGGTTGGAGCCTTCTGTCATCACCGGAAAAAGTTCCCAGAATGTCCCTTGCCATCTCACCCACTCGAGGTGTTGTTGAAGATAATAAAGAAGAGAACTAACTTGGCTCTAATTGGAAAGTTCCAAACAATGGTAATGACCTTTTTAGATCTAGTTGGCCTGATGATTATGATCCACCCTTTGCTGGTCAACTATTTTTAGTGGCAGATTAATATCATTGCCACTGTGTTTTTTGTAATTATGTTATAGTTGACTTTCTTAGGCTTGGCCCAGTTTGACTGTGTAGCTTTGGGGCATGCTTCTATACCGCATGATTTTTTTTGAATTATCTTGTATCAATTTACTTATTAATATTTTATAAGATCTTATTCATAAAAAAACTAACTTTGAGTTTGTTCACAAACTTCTTTTTCTTGCATTTATTCATTTTTGATCTTCTTGTCTTCTAACTCTTCATCCAAGGCATTGTTTATTGCCTTCACTTCTTCACTTTTCTCAACTGTATTCCCACATAAAAGGAAACTATTAGAATGAAAATTTGGAGGCCATATAACCTCTTGAGATTCTCTTTGCAAGAGCTCTTCTTCATCTCCTTTCAACTGCTCTTTTTCTTTACTACCTTCTTCTTCTTCTTTACCAATCATCACTCCTACTACAGGATAACACAAACTGAATTCCATTAATATTTTCTTCCTTCTTTCCTCTCTTTTCAAAGCCATCATTTTCTTCCTCATTCTCTCTATAGGCCATTGCACTATTTTTCTCATATTCCATCCAAGAACTTAATGTTCTTCCTTTCTCCATTCTATCATTAGCCTCAAATATTCTTCTATCTCTTTAATATTTGTTATCATCTCTTCATGAGTCATTCTCACCTTCCTTTCACTCTCTTTTATCTTTTTGTAGTAGCCATCTAATAAGAAACCTTTCATTTTCACTCTTTTCTTCCTTTAACTCACTTTTTTTTCTTCTCCACAAGCAAGTCTTTTCCACCTTGCTTCTTCTTAACACCTCACCCTACACTTACCTGGTCTTTTTATGCTTGTTCTCTCTTCTTTTTACCTTCCAAGTTTTTTTCACCTTTGATATCTTCTTACTTTCTTCTTATATTCTTATTTAAGCCTTCTAGGATAAGATTTATTTGCTTACTACTCTTTCCCTCTTCATTTTTTCTTTTCAAGAGTAAACCTGCTCTGATACCAAAAATGATGCAAATCTAAGCATACATGCAAATAAAAGTGGATATTCTACCAGAAGAAATATACAAAACAAGAGACATAAATCAACACCAGATTTAACGTGGTTCACCCAGTGTGGGCTACGTCCACCAAGAAACAAGCCAATCTATTATCCAAAGCTTTGACAAGATATACAATGAAGATTTACAATCTTCCACACCTCTTAGATGTTCAGTACTTTCTTTCCATCAAGATTTTTGCTTCTTCACCAAGAATTCTCTCTCACATAATTATCTTGTAATTATGATCCATTCTCATCTCTTACTTCTAAACCCTAGCTTTTATGCTTATATAGTCGTTTATAGACTTAGGGCACTTAGCCATGCAATTACAATTAATAAATCTATTTTAATGCTAAAAATAGATATAATTCCGAGAGTTAATTAAAACTTCATCGCACAGGTAACCGACGTCGGTTCTGCCTAACCGCTGTCGGTTCCTACTTGCCTTGACCGATGTTGGTCATACTTGACCGATGCCGGTCTCCCTTAACCGATGTCCGGTTACTGTATTTTCCAGCAAGTTCCAATTACATGCTAAAATGAAGTAATTAAGCTTCATAACTCAACAATCTCCCACTTGGAGTTTAATTACTGCACCATACCTGTACAACATCATTCTTGGATCCTTCCTTGGCTTTGTTTCTTCCTCTTCAAGTCTCAAACTTGAAGACCAACAGAAGTGGAGTGTAGCTCCAACTTCTCCTTTGCTAATGGCTTCGTTAGCATATCCGCAGGGTTCTTGCTCGTATGAATCTTTTCCAGATTCAACTGTCCATCCTCCAATACCTACCATATGAAGTGATACCTCAACTGAATGTGTTTCGTTCTTGAATGAAATGCTGAGTTCTTTGCCAAATGAATTGCACTCTGACTGTCACTAAACAATTTACAATCACCTTGCTCCTTTCCCAACTCTTCCATTGAACCTACTCATCCATATCATCTCCTTGCTAGCCTCTGTAGCTGCAACATACTCTGCCTCTGTAGTAGACAAAGCCACAACCTTCTACAATCTTGAAATCCAGCTAACTGTTGTTCCACCTACTGTGAAAATATATCCAGTAGTGCTCCTCCTACCATCCAGATCTCCAGCCATATCCGAATCAACATAGCCACGTAATGAAATATCCAAACCTCCATAGCATAAATACATGCTAGATGTCCCTTTCAAATACTTGAGTATCCATTGGACTACTTTCCAATGCTCTTTACCTGGATTAGCCATATATCTACTCACAACTCCCACTGCCTGTGTAATGTCTGGTCTTGTACAAACCATAGCATACATGAGACTTCCAACTACTGAAGCATATGGCACTCGTGTCATGTATTTGACCTCCTCATGTGATGAAGGACACTGATCTTTGCTCAATTTGAAGTGTCCAGCCATAGGTGTGCTAACAGGTTTTACATTCTACATGTTGAACCTTTCTAACACCTTGTAGATATAATCCTCCTGAGACAAATACAATTTCTTGTTTTTCCTGTCTCTATGTATTTGCATGCCAAGGATTCTTTTTGCACTCCTAAATCCTTCATAGAAAATGTGTGAGCTAGCTTTCTCTTAAGCTCACCAATGTCCTGCATACTAGATCCTGCAATAAGCATATCATCCACATACAGTAACAAAATAATATAGCTCCCATTTTCAAGCTTCTTGAAATAAACACAATGGTCAGATTCACATCTCAAGTAACCATGCTCATGCATAAAACTATCAAACCTCATGTACCATTGCCTTGGAGCTTGCTTGAGCCCATATAGGCTCTTTTTCAACCTGCACACTAATTTCTCCTTACCCTTGACTTCATACCCAAGCGGCTGCTGCATATAAATCTCTTCATCCAAATCACCATGAAGGAAAGTTGTCTTCACATCTAGTTTCTCTAAATGCAAATCTTCTACTGCAACTAAACTCAATACAGTACGAATAGAAGTCATCTTAACAACAGGAGAAAATATTTCACCAAAGTCAATACCTACTTTCTGTGCAAATCCCTTTACTACAAGCCTTGCCTTGTACCTTTTCTATCCACCCTCTTCTTCCTTAATCCTGTAAACCCACTTGTTCTGCAATGTTCTCTTACCTGCTGGCAACTTAACCAAATCCCAAGTTTGGTTCTGTTCCAAGGAGTCCATCTCCTCATCCATGCCATGCTCCCACTGAACGTGAGTCTTATCCTGCATTGCTTCTTCAAAGCTCTCTGGTTCACCACTATCAGTCAATAATAAATAAAATAGAGAAGGTGTAAATATTTCTGGAAGTTTACTTACCCTTTGTGACCTTCTCACAGGAGTTTGGGGTACCGGAGACTCAATCTAGGCCTCCTGGACATTAGTATCCAACTTCTCATAGTGACCGACGCTGGTCACCTCTAACCGACGTCGGTTCTGCTAACCGATGCCGGTTTGGATCCTCTGTAACTGATCGGCGGTTCATCTGACCGATGCCAGTCAGGGACTAACCGACCCGGTTACTGTGTATTTCTGTAGGTGTTTCTTTAAAACCTGAGAGTTCATTTTCATCAATAAACTTCTCAATTTTCTCATCCTTGGGTACCAAAATTTGATCCCTGTACATTCTCTTTTCATTCCATTCAACATCACGACTCCTAATAATTTTAGAATTCTCTAAATCCCAAAAATGGAAATGAAATCACCAGATCCATAACCAATGAAAGTGCACCTCTTGGATTTTACATCCAACTTTTTCTATTTTCCTTATCAACATGCACAAAAGCTTCTGAACCAAAAACTTTAAGAAAAGAAAGATCTACCTCTTTTCCAGTCCATGCTTCCTCTGGTATTCCTCCATCTAGTGAACTTGAAGGCCCATGGTTAATCAAATAAACCGTTGTATCAACTGCTTCTACCCAAAACTGTAAGGGAAATCCAGAATGTATCCTCATACTTCTAGCACGTTCCATGATTGTCATGTTCATTCTTTCTGCAACACCATTCTCTTGTGGTGTTCTTGGAACCGTTCTTTCTCTATGTATCCCATTCACTGAACAATAATCATTGAAAGCCTTGCTATAGTATTCACCACCATTTTCAGATCTAAGGCACTTTAACTTAGAATTTGATTCATTCTCAACAAGGGCTTTCCATCTTTTAAAAGTCTCAAAAACATCAGATTTACGTTTAATACAATAAACCCATACCTTTCTTGTAGCATCATCAATGAAAGTAACATAATACTGGGATCCTCCATGAGAAGCTACCTGAGCTGGTCCCCACACATCTGAGTGTACAAGCTCCAATTTCTGCTCCTTCTTAGTTGCCCCAACTTTGAGAAATCTCACTCTCTTTTACTTTCCAAAGATACAATGCTCACAGAAATCAAGATCTAAATCTTTCAAATATGATAACTTACCCTTAGCCTTTAAGATTTGCATTCCTTTTTGACTCATATGACCCAACCGATTATGCCACATGCATGCATCTGAATCTGAAGTAGATAATGCAGAAAAGGAATCAGTAATACAGGTAGATAAATATAACGTTCCTACCTTCTTACCTCTTGCCACAACAAAAGCACCCTTGGTGACTTTCCAAGAGTCTCCTGTAAAAGTAACCATGCAACCAGATTCACCTAGTTGCCCTATAGAAATAAGATTCCTCCTGAGGCTTGGCACATGCCTCACATCTTTCAATACCCATGTATTTCCATTCTAAAATTTTAGATGAACTTCCCCTTTACCAGTAATACTGCAAGGTTCATCATCACCCAAATAAACATGCCCAAAATTACCCTGGACATAATTTCTGAAATAACCCTTATTAGGGGTTGCATGGAAAGAAGCTCCTGAATCTAAAACCCATGATTCAATTCTACTATCTAAAGAAAGAATAAGAGCATCTTGCATTACCTCTGATGCAGCAAGATTCACTTCTTTACCTTTGTCTGGTTGTTGGTTCTCTTTATCCTTTGACCAACAATCTTTCTTTGCATGTCCTTTCTTTCCACATTTCCAACAAGTAATTCCCTTACTTCTGGATTTAGATCTGCTATCCCTTGACTTTGATTTCCCATTACTCTTACTCTTGGATCTCTCCTTCTGCCTGCCCCTACTTTCTACATTCAAAGCATTTCCAGATGATGTTTCCTCTGTACTCTTCCTGTGAATTTCTTCATTCAAGATTATACTAACCACATCATCAAACTTCAAAATATTATTAGCAGATGTTGTATTACTAACAACCATTACCAAGTTGTCCCAACTATCAGGCAAAGAACATAAGAATAAAAGTGATTTTACTTCATCATCAAATGGTATTGCAACTGATTTTAACTGATTTACAATAGATCAGAAATCATTCAAATGACTAGATGCAGATTCACCTTCATGCATCTTAGAACTAAATAGTTTCTTCATCAAATAAACTTTATTTGAAGCACTAGGTTTTTCATATAAATTAGCAAGAGATTTCATTAAGTCTACCGTAGAAGCCGCTTCTGTAATATTGGAAGCCACGGATGCTTCCAGGCTCAATCTTATAGATCCCAAAGCCTTTCTATCAAGAATATTCCATTCTTCATCAGTCATCTTTGTAGGTCTAGACTTCTCATCCAATGGTAAGTACAAATCTCTTTGATACAGATAATCCTCAATCTGCATCTTCCATAATTGATAATTTCGGTCGTCAAACTTCTCTACCTTGTATTTATTTTCTTCTGCCATTGTTGTAGCTCCCACTCAATCAGAAAACCCTCTGTGAGTAAATCTGTCAACACAAAAAACCCTCAAACAAAGCTCTGATACCAGTTGTTGGGGTTAGCACACCGGTTGTACAGACAATATATCAGATCTAAGCATACATGCAAATAAAAGTGGATATTCTACCAGAAGAAATATACAAAACAAGAGACATAAATCAACACCAGATTTAACGTGGTTCACCCAGTGTGGGCTACGTCCACCAAGAAACAAGCCAATCTATTATCCAAAGCTTTGACAAGATATACAATGAAGATTTACAATCTTCCACACCTCTTAGATGTTCAGTACTTTCTTCCATCAAGCTTTTGCTTCTTCACCAAGAATTTCTCTCTCACATAATTATCTTGTAATTATGTTAATCCATTCTCAATTTCTACTTCTAAACCCTATTTTTATGCTTATATAGTCGTTTATAGACTTAGGGCACTTAGCCATGCAATTACAATTAATAAATCTATTTTAATGCTAAAAATAGATATAATTCCTGAGAGTTAATTAAAATTCCTCACACAGGTAACCGATGTCAGTTCTGCCCTAACCGTTGTCATTCCTACTTGCCCTTGACCAATGTTGGTGACCCTAACTGATGCCAGTCTATGTCCTAGGTGACCGATGTCGGTTGACCTTAACCGATGTCAGTTACTGTATTTTCCAGCAAGTTCCAATTACATGCTAAACTGAAGTAATTAAGCTCCACAACTCAACAATCTCCCACTTGGAGTTTAATTACTGCACCATACATGTACAACATCATTCTTGGATCCTTCCTTAGCTTTGTTTCTTCCTCTTCAAGTCTCAAACTCGAAGACCAACAGAAGTGGAGTGTAGCTCCAACTTCTCCTTTGCTAATGGCTTCGTTAGCATATCTACAGGTTCTTGCTCGTATGAATCTTTTCCAGATTCAACTGTCCATCCTCCAATACCTGTCATATGAAGTGATACCTCAACTGAATGTGTTTCATTCTCGAATGAAACGCTGAGTTCTTTTCCAAATGAATTACACTCTGACTATCACTGAAAAGTTTACAATCACCTTGCTCCTTTCCCAACTCTTCCATGAACCTACTCATCCATATCATCTCCTTGCTAGCCTCTGTAGCTACAACATACTCTGCCTCTGTAGTAGACAAAGCCACAACCTTCTGCAATCTTGAAATCTAGCTAACTTGTCATTCCACCTACTGTGAAAATATATCCAGTAGTGCTCCTCCTACCATCCAGATCTCCAGCCATATCCAAATCAACATAGCCATGTAATGAAATATCCAAACCTCCATAGCATAACTACATGCTAGATGTCCCTTTCAAATACCTGAGTATCCATTGGACTGCTTTCCAATGCTCTTTACCTGGATTAGCCATATATCTACTCACAACTCCCACTGCCTGTGCAATGTCTGGTCTTGTACAAACCATAACATACATGAGACTTCCAACTGCTGAAGCATATGGCACTCATGTCATGTATTTGACCTCCTCATGTGATGAAGGACACTGATCTTTTCTCAATTTGAAGTGTCCAGCCATAGGTGTGCTAACAGGTTTTGCATTCTGCATGTTGAACCTTTCTAACACCTTGTAGATATAATCCTCCTGAGACAAATACAATTTCTTGTTTTTCCTATCTCTATGTATTTGCATGCCAAGGATTCTTTTTACAGCTCCTAAATCCTTCATAGAAAATGTGTGAGCTAGCTTTCTCTTAAGCTCACCAATGTCCTGCATACTAGATCCTGCAATAAGCATATCATCCACATACAGTAACAAAATAATATAGCTCCCATTTTCAAGCTTCTTGAAATAAACACAATGGTCAGATTCACATCTCAAGTAACCATGCTCATGCATAAAACTATCAAACCTCATGTACCATTTCCTTGGAGCTTGCTTGAGCCCATATAGGCTCTTTTTCAACCTACACACTAATTTCTCCTTACCCTTGACTTCATACCCAAGCGGCTATTGCATATAAATCTCTTCATCCAAATCACCATGAAGGAAAGTTGTCTTCACATCTAGTTTCTCTAAATGAAAATCTTCTACTGCAACTAAACTCAATACAGTACGAATAGAAGTCATCTTAACAACAGGAGAAAATATTTCACCAAAGTCAATACCTACTTTCTGTGTAAATCCCTTTACTACAAGCCTTTCCTTGTACCTTTTCTGTCCACCCTCTTCTTCCTTAATCTTGTAAACCCACTTGTTCTGCAATGTTCTCTTACCTGCTGGACAACTTAACCAAATCCCAAGTCTGGTTCTGTTCCAAGGAGTCCATCTCCTCATCCATGCCATGCTCCCACTGAACGTGAGTCTTATCCTGCATTGCTTCTTCAAAGCTCTCTGGTTCACCACTATCAGTCAATAAAAATAAAATAGAGAAGGTGTAAATATTTCTGGAAGTTTACTTACCCTTTGTGACCTTCTCACAGGAGTTTGGGGTATCAGAGACTCAATCTGGCCTCCTGGACATTAGTATCAACTTCTGACAGTGACCAATCTGGTCACCTCTAACCGACATGTCAGTTCTGCTAACCGATGTTGGTTTGGATCTCTGTAACCATCGATGGTTCATCTGACTGGATGCCGGTCAGGGTCTAACCGACACCACGGTTACTGTGTATTTCTATAGGTGTTCTCTTTAAAACCTGAGAGTTCATTTTCATCAATAAACTTCTCAATTTTCTCATCCTTGGGTACCAAAATTTGATCCCTGTACATTCTCTTTTCATTCCATTCAACATCATGACTCCTAATAATTTTAGAATTCTCTAAATCCCAAAAATGGAAAACTGAAATCACCAGATCCATAACCAATGAAAGTGCACCTCTTGGATTTTGCATCCAACTTTTTTCTATTTTCCTTATCAACATGCACAAAAATTTCTGAACCAAAAACTTTAAGAAAAGAAAGATCTACCTCTTTTCCAGTCCAAGCTTCCTCTGGTATTCCTCCATCTAGTGAACTTGAAGGCCCATGGTTAATCAAATAAACGTTGTATCAACTGCTTCTGCCCAAAACTGCAAGGGCAATCCAGAATGTATCCTCATACTTCTAGCATGTTCCATGATTGTCCTGTTCATTCTTTCTACAACACCATTCTCCATGTGGTGTTCTTGGAACCATTCTTTCTCTACGTATCTCATTCACTGAACAATAATCATTGAAATCCTTGCTACAGTATTCACCACCATTGTCAGATCTAAGGAACTTTAACTTAGAATTTGATTCATTCTCAACAAGGGCTTTCCATCTTTTAAAAGTCTCAAAAACATCAGATTTAGTTTAATACAATAAACCCATACCTTTCTTGTAGCATCATCAATGAAAGTAACATAATACTGGGATCCTCCATGAGAAGCTACCTGAGCTGGTCCCCACACATCTGAGTGTACAAGCTCCAATTTCTGCTCCTTCTTAGTTGCCCCAACTTTGAGAAATCTCACTCTCTTTTACTTTCCAAAGATACAATGCTCACAGAAATCAAGATCTAAATCTTTCAAATATGATAACTTACCCTTAGCCTTTAAGATCTGCATTCCTTTTTGACTCATATGACCCAACCGATTATGCCACATGCATGCATCTGAATCTGAAGTAGATAATGTAGAAAAGGAATCAGTAATACAGGTAGATAAATATAACGTTCCTACCTTCTTACCTCTTGCCACAACAAAAAATCACCCTTGGTGACTTTCCAAGAGTCTCCTGTAAAAGTAACCATGCATTCAAATTCACCTAGTTGCCCCTGTAAAAGTAAATTCCTCCTGAGGCTTGGCACATGATTCACCTTTCAATACCCATGTCCCTGTAGAAATAAGATTCCTGTTGAGGCTTGGCACATGCCTCACATCTTTCAATACCCATGTATTTCCATTCTAATTTTAGATGAACTTCCCCTTTACCAGTAATACTGCAAGGTTCATCATCACCCAAATAAACATGCCCAAAATTTCCCTGGACATAATTTCTGAAATAACCCTTATTAGGGGTTGCATGGAAAGAAGCTCCTGAATCTAAAACCCATGATTCAATTCTACTATCTAAAGAAAGAATAAGAGCATCTTGCATTACCTCTGATGTAGCAAGATTCACCTCTTTACCTTTGTCTGGTTGTTGGTTCTCTTTATCCTTTGACCAACAATCTTTCTTTGCATGTCCTTTCTTTCCACATTTCCAACAAGTAATTCCCTTACTTCTGGATTTAGATCTACTATCCCTTGACTTTGATTTCCCATTACTCTTACTCTTGGATCTCTCCTTCTGCCTACCCCTGCTTTCTACATTCAAAGCATTTCCAGATGATGTTTCCTCTGTACTCTTCCTACAAATTTCTTCATTCAAGATTATACTAACCACATCATCAAACTTCAAAATATTATTAGCAGATGTTGTATTACTAACAACCATTACCAAGTTGTCCCAACTATCAGGAAAAGAACATAAGAATAAAAGTGTTTTTACTTCATCATCAAATGGTATTGCAACCGATTTTAACTGATTTACAATAGATCAGAAATCATTCAAATGACTAGAGGCAGATTCACCTTCATGCATCTTAGAACTAAATAGTTTCTTCATCAAATAAACTTTATTTGAAGCACTAGGTTTTTCATATAAATTAGCAAGAGATTTCATTAAGTCTATTGTAGAAGCCGCTTCTGTAATATTGGAAGCCACGGATGCTCCAGGCTCAATCTTATAGATCCCAAAGCCTTTCTGTCAAGAATATTCCATTCTTCATCAGTCATCTTCGTAGGTCTAGACTTCTCATCCAATGGTAAGTACAAATCTCTTTGATACAGATAATCCTCAATCTGCATCTTCCATAATTGATAATTTCAGTCGTCAAACTTCTCTACCTTGTATTTATTTTCTTCTGCCATTGTTGTAGCTCCCACTCAATCAGAAAACCCTCTGTGAGTAAATCTGTCAACACACAAAACCCTCAAACAAAGCTCTGATACCAGTTGTTGGGGTTAGCACACCGGTTGTACAGACAATATATCATATCTAAGCATACATGCAAATAAAAATAGATATTCTACCAGAAGAAATATACAAAACAAGAGACATAAATCAACACCAGATTTAACGTGGTTCACCCAGTGTGGGCTACGTCCACCAAGAAACAAGCCAATCTATTATCCAAAGCTTTGACAAGATATACAATGAAGATTTACAATCTTCCACACCTCTCAGATGTTCAAGTACTTTCTTTCCTCAAGCTTTTGCTTCTTCACCAAGAATTCTCTCTCACATAATTATCTTGTAATTATGATCCATTCTCATTACTTCTAAACCCTAGATTTTATGCTTATATAGTCATTTATAGACTTAGGGAACTTAGCCATGCAATTACAATCAATAAATCTATTTTAATGCTAAAAATAGATATAATTCTTGAGAGTTAATTAAAACTTCATCGCACAGGTAACCGATGTTGGTTCTGCCTAACTGTCACATGGTTCCTACTTTCCCTTGACCGATGCCGTCTTCCCTGACCTAGTCTATCCTGACCGATGCTGGTCTGACCTTAACCTAATGTATTTTCTAGCAAGTTCCAATTGCATGCTAAAATGAAGTAATTAAGCTTCACAACTCAACAATCTCCCACTTGGAGTTTAATTACTACACCATACCTATACAACATCATTCTTGGATCCTTCCTTGGCTTTGTTTCTTCCTCTTCAAGTCTCAAACTCGAAGACCAACAGAAGTGGAGTGTAGCTCCAACTTCTCTTTTACTAATGGCTTTGTTAGCATATCCGCAGGGTTCTTGCTCATATGAATCTTTTCCAGATTCAACTGTCCATCCTCAATACCTGTCCGTATGAAGTGATACCTCAACTGAATGTGTTTTGTTCTCGAATGAAATGTTGAGTTCTTTTCCAAATGAATTACACTCTGACTGTCACTGAAAATTTTACAATTACCTTTCTCCTTTCCCAACTCTTCCATTAACCTACTCATCCATATCATCTCCTTGCTAGCCTCTGTAGCTGCAACATACTCTGCCTCTGTAGTAGACAAAGCCACAACCTTCTGTAATCTAGAAATCTAGCTAACTATTGTTCCACCTACTGTGAAAATATATCCAGTAGTGCTCCTCCTACCATCTAGATCTCGAAGCCATATCTGAATCAACATAGCCATGTAATGAAATATCCAAACCTCCATAGCATAACTGCATGCTAGATGTCCCTTTCAAATATCTGAGTATCCATTGGACTACTTTCCAATGCTCTTTACCTGGATTAGCCATATATCTACTCACAACTCCCACTGCCTGTGTAATGTCTGGTCTTGTACAAACCATAGCATACATGAGACTTCCAACTACTGAAGCATATGAGCACTCGTGTCATGTATTTGACCTCCTCATGTGATGAAGGACACTGATCTTTACTCAATTTGAAGTGTCCAGCCATAGGTGTGCTAACAGGTTTTACATTCTACATGTTGAACCTTTCTAACACCTTGTAGATATAATCCTCCTGAGACAAATACAATTTCTTGTTTTTCCTGTCTCTATGTATTTGCATGCAAGGATTCTTTTTGCAGCTCCTAAATCCTTCATTGAAAATGTGTGAGCTAGCTTTCTCTTAAGCTCACCAATGTCCTACATACTAGATCCTGCAATAAGCATATCATCCACATACAGTAACAAAATAATATAGCTCCCATTTTCAAGCTTCTTGAAATAAACACAATGGTCAGATTCACATCTTCAAGTAACCATGCTCATGCATAAAACTATCAAACCTCATGTACCATTTCCTTGGAGCTTTGCTTGAGCCCATATAGGCTCTTTTTCAACCTGCACACTAATTTCTCCTTACCCTTGACTTCATACCCAAGTGGTTGTTGCATATAAATCTCTTCATCCAAATCACCATGAAGAAAAATCCATCTTCACATCTAGTTGCTCTAAATGTAAATCTTCTACTGCAACTAAACTCAATACAGTACGAATAGAAGTCATCTTAACAATAGGAGAAAATATTTCACCAAAGTCAATACCTGCCTTTCTGTGAAAATCCCTTTACTACAACTTTGCCTTGTACCTTTTCTATCCACCCTCTTCTTCCTTAATCCTGTAAACCCACTTGTTCTGTAATGTTCTCTTACCTGCTGGCAACTTAACCAAATCCCAAGTCTGGTTCTATTCCAAGGAGTCCATCTCCTCATCCATGTCATGCTCCCACTGAACGTGAGTCTTATCCTGCATTGCTTCTTCAAAGCTCTCTGGTTCACCACTATCAGTCAATAATAAATAAAATAGAGAAGGTGTAAATATTTCTGGAAGTTTACTTACCCTTTGTGACCTTCTCACAAGAGTTTGGGGTACCAGAGACTCAATCTGGGCCTCCTGGACATTAGTATCAACTTCTGATAGTGACCGATGCTGGTCACCTCTAACTGACGTCGATTTCTGCTAACTGATGTTTTGGATCCTCTGTAACCATCAGTGGGTTCATCTCAAACCGATGCCAGTCAGGGACTAACCAACCACGGTTACTGTGTATTTCTGTAGGTGTTTCTTTAAAACCCGAGAGTTCATTTTCATCAATAAACTTCTCAATTTTCTCATCCTTGGGTACCAAAATTTGATCCCTGTACATTCTCTTTTCATTCCATTCAACATCACAACTCCTAATAATTTTAGAATTCTCTAAATCCCAAAAATGGAAACCAAAATCACCAGATCCATAACCAATGAAAGTGCACCTCTTGGATTTTACATCCAACTTTTTTCTATTTTCCCTATCAACATGCACAAAAGCTTCTTGAACCAAAAATTTTAAGAAAAGAAAGATCTACCTCTTTTCGGTCCATGCTTCCTCTGGTATTCCTCCATCTAGTGAACTTGAAGGGCCCATGGTTAATCAAATAAACCATTGTATCAACTGCTTCTACCCAAAACTGCAAGGGCAATCCAGAATGTATCCTCATACTTCTAGCACGTTCCATGATTGTCATGTTCATTCTTTCTACAACACCATTCTCCTGTGGTGTTCTTGGAACCATTCTTTCTCTACATATCCCATTCACTGAACAATAATCATTGAAAGCCTTGCTATAGTATTCACCACCATTTTCAGATCTAAGGCACTTTAACTTAGAATTTGATTCATTCTCAACAAGGGCTTTCCATCTTTTAAAAGTCTCAAAAACATCAGATTTACGTTTAATACAATAAACCCATACCTTTCTTGTAGCATCATCAATGAAAGTAACATAATACTGGGATCCTCCATGAGAAGCTACCTGAGCTGGTCCCCACACATCTGAGTGTACAAGCTCCAATTTCTGCTCCTTCTTAGTTGCCCCAACTTTGAGAAATCTCACTCTCTTTTGCTTTCCAAAGATACAATGCTCACAGAAATCAAGATCTAAATCTTTCAAATCTGATAACTTACCCTTAGCCTTTAAGATTTGCATTCCTTTTTTACTCATATGACCCAACCGATTATGCCACATGCATGCATCTGAATCTGAAGTAGATAATGTAGAAAAGGAATCAGTAATACAGGTAGATAAATATAACGTTCCTACCTTCTTACCTCTTGCCACAACAAAAGCACCCTTGGTGACTTTCCAAGAGTCTCCTGTAAAAGTAACCATGCAACCAGATTCACCTAGTTGCCCTGCAGAAATAAGATTCCTCCTGAGGCTTGGCACATGCCTCACATCTTTCAATACCCATGTATTTCCATTCTATAATTTTAGATGAACTTCCCCTTTACCAGTAATACTGCAAGGTTCATCATCACCCAAATAAACATGCCCAAAATTTCCCTGGACATAATTTCTTGAAATAACCCTTATTAGGGGTTGCATGGAAAGAAGCTCCTGAATCTAAAACCCATGATTCAATTCTACTATCTAAAGAAAGAATAAGAGCATCTTGCATTACCTCTGATGTAGCAAGATTCACTTCTTTACCTTTGTCTGGTTGTTGGTTCTCTTTATCCTTTGACCAACAATCTTTCTTTGCATGTCCTTTCTTTCCACATTTCCAACAAGTAATTCCCTTACTTCTGGATTTAGATCTGCTATCCCTTGACTTTGATTTCCCATTACTCTTACTCTTGGATCTCTCCTTCTTGCCTGCCCCTACTTTCTACATTCAAAGCATTTCCAGATGATGTTTCCTCTGTACTCTTTCCTGTGAATTTCTTCATTCAAGATTATACTAACCACATCATCAAACTTCAAAATATTATTAGCAGATGTTGTATTACTAACAACCATTACCAAGTTGTCCCAACTATCAGGCAAAGAACATAAGAATAAAAGTGCTTTTACTTCATCATCAAATGGTATTACAACCAATTTTAACTGATTTACAATAGATCAGAAATCATTCAAATGACTAGAGGCAGATTCACCTTCATGCATCTTAGAACTAAATAGTTTCTTCATCAAATAAACTTTATTTGAAGCACTAGGTTTTTTCATATAAATTAGCAAGAGATTTCATTAAGTCTACCGTAGAAGCCACTTCTGTAATATTGGAAGCCACGGATGCTGCCAGGCTCAATCTTATAGATCCCAAAGCCTTTCTGTCAAGAATATTCCATTCTTCATCAGTCATCTTCATAGGTCTAGACTTCTCATCCAATGGTAAGTACAAATCTCTTTGATACAGATAATCCTCAATCTGCATCTTCCATAATTGATAATTTCAGCCGTCAAACTTCTCTACCTTGTATTTATTATCTTCTACCATTGTTGTAGCTCCCACTCAATCAGAAAACCCTCTGTGAGTAAATATGTCAACACACAAAACCCTCAAACAAAGCTCTGATACCAGTTGTTGGGGTTAGCACATCGGTTGTACAGATAATATATCAGATCTAAGCATACATGCAAATAAAAGTGGATATTCTACCAGAAGAAATATACAAAACAAGAGACATAAATCAACACCAGATTTAACGTGGTTCACCCAGTGTGGGCTACGTCCACCAAGAAACAAGCCAATCTATTATCCAAAGCTTTGACAAGATATACAATGAAGATTTACAATCTTCCACACCTCTCAGATGTTCAGTACTTTCTTCCTTCAAGCTTTTTGCTTCTTCACCAAGAATTCTCTCTCACATAATTATCTTGTAATTATTCTAATTCTTGTTAATTCTTACTTCTAAACCCTAGCTTTATGCTTATATAGTCATTTATAGACTTAGGGCACTTAGCCATGCAATTACAATCAATAAATCTATTTTAATGCTAAAAATAGATATAATTCCTGAGAGTTAATTAAAACTTCGTTGCATAGGTAACCGACGTTGGTTCTGCCTAACCGTTGTTGGTTCCTTACTTGCCCTTGACTGATGCCAGTCACCCTACTTGATTGATGCCGGTATGACCTTAACCGATGTCAGTTACTATATTTTCCAGAAAGTTCCAATTACATGCTAAAATGAAGTAATTAAAACTACATCAAATCCTAAAAAAAAAATATGTAAATGGGGATTTAGACTGACTTCGACGGTCACCTGACAGAGTGAACTTACGACTGAGCACTGCACTACATCTTAACTCCATGGAGTTATGTGTGTGTGTGTGTGTGTGTGTGTATAATTGTGTCCTTAGGTTGTCATTGCACCAATGATGCCAATATAATGGGCTCTAGCTAGATAAAATGCAAATGTGTGGATGGAATTCAAAAACTTCCCCTTCCTATGTAGTGTATGTAGAGTAATCAGCCCAAGAATGCAGTCCCTTTACTAGTTATGTAGATAGATAGCCTGACCTTATAATGGTGTGTATATTGTGTTTATATAGGGATGTCTTGTTCGAATTTTGACACTAGTGACATGACATGCCAAATAGGACCTCGAGATAGGAGTAAGAAAACTGAAAAAGTCGACCACAGATGTCAAAAATGTGAACAAAAAAAAAGAGGACAAGAGCGCCCAGGTTGGAAAGGAGCACCCGGGCGTTACCATCTAGTCTTAGGCACTAGTGTCCTGAGGCAACTGACAAAAAATGTGAGAAGACTGACAGACAGGGATACCTGTGACATGACTAGAACTGAGTGTAGAAGTTACAGATGTGAGAGATAAAAACAATAGAAACAATCAAAGCAAGAGGGTGGAACAGGAAGTGTGTCACCAGTGAATACTTTTCTTACTCAAGATCCATACGTAAAACAACATACTTGGCGGTATAGTAAAATAGTAGTATGTGCATGATTTTGTGTCTATATTTGCCCCCCTTTATGTTAATTGAATAAAATTGAAGTAGTGTAAAGGAAGAAAGGAACATACATGTGAGAATTTTGGAGAATCCATGTTGTAGAAGTACGCAAAGAATATGAGAACATATAGCATGGTAAAACATGGATCGACATGTCAATCCATGTGGCATAAATAGAGATGAAGAACTGTTGTAAGGATCACTTAGAGAAATTGATGATTTGATTTTGAGTGATTTGGAGAATTTGAATTTGTTTCCAAATGGATATTCAAAGGGGTAGGTAGTGATCAATTCCTAACCTGATTTTGTACGTTTGAAAAACTGAAGGATTTTGGCATCTTACCTCTTGAGGAAGAGTCTTAGGGAGAGAGGTCTAGTTTTACCCTCTAACTATGACTACATCCTCAAAAGGTCCAACCGCTACAGACGGATAAAGACCAAATTTAGTTCCATTTCGATCCATGTTGAATAACCCATATAGGAGAAGTATATGAAAGGTAGTGACGTCTCATTTCCCCCACTCCACGTGTGTCACTATTTGTATAATTATAGATGGCTTCCATGTTAGGTCATCTGGGAAAGATAATGAAGTGATGCAACTCCCAAGTTAGGTCATCTGGGAGAGATAATGAAGTGTTGTTATGTTGTATCGATGATTTGATTCGAATATTAAATGATTGCTTTGAAATTAAATGTATGTGATAGATTACTTATGGAGATATTTTTGCTTTTTCCCCCAGATTAGGTCATTAGGGGGAATTTATATAAAGTATTTAAATAAATTGATTTGTTCCTTCGCTTGACTGGTGTGAAATATATTTTTTGATAACGATGTATTAGGAGTGTTGAATGATCATATAGTATCCAGAGAGGGATCGTAGGGTGATCCCTATTGTATGCCCCCCTTTCGACGAAAGGGGGAGGGGTGAATATAACGAGCGTTGAGCTGAAAGTAGAGGTGAAATGGCGTAATAGTGAACAAGATGTTGCAATATCGCTTGTATGTCGAGGTTAAAATGTGTTTGATTGGAATATAACATTATGGAATTTTTATAGTATGGTGGTAGGACAAATTCTGAACCAGATGGCGCAAACGGGGAGGAAAACAGAGTAATGAAGCTCAAGATATGAGCACAATTGTGTGTCATGTATTAATTGAAAGAATGCATGCAAACGGTAACTATAGTTAATTGAAAATTGAAAATTGATATATAGAGTAATAGTAAAAAGTGAATAGTAACTTCATTTGGACCGTGCTTGAGTCAGAATTTGAGCTATGAGCTTATGAAGATGTTGCAGATTAGAGCAGCGAGGTTGACGAGGTTCGAGAGAATAGTGGAGGTCCTAAATTCGTAGACGCTCGATGATCTGGTGAGTAAGGTTATTTTTGAAAGTGTGGAGAATTTTTCCCAAATGTGTCAATTTTTATAAAATTTGAAATGTTATGTTTTAGTGCATTTTCTGACCTGGGAAGGAGTGGCCAAGGCGTTGGCATCCTTCAGGACGCCTGGGCCCAGTTCTAGGTGTGGGTGACCTATTCATAGGTGCTCATGACCCGCTCTTGGGTGCGAGTGACCTAGGAGAGAGTATTGATAGTGTAGTGTGGAATTTTTCCATTTTTATGAATCATTGTGTCATAATTAGTTGATTTTGAATATGTATGAGGTGCTAATGTTGAGTTTTTTTTGGTGTTTATGTTGCGCAAAGAAATATACACTCGAGGGAGTTCTGTGGGGGATGACATTTGAGTACATTATTGAATTTGGGGTTATCAGACATGGAGTGGGAGATACTAGACTATGTCGGCTTGTAGCACATAGTGAGATTGGGGGAGGTACCCCATAATATGCCTATGATTATTGCATTATGCAAGAGGTGGTGTGAAAATACTTGTAATTTTTGGCTACCTTTTGGGGAGATGATTGTGACCCTAGAGGATGTATATTGTATATTGCGACTACTAGTTGTGGGAAAGAGAGTACATGTGATGGCCATAGTGGATGTTTATAGGAAGATGAGAGCAGTTAGATGATACTTTACCGGTACATAGGTACAGACATAGATCCATATTAGTCTGGATGCTATATTAAGATTAGGTGTTCCATAATTGTGGAAGTTCATTGCAGTAATTATTGCTTCATCAGTGGCAATAGAGGGTGGTGGAGTGGGCATCTTGGATAAGATGCACGAGATTTGTCAGCGCATAGAGGAGATGGGACTAGATTTTCATGGGCTTGATGTGTACTAGCATATTTTTACAAAGATCTATACAGGTTCACACAAGAGGACCATAGGGGTGGACTTGGAGCCACCACATTGTTACATGTATGGGCCTATGAGCACATTGTGATATTGAGGCTACTAAGTAGGAAACGAGCTAATTGGGTGAGGCCCGAGATATTTGTAGCGAGGTGGACAGGAACACGTAGTAGGAGTTTGGATAATACTACCTATAGATCTATGCTTGATCGTATGGGGCCAGGGGATATTATATGGAGGCCATATCAAGCCTATGGAGGGTGGTCAGAGGATGGAGTAGAGCTACAATGTATCTGACAGACTATTTGGTTGGAGGACATGTTTCCCAGAGTGACCGATTTATTTCAAGCAGAGTGAGTGTCATGATAGTTTGGATTGGCTCAAGATGTGCCCCTAGAGCCATATGTATGGGTGCAAGCCACTAGAGCACTGAGAAGGACAGGAATGAGATTAGGACCTATAAGAGCACAACTAGTGCCTCTTGGTGCAAATGAGATTGATGTGGCCATAGAGCTGATACAGGTGGACGATGTAGGATGTACCAAGGCATATAGTGCATGTTGGGTAGTGCACCAATGGGTGCTATTGTTTCTAGTGTTTTTGGATGCAGCGGGAGCACCACCACTTGGAGATGCGGAGGGGCAGGCACCTGCCCCCGATTGTGATGGTATAGTAGCAACAATAACAGAGCATGAGTATTTTCTTCTTGTTATGTGTTGATTGTCACTTAGGTGTGTGATTGTATGTGAATGTGTGTGATAATTAATGCGGTATTGGATGGTTGCAGGTGATGCGTATTGGTCCTTGATTGTTGATTTATTGATCCACACATTGACGTGAAATGTACCTCCAAACATGCTTGTGGGTGGTGGGATGTTGGAGTGGGTAGACATTATTGTAGGTGAACATGCCCGTTTGTTCGAGCCATTAGTGATAACAACAACTATGTGTACCATATTATTGAGTGAATGTGACGAGGTGCTCGTGGAGATAGGTGAAGAGATATAGGGGCCATGACCAGTGGCGTAGATTGAGCAGTGAAGCGTCTAGCTCTAGAGCTCCCACAGTTGTGTAAAGTGACATTGACGATGAGGTATGATGTATGTGCATGTAGGGTCTTGTCCCCCAGCGATTGTATTTTTGTAACTGTGATTTTGATGATATATTTATAGATGGTTGATTGACATTATTGTGTTGTGTTGATGTTCTTTGATATGTGATGTGATGATTTTTGTTCATATGTAGATGTCGTATTTGCATTGCGTAAATGATTATATTGATAAATGTATGATGGTGATTATAGGGCATAGATAGGTAATATTTGAAAGTTAGATTGTATGTATGAATGAGGATAGATAATATGTGATAGTAATAGATGTATGTGATGTAGTGTAGTAGATAAAATAAATGAGCCATGTTATAATAAACTGATACATGATGTGTGTGAATGTGTGTGAGTATGATGAAGAGGGGGGAGGAGAATAGTGATGCCCCCCAGTGTATGTGTAGAAAATATGAGGTTCATTTATATAAGACCCCTCGGCAATCAAGAATGAACCATATAATAAGAGTACATCATCAGGAAATGGTTTGATAGTGTACGCTTAGATAGATAGATTAATGAAGCGTATAACACAAAGATGGAATGGAGTTCTTATTGTTATAAATAACTTAACAGTCATGTAAGAACCTTAAGAACACGAGTGCGTCATCGGGTAATGAGGTGAGAAAAATCACCTACCAAAGATGAAGAGGGTGGCAAGGAGTGGTGGAAGCATGTGAAGTGGTAGCTGCATGAGTGTATGAGCCAAACTAAATGTCGGATGAGATGGTGCTAATGATGGGAGATGTAATGGTAGGAAACACAAATTTTGATGGCTTAGGAAGCCAATGTGAAGTAGGAGCACTATGCGATGGATGAGATGATGTAGTGATGGATGAGTGAGGTGGAGGTCATGCAGGAATAATGTCTCTAGGTGGTGGAAAAATGATGACCTTAGAAGTGGGAGGAGACAAGTGAACCGAATTAGCAACACACATGTGCAGAATTGGAGAAATAGACCACTCACAAGAGTGAGAGCCAAAGGCAATGCCACCCTTATCTTCTATTTGTTGTAATTTATCATGAAGGGCACAATAATCATTATCAAGATGGCCATTGATGCAGTGGTAATTGCAATAAGGAAGATCGCACTGGCGATGTAAGCGATGCGGAGGATGATACTGATTATAAGGCAAGTAAATTAAGCGCTTATCAAATAGAGCACACAATACATCATGAGGCTTAGCAGTATGCAAGAAATGTAATGGATCCCAAGTAGGATATGGCAAAGACTTAGGTGGAGAGTGACGCGGTGGTGAAGATGGAGGACACTTATGCGGTGGAGTTGATGGAACATGATTGCGAGGTGGAAGAAATGGAGACCTTGGAGGAAGATTAACAAATGGAAGAGGTGAAGAAGTAGAAGATACAAAAATAGAAGAAGTAAAAGGAGGATCTATAACATGTGCAACAATTAAATCTTGTTCTATATTAATGACCCTATAACATAAAAGTGTAAATGATTCACATGTATCATATTGCAATCATTCTTTTAAAGTAGGAATCAAGACACGAAAAAAGATAAATTACTTTTCTAGATCAATAGGCTGAAATACTAACCGATGCATGCAAGAATTGAAGCGTAAAATATAATCTGGGAGAGGCTCTTTCTTTCCCTTATGCAAGCTAGGTAGGCGATCATATATTACTCTAGGACCATTGTTTAGCATAAAACGTCTAAGAAAAACATATTCCATTTCATAATATGTACTAATAGATCCAAAAGGCAAATGAGTGTACCATTGAAGAGCTTCATCGACAAAACTATGATGGAAGGATGTTAGCAATAATCGATCATTCGTATAAGAATCCATATCTAAACAATAATGATTAAGATGTAGATATGGATTTCCAGTGCCATTGAAACATGAAAATGTAGGCATGCTGAAATATTTAGGGAATGGTGAATTATGAATTTTATTTGGAATATGATTTCCATGAAGAGAGTTATTATTAATAGAAACATAATAGACATTTCTTTCAAGAGTGAGACATTGAACATGAGATTTCAACTAGCCAACAACATGCATGAGTGGCAAAATATCATGTGGAGGAATCATATAAGTGAGGGAGAATGTGAAAATAGGAAGCACAAGGATCATGCATGATGGTGTGACCATTGACATTGGTGCAAATCGACAGCGAGACAAGATCTCATGAAGAGCGAGCATTAACCATAGGTGTGTGTAAATATTCGAAAAAGGGGTAGAACCTCGTTAAGCTCAAAATCTCTATACACTGTTAGATTTGAAGGGCAGTGTACATATAGAGGGTGATTTGTAACCCTCAGTGTTATAATCATGACCTCTCAAGTAGAGAGGGGGAGTTACATTCTTGAAATGGAAAGTAACTCCCAATGAGGTAAATGACACACTGACACATAAGAGAATCCAATGATGACCCTAAATGACACCTAGAACTATGACATCACCTAAGTGAGATGACCTGTCTAGTGATGTGGAATATGACTCACACTAACACGCCCCTTTATCTAAACTTAGGATGAGGTGTCAAGTTAGAAAAGAGAAACGGGTCCTGACACTAAAGCCTAATGAGGTACCCATTCACAACAAGGGTCCCAAGAAATGAAGGAAAAACCAGTGGGAAAAGCATCCACCACAAGAGAAAAATAATCTTTAATATAAAAAAGATATCAAAGATGAATCTCGACCAATTAGGAGCCTGCTAAGGTAGACACGTATAAAAGGGAAATCTCTCAAAAAGAATAAGAAGAGAGAAGAATAAGGAGACGAGAGGAACACAAAATATACCATGGACAGATATGAACTCTGTAACTCTAAGAAGTCTCCAAGAAGAGTATCGATGATGTGATCCTATGCCTCTAGACTAAAGAAGAGCCACATGCACTGAACTATGTGCCCACCCTTAGGAAGGAAAAAAATGAAGTGTTAGAAGTCCACCCACTCCATGAAGGAAGCATAACGAAGAACTCTGAGTTTGGTCTACGAAAGTGTGACATAAGTATAACAAGAGAGCACCAACGAAATGAAGGTAATGCCTTGAGTACAAAACTGTCAGAGTGAAGAAGAGGAACACCTAGAGAAAGGCCGTCCAAGTGATGTGAAGGTAATGCAAAAATCCATAGAACAGAAAGAGGATTCACAAGCAAGGGAGGATAAATGAAGGTCTCCTGAAAATTGAAAGTGATAAAAGTCCCAAAAGGGGCACTCCTAATAAAGGAGATGATGTAATCCTCCAAAACATCTGTAGAAGAATAAGGAACCTATACTGCATCACAAGTGGATACTGTGAAAAGATGACCAAGGTCAGGCATATACTCATCCCAATGAGGGGGCTCAAAAAATAGAAGATCGATATCATACATGTATGAGTCATCCATACATGAAGGAAGATGAGTGGTAAGGGCCTTGTACACTGGAAGTGGAAATGAGGCATGTGTAATGACGGTATGAGACTGAGAATGGGACTTCTCGATGTCTGATGAGATGTGGGAAGTGTCAACACTCTCTGGAATAGTGAGAAAAGGAGGAGAGGAGTCCTCTTTAGTAATCTTAGAATCATAATAGGGAGCATAATCCTCGTCATCAGAAGTAGGACCAAGTGAGTCTGTATCAGTGGAATTTCCATCACACGAAGAATAAGAGGATACAACTACATCAATAAAAACAACAACAAAAACAACGACATTATGTGAAGGGTCTCTAAACAGGGACTGAAATATGCTCTAGATGTTGTGGGGAGGATTGGAGTCTACCATGTGAATGTAGAGAGGTGTGGTGATGGAAAACATCAAGTGACCAACAATATGGTTGCAAGTGTCGAGAAAGTCCTCAAGACGACTAGAATCAGTGGGTGCAGGAACTAGCTCAAGCAAGAAGTGTGTAATACCCTCGCAGGTGAAGTAGCATTCCATGGAAACACACCATGATGTATAGTTCTCTCTCCCAAGAAGAAGTGGTGGAAGCTATAAGGAAATCCTACAATGCTCAAGTCTGGAAAGAGCATCCTCCATGATGCGGAAGCAAAAAGTGAAAGGTGTACAAGAAGAAGGGTACAATAATGTAAGACATTGGAATCAATCGATAATGTGTCTGCAAGAAACACGACACCCGAGAAGAAAAATGATAACCCCCATATATTAGGCACTTTATAAATAGTGTGTGATTATAATAAGGTGCATTCAAGCAACATCAGACAATTTACCACTCACCTCACATTAGGCAATGAGTCACACGAGAGTGGAGGCCACAATAAATTCTTAGTCAGAAGTAAAGGAACACACGCAATCAAGCACAAAAGGTGAAAAACAACACAAGGGTACACTGCTCAGTGTGAGAAAGAGGGCGTCTCATAACATGAATAAGAAGGATCTCTTTCATTAAGGATGTGGCAGATGCACTCACTAGCCGTAGGCAAAGATGAGCACTACAATTCAACGAGCTAGAAAAAGTGGCTTGAAAAGCCTAATAACCCTATACTAGGAGCCCAAAAAAATATACCCCCTGTGTACAATTAACTTTTGCAATTTTCCCCTTTATAATGCTCATACAATGATAAAAAGGTGGAAAAAAGTAAAAAACCCAAAGGAGGGGGTCTAGAAGGGTCCTGGAGTGAAGAAGGGTGAAGGAGGGAAGCAGCTCGGTGAGCTGACTGGGGCATCTCGACGAGCTGATCCAAGCAACTAGGTCTAGGGAGCTGGTTGGCATCGGCGAGTTGAACCCAAGTTGTAGGGAAAACGACTCAGTGTGGGATGAGCAAGTGGCTGAGTTGGGTTATGTGTAAAGAAGGAGCACTGGTAAGAGGTGGCAGAGCCACATGGAAGGGAGGTTGCGCAGCTTGACCAAGTCGGGAGGTGATCTATCGGGTTGAGTGTTGTGCACAAAAACTCCAACATGAATGACGAGGAAGATGCCCAGAGTGGTGGGATTCATGCTGAATGAAAAGTAAGTAGATGGTAGGAAGACTGGTGCTGAACGAATCAATCAAGAGATGACATGTAGGGTCGAAGAACCAAATTCAAGATTCAAGCAATGAAATGGAGCACAGTGTAGAGCAGTCGGGGGAAGCCGAAAAAGGGGTGAAACACATGCCGAGCTCGGAGAAAAAATGAAACATGATGCCAAGGAGGATAAACCAATAGTGCAGTGCTAAAGCTAACAAAGAAAAACCCAAAGTAGGACAGGTCAAACTTAAGAAACACAGACATTGTAGAGCACAAGAACAGAGGAGCTGATGAGCAGGGTTTGCATGAGCTTCAACGGTGCAGGGAGGTCAAAGACTCCAATGCAGATACTAATAAGGGTTTGGAGGATGCAAGTAGAAGCATACAACATGGTTGGTTAGATCAAGGGCCGAGGTGCCACAAACAATGCACAAGTTAAACCATGAGTTGAAGGTGAAAGAGCCAACTAAAACATAAAACCAGTGCAAAAACACCACAAAGAGCAAAACTCGAGCCGAGTTGAAGACCAACGTAGACTGAGTTAAAAACATATGCAGGGCGAGTTGGAGAGGGTGAGCTGGGGGCAACTCAGTTCCCATCTTGGCAAGCTGGAGCCGAGTTGGCCCTTAAAGGTAGTTAACACACTTCTAAAACTCTCAAAACCAACACCGAAGAAACTCAAATATGAAGCCCGATCCTGCAAAAATGCCTTCGAAACATGCATGCAAGGCTGAAAAACCCAAAACACCTGAAAACATGAACCAAGAACACAAACACACCCATAAACGAGATTTGAATCCTAAATCAATGTAAGTAGAGCACAAATGAAATAACCATTATGATGAACACTCAAGAAACCTGTATATCATGAACAAAAAGTAGAAAAACAAGAAAACCAGAGAGTTGCATGGATCCACACAATGTGCACTTTGATACCATATGGGAGAATGTAATTACGCGAAGCACGAGGATCACGCGGGATGGTGTGAACATAGATCGTGGTTTAAACCGACAACATGACGAGATATCATGAAGATAGAACATCAACCATAGGTGCATGTATAGATTCAAAAAGGGGAAAAACCTCATTAAGCTCAAAATCTCTACACACTCATAGATTTGAAGGGCAATGTACATATAGAGGGTGTTGTGTAACTTCCAGTGTAATAATCATGACCTATCAAGTGGAGAGGGGGAGTTACATTCCTGGAATGGGAAGTAACTCCCAATGAGGCACATGACGCACTGACGTGTAAGAGAATCCAATGATGACCCTAAATGACACCTAGACCTATGCCATCACCTAAATGAGATGACCTGCCTAGTGATGTGGAATATGACTCACACCAACAAGATGTAAGAGGCACATTGAGAGGTTGAAGCTTTCCATTATGAGTGAGCATAGGAATGCAAGGATAAGAAGTGGGAGATGAAGATGCTATGAGTACGCTAGATGTAGATGCAGGCGAAATAAGAGGTGGTGTGTTATGAGAAATAGAAGAAGTAACATGAATATCATCAAGAGAAGAAGAAGAGGAAAGAGGTGGAGAAGAACTTGTAATATCAGAAGAAACCATAAGAGGTGAGCCAGTAGGAATGGAAGAATAATCATGAATTCCATCAGAAACAACCTCAGAAGTAGATGAAAGCAGAGTGGAAAATTCACATTCAACAGTCTTAAGAGAAGTAGAATTATCACTAACATGTTCATGCTCTGAAATATAATCTTTATCAAATAAAGTTTCACACACAAATATTTCATCAAGTGAGTCATCAACATATAGAGAAGTAGGAGAAACACTATCATAAGATATATCTTTACAATTAGTAGAAACATTTTCAGAAATAGAAGAAGCATGAGATACAACTTTACATTCATCCTGACTAGTATGAAAAACAACATCATGTGCATGTAAATTTTCATCATTGGAAGTAGCATGTTTTTTAATCTACAATATCACAATAAAGACCAATCATATAATCGATAATAGCATCATCAAGAGCTGTAGTAGATGTAGAAGAAGGTGGAGCAGTCTTTGTGGCAATGGAATAACAAAGATTACATCCAGAAAAATTTTGGTCCTTAGAAATAATGCCGACATTAGAGTGGGCAAAACTAGTAGGAACTTTGTGTTCATTAGCATCAAACAATCTTTGAACATTGTCATCAAACTGAACATTGTGACAAAGATCAAGAAGCTCAACCTCAACAACCTCATCAAGGATAGGATTGACATTCTCATGACGCATAGCTTTCCTAGGAAAGGAAGATCTACTTTTAGCCATTATTATTTAGTGGATCCTAGGGCAAGGAGTTCTAAGAGAGGGGTTCACCAAATGATTTAATAAAATCAGAATTGTTATTATTAAATCTAATTTCAAAGTCACTACAATGATATACAATAAAATACAAATGTTAAGCACTTCAAAGATGTAACTATGTAAGCAAATGAAAGAGATAGGGGAATTATATGATTTTTTCTTATCCTGAAGTGTACCCGAACTGAAAAAATTGATGAATGGGATAGGCAGAATGCTGAAAACACTAGATATAAATTCTAAAACTTGTAGAATGGCCTAGACAGGGGTGCCTGGGTGCCAAAGACCTTCTGTAGGCACTAATGACCATGCAGAGGGTCAGAACCTAATTTTTTTGGTGTCACTAGGGTATCTATATCCTTAACTGTTGATTTCCTGTAAGATGCTGGATGATTGCCGAATTTGCTAATAACCTGCAAAATAGATAGTATCCTAGAAAACCCCCAAACTACATAAAATCCTAAAAAATAAAGATGCAAATGGGGAGTTAGACTGACCCCAGTTGTCACTTAATAGAGTGAACTCATGACCGAACGTTGCACTACATCTCAACTCCATGTAGTTCTATGTATTTGTCTGTAGAATTGTGTCATAGGTTGCCCTTGCGCCAATGACGCCAAGATAACGGGCTCTAGCTAGATAGAATGCAAATGTGTGGATGGAATTCAGAAACTTCCCCTTCCTATGCAGAGTAATAAGCCCAAGAATGCAGTCCCTTTGATAGTACGTAGATAGATAGCCCTTGATAATATTGCATGTGCTTATAATGGTGTGTATGTTGTGTTTATATAGGGATATCTTGTTCAAATTTTGACACTAGTGACATGACATGTTGACTAGGACCTCGGGATAGGAGTAAGAAAACTGAAAATGCTGACAAAAAATGTCAAAAATATGAACAAAAACAAAGAGGAAAGGAGCACCCAGGTTGGAGAGGACCGCCTGGGCGCCAGTGTCCAATCTTGGGCGCTAGTGTCCCAAAGTAACTAATGACAAATGTGAGAAGACTAACAGAGAAGGATCACTGTGACCTGACTAGAACAGGGTGTAGAAGTGACAGATGTGAGAGATAAAAATAATAGAAACAATCAAAACAAGTGGGTGGACTAGGAAGTGTGTCACCAGTGAATACAATTCTTACTCAAGATCCATACATAAAATAACATACTTGGCGGTATAGTAAAATAGTTGTATGTGCAAGATTTTGTGTCTACAACCATTATCAACTTCAACTTGCTCAATATAATCAAACAAACATGATCAATCATTCAAAAAGTATCACAATGTCATTTCACCTCTATAAACTTCTTTGTTCCTCTCAAGAGCTCTAGTAGCTCTAAAATCATGCAAGTCTTGTAGCTCAGAGATATTCACAAAGTTTCAAAACTAACTAAGTACCTTTCTAGATACCCATTAGGCTCTTAAAGCTTATATCAATAATTCATACTCTGAGAGTCAATACAACCCCTTCAATCTACACTTTTGTTTCCAATTAGGTCTCTTAGCAATTAAATCTATTTGAAGGCAAAATATGCTTTTTAGAATAACCCCCAAATTATCCAGGGAAAGTGGTTATAGTTTTGGATACCCTTTAATGAGTACTTGTTTTCACCGATTTTTATTGTATAATTCTTCTTACAAAACTTCCAAATCACTTTTTTATCCTTTCTCCCTTAGTCCTATTAGGCCTCCTAGGACTTTTCTCAAGTTTTTGATTAAGATTTCAAATTTTCTTGGCCCCTATAAGATTGCAATGGCATAGAACTCCCTTAAACCTCTTAACACAACTTTACAACCTCTTAATAAGGCTCCTCGTTTGTTTTTTTCTTAAACCCACCTTTGTTATTGGTTGTCACATCCCAAATTGAGTTCATTACTAGGTGGATTTTAAACTAATCATCCCAAATTATTAAGTTTGAGGGATTCAAATACATTTAGAATAGTTTGACATGCCTTATGAAATTCCTCATCATTTGCAAGAAATCTTTCATCTTATCTTTGTAACCTCTTAATCATACTAGACCAAAACTTGTTCAAATTATGTTAGAACAGAGTTCTAAGACTGCATCATTTGATTTTTATTACCTTCTTATCACTTATTTCCCCTATCCAACTGTTGTTGTGCAAATGTGTAACAGGGAAATTGGAAGTTTCCAAAAATGACAACTATACCCTTGTGCCATTTTTTTTGTGTTTTATCATTCCTAGGCACCCCAAGTCAAATCCGTCAGTTTGGTCATCCCCTATTTGATGTAAAATTGGTCCCCTAGGTGATTTAGAAAATTCTATTCATCCCCCTAGGTGATTTTAGGGAGTTCTGAAAAGATGCTATCTTTTGGCAGTATTGGGAAGGGCTATCGCTGGTCTTCCCAGGACTGGATCAAACCCCCTAGAGTCAAATGGAAGGGAAAAATTCAACATGGAGGTGAATTAAAGACCTTAAAACATCATGGAAATGATATTGGAAGGTTTGGGGAAGTTTTGAAAGACTTGGGGTAGTTTGAGTAAAAAAATAGGGTTCACAAGCCTAGGCAATACACAGGCCTAAAACAACTGTTGGGATTCAGAAGAAGATTCTGGGAGCTATGGATGGAGTTAGGAGTAAAAAAAAATATAACTTGAAAGATAATTCCAAAATACCTACATGATGATGAAATCATATTTTTCACAACACCTTGGCGCATAGGATTGACAGGTAGTTTTTCGCAGGCACAGGTGGAGTCTCAAATCACAAATCATGATTTTTTAGGGATCATATGGATGAATCAAGACATGATAACCCCACCATTGGATTCAAAATTCCATTTCCAGTCAGGATCATATAAAATTTATACCAAGAAATTCCACCAGAAGCTCAAGTTATCATTGTTCCAAGTTACCCTCTCAAAGGCAATTCAGGAGTTAGTCATTTTTTGGGAGGACACGTGTCAGCACCAGGAGCCTGATGGGATTTCATTTCCCCAAAGTCCCTAAGGTCAGGTAACAAAAACCCTTGGAAAAATGTTCCCATCCCCCATGTGACCTCTTGGACCCTCATTTGACCTCCAGACTTGACAGTTCAGCCCCCAGGTGCATTTTTGGAGCATCCATTCCCTGTCGTCGGATCAAGCACCACGTGTCAGCTCTAGGACCACCATGGAAACTGATGTCCCTTATGTCCCTGAGGTGAGGGACATCACAACTTGAAAAATACACCCAGCCCCTATGGGGAGTATTTTGGACACCCAAGTGACCGACTTTCATCCCCCAAGTGCATTTTTAGAGCATTCATTCCCTGTCGTTAGATCAAGAGCCACGTGTCATCTCCAGGACCACCATGGAAACTTATGTCCCTTATGTCCATGAGGTGAGGGACATAAGACCATAAAAAATGCACCCAGCCCCTATGGGTAGTCTTTTGGACACCCATGTGCCCAACTTTCAACTCCCATTGCTTTAAAACAACTTTTCTCACCTTCATTCCCTGCCATTCAAATCACCGCTTCATGTGGTCCTCTTGACCCCTGTGGAAATGTCCCTCATCATCCATGAGGTCAGGGACATAAAAAATGAAAAATTTCACCCAAGCTTCTCCCTCCATGTGTTCAAAATTTGAAAAATCTAACTATCGCTCAGTGCTTCCAGCTGCTTCCACTCCTGTGCACAGACAAACTTCATCCTTCCTCTGTAACTTTTTTCCATCACTCTGCCATTGAAAAAAACTCAGAACACATCAACCAAGGAACTAAAATACCTTTCCCATGGTGATACATAGGTCTCAGAAGGAATTCTCATCAAGTTAAGAAGGAGAAAAACATGAAGAAGGAAAAAATAATATAATCTCCATAGCCAAAAAATGGAAATATGAAGAAAGCTTGCAAACTGGTGCATGAAATAAAAATCGTTTTTTTTTCTGTTCATTCCTCTACCCAAGGCCATCAAGAAGACACCTTCAAACTCTCCTCTCATACGATAGAGCATCCACATGAAGAAATCTCCTTTTTGGCTCAACAAAGAAAGAAGTGGGATTTCCCGTCAAACCGTTGGGCTAGATTGAAGTAGAATTGCACGTGAAGCATCCAGAAGAAAAAACCCACATCAAAAATATAATTTTATTTGCAAATGGAGGAGAAAACCAACCTACAATTTTGAGGTCCATTAATGGCTGCCACATCCAGAAGCACTGCCAGGTCTGAAAATTAAAACTTTAAAATCTCCTGGACTATTAAGCGGGCGGGCCCGAAATTTCAGAGGGGTGATATTGGGAAAAAACCCATATCAATTTTTTTTTTTCCACGTCAATCCGACTTCTAGAAGCCAACTTTCTAAAAATAACAGGTCTACTACATAGGGACTGCTATTTTGGGAAAGTCATCAATAGAAGAACCTGCGAAGGAGGTGAAGACATTAAAGGTGCACTATAACTGAGAATTCACCAGAACAGCATTTTTGACACTTACTAAAAATAGTAAGTGGGCCCACAAGCACCTTCTAAAAATAGAAAGTTGATCTGGAAGGAAGGAGGAATGCAAGGAGAAAGAGGAATCAAGGTCACAACACTCAGTTGAAGTTTCAGGGACTTGATTTTTCACACTTACTAAAAATAGTAAGTTACTTTTTCTAAGGGAGACATGAAGCCAAAGTGGATGGGTCAGAATCTGACACAACCCTTCACCTGTGAGTATGATGTGGAAGACAATGATGTCTTGTACATGGACCTGAATGACCTTAAGACTCACATGACCTCCAAGGAACGAAGGAGGATTGAAGACCAAATATTCACAAGTGGCTTGTTTCACCGCTGCAAGACACCCAGTGTCTGTGTAGAGTGTCGAGTTAGTCCTAGCCTGCTCTTTCCACTACGAGCCTGAGACACGAACCATCTGAGCTGACAACGATACAAAAATGGTGGTCATCAGCCCTAGGACCATTTCAATCTCTCTACAGATACCAGACATCCCCCAACATGGTCGTCATCTCAAAGGAAAGGGTCATGCATGATTGGGAAACAATGGATTCATATGTCCAAGGAGTAGCGCTCAACTCATGGTTGAAAATGGGAAGAAAGCCTTCTAGGATGCCCAAGAATCTACCAAGGTGTGAGTTCTGAGAAGGGTATTCTGATGTCATCACTCTCCTTAATAGAGTTATGGGTGAAGCAAGCACAAGAGATTTCTAGGACTGGATGGGCCTTTTCATCCTGACATTGATAGAAGGGAAGCAGAGAATTGACTGGGGGCAGATCATCAATGACAATCTCCATCTACAACTACTCCAAGTGCCCATGAAAAAGAAGTTCCACATGAATTCTTACCTAGTTTATCTCCTCGCAAGCTCGAGATCATTCAAGGGATTGGATCTCATGCAGAACATTGCTTCTAAGGTACCTGCATTTGAGAAACTTCCACAGTTGGTAATGGAGGAGAGCAACAGGCATTTCACTCATGTGAATGATGCATTCACCATGTATGTGGTCTGAAGCTTAGAAGGGGATCTTGAAGCTAGGATGTCACCAAAAGTGGCATCCCTGATTAAGGAATATGGCTCGTACTTCATACAATTCTCAACATTCTCCTACATACGAGTCACTTGGCTTTCGACCAAGCTCTGCTGAAACTACCTAAGTACCTCAGTGACTAGATTGTATTGTTCGAGCTCTATAGGTAGATCACTCAGGTGAATAACAAGCTCAGAAGTAGGAGAAAGAAATTGATTTCATTCCCTATATCTCTAGGGGAGTTCACGTGTAAAAGCTCAAATGATGCATCTCACCTAGAGGCCACTTTCACACATTTGACTTTGCATTCCTACATCACCAGGCCCAACTTTGACATCCGAGAAGAGCCTGACTCGTTCTATGTCCCAGAATTGCAACATGAGCCACAAGTCGAGGACTACTGGGCCAACTGTATTGACAGTTTGAAGTACGTGAAAAGGACCACATGAGGATGACAATCAGTGAGATGAGGAAATTCAAGTTCTCTTGGTATGAAGACATCTTGCATGATGATGGGATAGAGATGTATGATCCTGAGTACACAACAGTCAAGATGTCCCCAATGCCCCAAATCAACTGGCATGTTCATGAATCAAGAGATATATTGGAGTGGACTGAAAAGGTGGTGAGGAGAATGAGGAACTGGTTTCAGAAGAAGAGGACTATGATCATTCAGTCATGAGGAATTTCTCCAAGCCAGAAGCAAGCTTCACATCATTCATCTTCAAAAGTAGTAGAGGTGACTTCCAGCTCTAAACACTCTGGAGAGAGTTCAAAAAGGAAGGCCATGGAATTGGAAACTTCTCCCCATGAGAAGACACCCAAGAAATTCAGGGAAGGAGAAGGTTCATTGGCATCACCGTAGGAGGAAGACGTGATCTCAGTGATGCAAAAATAAAATCTAGTAGCAAATGCATAGGTGAATGATGAATACATGGTTCATGATCCAGTCTTCGAACCATTGCAAGAGGTCTCGCCTCTTGTTGACACCAACACCCCTCTCATTCAAGACTTTCCCCTCCTTCAGAACAAAGAATGGTTGGTGTACCCATCATTCAAGCCTGAATCTGATGAGATGTTTCCATGGATGTGGGAAATGGTCATCCCCTAACACTCACACTATGCAACAAGTAGCGGCCCCTGATCTATCAGTGATTGTCTCATTGGCTAAAGGAAAAAGGTCAAGAAATATTGCACATACAACATCACGATTCTACAGTGGGGAGACTGGTAATCAATACATCAAAGTAGCTCAGCCAAAAGTAATCAAGCCAGTGGATGAGATGACACCAGCCGACTATGAGATGAGCACGATCCAATTGGGACCAGCTACTCATGAGGGAGACTTACACATATATCAACAATCTTCTGCTCACATGGTGGCAAGGAATAAAGAATATAAAGAGAAGATTGAGGTACTAGAGGAACAAGTACAAACTCTTTCATCTTATGTGCAACACCTGGTGGAACCAAGCACTACAACACTTCCTATTGAGAAAGTGGTACCCATCAGTAGCTTCGATCCAGAATCCATCAGAAGAATGCATGAGCTCATGATGCAGGGGTGAGAAACAATGAATGGATTGACTCAATCTCTGAAAAAGGGAAGCCAATGCTCCAAGAGGCAGTCAAGCTCTTTGCGTACATGTGTGCCAATGGCCAACAGAATGTGAGCACTCAAAGAGGATGTGGGGAAAGAAAGAGATTACTGGGAACCTCTGGGACTAGTAGTGAGTGAGATGAGCAACACCCATCATCAGGAGTTGATTGACAAGAAGGTTTTTGAAACTCCTACAGAAGACTTGACACATGTATGGGTGAGGGCCTTGGAAATCAGATTTGAAGCAATCAATCGGGCCTTCACAGAGCTAGAGGAGAAAGAAGAACAAAGCATACAAGCTACAGGATAGTATAAATCAGAAAGTTCAGAAACTTGGAGTACCTGCAATGAGTGAACATACAACTGTTGATGAGTTGATCAGCCCTTTCAAAGAATATGTCAAGAAAGGGGTGGAAACCCATTTTCCTTCACTAAGGATACTCTCGACTTCTTCTCAGAGATCTGAGCCTCCATTGCACTTATCACAGAAAAGCATTCATCATGGTTCGGGAAGTGCAAGGACATCAACAGTGTGACCGATGGATGGACTGAAACCTTGAGCTGCATTCGCATCCCTCATGCCAACAAAGTAGAACCAGCAGTGGCTTGTTTCAAACAAGATCTTGGAAAGATAGAATCCTTCTCAGGATCACAAAGTGGAGAGCAGTCAGAGAGTGGAGCCAAGTCCACCGCAACAGCTCATCCTTCAGCATAATTCTTCTTCTTCTTCTTCTTCTTCCTCTTCTTTCTCTCTCTCTTCTCTTCTCATACAACACTCTCTCTCCTCAATGTTATATTTTTGCGTTGAGGGTTGCACTTTTTAATATGACTTAAGTGACTTTAGAAATATAATGTAACTTTAAGTCACCTTGCTATTATAAAAGGGACTTAAATATTTAAAGTGGAATATGAACAGTCTTAAGTCATATTAAGGTATTTGAAAAGTCACCGGGAAGATGAAGAGTTGCCTCTTCTTCTATAAATTGTAGCAAGCTCCTCATTTGAACTTCTTCTTAATTTTGTCTTCTAAAAATTCTTAGATGTTGGAGCTATTTTTTGTGAATTCATGAGAGAGATATCCTTGTGAAGAGAGCAAGAGATAGCAAGTTTCTTCCATTTCTCCCACTAAAAAATGTCTTCTACTTCCCACACTATGTACAAATTCTGCTTGAGCTTCAATAAAGGAAGAAGGAATTTTAGCCTCTTTGATTGAGGAGTTTATTGGTACTTTGTGTTCATTAAGCTCTATTTAGTCTTGTTGTTGTTTTGCAGATTTGTTTTCTTCTGAAATACAAGTGCATGTAATGAAACTTCTGGCTAGTGTGTGCAAGTCTCTGATTTTCTACTTGCAACATTAGTTTCTCCTTTCTAAATATTCTCACTCCCCTTTCTCACCTTCATAGAAAATTATTCCCTTGCAGATACCTGCAAGCATTTTCCACAGGGTCAGTGGAGTGCCCCTGTTGGATCCCCCGACCGAAAGGCCACCAGGATAAAACTCACAATTTACTCGTGCATGCACGTATGGTAGCTGCACCGGTTAAGTAGAGGGACTTAGACTCCCAGAGCATTGGCAAGATAACCACCAATTTTTCCCCAAAAAATTTTCTCGCCAACAAGTTTTTGGCACCCACCGTGGGGCAGATTTAGCAGCATCTGCACCTGAATACGACCACAAGGTCTGAAAAATACCAAAAAAAATTCAAAAAATTCAAAAAAAAAAAAGAAAATTTCTGGAATTTGAATAGCTATATGAGCCACATGTCTACAAACCATGGCTATTCCAGGAAATCCTCCTATTGAAAGACCTGAATTTCTCTTCCACATCCAAGAGGATATTGCTTCAGATTTGAGAGAAGCTATCTGGCATAACAGGAAAAGTGTCAACCACTACTTCATTGCCACGAGAATTCTTGACCTTGAAGAAGAACGTGCTGCTGAATTAGAGAGGCAAAGAAAAATTCCAGCACCACAAAGAAGAGCATAGATTTCCAAGCTGGTGGATAGAAGATACACCCAACAATAGAGACAAGGAGGACAAACTGACCCTATTTTTGAAGAGCTTCAAAGAAGACAAGAGCTGCTCAGAATTCTGAGGTCTCCTTTTCATCAAGCAACCAGTCACGTTGGGAACCTGAGTGTTGCCAATCCTTTGGATGGTGAATTTCCATACATCAATGAGAACCTTGAAGATTTCACTGACGTAGAGACCAAAGAAGAAGCTAGAGAAAGAGAAGCAAGAGAAGAAGAGGAAATAAGAGCTCAACTTGAAGAAATTGAAAGACTTCAAGCCTGAGGCAGATGAAAGAGCAAGCAGTGGAAGCCACAACCTTAGCAAGGTTGGAAGCTAGAAATAGAAATAGAATGGGGGATCATGAGTGTGATCATGATCGTGAGGCCCGTAGGCCTAATGTACCATGGGGAGGAAACACCGGTCCACTTGCTCTTGCTCAACCACTCCATGAGCTACCAAGGGGCTCAAGAAAAAACTTTCCAAAATTCAGAGGGGATGGTTCTCAACTCCCCAAAGAACATGTAGCAGCATTTATCACCACTTGTGGTGTATTGGGCATTGAGGATGAAGATGTGTCAGTCTAGCTCTTTGTGGAGTCACTTCAAGAAAAGGCTACCGAATGGTTCTACATGCTACCCCCGAGGTCTGTCACCTGTTGGGAAGATATAAGAAGTGCATTCAAACACAGGTTCAAGACCATGGAAGATTGTCAAGATCTCTTGGTCCAATTGGTACAAATGAAAAAAGAAACCTCTGAAGTCAATGAGAGACTTGTAGCAAGATATAATAGAGTGATAAGAAGAATCCCTGAAGATGTGGTGCCTCCTAAAAATAATCTGAAGAGATTCTTCATCAGTGCCTTGCCATCAGAAGTAGGTTTCTTCCTTAGAAGAACCCAACCAAGAACATTGAGGGAAGTCAAGACCATGTGATAGAGATTGATGATGATCTAATCCTGTTCTGGAAAGGTGAAAGGCCCAAATGGAAAGCAAAAAAGGCCAGAATTCAAGCTCAGTCACCACAGACCCAATGTTCCAAAAAATGGCAAATGACTTGGTTTCCTTGAAGAAATAGCTATCCCAGATCACAATGTGGAATGCTCCAAGGAAGCCAAATCCTCCCAATAGACCAAGGATTGCTCCACCTCCTCTTCAGCTCGCTCTTGAAGCACCACCAGTCAATGCCACTTGTGACACTGAAGAACCAGAGGAGGAAGTGGAAATTGAAGAACCTGAAGAAGAAAATGTGGAGGACTATGAAAACTATCTTGAGGTTGAGGAAGTTGATGGTGATACACATAATGGCCTAATTGAGTACGTTGATGATGAAGATGATGATGATGAAGAAGCTCCAGGTTTCTCATGTGTAGTTTTCACTCGTGCACAGTCCAAGAAAGGTGCTTCATCCTCAATGGTTGTGGTAAAGGACAAGAAGAAGAAAGAAGATTCTCCTCCGGAGGTCCCACAAAATAAAATCATCAGTAGAGGATCACCACTACCACCTTCGATGGAGTTGGCTAAAGAAAAAGTAGACCCACTGGCTAGCAAGGATCATGCTGCCATACCAAGTAAGTCATCTAATCCTTCTCCCAGCTCAAAGGTTACTAAGAATAATTCTCCTTCAAATGTTGTTCCTACAAAAACATCTAAGGTGCCATCAAAACCTACATCCCCATCTCCTTCCAAGCCAGTTACTACACCCTTGAAGGAAAATTCAACACCCAAAACAGCAAAACCTTCACCATGTAAATCTTCATCATTCCTGGAACCTCTTCCTCACCCACCATAACCCCATTTGACTTTGTGGAACACGCAAGAAAAACTAAAGTCCAGCTCTCAGAAATAGAATACCTACAAACTCATCCTGCCCAATTTGATAGGTTCATTGATGTAGTCCATGGTGGTAATCCTATAACCTCGGGTCCAAGTTCCAAAGGCTTACTCCCCACACCATCCACACCACCTTCTCAAAACATGCTAGCCCTCAGTGCCTCCAAAACCAACAGGGTTGAACCTTTCTACCTGTCACTTCTCATTAAAGGCTTCCAGCTAAATAATTGTATCATAGATTCCAGAGCCTCAGATAATGTGATGCCCGTCAAAGTTACAAATGCTCTTGGCCTCACCTTGACCCAGGAAAATGGCACCTACTATTCAATGGAATCCAAACAAGTTCCATTGGTAGGAAGAATCAAATATGCACAGGTAGCATTAGCTGATTTTCCAGACAAGAAGGTGCTTCTAACCATCCTGGTGGTGGACATCCCAGCCTCCTTTGGCATGCTATTGAGCCTGAAGCTTTTGCAGAGACTTGGGTGGAGAAATAAAAATGGACTGGTCATCTGTAACTATTCCAGTGAAAGGTGAGATGAAGAAGTTGCTTCCAGTAAGAAAGATGAAGTTCACAGTATGAAAGTCTGATGATCCAAAGGCAAACATCCTTTTTCAAGATAGCGGGCTAGGAAACTACTTCCTCACATCAGAAAAAGATGAGAACTTTCCACTTCTTATGGAAGAGGAAGAAGATCAAGTTTGGATGATGGAATTTGATGGTAGTCATTCCAGTGTAGGTTCAGGAGCAGGTGTAGTGTTGTACTCTCCTTCTGGTGAATTGTACCCATTTTCCTACAAGCTGCAATTTGATAATACAAATAACATGGTGGAATATGAAGCTCTCCTCTTAGGCATGGGTGTGCTGAAGACATGGGAATCAAGAAGCTGAAATGCTGAGGTGATGTGGAAGTGATAGTAAAGCAAGTCTGACAACAATATCAGGTGAAAAATCCAAGACTCTGACATTATAGAAACAGAGTATGGGACTGCATTGAATCTTTTGATGCATTTTCCATTGAAGCTATCCCAAGGGAAAAGAATGAAAAGGTTGATTCTCTTATAGTATCAGCTTCCCTAGTGACACCTCATCCTTCTTTTGGTAAAGACAAGGTGACCATAGAAATGGTATTCAGGCCTAGTGTACCAGATAATGCAAATCATTGGCAAGTCTTTAATGATGATAACCAAATTCTAGCATTTTTGGAACAAAGGGATAATTTCAATAATCTCTTCTTTGAAGGAAGTGAAAAAATCCACACCGAGAAGTGGTAGCCGAAGAAGAGAAAGAAGGAATTGAAGGTATTGATGATGAAGGAGTGATCAAATTGAAAGGGAACAAGATTCCCAAAGGCCTAGTTTCTTTGGAAGACCTCTTTGACAAACATGACAGATTCATTCAAGAGAAAGAAAAACAATCTTCTCGGTGCCCAGCTGATTTTGATAAGGAAAACATTGGCACCCTGGAGGAGCCAAGGATGGTCAATATTGGAAAATGTTGCTCACCGAGGAGAAGAGAAGGTTTTTTCATTACTCAAGAAATATTCAGATGTTTTGGCCTACTCTTATGATGAACTCAAATCCTTCCAACTGAAGGAAATGCATCACTCAATTCCTTTGAAGTAGGATGCTAAGCCATTCAGGAAGAAAAAAGGCCATATAACCCAAAGATTTTTGATACCATCAAGGAGGAGGTAATGAAGATGCTCAATGCAAGAATCATCTTTCCCATCCACCATTCAACATGGGTGGCCAACATTGTGCTGGTGTGGAAGAAGAATGGTGAAATAAGAATATGTGTAGATTTCCGCAACCTGAACCAGGCATCATTGAAAGACAATTATCCTCTCCCTATCATGGATCACATTTACAAGCAGTCACTAGATCTGAAATGCTTTCATTTCTTGATGGATTCTCAGGATATAATCAAATCAAAGTGGCAGAGGAGGATCACACCAAGACAACCTTCACAATGCCTTGGGGCACTTTTTCCTACAACAGAATGCCTTTTGGCCTAATCAATGCAGGAGCTACATTTCAAAGGGTGATGGATTTGGCATTCAAGGATTTAAAACATTGCATTGTCATATATCTTGATGATCTCACGGTGTTTTCAAAGAAGAGGGGAGATCATATCCATCACTTAGAACAAGTACTTGCAAGGTGTAGAAAACATGGCATATCACTAAATCCAAAAAAGTGCATTTTTGGAGTCATGGAAGGCAAGTTACTGGGGCACATTGTGAAAAAACATGGAGCACACATTGATCCTGAGAGAGTATGAGCCATTCAAGCATTATCTCTACCCACAAGCAAGAAAGGAGTTCATTCATTCTTCGGAAAGGTGAATTTTCTTTGTTGCTTTGTTCCTGAGTTTGCTGAATTGACAAAGCACATCACCACCATGATGAAACCACAGGAAAAATTCAAATGGAACAATGAAGGGAAGGAAACATTTGAAGAGATCAAAAAATCCATTGCCAAGGCTCTGACTCTTGTGTCTCCATATTTTAACAAAGAATTCATCATGTATTGTTATGCATCAGAACATACACTCTCTGTCCATTCTTGTTCAGAAAAATGATGAAGGCATGGAAGCACCTATTGCTTTCATGAGTTTTCCATTGAAAAAGCATGAACTAAACTACATCCAATTGGAGAAGCATGCCTATGCAGTGGTTAAGGCTGTAAAAAATTTCAGGTTTTACATCCTCAACTCTCATACGGTGGTGATGGTCCCCGGCAGTGCAATCAAGTCCATCTTAACACAACAGGATCCTGGAGCTAAAAGAGGAAATTGGATTGCAAAGACTCAAGAATATGACTTGGAGATTCGACCCTCCAATCTGGTAAGGGGGAATGGTTTGTGCAGGTTGATTGCTGAGGATGAAACACTCAAAGCTCAACACGGTGAAGAAAATTGTGCTTGCTCAACTTGTCCCGAAAACAATCCACAAGTTCTCTTTGTAACCACTACTGATGAGTGGTATACTGATATTTCCTATTACTTAACTTATGGAGAATTCCCTCCCCATCTTGATTACAAAAAAGGAGAACACTCAAGCTGAAGGAAACAAAGTTTGTAATCTGGAATCATGTGCTTTACAAGAGAGGTCTGGATGGATGCTTCCTCAGGTGCGTAGATAAAGAGCAACAAGAAAAATTACTTAAAGCATACCATGACCAAGCATGTGGTGGAAATTTTTCAGTGATGGTCACTACACACAAGATCCTCCAAGGAAGGTATTATTGGCCCACCATCTTTGCAGACACTCAAGATTGGGTTTCCAAATGTGAAGCATGCCAACAATTCATTGGGAGACCACAACTTGTTGCACTACCTGCTCAGGCCAGTTGTTATTGAAGAACCATTTCAGCAGTGGGGGCTAGACTTCATTGGTGTTCTGAATCCTCACTCAAGCGTGGGGCACACCTATGTGCTCACGGTGATAGATTACTTCACCAAGTGGGTGGAAGCCATTCTCGGCCAAGCAAGCCAATACCGAAACAGTATGCAACTTCATCAAGGAGAATATCATAGTACGTTTCAGAGTGCCACAGAAGATTGTAGCAGATAACGCTACCTATTTCTCTTCAAGGGAGTTAACCGAGTTTTTCTATGGCTACAAAATCTCTCTATCTCATTCTTCTGACTACTATCCACAAGGAAATGGATAGGCTGAATCAAGCAACAAGAACATTGTGACCATTTTCTGCAAGCTTGTAGATGAGAACCAAAGGAATTGGCACAAAAATTTGTATGATGCATTGTGGGTGGACAGGATCACTCCCAAGAAGGCAATAGGTATGTCACCATTCCAACTATTGTATGGAGTTGAAGCAGAAATCCCCCTCACGATCGAGATGTCAGCTCTCAAGTTGCTACAGGGAATAGAAGATGGTAGTACAAGGATTCCATTGACAAGAGAATCCTCTTTCTTGAGAAGCTAGAAGAAAATAGACTCTGAGTGGTGGACCGTATCAAAGAGCACCAGTTGAAAGTAAAGAAAATTTTTGATAAGAAGGCCAAAGTGAGAGAATTCAAAGTTGGAGACTTCATCCTGCTATGGGACAAGAGAAGGGAACCAAAAGGAAGCCATGGAAAGTTTGATTCATTATGGCTTCGGCCCATTCCAGATTTGTGAAGCTTGTGGTGAGAATGCTTTTCTACTCTCATATTTGGATGGAATGCCACTGGAATTGCCTCGCAGTGGGAAATACCTAAAATTGTATCATCAGTGAAAGTGGGTTGTCCCCCACCTTGTACCATAGGTGATTTCTAGGTGTGTTTCCCCTTTTTTGTGTGTCGTGTGTTTCCTTTCCGTCAGGTTTTTTTGTGTGTGTGTGTGTGTTTCCTTCTTCCAATCTTTCTTTCTAGAAGTTGTACATGACTCTGCAAGGCCCAATGGATAAGGCACTGGTCAATGAATTATATGGTCTAAGATTGAGATTCTGGATTCCCATGTCATGTCTTCACTACACTCAGTCCATGTCATGTCCCCAAGCTAGAGCCAGTTGTTGTCGTGCAAATGTGCAACAGGGAAATTGGAAGTTTCCAAGCATGACAACTATACCCCTGTGCCGAAATTTTCATGTTTTATCATTCCTAGGCACCCCAGGTCAAATCCTGTCAGTCTGGTCACCCCCTATTTGATGTCAAATTGGTCCCCTAGGTGATTTAGGAAAGTCTATTCATTCCCCCTAGGTGATTTTAGGGAGTTCTGAAAAGATGTTATCTTTTGGCAGTATTGGGAAGGGCTATCACTGGCCTTCCCAGGACTGGATCAACCCCCTGGAGTGGAATGGAAGGGAAAAATTCAACATGGAGGTGAATTGAAGACCTTATAACATCATGGAAATTATTTTGGAAGGTTTGGGGAAGTTTTGAAAGACTTGGAGCAGTCTGAGTAAAAAATAGGGTTCACAAGCCTAGGCAGTACACAGGCCTAAAACAACTGTTGGGCTTCAGAAGAAGATTTTGGGAGCTCCAGATGGAGTTAGAAGTAAAAAAAAAACATTCCAGAAATAGGATTCCAATACCTACATGATGGTGAAATCATATTTTTCACAACACCTTGGCGCATAGGATTGGCAGGCAGTTTTTCTCAGGCACAAGTGGAGTCTCAAATCAAAAATATGATTTTTTAGGGATCATATGGTTGAATCAAGACATGATACCCCACCATTGGATCCAAAATTCCATTTCCAGTTCAGGATCATATAAAATTTCACCAATAAATTCCACCAGGAGCTCAAGTTATCATCGTTCCAAGTTACCCTCTCAAAGGCAGTTCAGGACTTAGTCATTTTTCGGGAGGACACGTGTCAGCACCAAGGAGCCTGGCGGGATTTCATGTCCCTGATGTCCCTGAGGTCAGGTACACCAACCATTGAAAAATTTTCCCAGCCCCCATGTGACCTCTTGGGACCCTCATGTGACCTCCAGACTTGACAGTTCAGCCCCCAGGTGCATTTTTGGAGCATCCATTCCCTGTCGTCGGATCAAGTGCCACGTGTCAGCTCCAGGACCATGTCCCTATGTCCCTGGACATCAAACTGGAAAAATGTCCCAGCCCCTATGGGGAGTCTTTTGGACACCCATGTGAAGGTGCATTTTTGGAGCATCCATTCCCTGCCGTCGGATCAAGCCACGTGTCAGCATGGAAATGTCCCTGAGGTGAGGGACATAAACATGGAAAAATTCACCCAGCCCCTATGGGGAGTCTTTTGGACATCCATGTGACCGACTTTCAGCTCCCAGTGCTTTAAAGCAACTTTTCTCACCTTCATTCCCTGTCGTCAGATCACCGCCACGTGTCGTCCTCTTGACCACCATGGAATTTGATGTCCCTCACATCCCTGAGGTCAGGGAATCAAACATGGAAAAATTTCTCCCAAGCTTCTCCCTCCATGCATTCAAAAATTCAAAAAATCTAACTGTCGCTTCAGTGCTTCTAGTGCTTCAGCTGCTTCCACTCCCGTGCACACAGTTTTCTCCATTCTTCCTCTGCAACTTCTTCCATCATTCCTCCATTTCTAAACCTCAACCAGACCTAGCCAAAGAGGTAATCCCTTCACTTCCCATGAATGCATGTAGGTCCTCAAGAAGGAAATATTGGAGCAAACACAGAAGGAGAAGCTCATCAAGCTAAGAAGGAGAAGAACAACGAAGAAGAGAAAATCTCCATGGCCAAAAAATGGAAATTGAACAAATCTTGCAAACCAGATGCATGAATCAAAAAAATTTATTTTTTATGTTCATTCCTCTATCCAAGGCCATCAAAAATATAACCTCAAACTCTCCTCTCGTGCAACAGAGCATCCACAATGAAGAAATCTCCTTTCTGGCTCAACGAAGAAAAAGTGGGATTTCCCGTCAAACCAGTTGTCGAATTGAAGTAAGATCGCACGTGAAGCACCAGAAGAAAAAACCCACATCAAAAATATAATTTTCTTCACAAATGGAGGAGAAAACCAGACCTGCAATTTTGAGGTCCATTAATGGCTGCCGCATCTAGAAGCACTGCCAGGTCTGAAAATTGAAACTTTAAAATCTCCTAGACTATTAAGCGGGTAGCCCAAAATTTTAGAGGGGTGATATTGGGAAAAAACCCATATCAAAAAACTTCATTCCATGTCAATCCAACCTCCAGAAGCCAACTTTCTAAAAATAATAGGTCAGGTCTACTACATAGGGACTGCTATTTTGGGAAAGTCATCGAAAGAAGAACCTGCGAAGGAGATGAAGACATTGGAGGTGCACTACAGCTGAGAATTCACCAAAATGGGACATTTTTGGCACTTACTAAAAATAGAAAGTGGGCCCACGAGCACCTTCTAAAAATAGAAAGTTGATCCAGAAGGAATGAGGAATGCAGGGAGAAAGAGGAATCAAGGTCACAACACTCAGTTGAAGATTCCAGGGACTTGATTTTTCACACTTACTAAAAATAGTAAGTTGTTTTTCTAAGGGAGACATGAAGCCGAAGTGGATGGGTCAGAAGCTGACACAACCCTTCACCTGCGAGTATGATGTGGAAGACAATGATGTCTTGTACATGGACCTGAATGACCTTAAGACTCACATGGCCTCCAAGGACCGAAGGAGGATTGAAGACCAGATATTCACAAGTGGCTTGTTCACCACTACAGGACACCTAGTGTCTGTGTAGAGTCTCGAGCTAGTCCTAGCCTACTCTTTCCACTACGAGCCCGAGACACGAACCATCTGAGCTGAAAATGGTACAACAATGGTGGTCATCAGCCCTAGGACCATTTCAATCTCTCTGCAGATACCGACATCCCCCAACATGGTCATCATCTCAAAGGAAAGAGTTGTGCATGATTGGGAAACAATGGATTCATATGTCCAAGGAGTAGCACTTGGCTCATGGTTGAAAACAGGAAGAAATCCTTCCAGGATGCCCAAGAATCTACCAAGGTGTGAGTTCCGAGAAGGGTATTCTGATGTCATCACTCTCCTCAATAGAGTTATGGGTGAAGCAAGCATGAGATATTTCCAGGACTGGATGGGCCTTTTCATCCTGACATTGACAGAAGGGAAGCAAAGAATTGACTGGGGGCAGATCATCAGTGACAATCTCCATCTGTAACTACTCCAAGTGCCCATGACAAAGAAGTTCCACATGAATTCTTACCTAGTTTATCTCCTTGCAAGCTTGAGATCATTCAAAGGATTGGCTCTCATGCAGAACATTGCTTCCAAGGTACCTGCATTCGAGAAACTTCCACAGTTGGTAATGGAGGAGAGCAACAGGCATTTCACCCACGTGAATGATGCATTCACCATGTATGTGGTCTGAAGCTTAGAAGGGGATCTTGAAGCTAGGATGTCACCAAAAATGGCATCCCTGATTAAGGAATACAACTCGTACTTCATACAATTCTCAACATTCTCCTACATACGAGTCACTGGCTTCGACCAAGCTCCGCTGAAACTACCTAAGTACCTCAGTGACCAGATTGTATTGTTTGAGCTCTGTAGGAAGATCACTCAAGTGAATAACAAGCTCAGAAGTAGGAGAAAGAAATTGATTTCATTCCCTATATCTCTAGGGGAGTTCACGTGTAAAATCTCAAATGACGCATCTCACCTGGAGGCCACTTTCACACATCTGACTTTGCATTCCTACATCGCCAGGCCCAACTTTGACATCCGAGAAAGATCCCTGACTCATTCTATGTCCCAGAATTGCAACATGAGCCACAAGTCGAGGACTACTGGGCCAACTGTATTGATGAGTTCAAAGTACGTGAAAAGGACCACATGAGGATGACAATCAGTGAGATGAAGAAATTCAAGTTCTCTTGGTATGAAGACATCTTGCATGATGATGGGACAGAGATGTATGATCCTGAGTACGCAGCAGTCAAGATGTCCCCAATGCCCCAAATCAACTGGCATGTTCATGAATCAGGAGATATATTGGAGTGGACTGAAAAGGTGGTGAGGAGAATGAGGAACTAGTTTCAGAAGAAGAGGACTATGATCATTCAGTCATGAGGAATTTCTCCAAGCCAAAAGCAAGCTTCACATCATTCATCTTCAAAAGTGGTAGAGGTGACTTCCAGCTCTAAACACTCTGGAGCGAGTTCAAAAAGGAAGGTCATGGAATCAGAAACTTCTCCCCTGCGAGAAGACACCCAAGAAATTCAGGGAAGGAGAAGGTTCATTGGCATCACCATAGGAGGAAGATGTGATCTCAGTAATGCAAATAAAAAATCTAGTAGCAAATGCACAGGTGAATGATGAGTACATGGTTCATGATCCAGTCTTTGAACCATTGCAAGAGGTCTCACCTCTTGTTGACACCAATGCCCCTCTCATTCAAGGACTTTCCTCCTCCTTCAGAACAAAGAATGGTTGGTGCACCCATCATTGAGCCTAAATCTAATGAGATGTTTCCATGGATGTGGAGAAATGGTCATCCTTGACACTCACACTATGCAACAAGTAGTGGCCCCTGATCTATCAGTGATTGTCTCATTGGCTAAAGAAAAAGGTCAAGAAATATTACACATACAACATCACATGATTCTACAGTGGGGAGATAGGTAATCAGTACATCAAAGTAGCTTGCCAAAGGTAATCAAGCCAGTGGATGAGATGACACCAGCTGACTATGAGATGAGCATGATCCAATTGGGACCAGCTACTCATGAGGGAGATTTACACATATATCAACAATCTTCTACTCGCATGGTGGTAAGGAATAAAGAATATAAAGAGAAGATTGAGGTACTAGAGGAACAAGTACAAACTCTTTCATCTTATGTGCAACACCTGGTGGAACCAAGCACTACAACACTTCCTATTGAGAAAGTGGCACCCATCAGTAGCTTTGATCTAGAATCCATCAGAAGAACGCATGAGCTCATGATGCAAGGGTGAGAAAACAATGAATGGATCGACTCAATCTCTGAAAAAGGGAAGTCAGCACTCCAAGAGGTAGTCAAGCTCTTTGCGTACATGTGTGCCAATAGCCAACAGAATGTGAGCACTCAAAGAGGATGTGGGGAAAGAAAGAGATTACTGGGAACCTCTGGGACCAGTAGTGAGTGAGATGAGAAACACCCATCATCAGGAGTTGATCGATAAGAAGGTTTTTGAAACTCCTGTAGAAGACTTGACATGTGTATGGGTGAGGGCCTTGGAAATCAGATTTGAAGCAATCAATCAGGCCTTCACAGAGCTAGAGGAGAAAGAAGAACAAACATACAAGCTACAGGATAGTATAAATCAGAAAGTTCAGAAACTTGGAGTACCTGCAATGAGTGAACACACAACTGTTGATGAGTTGATTGGCCCTTTTGAAGAATATGTCAAGAAAGGGGTGGGCAACCCATTTTCCTTCACTAAGGATACTCTTGACTTCTTCTCAGAGATCTGAGCCTCCATTGCACTTATCGCAGAAAAGCATTCATCATGGTTTGGGAAGTGCAAGGACATCAACAGTGTGATTGATGGATGGACTGAAACCTTGAGCTGCATTTACATCCCTCATGCCGACAAAGTAGAACCAGCAGTAGCTCGTTTCAAACAAGAGCTTGGAAAGATAGAAGCCTTCTCAGGATCACAAAGTGGAGATCAGTCAGAGAGTGGAGCCAAGTCCACTGCAAGCAGCTCATCCTTCAGCATAATTCTTCTTCTTCTTCTTCTTCCTCTTCTTTCTCTCTCTCTTCTCTTCTCATACAACACTCTCTCTCCTCAATGTTATATTTTTGTGTTGAGGGTTGCACTTTTTAATATGACTTAAGTGACTTTAGAAATATAATGTAACTTTAAGTCACCTTGTTATTATAAAAGGGACTTAAATATTTAAAGTGGAATATGAACAGTCTTAAGTCATATTAAGGTATTTGAAAAGTCACCGGGAAGATGAAGAGTTTCCTCTTCTTCTATAAATTGTAGCAAGCTCCTCATTTGAACTTCTTTAAATTTTCTAAAATCTTCTAAATTTTCTTCTTAGATGTTGGAGCTATTTTTTGTGAATTCATGAGAGAGATATCCTTGTGAAGAGAGCAAGAGATAGCAAGTTTCTTCCATTTCTCCTACTAAAAAATGTCTTCTACTTCCCACACTATGTACAAATTCTGCTTGAGCTTCAATAAAGGAAGAAGGAATTTTAGCCTCTTTGATTGAGGAGTTTATTGGTACTTTGTGTTCATTAAGCTCTATTTAGTCTTGTTGTTGTTTTGTAGATTTGTTTTCTTCTAAAATACAAGTGCATGTAATGAAACTTCTGGCTAGTGTGTGCAAGTCTCTGATTTTCTACTTGCAACATTAGTTTCTCCTTTCTAAATATTCTCACTCCCCTTTCCTGCCTTCATAGAAAATTCTTCCCTTGCAGATACCTACAAGCATTTTCCGCAGGGTCAGTGGAGTGCCCCTGTTGGATCCCCAGCCGAAAGGCCACCAGGATAAAACTCACATTTTACTCGTGCATGCACGTACGGTAGCTGCACCAGTTAAGTAGAGGGACTTAGACTCCCAGAGCGTTGGCAAGATAACCACGCCTTAATAAATATAATAGGAAGATTCTTATAGTATGATCCAAATTTGTAAACAAACCCTCAAATCAGGGTATTTATGATAGAGTAGACCAAGTTTTCCTTCTTTTACCTAGCAAACGTGTTCAATTTCTATTGAAATTCCATCCACACCTTCTTTACACCTTAAACCTTCATTCTAACAATTCTTAGTCTTTTGCAATGGGTGATGATGAAGTTTTATCATTTTTCTACTCTAAAACCCTATATTGTGTGCTACAGGGAAGTGAGTAGGGGTTTTTGGACTTATTTAATTCCCTTAACCTCCCAAGTTAAATTAAAGGTTACAAATGATTCTACATACCACTCAAGACCTCTTCTACATTACTCCAAGACTCTTTACACCTTTTCACATCTTCTTATCAAACATTCAAAGATTAAAACTATCTTACTAGGACTGTGCTAACTATCTTACCAATTTTGACTCTTTTTGTTGAAGTGTTAACTGAAACATCACATTAACTCCAAACCATTATAGAATCTCCCTAAGTTGATGTTTAAGTGCATTCTTATCTATAGAATCCTCCATATTTTCCATTTTTTATGAAACCCATTTTATCTCTAGTAAGACAATACACTCATAACCTTTACACTTAGTCACTTACCTCCTTTTTTCAAGAATAATATTGGTCTTATTTATGCCTTTTTTACTTCCTTCATTGATCCTTACATTAATATACCCACTATATTTCCTTATAACTATATAAAGTCATGAAAAACAACCAAATTGAGAATCGTCCTCAAACATGTGAGCATATACTCCATACATTTCTAACATCATTTCATGCAAAGAAACCCTAACATTTTATCAAACCTACCATTAACAAATCTCATTAATTTATCATTACAAGGCATACATACCAAAGTAAATACAAGGACACCATTTTACTCTTCTATACCTTTTTGATTAACTAAAGATGTGGATATATGATAGTTAATCTAATTGAGAACAACATGTAAATGCTGTAAATGAATACAGAAAATGACCCAAACAACTAAGCTAATGTAAATAAAAACCCTAATATGCAAGAAGAGTAAGGAAGTGACTCAGCTGATTAGAGGAACTCGTTGGACTATGTCGCAGAAACGACTGGAGAAATAAGAAGTCAGAATGACTATGCAAAGGCCCCGAAAGGATCAGAGTTATGGACTAATTATTAAATCTGGAGCACCTAGATAGAAGGACTGGGGTGCCTATGGGTTCCCTGGTCTACAAAATGGGTGCTCATGGTCTATGCAGGAGGTCCGGTCTAAAAATAAGTTTTACAAGTTTCGGAAGGTGATCTAAAACCTTCGTTGTCTGTCACATCAAGATTCACTTCACTACGCCAGGTGTTGCTAATAATCTAAGATGAATAGAAAGACTGTACAAAAAGACCAGAAGAAGTATCAAAACCCTAAAAAAAGAAGAATGCATATGAATACATTGGACTGACCTTAGCTACCATAATAATGGACTTACTAACTGAGTGTTGCACTACATATCAAACCCAAAATGTATTTCTGGTGTGTGTGTGTGAATCATGTGCCCTAAGTGCTCTTGTATCAGTCACACTTTGTGAAGTAGTGAACAATAACTAAATGTAGAAAATGTAATAGAATGTGTGGATGGAATAGAATATAATCCCTCTCCCTATACTTGTGTGATGCAGATGAACCAACCTTGTCCTTTGTGATGGAGCTAAGTGGATGCAAATGATCTCCAAATGCCTTAGATGATGCAACTCTAGGTGGATGATAGTAGTGACTAGTGCTTGGTCCCTCATTATGGTCTCATAACTTTATATTTATAGGGTTCTCTTGATCTAATTTCATAATTAACCCAAAATGGCTAACCACCAAAAATATAAGAAGCTAAAATGGCTAGAAAGAGCCCAAAAAGTGGCAGGAAAGTTCAAAAAGGATCAGGGCACCCCTGGTGGGACCAAGGGTAGCCTATGGTGCCCCAGTACTAGTCGAGTCTAAAATAAAGTGAAATGACAAAAATAGACTGGGCATGTGGGTGTAAAAGGTCGGGAATGACTAAATAAAATAAAATAAGAATGGCCAAAAGAAGGGGGTTAATTAGTACTTTCTTCACTCAAAAACCTTCTAAATAGTAGTATGAGACTGAGACTAAATAATGTCTAAAGTGCATGATTTTGTGTCTACATTTCCCCCACTTTATGTTGGTGAGAAAAAATCTCGGTAACATAAAGTAGATAGATATGCGTACCTGATAATCCATGAATATTATAGTAGAAAATGAGCCGAAGGACTAGACAAAGCATGGAATGACAAAAAATGATGGAGCATGGAAACTAAAGATGAAAAACAAAAAAAAGTGATGAGAGTGAACCTAGGGTGGAAACGTGTGTGTAGTTGTTGATGTGTGTGATGTACCTACATGGTTAGTATGGTGTGTGTTTCCTGCAAAGTGTTATCATTGATGTTGTTGTTGTTGTTTCCCCCATTTGACTGTTTATTTCTCATACGGTCGGACCTACAAGGAGAAAATGATCAAGTAGTCAAATATGTATGTATGTATGTGTAAAAATGCAATGTAAAAGACACATGTATATAAATGTAAAAGCATGTGAATGTAAAATATGCAAATGAAAAGTGTAAATGGAACATGTGCACCTGATCCATGTCGAGAAAGAGAGTGTAGAAGGATATCTTGTACTATCAGGTTTTTTGGGTGATCGACATGCCATAGGCCAAAGAAGTGTAGGGAGGAATTTCCATTGTATCCTCCAACCTTTAACTGCTTCCCTGAAATGTGTGAAGAGATCTCTGTACGTCCTGGTTTTTTTGGTGATCTGATGCCATTGTCAAAGAAGTATAGGGAGGAATTCTGATGTATCCTCCAACCTTTAACTACTTCCCAGAATGCATAAGGACTACCATGTCCTATAAAATATGTTGTGTACGGGGTTCGTAGACTGGTCTGAACCCACTCGTTGTATGTAACCCACAATGCCAAGGGCGGAAAGTGCACTGAACTGAACCAGTGTAAATGCATTGTGTAGTATGTAAAACCCCAAATGATGCCCCCCTCTTTGGGGGCACATGCGACATCACTAATAGGAGAATGTGGCCCCAAAAGAGGACCAACCGCATGTACTCTGAAACTCTTCCCTACAGGGGGAAGGGAATGTGCTTGGTAGAAACCAAGGCATGCACAAACAAGAAGGCTAGCCAAAGACAAGTGTTAGTACAAACAAACATGCATATAGAAAACAATGTATAAGCTATGCAAATAGTGTATAAGCTACCAAGAAAAGTAGTAATGTAAACACACAAGAAGACAAGTAAGTTGCACACAAAGGTGGGTTGCAAACATGGGACATCACTCATGATGTCGCAAGACATGCAAGGCCATCATGGCCACATACAAACAAACAAGTGTGCACACCAAACATAGGGAAAGACCCACATACAAGAACAAACAATAGCAGACAATGTAACAAACAAGTATGGAAGTAAATATCCCTGCATAAAAAATGATTGCACATGAAGCACCCGTTAGCATGTTAGAAAGATAACTAGTATGTCAAAAGTGTGTATAACCAAGTAATGTAAAGTGCTAAGTATAAAATGAAACAATAGCACCTGTGAGAGACAAATGTGGATGCCCCCAGTGACCAGTGTAGGAAGGGTAGAAGGTGAGCATCCATGTTGCATGTAAGAGACCTGTATCTGTGATCATAGCTAGAAAATTACGTGAACGCGCATGTGTGGATGATATAGATAAATTACATACAAGTAATCTAACTAGCATGTGTAATAAAATGACCATGAACAAGAAAATGTAAGCAAGAGTAAAAGCAACCATAATATGCAGTATGTTGTGGATGGATGGAATGGAATGCAAAATGGAGTGATAGGAGCCACATGCCCCCTAAGTGAATGGAAATGTATGCAGTGAGGTTCATTTGGTTTTCCCCCTCAATAGTCAAGAATGAACCTGTAAATGAGAGTGCATCATCAGGAAATGGTCAGAAGTGTGTGTTGTGTCTAATGTGTGTAATAGTATGATGTATTGATGATATGTATAGAATATGATATGTGTGAACCTTATAGTGTAAGTGATGATGATAAAAATGCAAAAAATGAGTAAGATGTTATCCCTAAAGCATGAACCTTATATCCTGAAATATATCATGAAAAAAGCAATGAATGAGTGATGATGTAGCCTAAAGCATGTATCACTACAAGATGAATAGTAAGGGAGTGGTGATGTATCCTAAAGCATATACCACTACAAGATGATAAAGTAGGTGACCATTTATCCTATAGTGTATGTCACTAACCTAGGAATGTCACATGATGAAAGGTCGAATGATAAACATGTGATGAATGATAAGGTTCCATTTGATTTTTAAACCCTCAGCAGTTGAGTATGGACCGAGGAACTAAAGTGCATCATAGGGTAGTGAGTACAACACATAGAAGATGATGTATCATATGTAATGAAGATGATAAATGACCATGTGATGTGTATGTAGTGTATAGTAAAAATGTATTTGTAAACTAATGTGTGATGTGTGATGCCTATGAGATATGTATTAGGATGCAATGTGTGCCAATATGTATGATGAAGACTAGTATGATGGATGATGTATAAATGATGAAAATGTCAAAATGCAATGTAGAAAGGTATGGACGTTTATGACAGAATGTGAATAGATGTGGTGTGTATAACCTATAGTGTATGTGGGGTTCATGTGTAGTAATCCCTCAACAGTCAAGTGTGAACCGAAGCACAAGAGTGTGTCATCAGGTAATGACGATGCTATAAGTATGTGATGAATATGCCTATGATGAGAAGATTGATGTATGAGAATGTAAAGATGATGTAGCACTATGTGAGTATGCTAAATGATGGGGGGGAGCTATGTATTAGATGTTATGCCCCCAAGTGTACATGAATGAATAGGCTAACCAATGACCATGAAGGATGAATGTCCTCCATTTGACACATGTGATGGTGAAAATGTATGACTATGCTCTAATAGTGGTGGTATAGTAGACACATGTTGTGCTGGTGAATGAAGTCTATGTGCATGTGATGGATGAATGTATGATGAAGGTCGTGGCATCACAAAATGCGTCAGTGAGGAGATCTATGTGATGCTGAATGTGAAGATGATGAAGACCCTCGTGGAATAAACTGAGGTGGTGACCTATGTCAAGATGTAGTAAATATCCTAGGAATGGGCCTATACCTATGTGTAGGACTAGTGGAATGATGTGGTCATGTAGACGATGCTCGAGTAGGTGAGCTAGGAGTAGATTGTGCTTTGAGCAACATAGAATGTGATGTGCTAGAAGAAGAAGATGATGTGTTAGCGACTGTGCGAGGAGATGACGACCATGGATAGATGGAGGGACACCATCAATAGAAATGACCTGATTGTTGTGAATAAATTTAAGTCACAAATGATTCATAGAAATGATAGATTGAGAGTGACAAATCCAATTGAGACCAAGAAGCATGTCGCATCCATCAATTGTGTTTCCAATGAGGAAAGTTGACATAAGTAATTAAGAGGACCAACCGTAACATGTAGTTTTAATAATGCCAAAGGGTTTGTTGAAAGGGTACTCAATTTGCGATTGAGGATAGTCGATAGCTTTGAGAAGTGAAATAGAGCATGCACTAATGGGACATGATGGGTCAACCTTAGTGTTGTTAATGGAGGTCGATCCAATAGATGCATTGATATGTAAATGATTAGATGTGAAATTCACATGATAATCAACGTTGGAGAAAGAAATGATTGGTGGCAAAATGTCAGTGTTTATAACTAAGAAATCAAGAGCTCCTGATGCAGTAGGAGACATTGCTGTAAGAGACATAATTAGCGGATGAATCAGTCATTTTTGTGTTATGTTTTGGTAATGGGTTATTAAAGATATTGAGTTTATGATTTTCATTAATAGGTGTAGATGTTGTGGATTCCAGAAGCTCAATTTGACCATTGTCAAGAAAATCCTGAATGAGATGTCATAGTCTGAAACAACGATCAGTGGTGTGTCTGATGCATTGATGATAATACAATAAGAGTGTTCATCAAAATTACATCCTTTGGACTGAGATGGATCTATTTGAAGAGGAGATGGTAATGTAATAAGATTACTATCGATTAGATGTGGTAACAGAACACCCAGAGGTATACTAATCTTAGTAAAAGGATAAGTTTGTATGGTTGCGATTGAAGCTCCTTATGAGTAGATATTGTGTTTACAGTAGTTTTTCCATCTATGGGTTTAGTTGTGGCAGGATTAAATGTTGGCTTACCTTGAAAATGTGTGGATGATGATGTTTGCTCTTGATACTTAAGTTTTCCTATTGCTAGGAGTTTAGTCTCACAAAGCTTGAGAGTTTGACAAAGTTGATCAAATGAAGGAGAGGTCTCAAAGAGAACACTCTCCTGAAGAGGTGACAAGAGACTCTGAATGAATAAGTCTTGAAGCTCAGAATCCACAAGTACATTAGACATCTTAGCTAAAAAAAAATTGTATCACAAGACATAATTGGATAAGTGTTCGTTAGACCCTTGCTTTAAGTTGTGAAAGTTGAGCGTAGGAGATCTTAGAGTCAATGTTGATAGAGAAATACATGAGAAAGGCATCGGCCAGATGCATGAAAGAGACTACCGAATGTACGGGTAGGTCATAGAACCAATGCATCGCATAGTCTTACAAACTACGAGGGAAAATCTTAGCTAGTATAGTGTGATCATCTGCATAGTCAAGGCATGCTACATGAAATGCTCAGAGATTCTCTTGTGGGTCCCCATGGCCTTTAAAGATAGGTAGCTTAGGAGAGATGAAATTAGGTGGCAATGGATAGGTCGATATGGTAGGTGTGAAAGGAGTATGCAACAATACTGTAGAGTCTAAAGATGGTGTTGCGCGTGAGGTAGCTAGTTAAAGTTGACGAATTTGGGTTTGCAAGTCCTGATATAAAGAGGTAAAATCTGGAGAATTCAAAGAAGAACTGAGGTGCAGATGAGGAGTACCAGGGTGAATGGTGGGAGTGGTGGTTGTAGTAATGGGAGCAGAAACATAGGTAGGTGGAGTAGAGACCATGGGAGTAGAAGAAGCAACTACATAAGTTGAAGCATCACGAGCTCTCTTAGCAGATGATTAGAGCATGCAAGACATGAGGGAGATGAGTAGGGTTTTCACGCAACACTTGGTGAAAATCAGTAATTAGCGTTAAGTTAATCTTGGTCAACATTGGTATCTTCATCATATGACTTCTCACTATCATTTGCTTCTATCTCGTGGAGAGGGACGTGATGGGAATGATCTAGAGGGTTATCATCCATAGATGTAGTTGTAACCATTGACCTAGAAGTACGATGCTTAGATGAAGGGAGTTCACAATATTGGAGGGATCCAAAATGACCGCTACGGGTAACGGGCATAAAATGAAAGAAATATGAAGTAAGTCCTAGAATGATAAACAATGAATGAAGACCCTATAAGTGTGAATGATCATGTCAGGTTCACCAAAATGATTAACTAAAAATGTGGAATAATAGTAGTTAATCTAATCTAGAACGACATGTAAATACAATAAATAAAATAAATAACTATGGAAAATGACCCAAGCAACTAATCTAAATGAAAATAGAAACCCTAATATGCAAAAAGTATGAGGAAGTGACTTAGCTGATTTAGATGAGCTTACGAGACTATGTCGTAGAATAAATAGAATAATTTAGAAGAAGGAACGACTGTGCAGAGGTCCTAAAAGGATGGATCTGAGCTATCTAGCTAGACTGGGCACATGGAAAGGGACTGGGGCGCCTGTAGGCATTCTAGTCTGTAAAATGGGCCCTGGTCTATGTGAAAAAGGTCAAAACTAAGTTTCACAGGTTTGGACAGGTAGTCTAAAACCCTTGTTGTGTGTCGCATAGATTCGCTAATTCACTGTGCCAGGTGTCACTAATAATCCAAGATGATAGAAAGACCTGTAAGAAACCACAAGAAGTATCAAAACCCTAAAAAAAAGAATGCAAATGAATGGGTCAGACTAACCTCAGCTGCCACAATAGTGGGCTTACTAACTGAGCGTTGCACTACATTTCAGACCCAAATGTAGTTCTTGGTGTGTGTGTGCATCATGTGCCCTAGGTTCTCTTGTGTCAGTCACACTTTGTGAAGTAGCGAGAAATAACTAGATGTAAAAATGTAGTAGAATGGTGGATGGAATAGAATAGAATCCCCTCCTATGCTTGTGTGATGCAGATGAACCAGCCTTGTCCTTTGTGATGGAGCTAAATGTATGCAAATGATCTCCAAATGCCTTAGATGAATGCAACCCTAGGTGGATGATAGTAGTGACTAGTGCTTGGTCCCTCATTATGGTATCATAACTTTATATTTATAGGGTTCTCTTGATCTAATTTTGTAATTAACCCCGAGATGGTTGACCACAAAAAAAGATAAGAAGCTAAAATGGCTAGAAAGTGCCCAAAAAGTGGCGGGAAAGTTTAAAAAGGATCGGGGTGCTCTTTGTTGGACCAGGGTCGCCCATGGGCACCCCAATACTATCCTGAGCACCCCAGTCAAAGCTAAAATAATGTCACAAAATGACAAAAGCTAACTGGGCATACGGGTGCAAGAGGTTGGGAATGATGAAAGAAAATAAAGTAAGATGGCCAAAATACGGGGGTTCATTAATACTTTCTTCACTCAAAAACCTTCTAAATAGCCCCCATAATGTCTTACAGACCTTTTACATCATCATTAGTTTTCATACTTTAGATTAGAATTGCTAATTTTACCTTCAGAATTCAAATTTTCTAAAACTACATTTTGGAGGGAAAAATCACAAGGATCCAAAAACACCCATGAATGATTCAAGGAGGGTAGGAAACAACCTAAAAACACTAAATATGCCTAGTACAACCCATAGAAAACAAGAATTTGATGAAAGCCAAAATTTTGACTATGCACAAGATGATGTTCCTACATCAAAGCTCCTGACAACTTAAATCTCTCTATCTATCAAAGTCCATGTATGCATATAACCCTCAAGAGAATACACTAACATATAACATATAAAAAAGAGATTAAGTCATAAACACATCAAATCAAAAGAAGTATATTCATAATAAATTAATGCATGTTTCAACAAACCAATGATAAAATAAACAATCAAATCATACACTGACAAAAATTGACATAATCACCATCAATGATACACTTTCTTAATTTTTTGGCCTAGAATTTCAATACAAGGAATGGTTTTTGAATTCTTGGGCCACGTGAGAACACAATAGGATTTGGTACTCATATTTGGGCTCAGATAGTTTTAATGAATCCGACTAAGAAAAAATGGGCAATTTTTCAAGGCATTTAACATTGGGTGGCTACAAATCTGTTGGCACAAGGCTTGAGTATTTTCTCTTTAGATTATATTTATAAAGAATCCTCGTAGGATTGTGCATTTGACATAGTTGATCATCCTCTTTTATTATGATTTAAACATATGGGGGAGTCATTTTGGTGACTCTTTGGAAAGAGAAAGGTGAATATATACACATGTCATGGAGACTATTGAATATGGATATGGTTGTCTAGCTAAAGAGAAGAGGAGAATGTTGCAATTAAAGTCCATTATAATTTTAAAATTTCAATATAAGGAATGTATGATCAAAACTAAAAGCAAAGGGTAGAGTGGGAGAGAGGAGGAGAGAAGAAGAGATGGAGGAGGAACATAATGGATGATGGGAGTTGGTTGTGTTGACCATTGGATATTTAATTAGGGCGGGAAGGGTGCATCCAAGGAATTAGCACCTCCTCTTTTTTCCCCTTAATTTTAACATACGAACTAATATTGATCCATAAATTACCTTCTTTATACAATAAACAAATCCTATCTTAGTGATAATGAATGCAATATTTGGCTAAGATTCTTCTTATCAATATATTATATAAGAATCATTCACACTATACTGGAGTTGAGAGATTAAAGACAAGGAGACAAGAAATTTATCCTTGAGAAACCAAATTTTGGAAAAAATCCAGCTGAGTAAGCAATTGCTTCCCTTTACTATATAAATCTCCAATACAATACAAGTTCACTACCAATGGATGGCCTTAAATCTTCCTCTACTTGTAAAACTTGCTTATAATCCTCATCAATGAAGAACTCAAATTTCTATGAAAAAAACATGAACAATATAATTCACTTCAAATCACTTGCTTAGAATGAGTGAATGCACTTGTTAATAGTGGCTCTCCCTAGGGATGAATGGAAAGGCAGAATGAACTGATTTGAGAAGCCTAAACATTTGCAAATATTCATATTCCTCATTTTGGCATCATTAGGTGCAGAACCACCGTTGTATGGAGGAGGAATTTGTGGAACCTTTGTTGCGGTACTCAACCGTTGGTGCATACAGATAGTAATTGCGTAACTTATACTCTGCGAAGAGTGGTGGTTCCACAACCATTGTGGCGGTTCTATAACAACCACATAGTCATCACACAAAACATAACAAGAATGTCCTTTTCCTCATTCAAATGTGTCCGGATCACCATCAACTTGACTTAACCATTTGCAAAACAATGAACATGTTGAGGGTATGCACTGCGAGTTTCAATAGGAGGATACATAGAATTGAGTAATTATTGATCCATTTTTGAACCATACCTCCCCAATTTTAGGACTTTAAGTCCCTAAAAGCTTCAAGGAATGATAAGGTGAGGAAATTTATTCCCCAAATATTCTCTAGAATATCACTTGGCCTTAGTAGGAAATTGACCTTTCAACCCAATCAACCACTTGTCTTGCACTTTCACTGTGTTGTTATCTCTTTACACTGTAATACCACATCTTGCTCTAATTCCAACTAATTATCTGGAGTAAGGTCCTCAATTGATGGTAACAACAATCCCTCATCTTCGTGATCCTACATGGAAGGCTCAAAGAGATGTAAACTCTCAACATTCACAACTGAATATATTGTCATATAAGGAGGAAAATCCAAGTGAAATGCATCCTTACCCAATTGTTCCAGAATTCAAATGGGCCATATCGCAGAGGCTTGAGTTTCTTAGCTTTACCCTGTAGCCTTTCTCTACTCAAACATAACCATACCTTATCACCAATAAGGAAAGAATTTTTGGTCATGTGTTGATCATGCCTTACTTTGTACTTGGTATGTGACTCTTTTAACCTCTCCTATGTACCTGGAGGTGTATCTGTTGAATCTTCTCATGAAATTCTCAAATTTTTGGACTTCCAGATCCACTTTCCCATTGTCTTTGTATGGTAATATCAAAACAACATCAAATGCATTCTTAGGAAAATAACCAAAACATGTTTCAAGAGGATTCTTACTGGTAGAAGCATGAACTACCTTGTTATAATAATGTTGGATATAAACCAAATTCTCATCCCAAGTCCTAGGATGTTTCATGTTATACCCTCTCAAGAGATGAAACAATGTACATTTTACCACTTTTGTTTTCCCATCCATTTGTGGATGAAAAGTGGTAGACCTTTTCAGGTCAGTATCCATTTATTCCCACAAGGTAGACCAAAGCTTTCCTATCAACTATGAGTCCCTGTCTGACACAATAGAACCATGAAAACCAAAATAAACCCACACATTAGAAAAAAACAACTCAGCTACATCACTCAATTTAATGGTCTTCTTTCAAGGAATAAGAATACACATTTTACTAAACCGACCCACTACCACAAAAATATAATCATAACCTTTTTTAGAAGTATGAAAACCACCCAAAAATCCATGGAGATGATTTCCCATGGCCGGAAAGGGATTGGTAATGGCATATATAAACCCAACTTTCTATTTCTAGGCTTTCTTCTATTGCATAAAACACAAACCCTGATAATTTTGGAAATTTTTGCTTGCATGTTTGACCAATAAACATACCTTTGTAAGTGCATAACCGTATTTATCACATCAAAGTGACTAGCCACCTTAGACGTGTGTGCTTCCCTCATTAATTGAAATCTTTCCCCCTTAGGCACATGAAATTTTTCATTCTTTTAGAGCAGCCCATCCTGGAAGTAGTATTCTCCCCCAGGTGGAAAGCCCTCACGTGGAGGTTTTTGCTGAAATATTTGTCCAAAATTTTGATCCTGCTCATAACCTTCTTGATATGCATCACATACAAAAGGTTCAAGAAGAGTTAAAGTTCCCATAGCTGAAAGTAAAGGAGGTCTAGACAACATATCATCTAACTGGTTAGTCGCACCTTTCCTATACTTTATGATCAAATGGAATTGTTGCAAGAAACCCATCCACTTATAGTGTCTAGTTTGTTGAAGTTTTTTTTGAGCCTACAAATATTGAAGAGGTTAGTGATCCAGGTGTATGATAGTTTCTTTAATCATCAGGTAATGTTTCCATTTCTTGACTACTTGCACAAGAGCATACAATTCCTTATCATATGCAATAATTAAAAATTGTTCCCTGAAACAATTCAGAATGATAACATACATGTGTATCTATTTGAAATAGGACATCTCCCATAGCATAATCACTAGCATTAGTTTCTACTTCGAAAGGCAGATATAAATTAGGTAATGCCAAAAGTGGAGCATGACTAATGTTATATTTAAGTGACTCAAAAGCATTGTGTTTTTTCTTACACCTATTAAAAACCTTAACACTTGATGCCATAGAATATAGCGACACTACTATAGAGGAGAATTTCTTGATGAAATTTCTCAAATACTAAAATGCACCAATAAAAATCCAAGTCTCAGTCAAACTAGATGGTGTAGGCCAATTTAGAATTACCTCTATCTTAGCCAGATAAATCTATAACTCTCCATCTCCAAGCACATGCCTCAAAAAGACAAGTGATTCTTGAGAAAAAGCACACTTTTTATAATTCAACACTAGCTAATTCTCCTTTAAAACTTGCAAAAATTGATGCAAATGGTTAATATGTTCCTTAAAAGTTTGGTTAAAAACTAGAATGTCATCTAAGTACATAATGAAAAAAGAATCAATAAAGGTTCTCAACATCTCATTCATTAACCTCATGAATGTAGCTCATGCATTGTATAGCCCAAATGATAATACCAACCATTCATACAACCCTTTCCTGGTCTGGTACGTTATTTTCCAGATTTCCTCTTCCTTAATCTGAACTTGGTACTGCCCAGATTTCAAGTCAATATTTGTAAAATATTTAGCATGTTGTAATTCATCCAATAGGTCATCAATTCGAGGAAGAGGGTACTTATTTTTTATGGTTATTTTATTTAATTCTCTATAATCAACACATCCTACATGAACCATCATTCTTAGGTACTAAAATAATAGGATAACCACATGGAGGAGTGATAAGATGAATTATACCTGCTTAATCAAAGATTCCAACTATTGTTTTACCTTGTTGGCATCCTTCAAGGACTGCATGTACAGTCCCAAGTTTAGAAGAAAACTATAGGGTATCAAATATATCTCATGCTCAATTGGCCTAATCGGAGGTAGTCCCATAGGCTCTTGGAAAAATTCCTTGAACTGCTGAACTAACTCTTTCATCTACTTCTGCTCTTTGTTATTAAACATGCTACAAGTGATTTTGGATGCAAACACTTCCTCTTCTTGCATATCTCTCAAAATAAATGATGCAAATTTCACACTAGCATTAATAAGCTTCTTCGCTTCAGAGGAACTTATCAAAGAGAAATTTAAATCTCTTGTAAAGGTTGAAATGGCAACCTAGAATCCACCACGAACAACCCAGGCACGCTGACACATCACTCAGCCTGAGCTGAGCACTCACCCAAAGCACACAAAGGTACCAGGCCCCTCTTTAGAGTTGCTTGTGTAGGATGTTAATGTGTTGAAGATAAAACATACATCCAAAACCCTAACTAACCATAAACATTCCACATAGCATATTCCAGATCTAGATCTTAAAGAATCATGAATTAAACAATAATCATAATGAAATCAACCATGTACAAGAACAGTTACAGTCATGTTTAACACCTTTATCCATCCAATACACTCCATTATATTAAACACAGTAAATACAGAAGCTTCTTACATCATATAACATTACCATAAGTTTATGCACGCATCAGATCTGGCAGCATAACTCCACAATAGCTCATACACAGTGTCTCTCTCTAACTACACAACTAATACATACTTATAGGGGTGGGGACTTTCCCTTCACCACTTACACACCTCCCAAAATAGGTCGCATGCTGAAAATAGCCATATGCCTTTACAATAATATGCACACATGCAAGTGCGCTAATAATAGATCTCCTACAGTTAACTGGCAGTAGTAATCCTATTATTATCCTGAACTCATGCATGGAGCTTAGTAGATGCTCATCCCCAAAATAGCATTTGCATGTTGCGCAAGTCTCCATCCCATTGTGTGCTCTGCACGCTATCTCCAAAAATAGCCCGTAACCATGAAAAATGGCTAAGTCCCAAATCAGCTTGTCTTGGTGGGTGTTTCCTTTCCTATCCTTTTCCATGCCTTCAAATGCACCTTATTCCTATGCATGAATCTTCTGTGTGCCCTCTCCTTAGTGTCATACTTTGTCTTGCTCAACATTACCCCACACTAAACTACATTGCCACCCCAAAAATGGGGTTTCCTTCTGACGTTCCCAAACAATAAAGAATAAGAATGGAAAGAATGTAAAGAATTACTGTACAAAGAATGGAACTTCTATTCTACAACACCCTCTACTTCAACTGGGAGGATCAACTCTGGATATTCTGTTTTAATCTCAGCCTCCAATGTTTTCCAGTCATCCAACGCATTTCTCATTTTCTCTAGAACGTCTGTGGCAATAGCTTCCAACTCATCCTGGGTTATCTCTCCCTTTTCATTCTGTAGTACTAGGACAACATTGGCCATAACAGACATTCTTCCTTCTAGAAGATCCATCTTTTGCGCTATGAGCTTCCCAATCTCATCCAACCTCTCCTTATGTGGGTTTTGTGTTGCTGCAAGGGCTTCACACTTTTTCTTTACTAATGCCAATCTCTTTGCTCGCCCTAAAGTCTCATCCTTCATTGCCTTCAGAACTTCATTATCTTCTATTATAGTCCTGATCCTGATCACTACTTCTGGAGCTGCACATATGTTCAAAGCTTGATCTGACTTTCTTCAGCTCATCTTGTAAAGTTTGGAGTAATGCCTCGTAAGATGAAATATTTTCTAACCACAGAGGCCTTGGCTCTCTCTGCTTCTTGTTCAGGATCCTTTCAGCATTGGCATTTGAATTGGTCCATCCTCAAGCACCAAATCAACTAATGTGCACACATAATGCATAGCCGAAGGAAACTTCTCAGGTACCTTAGACTCCAGATGTGGTCTTGCTTTTAGGACATAGTCACCAATTTCTTTTGCCATGCTGATGAAGGCCTCATTTATTTTCTTCTCTAGATCCTTCTCTCCTTTTAGACACGTTATTTCTGTAGTTTTTTGCCTTATTATCTTCAAGTAGTGCTCTAATAGTGGCAGCCTTATCGATGTTCCTCCGCGCCACCTCTGTAGATACCTTAACCAAGGCATTGCTCACCTGCTCATTCAGACATGAGAGTGGGCTTTATAGTCATGTGCCTACTCTGAGGTGCCTTCTTCACTCTTCTTGACACACAAGACTCCTCGCATACATCAAAATATGGCTCGTCCATGTGAGTCTGCATGGACCAGGACAATTGTTTCCTTGCATGCGTAGTGGCCATGTCTAGGTCCATCAGCTCCCACCCATATAACTCCTTCAGGTCCACTATGCTTTGAAAATGGGTGCAGATGATTTTTCTTGTGTCCTCAGCATAGCCCATACTCGGCACAACGTATTCTTCACTTGTTCTCCTTGTTCTTGGTCCCTTAGGAACCTGAGCGCCAAGGTTTGGAGTTGGCCCTTTGATGTCCTGAGTAGTGTCATGCACGTGAGGTTTCTCATGCTCTGATTCTTCTGCCTCCTTCACACCTTCCTCTTCATCCTTCATGTCCTCATCTCTGGGCTCCTCCATATCTTCTAGCTACACTGGGGTTCCAGGTGCGCTCTCTGCAGACTCCTCCACCTCCTCATTCAGCTTTAGCTTTCTCCTCTTCTTCTCAGTTGCCTCTTTCTGAGGGGAGAGTCATGGTGATCTTCTTACAGGCTGTGGAGTTCTCGCACCTTGGGTTCTTGTTCTTTTGAATACCCTCTTAAAATGAAACTCTTCATGGACTGCTTCTGTGTCCAAGTCCTCATCTCCTTCTTGCGCCTGAGGTGGAGTATCTGCGTGCGCTCTGTCTCCACTCTATCTGTGGGCTGCCTCTGGCCTCTATGATCTAAGCCACCACTATCTTTGTGTTCTTCTTCCTCCTCATCTACCTCTATAGTCACTGCAGGCTTTGGAGCTAGCACGTTCTCCACTGTATGCTTTCCCTTAGGCAGCCCTGGGAGCACGAACTCATTCTCCACATACTTGTTATTCTCCAGCTTAGGCTTAAGCTGAAGGTATACGAGCATGGCTCCACTATCCCCAATAGCCAAGCTTACTGGCTTCATACTTATGACATCTGAGATGAGCCTCTTAATGTAGGTAGTCTGGCCTGGATACACATATGTCTTCCTCAGGGTGTGGTAGTCACAGTCTACCTTGTCTGCGTTGAAGTTTAGATGGCACACATCAGTAAATATGTGAACTGAGGCTTGGAAGTAGCATGTTGTGAAGGCATAGGGAAGTTTGCACCATGGGCTCCATGTCCCATCCCTCATAGAAAACCACGTGATGCAAAATTGTTGGTACACCGTGAACTATACTGCCTTACCCACTACCAAAGGTAGCTCCTTGGGAATGTGCCACTCCTCAAATGCCGCGCGAAGTCAGTCATACCACATCTCTTCCCTCTTCTTAAATGACCCACTCATTGATCCTTCACATAAATATTTTTCAAACCTCTCCGTGAGGGACTTATTTTCCAAGGGGTACTCCCAGATCTTGTTCTTTGGCCCATCGGGCACTCCAATTTCTAAAAACACAAGAGAAAAGAGGATAGCACCAAAACTTATCTTTTCTCTTGTGTGTGCTTCCTCAACAATGGTGTCTGCAATATAGCCTGCTAGGTTGTATACTACTCCTGAGACATTTTCTTTGCAATGTGAAGCCACATGGTGTTTACCTGTGACCATCTCTCTTGGTCATTCAACTTGGTTAGCAGATGCGGATTGCCTGCACCACAGGAAACTTCTTCAGTTTATCAATGTCCATTCCATGTGGACCCTTGGTATACCCCAACTCCTTTCTTGTTTCTATGACCATTGCTTTATCAGTCAGATCACTAACAAGGTCTACCCCTTGTGCCCTTCAATCCTGTTAGTGTTGAAACCAGGGCTGCTGTGATCCTAACCCTTCATCTGGTGAAATAAAAGAAGTCCTCATGGACTCTGCTCATCAGCCATTGGTATAAGGGTTCATATTTGCCAAAATACGGGAGCTCATACAACTGGTAAACTCCTACCTACTTCAGTAATTTCTCCCCAGCATCATCATACACTGGCATATCCTCCACCTGTGTGCTTGTTGGTCTTCTTATTCAACAACATGCATCCAACTCTCCCTTGTTGTCAGAGGTACGGTGGTTGTAGTCACTTATCTTGCATCTGTGGATGTGGGAATCCCACTCTTGTCTGACTATTACTCCTTCTGGGTATTGCATCTCTGAAAAATTACTCTCGGGAGAAATTTCAACTTCATCTTCTACCTTCTTCTTTCCTTTCGTGCCTGTTGCAGGTGCTTTCTTTGGTGCCATCATAAAAATCCCACCTTTTTGTTGTCTATAATGAGCAAACTCAAACCCTAGCTCGAATATGCATGTCCCTAGCTTGAAACCACGTGTGCCCTAGCTCCTTCTCAATGCTTCTTGCTTCACTCAAACCCTTCACCAATGGGGACACAAGCCTCTTCTGTGTAATAGTCTACTCTCCATGTCTGGTTTCACAACGCTTTACACCTCAACACATGATTCGCTCAGCTCGATCGCACTTAGCTCACTCAAATACTTGTGATCGCAAAGGTAAAAATGAACCCGCGTCACATCCTTATATAGATTTTCAAAAATTTAGTGCATTTATTGCTCCTTCACCTACCAATAATCCTCTCATTAATTGACCATTTTCACAATATGAAGTTAGTGGTACATCTTCATGCCCCAGCTATAACCTTCTAGCATGCCTTCCTACCTTCTGGCTACAGACTTCTCTTCAGCACGCTTCCATGCACCTGAGTACCTCACCACTGTGCCTTCCCCTGGTAGTCTCCACGGCCACTGCTTACCTTGTGTTATATTGTTCCCTCATTTATCTTCATCTATGGTCATCTTTTTAGAGCAATCTCCTTTCTAACAGCTCCTTTCCACACTTAACTAACACCTGTAACAAATTCATTCTCATGTGTACCCAGTTGTGAGTAACCACCCCACACCAATGGTATGTGCAGTCCTCTGTGCATAAAAATACTTCAAATGGTAATTAGCTTCCAACGTGCAAACGTGCTTATTACACAAAACACCAAACTAAATTGACAAAGCATAGCAACAAAGAAGGAAATACATTAAGGAAATATAAAAATGAAATCCTATTCTAAATGGAAACACTGCCTTATTACAAACACCAAGAAGACTTATTTATAGTAGGGCTTCAGCCTACTCCCATTGAAGTAACTGGGTAATCGTATTCCATCAAGTGTCTCTAACTAGAAAGCGCCTGATTCAAGTATATGAGTGATAATATACGGTCCCAACCAATGCACTTTAAGCTTGTCTGGATGGCGCAGAAACTTAGAATCATAAAGAAGCACCATTTGTCCCATCTCAAGCTTTTTGTCCCTGATGTGCCTGTCATGCCATGCCTTCTACCTAGCCTTTTCCTGCTTCTGACTCCAACGTGCTATGGCGCACCTCTCATCCAACTGTATCAATTTATCAATTCTTTCTTCCAAAGCTTGCTCATCGGCTAGACCTCCAGTGTGTGTGCAATACGCAAAGAAGGTAACATGAATTCCATAGGAAGAACTGCTTCTGCGCCAAACACCAACTGAAAGGGTGTGGCCTTGTTCAACCTCTTATATGTTGTTCTATACGCCCAAAGCACGACATAAACTTTATCATCCCAATCTTTCCTTCCAACATCACAAATTTTTGTCAAGGTCTAGCTCAAAATCTTGTTGAAGGCCTCAGCAATCCCATTTTCCTGAGGATGATAGGGTGTAGTCTTATGGTGCGCAATCATAAATTCATCCAATAGTATCCTGATTGTCTCATTCAAAAAATGTGTACCCCTATCACTTGTCAAGCTTAGCGGGCATCCATACCTTGTAAGAACATTTTCCCATAAGAACCTGACTGTTGTAGCTGTTGTACAATCCTTGGTAGGTGCTGCTTCTGCCCACCTTGTAAGATAATATGTGCAAGTGATGATGTAGCGCGATCCAGTTCTACGCGGCTGGCGAAATAGGACCCACAAAGTCTATAGCCCATTTCTCAAATGGCTCTGCACTAGGAATAGGTCTTAAAGGCATTTCATCTCTTTGCCCAGGTTTACCAAGGTGTTGACAATGATCACACGCCTTACAATATGCTTTACAATCTTTGTAGAGGGTCTCCCACCATAATCCAATGAGTAGAATCTTACGCGCAGTGGCGTCACCTGCATAGTGCCCACCTGCAATACCACCATGAGCCTCTTCCATGATATCCATGTGCTCATGCTCTAGTACACACTGACACAATACTTCATCTCGGCCTAACTTGTATAGGTCACCACTGATCAACATAAAAGGTGTTGTGTGAATTGCAAGTTGTTTCTTCTCTAAGGCTTTCATTCCTTCTGGTGCCATACCTGTACGTAAAAAGACAGCAATATCCTCCAATTTTGAAGGTGCGTATTATAACCTGTACAACTGTGCATCTGACATTGTATCTTCAATTGTCTACGCATCCTCCCCTGACTGAATTCTTGATAAATGGTCTGGGCCAGAATTACTTTTACCTAGTTTTACCACAACTGTGAAATCAAATTCTTGGAATAAGAGCACCCATCAACATATGTGCCCTTGTAAAATGGGCTTGTTTACCAAGTATTTCAATGCCATGTGATCGGTGTAAAATACAAATGGTGTTACTAGTAGGTATTGTCTGAATTTATGTAGTGCATAGATCATTGACAAGGCTTTGCGCTCAGTAGTTGTATAATTCTACTCTACAAGAGTCAACTTTCTACTATAAAAACAGATAGGATGATCTATAATACCTTCTCCAGGCTGAACTAACACTAGCCAATGGTCATGCCAGAGGCATCCACATGTACATGAAATGGTTGGTTCCATGAGGGAAAACACATAATAGGTGTTGTAGTAAGTCTTTCCTTCAATGCCTCAAATGCACGTCTGTTGTGGTTCTCCCCAATAGAATGTCCCTTTTCCCTTTAGTAACTCTTCCAAGGGTGCAAAATCTTAGCATATCCTTTGATAAATTTTCTATAATATCCAGTGTGACCCAAGAATCCGTGCACCTCACTCTAACCGGTAGGATCTTCCACGCCTACAATAACTACAACCTTAGTTGGATCCACTAACAAACCTTCCTTATAGATGATGTGCCCTAAAAAAGTGCCAAAAGGTGTAGCAAACATGCACTTCTTGATGTTTAAAGAGATGCTTAATTGTCTACATATTTCAAACATTAAGCGCAAATTGTCACAATGATCCTTAATAAGTCCATACACCGTCCAATCATCCAAGTAAACCTGTAAGAAAATGTGAATAAAATCTTGGAATGCTTGAACAACTATGCGTGAAAATACAGTATGCACATTTTTCAGACCAAAGGGCATCACAGTATATGCAAAACTTCCCCATTCAGTGGTGAAAGTTGTTTTCTCTTGATCCTCCTATGTAATCTTGACTTGATGATACCTAGAGAATCCATCTGTAAAAGAATAGATTTCACACCCTGCAATGCCTTCTAATATCTCCTCTGTGAAAGGTGTAGGAAAGGGATCAATCACACATGCAACATTCAGTTCTTTGTAATCCACACAAATCCTAATCTGACCATATTTCTTTATACTGATAACCATGGGGCTAACCCACTCTGATTCTTCTAGGGGCTTGATGATGCCAAATTTTCAACATCTTGTCAATTTCTTCCTTAACCTTTATGCGTAGGTTAGGGTTCATTCTGTAAGGTCTTTTCCTGACTGGGTGTGCACCTTCCTTAAGCTTAATCTTCATCTCTCCTAATGATTCATGCAACTCCTTTTAATTCATGGTAGCCCCTAGGAAATAAGTCCTGAAAATCACGTAGTAACTCAATGATTTTTGCCACTTCAGAGTCAGACCAATAATCCCCAATTATTACCTCCTTAGGTTCAACATCTATACTAATATTCACTTTTTTTGTCTTCATGGGTTCATGATAGGCACGCGCGTGTTTTTATCCACACTGTCTAACACCTCGCACATACCCGTTGAATAATCTATATCCAAATCTTCTACTTCCTCATCATCCACTGTGTAGACCATCTTTCCTTTTTCTTTCTCCAAGAAAGCATGCTTAAGTAGCGTGGCATCAGTTTCTTCTTCTTTATCAAAGTACGCCCTGAGGTCTGTCTCACCAAATAACTCTTGAATGAGATCTTCCTCCTTTGCACTATCTCTCATAGTTAAGCGCTTTATAACCCTTAATGCCTCTTCCACTGGAGGGTTTTAGAGAAGTAGTCAAAAGTCTAGACCATTCCTATAATCAAATCCTATGCCAATTTCTAGTCTCTCTATGTAGCTCTGCATATACATACCAAGTGCATGCGTAACCTTGTAAAGTGGAATAAAGTTTGTGCACCCATAGCGAAGGTGGTAAAGCTTCCTGCCCCTCTATCTAGAGCCTCTCACACTACTGAACATGGTGTTAAACAGGTTGATTACCATGATATGTGTAAGATTTGAGTAGGTGCATTACTCCTGGAAAACCAAGTTGTTAGAGCAATCCTGACTTCATTCCATTCTATAAGATTATCCTTATGAACCACCCACCAACACGTTGTTGTCCCACGCAGGGTATATGCTAACATATTTCTTCTTTCAAATTGGTCTGTCCATTGTTCCTCCATGGTGTGTAGGAATACCGTAGGGTCTCCTTCTCCAGTGTACCGAGGTACAAAGTTGTTACCTATCCTCCTAATGCAACGAGGTTTGCTTTCTCTGCACAAATGCGCTCCTTACTTCGGGCCCAACCATCTCATAAGTGCCATGAGCCCAATTATCACAAGTAATACTTGTGGTATCACTAATAGACTATGCATCTTCCCACTGGAGGATTCCTTCCTTAGATGGCTCGAGTACTTCTGGGTCCCAAATGGACATGTACATAAATCCTATTCAGATCTTCTTCACTCAAAGGCTCAACATAAGGCACATATTTCCCATCTGTTAAAGGGATAATAACTCTTTCCTCCTTGTTCTCAAAACTTATATATCCTTTGTTGAACTGAAGATCAACATTATTTGCGTAACACCAAGGGTGCCCAAGCAGAGCTGGGAAATTGTCTGCTTCTGCAAGTGCTAAAACCTCAAAATCCCCAGTGAACTTGGCCCCTTGTATAATAATGGATGCATCTTTTAAAACTCTGATGGGAGTGGCCTTAGTTTGATTAGCCATAAACAATACATTAGAAGATGGCTGCAATGGAGGTCTCCCCATCTATACCCATGCATCTAAAGTAAGCACATTTACCTCTGTGCCTGTGTCAATCAATATATTACTCAAGAGCCATCCATCCACAATAAACATTCAGAGTGATCTCCTTGTCGTAATCTAAGCTATGAGGTGGAAGATTTGCATGCAGGATCTGATGTCCATTCTCAATATACGACATGCAAAGTGTTTCCCTTTAGCCAACTCCCTAGTAATGGAATGATATTTTCCTGGTGCAACATTTTGCATACCTCCTTCAAGTCATCAATATCGACTGGACTGTCTCTGTTGCCTTCTTTTGTTCCATCTTCCGTGATTGCTCCTTTAAACACTGTATTTCCCCAAAGGTTTCCAAGTACCTCCATGGTCTCCTGATAAACCTCCTTCTGGTGCACAGGATCCAGATACCTTGCATGCAAAACATCCTCCTTAGTGATGGTAGGATTGATGCTGTAACACTTCTCTGTTGTGTGCAGCTTCAGTGTGATGTAGTAATATTCACAAGTAATACCTCAAGGTTCTGGTGCCAACTTTGGCATCCACTGATTTTCCACAGACGCACTTGTATCCTAACCATTCTATATGCCCTTTTTTTACTTGTTTATGTTGCTTACTAATATGCTCATATATTTTGAAAATTCCTCATAGCTATGACTCTTCACGACACAAAAAGAACTTTCACCAAAGTAACATTACAAAATGAGGACATTTACGTAAGTGGTCAGGATAACCTACCAATAAAAAAATAACAACTGATATATTTATTATTAACTCGCCCACCAAATACATGTGATAGGAAAACTATTCAAACTATAAACAATTAAAAAGTAATATTTGAATTACTTTTAAAATCAACACGCGGGATTGTGATCCCAAAAATGCACACTCTAATTTTGACTAAACTTTAATAATAAAAAAAAAATAGTTATGACACAATCTAAACATAAAAAACAATCTTAATGGACATGTTAAAATGAGTCAAGGACTAAACAAATTACAATGAACAAATTTCATTTCTAATATAACTATAAATCTATAATTCGTTGTGACCATATGGAAACCATTATAAACTCATAGTTTACCCATTTTCATGCAAATGCATTGGTTAATATCTTTCTGGTATGTGTCAAAGGATAATGTCTATGAACAAGTTAGGAAGAAATTTGTGCCAAAACCTTCTACATCAATGTTTGAAATATTAAAGGTTACAAACATAAAACTATATAAAAGTCCAAACAACCTTGAATCAATAGGCAGAAGACAACATAGAGCCAAAATTGAAATGGTAGAAGAAAATGTGGAAGTATGAAATTCCTGAAGCATATAAAATTTCCTTTGTTCTGTTTGCATTGACCTAGCTATAGATCACACATCACATACTTTCACAAGCATCATATAGATGATTTCTTGGATGTCATGAAATGAATTGCGTGTGCCCATTCACAGACCTCCAGGACCACCATTTATCTTAGATGACATCAACTAGTGTCAAGATAATATTTTTAAAGTGATTCGATGGTCAATATGACTAACAACCAGCACTGATACCACTATTAAAAACTACACAATAATATGATAAATAATCACCAAATATTATCCTCTGATTTTCTTCTTTCCGTGTCTGAAACTTGGGAATCATCCATCTTTTATGATAGGAAACTTTGTGTTCTTATCTATGTGATTTCTGGAACTCTCATCTTTAATCCCTCATATTTCTCTCCATGAATCTCTCAGACTTATCCTTAGGATCACTCTATCATCCCTTTATTATCTCACAATATTATAATTTATTAATAATGTCACAATATATTTATAATATTCACTCCCCTATTGTTAACATTATTAATTCCCCATATACAATCCCCTAATGTTGACATGGTAAAAAAACATTCACACGCTTATCTGCAGTATGATCACCCATGTGACATGCCCAACTTGGCTCATGACCTTGATCAAAAGAAAGGATTTCTTCTTCCATGGTTTTAAACAGGTTTACCACGAACCTTGACGTGACATGAACCTATCAATTGTCCACCTCATGTGGTTTTCTAGATCTTCCACAAACCTTTACAAGATCTACAAACTGACTTACATTAGTGCTTCTGATCTTCTGCAATGTTCTAACGTCAAGGGAAAATGCAAGAAATATCTCTCACATAGGAGATCACTTATTACAATAGTCGAAAAGGTATGATCCATCTGTTTTTATTTGCAAAAAGTAAACACACAATTGAAAAATTAAGTCACCATAGCAAAATGCGGCCCCATTGTTGGTGACTGACGAGAGGCGTTGATCACCTCCTTCGCCTGTTGCCTCCATCCTCCATCGAACATGCTGCTAGTTCAACTGGATTTTACTTGGATGCTCAATACTTTCCACATTGGGTTTATTTTATCTCCCCCCACAATGTGAAACACATTATTTCCTGGACGTCGGGTAACACCGAAAATGCGTCCGTACGACAATTTTTTTTAACAAATTTTGACGACTATAAAATGACCAAGATAGTGAATTTAATAAAAAATCTCTTGACAAAACTTTTGACATAGGATGACTCAAAATTTTGACAAATTGAATTAACAATGACAAGACGGACTCGACAAAAATTGTCAATGATGGATACGACCGCTATAAAATACTGACAAAAAATAATGATCCATTATAGAAACTAATGAATCATTTTGACACACTGAATGTTCAACTTACAAATAACTTACTCAATAGACTTGAGCATCAAACTATTAAATGACTTTACTAATAAATAATAAATAATGGAATTTTGATTTCAAAATGATCATTTAACTATCTAATTACAAAACGAGACCACTAAAACCAAAGTAAAAGACATAAAAAAATAAAAAACTACACTTCTATAAAAACTACACAATTATAAAACACCTATTCACCTAAAAGATACAAAGAAACAAAACAAACATTTATCAATAGACGAGGAAAGAAACAATTATTTGATCGACTTACATATATATGAGACCAATATAAGATTGAAACTATTCCACAAGACTAAAGGAGTATTCCACATGCAACGTGTAGGTTCTAAGGCCGTAGGTGGTAATGGTAGAGCCACGAAATAAAAGAAAAACTTTTGGAGTTGAGATTTTGTTTAGACACGTGTTTGTAGGTCTGTCAAAACCATAAAGCTTGTTGTTCGAACCTCCACATCAATGCATCATAAACCACGTGTATGCAACCAAATCTAATCTTTTATTTATTTATTTACATTTATCAAATGTAACAGCGATCACGATGAGAGGAGTATCGAATCTCTAATGGGAGAATGAGAAAAATTCAATGCAACAATATTCTATGTTCAATGCAATGAAAATTCCATGCAGATTCCAATTCTCCTTTCCACACCACCATGTTTCCGCTACGATTTAATTTTCAAATCTATTAAAAATTCTCTGGAATTCCCACCACTACTAATAATAATCTGAGCACTTAAAGAAGAATAACTAGTCTGAATGTACGCCTAGTATCGGATACACAGGAGTATATGCAAGATTTGCATGGATTGTATATAGAACAACCACGCAACAAATGACTGTGAAGAGTATGGCGAGTGGAAGACAGATGCACAAAACATACATGGGTTAACCGGTGCACGAGTATGGTATATCACAACCAATGCAATATCATAGGTTAATTCTTAATGCAGCTCGTGTGGACCCGTGAACTAGTGAGAATTCACCAAACTCAATCCAAATTGCTCTATTAAATAATTGACGGCAGAACGAGCCGCTCCTCTCAGATGCTTAAAAATCATCATGCAACATACAGACTCGTTCAAATGCCTGCAACATGCACCACACAACTCCCTACAATTCCCAGTGGAGAATTCACAAGCAAGTCGAATCAAAATGAAAATTGGGTTGTGTCTGACAACAGGTGAGTCGAGCTAAAGAAAGAAATATTATGGTCGTCTATTAAACTCAACACGTCTTCTCTCCATAAGATACCAATTCAAAGGACAATGACAATAGATATCAGTTGTCCCTGCAAAACTTATTATTACTCCATTACAACAAACCTGCTCTGATACCACTGATAAAAACTGAACAATAAAATAAGAAATAAACACCGAATATTATAATATGTAAATTGAATTCATCCAGGATATCAATTACATTAATAGAGTTTACATTTATAATAGTTTGATCTCCTACAAAGGTGGAGTCAACACTCATCTTCAATCCCTCATATCTCTCTCCATGAATCTCTCGGGCTTATCCCTAGGATCACTCTCTCATCCCTTTATTATCTCGCACACCAAAATAGGTACGTGAGTTGTTTTCATAACTCACCCAAATACTAATACTAACTATTACAACTATATTATTAATATGAGTTCTATAAACTCATTATTAATAATATTATAATTTATTCATAATGTCACAATATATTTGTAACACTTGCCTTGCGCTCAGAAGCCGTGATCCCTTTTGCGCGCCACATTATCTCACACATGTGTATGTTTTCAACAATATCCTCTATGCCCCTATATTCTGGAAGACGGAGAGACATCTCCATGTAAATATTCTGGGGTTGGTACGGACCCTGCCCACCTGATCCAGATTCTCCCATGTTACCTCTGCCTCTAGAACCACCAGATCCACAAGATTTAGAGCCAACTATACCCCCTGATCCTCCACCTGTAGCCGGAAGTGGACCAAAAGATGTACTTTCCCGTGTCCCAACAGTAGTACTGAATTGAACTCCTATAGTCTGCGTGGTGGTACAAATCCTAGAAGTGAGTCCAAAATTCTGCGTGCTCAAATTCTATGCTAATTATGTGGCTGAAAAGGTACCTCCAAACAACAATGAAGATGTCTTCCCTGCCATAGATGTACTTACTATGTGATTTACCCCTGGTTCCCTACTACTAAAATTAGCTTGCTGACTATTGGATGTACTAAATACTAGAAAACCAAGCGCAAGGGCTAGGTTGCCAGGTAGATTCAAATGGATGCCCGTGGCCTAGGTAGTATCTGCTGGCGCACTCCCGTGTGAGGCCTATGAGGGTTCCCTGTCATGCTTACCCAAATGGGGGAGTTTCAGATGCTCTAGCTCTATGTATTCTACGTGAGCTTCAAATCCTTCATGAGCCATCTCTCTCCTTAACGCCATTCGCTCTACAATATCCCGCTACTTTTCCATCTCCCTTTTACGCGCCTCATTGGAGTTAAGCCACCTTTATTCTCTCAGCCTTTCTGTTGCTAGGTCCTGTACGATGGAAAAGTGACATGCGAGGATGATAATCAGTAAGTGACTTTCCCCGTACCCGACCTCTCGAGGTCGTGCCGAGATAGCCGGTGGTCTGGAATTCACGCGGGATGCAGATAAGCTAGTTAGGTAATCTTATGTCTTCAACACACAATGACAGGATCTGCGAATCTAAGGTAAAGAAGGCCCTCCTAACATGAACCGGTGTGATAGATCGTTCGGCGAGGATAGCTGCTCGAAGGCTCTAATCAATATCGAGCCATGCCGTGATCCGATCTATGGGTTGTGGGATACGTGGGAGATAACCTATGGGTGCTTCGTATATGTCTCTCGGCAGGGTCATGAAAATGGAATGGCTAAATATGTAGTGGATCTTTTGGTGTTTTATGGACGATTCTCCGGTCTAGTCCAGAAATCTTTAGCTTGATTGGCTGTTACGTTTAATAATGATAATTGTGTGATAATGTCTGGTGGGAGTGGAGAGGATCTAAACATTAATGTTCGCAAACCAGCGTCAATGTTGGACTGATTTGTAGGCCCGTTGGGTTGTGAGACCTTTGGATCACAACCGTAAGTTCGTGGTTGTTGTGGACCTCCTATGGTCATGTGAAGAATCAATCCCTAATTTCGAGTATCCAGTAATCATATGCCTTTTTGGCCTCTACGTTTAGAACTAGAAGTTGCACGATTTTCTCAGAGTATCTAACAGGTGTTTTGGCAACTTGGATACGTAAGCTAGTGTCTATATCAACGAGGAGGTCTCCTGCGTCTGGCTGTGGGACTAGTGGATCACAATCGAATGTTTGCTCTCTTTTAGGTCCTTCTACAGTAATACGGATATCTATCAAGGCAGTCTATAATTTTGCTGACTTGACCAGAATGTGTGCACTCTGTCATCTTCTATGTTTAATCCCCTTAACTGTGAGCTGATTTCTTGTAGGTCTGTTGTTGTTCGGAAGACCTGAATTTTTAGATTTTGGTCTATATCAATTATTGCTACAACAAGATTGGGTTGTGGCATGATTGGCTCGAAAATGTATTCTCTAGGCTCCCTAGGTCCCGTGATTGTCATACAAGATTAATACAAAACCTAACTGAAACAAAATAAACTAATTATGCAAGATATATCTACAACATATATATATATTCCTCTGTTTTTGTATTTTGTTTTTAATAGAATTTTAAATGGAATTGAAAGAACAACTAATCTAATATATTCAGAAAATGACAACTAATCTAATAACAAAATTAAAACAAACAAGGTAGCCCAGTGTAGCTACTTGCCTGTGCAGTTGTGAGTTTTATCCTAAATAACTAGATAGCTGATTAACTTAATTGAAATATTATCGATCCTACCTCAGAAGTGAGAAATGAATCATAGTTTCTTAGAAACTATCAATCCCCACAGCTTCCCTGGCAATATCGAGAATGAAACTTAACTGAAATGAAATATTTCAGTACTCTATTTGATATATTTTAACTAGAACTTTGACAGATAAAACCTGGAATTTGTAGAACAGTGGCGAATCCAGTAGTGTATGACTTTGTCCCCTTAGAATGATCTCGTTGTTCCTTCATGTTCACGAGAATCCAAAAGAGCGTGTATATGCTAGCATCAACAGAAGAAGGTTTTCGAACAATGACAGCTTTGGATATAGACCGAATATAATGCGAGTAGGAGAGGGACAACGCAAGAGATAGAGCTTGGCATATGCAATTCCTAGCGGGATTTATTGCGGGAATATAACGCAAGTGTACCAAGAGATTCTAGAATTTACGTTTTGTGAAGAACACAACTTGTAACTCTAATGGATGCAATCTATAACCAACACTACTCTACTCTAAACTAATTTGTATGGACAACAAAGAACAAGATTGAAACAAGAAGATCGAATGGCTTCTTAAAAGCAAAGGAAAAACTAGCATGGATGCAAACATGAAACAAAATGAGCTCTAAACAAGAATTTGACAGACTAAACAATGAAAATGAGAAGTTGAGAGGCAGTTTTGAGGGGCCATTTACTTGAAAACAAGCTAGCTATTTATAGATTTCACATTCACCCAAAGGTGATTCCCATTAGAACTCTTTTACCATTAAACAATGGAGAAACACTATTCCAGGGGACATAAAACATTAATACGAGCCAAGGCGGTGGAGAAAAGTTGGTGAAAGTTGAAAATTACTCCAGTTGTGATTGAAAGAACGTGCTGGAAAATGCGTGAAGGACCACCGCACTGAGTAGGGTGGCGGTTACAGGACCGCCGCCCTGCCAGGGCGGCGGTTTCGTCACTAAAGGTCAAAACGCTAAGAAATGAAGGGCAGAGGAATAAAACAAAGCATAAGGAACATGGATAAAGCATTTGGGATGCTAACATATACTTCGCGAGCTTTTCTAGATCTGAACACCTTGCAAGGTGACCTGTATCATCATTGGGGCATGTGTAACATTGTTCTGGAGGTACAATACCCTTCAATTTTGGGTACGTACAGTCCCCCATCTTTCACCAAACCTGCTTCTACCCCCACATGTGGTGGGGTTTAGCTAGCCATTGGTTTTTCTTCCAAGTTCAGGGTCACCATCAAGATCTTGATCGCCAGTGGAATACCTTACAAGTAAGTTCCCCTAGGATACAATAAAAATCGGAACTCAGCTACCTTTGGGTAAGAATAAGTGGAAATTGAGTACTCCAGAATATAGCTGTTCAAAATACCATGGAACCAAGTATCCACAATGCGTGTCCAAATCAGATCAACATCATACAGGGCCTGAAATTCTTCCTGTGTCTAGACAAGTGTGTGATACCTAATTCCGTTTAAATGCATAAGTAACCAGCCACTCATACAGTTCTACCGGGAAAATAGAAAATAAGCTCTCATACAAACAGTCATATAGATTCTTTTCCACCCATGAGCGTGCGCAAACTCAGATCCAATGCTGAACCTCCGTGCATAATATTCTTCTAGATATTTTATCCACTCCTCAACACTTGCTAGGGTTAACTGGTACATCTTCATCATGAACCATCTTGAAAACAACTGAAAAAGAGGTCCTGATAATGGAACCAATGATGCATCCTAGAATCCACCACGAATAACCCAGACACGCTAGCACATCACTCATCCTGAGCTGAGCACTCACCCGAAGCACGCAAAGGTACCAAGCCCCTCTTTAGAGTTTCTTGTGTAGGATGTCAACGTGTTGAAGATAAAACATACATTCAAAACCCTAACTAACCATAACCATTCCACAGAGCATATTCCAGATCTAGATCTTAAAGAATCATGAATTAAACAATAATCATAATGAAATCAACCATTTAAGAACTAGTTATAGTCATGTTTAACACCTTTATCCACCCAACACACTCCATTATATTAAACACAGTAAATATAGAAGCTTCTTACATCATATAACATTACCATAAGTTTATGCGCATAACAGATCCGACAACATAACTCTACAGTAACTCATACATAGTGTCTCTCTCTAACTACATAGACTAATACATACTTATAGGGGTGGGGAATTTCCCTTCACTGCTTACACAGCTCCCAAAATAGGTTGCATGTTGAAAATAGCCATGTGCCTTTACAATAATATGCACATATGCAAGTGTGCTAATAATAGATGTCCTACAGTTAACTGGTAGTAGTAATCCTATTATTATCCTGAACTCATGCATGGAGCTTAGTAGATGCTCATCCTAAAAATAACATTTTCTTGTCGCGCAATTCTCCATCCCATTGTGTGCTTCGTATGCTATCTCCAAAAATAGCCCGTAATCATGAAAAATGGCTAAGTCCCAAATCAGCTTGTTCTGGCATGCATTTCCTTCCCTATCCTTCCGCGTCTTCAAATGCGCCTCATTCCTGTGCATGAATCTTCTATGTGCCTTCTCCTTAGTGGCATACTCTATCTGCTCAACACCTAAACATATATCTCTATGGATAGAGGTATAAAACATTGTCTCATCCACCTTCTCGTTGCTATATCCTCCCCTTAGAGGGCAGCTATGACCTTATTTTATTCTTCTTATTCTTGAATGGATGCAATTTTAGGTGGAGCTTCTAACATATTTCCTCAGAATGAGTGTTAACATCAAAAGGACCACAATGAAATTTAGTATCCTTCTTAGAAATGGAACTCTCGTTCTTTTAACCTTTCCCTTTTCTTTTCTCCTTTTGCTTGGTGTCACCTTGTTTGCTTGAAGCAAGATGAGAGGTAGATGAACTCTTCTTCTTATCCATATATAGATAGTGGGCTTGGGAACAAGCCTCATCTACATTCATCAACTTGTCCAAGAGGACTGGTCTCTTCAAGTGGCTATGGAGTCCACAAATGTACTTCATTAAAATGTCGTGATCTGCTACATCTTTGCACATTTGGATGAATTTCTTCCAGAAATCACGGTTGTACTCTTGCACATTTTGGCCTTTCTTCTAGCGGAGATATTGCCAATTGATGGACCTCTCTTCCTCATAAAAAATAGGACATAATTTATTTTTGATTATCCTCATAAATTCATCCCATTTAGAAATAGGAGGAAGCTTCTTAACAACCAAAGAATGAACATAACTTTCAAACCAAGTTAAAGCATGATTGGTTAAATCTAACCTTGCAAATGAAATCTGTTAACTCTCATTGATTTTATGCAAACTAAAATATACCTTAAATTGAGATAGCCAATGGTCTATCTTTTTGGCATTCATGTCCCCATCACAAGGATGAATTTATATCTTCACCTCTATTTTGAATGGAGGAGGAGTAAGGTTAGCATGGGGATGCTCTTCCTCATACTCGTGAATGTATTATTTTTAGTATCCTAGTGCCTCTTTTGGAACACCAAGCTTCTCCATAAACAATCCCATGATGGACTCCAACTTCCCCATAGACAAGGAAATACTCCCACATCTTTGGAAAAACTTGCCACATCTACCTCCAACATGTAGAAATGTTCTTCTCCAATTTCTTGTGCATCTCCGCTACGAGCCATGCTTCAGGTTCCTTGCTTCCACTTCTTGGTGGAAATCTCTACTTTAAAAGGAATGAGGGTACCTTCACCAATTTCACTACCCTTCTGGGTGAGGAGCATCTAACTGAATATGTGAACATAAGTTAAACCACACAAAAATAATTACTCTTAACTTCTATGATACCAATCTGATCCATAAAAGGCCTTCTTTATATAATAAACATATCTTATCTTAGTCATAAAAAATGAACAAATTAGCTAAGATTATTGTTATTAATATATTATGTAAGACCAATTCACACTATACTCAAGTTAAGAGATTAAAGGAAAGGAGACAATGAATTTATCTTGAAAAACCCCAATTTGGGAAGAACTCCAACTAGGTAAGCAATTGCTTCCATTTACTATGTAAATCTCCAATACAATACAAGTTCACTGCTAATGGATGGCCTTTAAGAAGGATTCAAGCTCCCTGTACTTGTATAAATTTATTACAATCCTCATCAATGAATAACTCATTTGTCTATGAACAAAACAAGAACAATTTAGACTTTCTCTCTTTGCTCATAGTAGAATTCACTCCAAATCACTTGCTTAGAATGAGTAAATACACTTGTATTTATAGTGGCTCTCCCCAAGGATGAATGAAAAGGTGAAATTAACTGATTTGAGAATCCTAACCATTTGTAATTATTCAGATTTCTCATTTTGGCGTCGTTGGGAACAGAACCACCATTGTCTGTAGGAGGTGGTTGCGGAACTGCCATGGTGTTTACGTAACCAACGATGCTTACAAGTAGTGGTTCCACAACCACTACTTTGTGAAAAGTGGTGGTTCTGCAACCATCATGGTGGTTTCGCAACCACCGCACAATCATCACAAAGAACATAACAAGAATGGCCTTTTTGTCATTCAGATATGTCCAGATCAACATCAACCTAACATAACAATTTCTAGAATAATGAACATGTTGAGGGTATGCACTGCGAGTTTCAATAGGAGGATACATAGAATTGGGTACTTCTAGATCCATTTTTGGATCAAATACTGATTTTGGAAAATCTTTCAAAAGAGGGAGCATGAGATATATACATGTTGTGGAGCCTACAAACTCTGGAGATGATTTAATATAAATTTAAATTAAATATTATTGTAGGGAAACTAATGTAACAAATGATAATATACAACTAATAGACAAGTGCTAAGTACTCAAGCAATTTAAAACCCTAAGAAAATAAGAAGGATATATGACTTAGCTGGTTTTGGTGCAACCTAGAGGTAATCAGGACTGTGTATCTGCTGGATCTGACTATAAATGACAAAACAATGGTTGACTAGGAATTATGGAACTTTGTTCTTTGTGGGACATGAGCACCTACAAGGGACATGAGTTCCTGGGTGTTGGTGTCTATATGAATACTTGGGATCTGTTTCTTTTCTGGGTCTGAGGACTTTCAATTCAAAATCTACCTTGTAATATGTGAAGTTGGATTGACCCTGACGGTCACCCAAAGAGTGAACTTATGACCAAGAGTTGCACTAAATTCTAGAATCCATGTAGCTTTGTGTTCTTGTGTGTGAAATAGTGTCCTTAGGTTTCCCTCGTGCCAATGACGTTAAGATAGTGGGTTATAGCTAGATAAGATACAAATGTGTGGTATGGAATTTAACACTTCCCCTTCCTATGAAGTGTATGCATACCATAAATGTAGTCCTTTTGATAAGAGTGATAGTATGTAGATGTGGTTCCCCCTTAGAATTGCTAGCCAAAATTATAGTGTGTATGTTATGTATATATATGGATCTCTTGTTTGAACTTCAACACTAGTGACACAAAATTTTGACTATGGGTTTGGGATAGGGATAATAAAACTAAAAATTCTAACCACAAATGTCAAAATAAGTAAAAGGAATAAACAGGATAGGAGAGCTTAGAATGCACACATACACCTGAGTGCTAGTGTCCATAATGGGTGTTGGTGTCATGGAATAAATAATGACAGATGTGCAAAAAAAGATAAAAAGGGATCCTTGTGACTTGACTAGAACATGGTATAGAAATGACAGATGTAGGGGAGAAGTACAATAGAAATCAATCAAAACAAAAAGATGGATAAGGTATTGTGTCATCAATGAATACTTTTATTACTTGAGATTCATGTATATAACAACATATTGATGGCATAGTAAAATAGTAATATGTGCGTGATTTTCTATCTATATTTTCCCCCCTTTATGATATTTGAATGAAATTTAAGTAGTGTACAAGAAGTAAGGAGCATACTTGTATAAAGTTGAGAGAAGCCATATTGCAAAGTGCGTGTAGAATGTAGGAACTTATAGCATAACGAACCATGGATCAAATTTTTAACCCATGTGGTGTAAGTGGAGATAGAAAACCATCGTAAAGAGCACTTAGAGAGATAGTCTAAAGGATTTTGGAGAATCTGGAGATTTAGAATTGTTTCCATATGAGATTAAAGAGGTAGGGAGTGGTCAATTCCCAACCTGATTTTTTTGAAAATGGGATTGTTTGGGCATCCTTCCACTAGATGAAGAGTTTTGGGGAGATAAGTCTAGTTTTAATCTCAATCCATGATTGCATCCCCAAAAGGGTCCAACCATTACAGATAGATAGATATCAAATTTAGCTCCAATTTAGTTTCGATTGAAAAATTGTTTGTTTCAATTGAATAAACCTCATAGGAGCAGTATAGGAAAGACAATGATGTCTCATTTCCCCCACTCCTATAGTAATAGATGTTTTGGTTTGCATAATATTGAATGGCTTCTAAGTTATGTCATCTAAAAGTGACAATAATATAATGTGGCTCCCAAGTTAGGTCATCTGGTAGGTATGGTAACTGTGATTTTTGTACTAATTGATTGATTTGATTTTGAGTGATAGAAGATTAATTGAAATAATATTTACTTATTAGATTACTCAGGAAGAGGTTATTTCCCATAGATTAAGTCATTTCAGGGAAAACATTTGAAATAGTACAAAGTATTGAATGTTGAATAAAATGATTGCAAGTGTGTTTGAATAAGATCATAGAAAATTGTGATAGTAATATAGTAGGAGTGTCAATTGATTGTGTTGTATACTGAGAGGGATCTTTAGGTTATCCCGATTTTATTCCCCCTTTTGGAAAAAGGGTGAGGGGCAGATTAACAAGCACTGAGCCAAAAGAAATACTATTGAAGGTATAATAGTAAATAAGAGATAGTAATTTCTGACAAGATATGTATATGTATTGACATGTGTATGTCTCATATTTGAATATGGAATCATGTAAAGTATATAGTATGGTGCTAGGGGAAATTGTGATCCAAATGGTGCCAATGGGGAGGAAAATGGGGTAATGAAACTCAAGATATGAGAAAAATCATGTGACATGTATTAGTTGTAATAATGATTGTAAATATGAACTATATTATATGGAAAATTGGAATTACTATATATAGTAATAGTGAAAATTGAATATTGATTTTTTTTTTATCGAGATCGAGTGAAATCTTGGAGTTATGAGTTGTGAGGATGCCACGTGTGAGAGAAGTGAGTTTGACAAGGTTTGAGAGAGTGGCGGTGGTCATGGCTTCGCAGATGACCGACAAGTTAGTATGTGTGATTATTTATGGAAAAATTATCAAATATGCCTATTTTAGTCAATTTTAGTAAAATTTAAACTTTTAGAGTTTTTTACATTTTTGACCAGGACAAAAGCATCCAAGGTGTTTCTATATTTTGGGACACTATATCCCAGTTCCAGGCACTAGTGACCTGTTTCTGGATGTCAGTGACATGTTCCTTAGTGATGGCGTCCAAGGGCAGGGTTTTGGCACCGTGGTGTGAAAATGCGTATATTCTGACTAATTTTGTGCTATGATGAGTTATTTTACAGTATGTATGGTGTATTAATATAATATTCATTTTTATTTGTTGTGTTATGCATATGGATATACACTCCAGAGAGTTTTATGTGGGTCATCACTTGAGCATGACACTAGTTTTCAGGTTTTCATATGTAGAGTGAGATATATTAGACTGTTTCAGCATGTAGCACATTGTTAGATTGGAGGATATGCCCCATAATGTGCCTATGTTGACCACTTTTTATGATAGTTGGTGAGTGGATACCTGTACACTTTGGTTTCCGACAGGTGATATAACAATGACACTAGAGGATGTATATAGGATTTCACAGTTTCCTATTGTAGGAGACAAAGTATAGGCTATGAATGTTGTGGATACACATATTCAAATGAGAACAACAAGGCGTTATTTTATAGGGACATGAGTATAGGTGGATACTCATATCATTTTAGATGAAATATTGAGATCCAGTGTTCCATAATTGTGGAAATTTATTACAGTGATTCTAGCTTTCGTCAATGGCATTTTAGGGTAGTGCAGTTGGGATATTGTATAAGATACATTATATTTGTCACAAGATAGAGGAGCATGGGACTAGGTATACATGGGCATGGTTTGTATTGGCCCATTTTTATAGATATTTTTATAGATTTATGCATGAGGATCATGGGGGTAGATTAGGAGCCACCACTTTGTTACATGTATGTGCCTATGAGCATATAGCAATATTGAGGCCACTCAGTGGGCCATAATTTGATAGGGCTAAACCTAAGATATTTATAACAAGATGGGTAGGCACCCATAGTAGGAGAATGGATATAACCACCTATAGGTCGATGGTAGATCAGATGGGTCATGGGGCCATTATATGGAAGATGTATAGAGACTATGGAGGTTGGCTAGAAGATGGTGTGGAGTTGTGGTGCATTTGAAGCACCATGTGGTTAGAGGACCGATTCCCAAGGGTGACAAATTTATTCCAGGGTGAGTGAGTTCCTTGATAGTTTGACATGGCCCAAGATGTTCCCCTAGATCCATATATATGGTATCGATCGATGAAGGCTACCAGATGACCAAGGATGAGGCCACACCCAACATGAGCATATCTAGTGTATCTAGGTCCAGATGATGTGGATGGGGCCATAGAGTCGATATAGGTTGATGATGCAGGGTGCACCCAGGTGTATAGTGAGTGGTAGATGACACACCAATGGGTGTTTCTTTTTCTAATGGTGGTAGATGCAATAGGTAGAATAGCATTTGGAGGAGTAGAGGGACAATAACCTACCCTCGATGTAGATAATATAACAACACAAGTGAAGAAGCATAACTATTGTTCATTTGTCTTTGTTAGTTGTTGTTTGGTTGTTTGATATTGTAAAAGTGCATAGTAATTAATGTTTTTTACATGGTTACAAGTGATGCCTATTGGTCATTTATTGTAGATTCCTCGATACAAACATTGATGTAGAATGTTCCCCAGATGTGCTCATGGGAGGAGGTATGCTAGAGTGGGTAGTTGCGATTGTGGGCAAGCTTGGCCATTTGTTTGATTCAGTGGTTATAAAAGAAGCCACATGTATCATTTTGTTGAATGAGCACAATGAGGCTCATGCAGAGATTGAGTGAGCTAGACAGGTCATATGAGGAGGATCCCTAGCTCAGGATGTTTTCACGAGATATGTTGAGCTACAGGGCTGATATACAGAGTGGACATCTGAGGTTGTTGTATTACGGAGTCAGCTAGAGAGATATAGAGGCCGAGATCAGTAACTTAGAGTGAGGGACGAAGCCTCTAGTTCTAGTAATCATGTGATTATATATAGCGATAATGATGATGATATACGATGCATTCTATATGATGTATTGATGCATGGGGGATTTCCCCACAACGATTGTATATTGTAACTATGATTTTTGAAAACATATATATAGATGTATATTGATATCATGTGTGTTGTTGATGTGCATTGGTATATGATGTGATGATTGGTATTTGCACTTGGGTTTGTTAGATTCTATGTGTATGGTTGAAATGGTTGTCTTGAATTTGGAATGTTGGAATGTATGATGATTTGGGAAGTATAGCTAAGTAGTGGATAGAATAGAATGTGTATTGAAATTAAATTTAATAGTATAGTGATATCATGATAGAAATCTATGTGATGTAATGTGGTAGATTAGAAAAAGTGGCATTGTGATTTAGATAGTATAAAATAATATAATTGTGATGTGTTGATAATTATATAAGGAAAATATGTAGAACAATGTTCATGATTATGTGTGATAAATATGAAGGTGGGAAAGAATAGTGATTCCCCCTAGTGTGAGAATGAGGTTCATTTTTGTGACAATTCCCTCAACATTCATGTAAGAACCTTAAGAACATGAGTGTGTCATTGGGTAATGAGAAGGAAACTAGAGATCATCTACCAGAGATGAAGATTCTTGCAAGGGATAGTGAAATCATGTGAAGAAGTAACAACATGAGGATAAGTGTCGAATTGGATGTCAAAGGAAATGGTGCCAACAATTTCTAAATAATCATAATTTAGAACACACATTCCATGCCAATCAATCTCATAACAGATAACCATATGCAGTTGTAAATGACTCGGTGAACTACCGATCTCTCATTTCATGACTCAGTTTCTAACCGATCTCTCATGTTAACTTAAGGTATTGAATACTAAGTGTATACTAAGTATACTTGGTTCCATTACCCTATTCTGGGTATTGAGTGTTCTGTATAAGAAACCTATCTAAATATTTGTTACCAATATTCATCTGAAATCTCATTTCTTAAACTAGGTGACTTAGGACAACACAACCAATAGCTTGTGATACTTTGGCCAAATATTTCCAACATACTATTCATGTTACTATTCCTAGATGGCATACTCGTCTAACGGAATACGTCCTTCACCCCACTCCTCTATTATCTAGAATGGTCTTTATTGACTTCTGTCAGTTCACTTGTTCAAGGTTTGACCCTAACCCAGGTTAGTGACATAATTTGGTATAGGGAACCACTCGTGATGACCTAGGGTATATAGACATACTCAATTGACCTAAGTCCATTGAATGTGCCTAGTTACCCTAAGTCATTATGAGTCACTTCCTATGCTAAATCATATCCCTAATCTAACCTAGAGAGAGACTAAGATCAAGTCTAGGTTTGAGTAGATCTAGATGAACCAATGTTGAGGGGTGTTGCAACATGTCAACTGCAACATTATATCCCCATGAAGACCCTAGTCTTCATGAAGGTACATTTCTATAGTTGGTGTGTGCCAACACCTGACAAAACTACTCATCTTGATGTACACACCTCAAGAAGAGGTCATTTATACTCATTTATTTCTTAATTAAGATTCAAATTACAGCAACCATGTTGAACCCTACTTATAACAACCCTTAAGTTTTTCATCCTTATTTGATTTGTTAATGTAACTGGAACTTCATAAACTTATGATTACTTCTATGTTCATTAGCTTTTTACTTAACGTGTAGTTACTCGAAAGTAGAAACAACATCCATCATAAGATTTATTTAATATAACTCAACCATTCATATCCTGTTTAAGATCCAAAATAGGTTCCATTATAGTAGACTTCATAGAGATGAAGTCTAATTGATTAACAGTCTCATATACCAAACATTTGTTTTGAAACCTATCAAGGTATTTCTCCAGAGGAAGTGAACCTTCCTTTTTCTAGTTAAACGATAGGGTTTGTTATACCCTTTTCCATTACACGAGTCATGGTAGTTAAGTTATACTTCTATCATCATCTTTTCAATAAACCATGCATGATTAGATAAAAGGACATTGATGCATGCCAACTTAATTAAGTTGCATTCAAATAAGGGATATTGTAACTAATTCCCATACATCCAACCTATTTAGTTACAACAGAAATAAGGATCCATTCATATAAGAATGATAACAATGTAAATAATATTACAAATTTCCTTCATATAATTCACTGGGAAAATGACATAACAAGTATAAGTAACTCTCAATCTTCTTCAATTCATCATGGTAAAATACATATTTTATAGGACCATGCATTTTAGACATAACTCATGTCAAACAACATCAAGATCATTAAAGAATACAACTTTTTTTCTTTCAATACATTTCAATAATGAATCAGATTTGCTTATAAAAGATCCATACTTTAAGCAACCAATACATCATATAAGTTATTGCCTTCCTTTATCACTTATGAAGTCCATCTACAAAAATTGCTAGCACGGGTCAATTCATTGAAATGAGCATGATAAGCACTAAGCATTAAAACGATGTGCCTTCAACTAACTGTTTCATAAAACCAACTCTACTTTTATGAAACAGTAAGACCAAGCAAATAAATAAATCATAAGTGATAACAACCATAAAAGAAGAAACAATTGATCAATTTTAAATAATCATTAAGAAAAGATCGTGATATAATTAGCACTCTACAACATTATATCAAATAAGTAATGTTTCACCCAATTTACTTATCTCCTCCCAATAAAGGCACGTACTAATTATTTCTTATATAATTATATCTGAATTAGAAAATACAGAACTAACTCCATTATTTTTCCAAAAATAGAGTTAGTTTAAGAAACAAGTACTATCAAACTCAATATTACAAAATTTCATAAAAAGGCATCTACAGCCAAGCTACTTCCAGCTTCATGAAAGGCTTTAGGATGAATCATCAACAACATAAGAATAAGAGGTTTCCATTTCACATGCTATATCCTAATTTCAAAGTCCAAGATATAGCCTAAGTTCTCAAGTTAGGCCACACATTAGAATTAGGAAAGTATTCACTCAATAAATAACATTTCACATTAATCAACTATTACAAATATTGATTCTTTAATATAAGTCAAGTGAATAAGTAAGAATTTATAAATGACTACTCAAATGCATTCATGAAAGTAATGCAACTGAACCTATTAAATCTATAACAAGATTTATACAGAAGAGGGAAGGATGATTTGAGGAAAACAAGTTAGAAATTCCCTTCCAATTTGGTTAAACTGAATATCAATTCACAACTCAGAAAAGAGAATGCAACACAAAATATCCTACAATTTCCAAAGGAGACAACGATGAAAACTTTACCTCGGTGAAAAGAAGAGAAAGGAGTCAATCAATCATGTTTAGATGAGGATTCCAACATTCTATCCCAAGTAAATAAGGTCATAAAAGGACTGGTATAGACCCAATCACAACATCCTTTAACTCTTTTTAAAAATAGAAATCATGCACTAGAAGATGCTAAACCGAATATACGACTGTAGTATATAAATCAGTTCTCAAAAATAAGGCTCCCCATCTTGACACAATTACAGTAACAGTAGTACATTATCCTTATCAAAAAGGAGATGAAATAACAAGAATTGCTAAACATCTTACTGGAAAATAACAGCCTTCAACAATCATTCCAAATCATCAAAGTTTCAGTAAAGGAACCATAGTCTATTCATTCCTTGAGGACGATAGTGTAATAATCGTAAGAAAGACTCACATTCACATTCTCATAGAGGTGAGAGAAAACATATTTTGAATGGACAGAGAAAGAACCATCCAAAAAAAATTTCAAAGAAGATGCAACACAAAGAACGACATGACTTAACTACAGGTGCACAATTCAACTATAGAGATTATTAGAATTGAAATCCATTATAATTCTATGGATAGGCTCAACTACACACATCTACTAAGTCGACAAGACATTATAATCCTTCAACATACTCACAGATCAAAGAACTGAAGTATCTAGAAAACCCTTCATACTGAACCGATTGGTTAGTTCCAGTTCACATACGTCAACCAAAAATCTAAATATACATTCAATAAATCCTCACGAAACCACAACAGTAAGGTTTCAACAACTTACACTAGCAAGTTAGCTTATGATGTTTACCCAGATCAAGAACAAGTAAGATCTAAACAATCATTATCTAACTTGAAAGTGAAGAATAACAGTGAGATCATCATCTTGCAAGCTCGAGAGGAGCTAACGTGAATAGAACTAAATATTATCTCAGACCAAATCAATTTGAAAATTCCTTAAATATAACAGAACCTCATCTATCCAACTTTTAGTTTAGTCTTCCAAAATTTAAGGAAAACCCAACAATATTTAAAGTTCAGAAAGAGGAACTTCACACACTGTTATATTCAACAAGATAATTCCAAAATCTAAGTATCCAAGAAACCATTACCACATAGTTTCCATAAAGGAACAAGATTCGAACAACTAAGTTTTAACTGAAAGGTGGTAAGAGAATAAATAAAATATTCATTCTTGTTTCCACACGAGTTTGAATCCACAAATATACATAAATCCAAACACCCATTATCAGTCCAACTCCCATCAAAATAACAGGTTCAAAAAGAATGAAATTTTATACAGTAAAGTTTTCAAGAAGAAGTCACTCATTCATTATTGTTTTCCATATGAGTTACAGTTCACACAACATTGAATACAAGCATCCATATATATACAGTGCCAATCAGAAGTAACAATACTTTAACCAATCAAAGATGCAACAGAGAAGGACATTTTTCTTACCTTCTATCAACCATAACAGACAAACCCAGTTCCAATTCTTAAAGCAACAACATATTTCCATAAACCCTTTTTAGTAGACAGGCAAGATTCAATAGATTGACATAACTCAAATATCAAGGTACGAATCACTATTAACTTAAACAGGAAATGAGCCTTATTCCATATTATCTAACAAAGACTCATTACCAGAAAAATATAGAGATATTTCAAGCAAAGAAGCAAGGTATTCATCATAAAGTAAAAACCCATTGATCACAAGAGCAAAGTTGTTTTAATGAAGACAGTTTAGAGAAAAGCAGAACAACTTAATGGATAGAGCCTATCATGCCTAATAGTGCTTCTGTTGATTCGAAGAAGATTTCCAGCTGAGCCTCCACAATTCCCTCTTCTCCAAATGAAATCAACAACCCAAAACTTCTTTCTCATATGCCTCTTATACCTCCATTTAATAAAAAATAGTCCAAAGGAGCCAAAAATAGAAACAGATTGCAAACAGAACTACCAGTTTGAAGAACCAGATATCCCCATGCAGAGAAAAAATAGAAATGAATGAAAGACCAAACAACCTCCAAGAATTCTGCTTACATGGTTTCCTAGGCGGTTTGCTCACCAAAACCAATGGTCATTAATTCCATTGAATTCCACTTTCCTGCCTATATCTCCACGTCATTTCCATCTAAAACTGATGAACTCAAACTTAACTAAAGCATGCATCTCCATCTTTAGTGACAATGCCAGCTAGGCATTCCATCAAACTTCATGCCTCCACCATAACTGGAAGTACCATGTCCCATAAATTCAAAAATCAAATCATCTTTAATGCCATTGAAACCATCACCACCACCTCCCATTTTCCATACGACCCCTTAGGTCCCCTTTCACCTTACATTAGTTTAGGTTAGATAAACATTAGTTTAGGATCCGACCTTAGGCTAGTTAAAAGTTATTTACCTTAGGTCATTAAACATTGCCTTAGGTAAGTTTGCCAACATAGGATGAACAATACCCCATAGTAGTTTAGTATTAGGTAATAGGTTAGGGATTGACCTCTCATTACCTTATGTTATTTCCAAATCCCTCACTTGTAAAACATACAACCTAGATTAGGATGCAACATGCATAGTTAGAAATAGATCTAAGGTAGGTCTAGTTTACTTTAGGTTAGAATCCAGTTAGGATAGATCCTAACAGTCTAGGACTAAGGTTTTACCTTAATAGTCCTAAATTAAGTCTTTTTTTTCCTTCTTACACCAACCAGGTCATAAGAAATTGACTAGAAGATCCAATTTCATATTTCACAGAAAATGTAAAACAAGGACCTCAAAAGAAGGATATGAAAAATTGTAAACTTACAAAGGCTTATTCCTCTTAATACCTTCCATTCCAGAATGTCAATTAACAAACTGAACAAGTAATAAACTGAAGCATACCTTGGATCAATGGAATTGATATAAGGTTTTGTTGTTATTAAAGATAAGTATGCAAACAGAAATTCCAGTTCACAACTTTTACAGATCCCAAGGAAGAATAATTTTACTTCCAAGCAACAACAACATAGCAAAATGAATCCATGAACGGCAATAATTTATCCCTTTGCAAGCATGATTCCCAATATTCAAAAGAATACACCTTCTTAGGACAAATCACATATCAATACTTGCAGTGCAAGGAGGAGAAAGCTATCAATTTTCCAAAGATGTTACCTACAATTAAGTCTTTTTCTAAATCAATAATAACTTTATAACACAAAAGAGTAAATGAGTCACATGTATCATATAATAGCTTCTCTTTTAATGGAGGAATTAAGCCACGAAAAAAGATAAATTACATTTATAGATCAATAGGATGAAACAATAACTGATGTATGCAAGAATTAAAGTGTAAAATGTAATCTAAGATTGGTTCTTTATTTCCTTGATGCAAAGAAAGAAAACTTTCATATGTAGCTTTAAGACCATTGTGAGAAATGAAATGTCTAAGAAAAGCATCCTCCATATCATAGTAAGTATTAATAGATCCATTAGGAAAATGAGTATACCATTGGATAATATGATCAAGAAGTCTATTACGAAATGTTTTTAGTAACAAACGATCATTGGAATAAGAATCCATGGATAATCGATAATGCTTTAGATGTAAGTAGGGGTTGCCTGTGCCATCAAAACATAAGAAAGTTGGCATGATGAAACCCTTGGGGAAAGTGAAATTATGAATCTTCTTAGGAATATGATTTCCAGGAAGGGAATTATTATCAATGGAAGCATAATATGCTCTACTCTCGAGGGTAAGGGTATGAAATTAGGTTTTCAAAGTACCAACAACATGTATGAGAGAGAGGATATCTTATGAAGGGATGGTTGAGGAAGTGAGAGGTACATTAAGGGGTTGAATTTTACCATTATGAGTGATCATGGGAACCTGAGGAGGGGGAGTAGATGTAGAAGGAGGGGAAGGAGGTGTGAGAGGAGGAGGTGGGTGTGGAAGCTTTACGGATGTACTAGGTGTAGGATCATGAGACATAGTGAGAGGTATATTAGGAGTGGGATTGATGTCAACATGGCCATCATTAGAAATAAATTTAGATGTAGAAGAAAGAGGAGGTGTAGATTCACATTCAACAATCTTAATGGAAGAAACAACATCATTAATTTGTGGAGTATCATTATCAGAATCTAAGTCACTATCAGTCATATTTTTGTAAGCAAGGATTTCATCAAGAGTATCATCAACATATAAAGAAGTTGTAGAAGTGCTAACATTAGATTTATCATGGAAATCATTGGAAACATTTTCAAAAGTAAGAATGGTATGAGAAATAGATTTGCATTCAACTTGACTAATAACAGTAACATTGTTATCCACATTTACATTTGCAATATCAGGAGTAGAGTCCTTAACATCCATGTTATCACAAGCAAGAACATAATCATGTATAGAATCTAAATTAATGTTATCATTTGCCATAATGTATGAAGAGGAATATGAAGGATTATTCATGGCTATGGGAAATGAGGGGAGAACATGCATAAATGTTTTGGTCATGGGAATCTATGCAAATATCAGGGTTTTGGAAACTAACAAGAAGAGAATTTTGGAAGTCAAGAAGTTATAAGAGGACTTTTGGATCATATTTAGGTAGGTGCAGCCACAAAATTCAAATTCTACAGTGACATTGTAAAATACTAGTTGCATGTGCATATAGGTCATATCGCGCTTTGGATATGGGCACCTTTTTCTAGCCATGAGGGTTTTGGGATCCTAGGGCTAGGAATTCGAAAAAGAGTGGGGTTCACTAAAATGATTTAATATAAATTTGAATCAAATCTTATTGAAAAGTAACTGATGTAACAAATTATAATATGCAGTCCAATATACAAGCGCTAAGTACTCAAGTAGTGTAAAAACCATAAGAAAATAAGAAGGATATATGACTTAGTTGATTTCTATGTGACCTAGAGGTAGTCGAGACTATGTATCTACTGGATTTGACTAGAAACGAATGCAACAATGGATGACTGGGAATTCTATAACTCTGTTCTGTATGGGATATGAGCACTTATAGGGGAACATGAGCGCATGGGAATTGGTGTCTGTGTGAATACTCGGGATCTATTTCTTTTCTGGGTCTGAGGAATTTCACTTAAATATCTACCTTGTCATGCTACCTTCACCGTTAGGGGTTTCGATCACATCTATAATTTGTAAAAATAAACTATAGTTACCTATAAAATCTCACAAACACATCAAATCTGAATAAAATATGTAATATGTGACAGTCAGACTAACCCCAGTGGTCACCCGAAGAGTGAACTTATTACTAAGTGCTACACTACATTTCAGACTCTATGTAGTTATATGTGCTTGTGTGTGAAATAATGTCCTCAGGTTGCCCTCACACCAATGACACTAAAATAGTGGGATATAGCTAGATTAAATGTAAATATTTGGTATGGAATTAAGTACTTCCCCTTCTTATGCAGTGTATGTAGGCCAAAAAGACAGTCCCTTTTTATAGTAGTGATAGTATGTAAATGTGATTGCCCCCTTGAATTTCCAGCTAGAATAATAGTGTGTATGTTGCGTGTGTGTGTGTGTGTGTGTGTGTGTGTGTGTGTGTGTGTGTATGAGTCTCTTGTTTTGAATTTTGACACTAGTGACAAAAAACGCTGAGCATGAACACAAAATAATGATAAGAAAAGTGAAAAGGATGACCACAAATGCCAAAAATGTGTAAAAAGAATAAAATAGGTAGAAGCGCCTTGAATGGACACAATGCTTGTGTCTAAGATGTGTGTTAGTGTCTTGGGAGAAATAATGATAGATATGAAAAGACAGACAGATAGGGATCCCTATGACCTAACAAGAAGTGGATATAAAAATGATAGATGTGGAAGATAGTTACAATAAAAATAAATCAAATACATAGATGGACAAGAGACAGTGTCACCAATGAATACTTTTCTTACTGAAGATCCATGCATATAACAACATAATGACAACATAGTAAAATAGTAATATGTGCGTGATTTTGTGTGTACAAGAGATATATATGACAATAAGACCTTGTCTTCTAGTACCTCTAATATTAATTATTGTTTTTGTGACATAAGGCCCTACTCTTTATGGATTGATAGATGCAAATACATTTTAACTTTGATAGTAATAATTAATTTTAACGATTCTCCTATTTAATGTACTATTTTTTGCGTGTTAAATTTACCATAAGAGATGTCAACCTAAAAATCCTTACTTTTTAATGCCTTTGTAACATCTTGGATTACTGGAATCATATGGGATGTTGAGCTCTCTAAAAACACCTTGGGTGATGAGGTGCATTCTCTTTTAGAGCCCAAACCCAAAGATATGACTTATAAAGGCCTTGTCATTTCCCTTCTAAATTTTCCATTCCAAAATTATAAAATCAATCTTCAACATTACTCTAATATTCAGAAGAAAAAACATGTGTACATATTCACTACCCCCTGAACTTATATAAATATTGTGTTAAACAAACATTAAAAAGATGTATAAATATATTCTTCCCTAATTCTAACAAAAATGTGAAACAAATGAAAATAAGGGAATAACAAGTATTGGGGTTGTCCATGTGGTGGTGTAAGTTAACATATGGTTTTAATTTTGTTTGTAGTGTTGCTATTGTGCAATGGATTCTCTAACATTGCAAGGCACCTTAAAATAGTATCAAATTACTATTTGTGTCCGATTTTGAGTTTAGAACATAGTTATCATTGCTCGATTGGGTGAGGGGTTGTGAAGGGACATTGTCAAATTCCCACAAGCTTCGTTACATGCAATGAGCCTTGACATTTCCACCTCAACTAGGCTCCATATGGCCAAAGTTCACTTGCCACATGTCCTCCACCTTGTATTCCCTCCCTACAACAAACTTCTCCATAAGAAATCACATTACTAAAAATTAAGATGGATGAATTATGTCTAGACCAAAACATATAAAATTAGGGAAGGAAAGATTCAAACACAAGGTTTGTCGAAGAGAAAGGGAGAGTGAAAGGATATACAACACAAGTGTATATTACTAGAGAAGTAATATCACATTCCTTCAACCACGTTTGTATCCTAGGTTAATAGACATGGCCATGATAGGAGGGGACTAAGTGGGTACATTTTCAATGTTTCATTCACCACTACCTATAAATAGGGAAGCTTGTAGATGATTCTTTTGTTTCCCACCATGCCCTCTAAATTTTCCTATACAACCATGTACATGAATGAATTCCTAACGAAGAAAAATGAAAGTAAAAAATTAGAGAGAGAAATAAAGAATATGTTGTGTTCTACTTAGAGAACATAGACCATCCACTAGTAGATCATAGTGGTATTGCCACTACCCACCGTAAGACAAAAAATTCCATCAACCATGTTGGTGTCTTGGGTGGAGAGGTGGGCCTTGAGGGAATATCATGAATCACATATTTCATCTCATAATATGGCTGAAGGACTTCAAACATATTCATGAGATGTTACACATGGTAAAGGAAATGGAAATGACACAACAATTTGTTAGGAATATCTATGTTGTAGTGTGAACATAGAATATTATGTAAGTGATTATATTATCTAGGATAATATAATATGTGTTGTAATAATTAATTACATTATTGTAAATGTAATTATGAGTGGGTGAGTAAATATTGTTATGAGTTGTTGAGTAAACAAATCATTAACAATATTAGTTTTGTGAGAAAACAAAATCTCACGTATAATAGCATGGAGTTGTTTTAGGAGTTATGTGTGGAGATATTTATGGAGATTATATCTCCTTAAATATAGGAACAACATCTCCTATTTAAATGGATGTAATACTTCCTATGTATTGAGCAAGAATAAAGAGTAAGATTTCGAATTTTCTTTATGCAATTATGATATTAACTTTTCATTTGGTAACAGAGCAGGTTTGATGCAAGAAATTTCAGTGCTTTCATGATCGGATCCGTCTCAAAGAATATATTATATTTTTCGTTTCCAGATGTGGGTTTTTCTATAATTTTGTGTGCAGAATCATGTGCTGGTCAAGAAACTACAGAAGAAATTTCAGAAGAACCCAGAACGTAGTTTGGAAGAAATACGGATTTTACTATGCAGCTATCAAATTAAGCACATCAATTCTTCTACTGAAAGTTTTCTCCAATTTTCACTAATGTTGAATTGTTAATACAAGTTCTTGACTTGCTTGGAGGTTAAAAGGTATTCAATATAAAATTTTAAAGTACTTGATTCAATTTTGTATTTTTTTATCAGTATTGTACAAAATAATGGAGAAACTAAATCTGATTGAAAAGTTTGAAGGACAAGATTTCCATACATGGCAACTACAGATGCAATTACATTTAATAGAAAAGGATCTATGGGATGTGGTGAAGTCTAATTCAACTCCACCCACTGGAGGAAATGAATTGGAAAAATGGAATGCAAAAGATCAGAGAGCATTGGGTACCATTGGTCTGGGCTTATCAAAAGCCTATCTACATCATGTGGATTTCACAAAATCTGCAAAAGAAATTTGGGAGTCTCTTAACAAATTGTTTGGTTCTGAAGCTGAAATGGCAAAGACTACATTGAAGCAACGCTTGTACGGGTTGAAAATGGAAGAGAACTCAAAAATGGCAGATCATATAAGTAATTTCGTTCTTTGCTAAATCAACTAGCTGGAATTAAAGAACATGTAAAAGATGATGATGCTAAAGCTATTCTTCTTAATAGCATGCCTAAGAGTTACTCAAATATTGTATTTACTTTGAGTAAAATTACTATTAGTCTAGAAGGAGTGATTTCTACATTGTTAGAACAAAGCAATCATGAAGAACATGAAGAAGTACTATATGTAGGAAACAAACCGAGCTCCTCATCTAAGAAGGAAAAACATAAACCAAAGAAGGTTCCTTCACATGGAAAAATAAAATGCTTTTATTGTAATGAGATTGGGCATGTAATACTGAACTGTAAAAAGAGAGCTCAGGATCTTCTTGATGACAAGATAGATCAGAAAGCCCTTCTAGCTGAAGTAGAAACTGATTGGGAAGTCTACTCAACTGATGAAGAACTTTCATGTCCTAGTGATGAGGATTTCCTATGGTAGACTCTTTTCTTGTTGGAGGAAGGAGGCAATGGAGGAAGGAGGAAAATCAGCGTCCTCTCATCATTCACCAACGATGGGGTCGCAGACAGATGTGGTGATATTTTATTTCAGTTATGTGGTGTGTTTATACACAAGGGGGTGAAACTAGTTTCATGTTTTGATTTTAATGTGTTCACATAGACTAACAACAGTTCCTAAGTGTCTATTTGGTGTGGAAGAAGCAAACTGCATGACTCAGCTTACAGGGGAAAATCATCTACGTACGGTCCTCTGACTGTCGTACGGTCCTCTGACTGCCATACTTCGGTGGAAGGTACTTCGGTGGAAGGTGATCAGTCGATGAAGATGTTCATACGACAAGGATGATCATTAGCAGCAAGATCCAGATAGCAAGATCCAGTAGCAATGAATACTCCGACAAGGTTGATGTTTCCAGGAGCTCTTACCCCATGTTCACACTAAGGGGGCGAATGTTAGGAATATCTATGTTGTAGTGTGAACATAGAATATTATGTAAGTGATTATATTATCTAGGATAATATAATATGTGTTGTAATAATTAATTACATTATTGTAAATGTAATTATGAGTGGGTGAGTAAATATTGTTATGAGTTGTTGAGTAAACAAATCATTAACAATATTAGTTTTGTGAGAAAACAAAATCTCACGTATAATAGCATGGAGTTGTTTTAGGAGTTATGTGTGGAGATATTTATGGAGATTATATCTCCTTAAATATAGGAACAACATCTCCTATTTAAATGGATGTAATACTTCCTATGTATTGAGCAAGAATAAAGAGTAAGATTTCGAATTTTCTTTATGCAATTATGATATTAACTTTTCACAATTTTGGAACTCAACAAAGAATGGTGGAGAGACTAAGATTCTTTTTTATGACCTGCATCAAAGGGGGTAATTGATGGGTTGTTCACTAAACAAAGTGATCAAAGATATTTCTGGACTTCCAATAGTTGAGCTCAACCCATTGAAGTATTTATTGTGATCTACAACATAAAATGATATGTGTGCTAATTAATGGCATAAAAGGTGGAAGATTATCAATCTCTTAACACCTATTAAAGGCGACTAACCTTATTCATTTGAGTCCATGCCAATCAACATAACACACATTTCATTGATCAATATGACCATAGTTACTTAATAAGAGTGTATAAGAGGAATTTTCCGTATTTTTTTTACATTTTTATTTATCCACCATACTAGAATGCAAAAAATCAATGCTTATAATAATCTATAACTCAATTTAAAGAGAGAAAAACAAAAAAATAATTTGTTATTAGTTTATACTATTTAAAAGTAGTTTAAAGTTGAAGTTGAAGGAGATTACAGAACCTTTATTTATAGAAATTTTGAGTTTGATTTGTAAGACTGAAGTGTTACAAATTATTTTACAAAATCCTCATATAAATCTACTTTACAAGTAGTATGTGAATTGTTGAAAAAATAGTTTGAAGCAGTTTCTAGCTGCAAATCCCTGAGTAAACAATCTTCAAGTCTATCAGTCTTTAATTTAAAGTCCTTTGATGTTAATTATATGGGTCAGATACTCATAATTAATTTACTATATATTTTTATATATTTATCACATTTTTCAAATGAATCGTATTTTTTTTCCATATTTTAGATATATCATATAAATACTTAGTACGAAAATTTCTAACTTGAATATGACCATAGAACCATGGTAGTTAGAATATATAATTTTGTTGATAAAAATGATAAATTAATGGGCCCATACATTTCATAAAATCAAATTCTATTAGTAATAGATGGAGAACCTTCTTTTGTGCACATAAGGTCCAAGGTATTTACCCAACATGGGTATTTTGTCATTGATTATGATGTGTCATCTTTACAAATGTATAAGAAGATTCTATTCCTAAACAAATATTGGGTTCATTTTAAACCCTAAGGAAAATTAAGAACCAAGCAATTCATTTACCATCTACTACTAAACTAACTACGACTAATCAAAAGAATTAAATGCAAAAAAATATAATCTAGTTGGAAAAGAAACCATCCATGGAGGAGTTGACGCATGGGAAAGGAGCTAGTTATCATGAACCCTAACTTAAGGGGTTACCAGAGCCACTTAATTATCATAAAATTAAAAAAATACTCTTTAATAGATCATGATTTTTTCAATATATAGATTTTCTTTTGAGTATTCAAATTGTGCGGAAAGCATATTTTTAAGGGATTTAAATTAAGTATTTTTGAATATAAAGAAATTAAAGGTGACCTATTACTTGGGAATAAAGTCACCATTTATGGACTGCCTATGTGTCACCATTTCATTGGTTAATGAATTGGCATGACTAGTTTATATTTAATTTTTAATTTTGAAAGTGACATGTGCTCACTTTAATTGAAACAACTAATGGTACTTTATTTCACATATGAACTCATAGTCATCGTACCATGCATGGTCATTGGATCCTTTCCCCTAGGCTTTGAAGAAACATGTGTGCAAATCATTGATCAGATTAACACATCTTCGTGAATAGGTAGGTCATTGTCACAAATACTTCAAAATATTTCCTTGGTTGATTTTTTCAATAATTTAATTTAAAATGTGTGTTTTTGTCGTTTATGTTTGACAACATATGTATGGACATGTTTGATAAAAATCGTGGGTGTCGGGCTGTAGATTTTCCTAAGATTCTATTCGTCAAGGAATTCAATGATGGTAGAGGCTATTCTCTTGATAAAAAGCACCACACATACATAAAAATATACATTCATGCATCGATGACCATCCACTGCCACATGGCATGCACCCTCGACAATTAGATTTTTTTTTAGATTTTGGTTGTTGAAAAACACACTGTGTTGTTTAACACTGTGTAAAAGAACTTTCCAACAGTTGATAGAATTCGAACCACATACCTATCCTTTACTAGCACGTGCTCCCACCAGTCTAGATATAGCTGTTCACATGCAACCATTTGATTTCAAACAAATATATTAAAAAAAAGTAAACCTGTGATTTGACCACTGACGTGCAGGTCCCACCCATGCATAAGATGTATCTGTTATATGGTGCATTTCATGGGGCATGGACATAGGGCAGTGCATTCTATTGGGAGAATATCTTTTGCCTTCAAAAAGATGACATGGAGGCCATGCTATACAAACACATCATGTCGAGCATTTACTAGAAAAAAATTTAGGCACGAAGAATTGGCAAAGAAAAAATAGTTTCAAGAGCCCTAAAATCACTCGAAGATTTTTTTTGATGATTCTACGACCCAATTACCTATGGATAGCCATGTGTTCACAACAAATGATTGATATTAAATTCATGAATGACCATGTACCAATTTTTTTATACAATCGTTCATTCACTATTGATATGTACTACACTCGTCAAACTTAGTCGGGTTCATATCACTTAGACAATGCCCATCGACGTAACTAGTTGTAATTTATATTTTATCAATAACAATTAACAACCCTACTTTCACCAAACAATATGATCATTTTCTACATAAAAATTTCTAAGACAATATAATTGTTATTGTTTCAAAGGTTTTATATAGTTCCCCAAAGTGTGACCAACTATCACCTATCCCATGTTCATGCCCATACACATTTTGTATTAAATCTATGCAAATGGCCTTCTTTTGAACATTATAGTGAATTCATTTATATCTGACTCAATCTTCATTGTGTGATCTAGGTTCTTCATACCTATTGAATTTAATCTTTATGTTACAATGGTTACGACTTCATTGTCGTTTAACATATATGTTGAGTTTAGTAATTGATGTGTATAATATAATTATCTCAACCTTGAATTTCACAATAAGCTTATTTGGTATATGTGTAGGATGAAAAAAATACATGGTGGACGAAGACCTCTTTACACACTCTAAAATACATGTAGGAATGCTGAGTTATGGGACTGGAAGAATTCCAGGGTCCTTTTTGGGTTCGTTGTCACTTTGGTGGTATTACATGGCTATGAGGTATGGGCTAGTGAAATAATGATTTTGAAATGGAGCCAAGAAAATATCTAAAAACGTGTAATCACAAATAATTTCATAATTAAGGATTAAGTTTCCCATGAAATCATCATTATCAATACATGTACTTTTCCCTTAAAGGTAACTACTATGACCAAACTATTATGTTACTTGAAAAATAGAAAACATGAAGATCGACAGATGGCCTAGGGCTGCAAAATATGAAGAGTTCAATAAAAGGAAGAATACTTGGATGAAGCAGAACCACAAGTGGATGATTAAGTGTATCAATTTAACCAAATGCACAAAATGTAACTAAGACATCAATTATTATGTGAATGAAATGTTTACAATGATAATTTGGAAGAAAGAAGCAAATAAGAAGAGACAACACAAACAACACTATATTTCAGTGTTCAACTTTAACTATGAGCATAATGAAAAAGTGCATATTGGGGTTGAAATTATATTTAGAGAAAAAATCCTCATTGTTCAATTAATGGCTAGTTCCCACAAGGTTATATGTGAGAAGGGGAGATGGATGATTCTTAAGGAATAGTGGGAAGAGAGGGTTTGTGTTTTTTACACAACATGGGCAATCAAAATAGATGACCACTTTAATCTTGAATGTCCTCAATATGTGAAGATACGGGCCAAGCACATGGAAACATTAAGAGTGGGCTCTATGGGTGAGTTAATTGAGGAAAAAAAGTCAAAGGGTTTAGGGGCTACTAATATAATTTAGAAAAAGAAAAAGAAACCTTTTAAATAATATCATGTGCCTCAAGAATGTTTGAATGGGGGAAGATTTTTTTGTAATTGGTGGTCCCAAAGACCATTGGGTCTCATAGATATAATTAAAACCATTTCATCTTATTTTCATTTCAAGTGGCATGTTGAGCTAAAAATTGTATCTATGAAGCAAGTGTTTGAATCCATATACAATACTACTTGTCAATATTATGTCTCGCTAAAGTTGTATTGTTTTTTATTCTAAACTCAGTTAGCAGGTCAATATCTAATCCATACATGCAATGTGCAATTCCAGTTTTCCTTCTCTTCTTCAAACAACTTCTCATATCTTAATAGGCAGCTAAAAATAGTAAAACCCTTGTTCATTTTTTAATTTTATGTACATATCTAAAATTTCAAGGGCTATATGTAAAATATTAGTCCTATTTATAACATATTACATATATACATGTGGTGTGTGTCTAATGTGTGTTTATCTACTGATCTGAATTATTTTTGCAATTTGGTGAACAACACAGTAATGACAACGCTAATGTTTCATAGTAATCCATTCATAATAAAATAACTCTAATTTTACATAAGTAATAGAAATGTATTGCGTTCACAAATTAATCATTTTATCAAAATCACTTTAATTGAAGAAAGAAAAGTACTTTATTATTATTTGTAATGTATACAAATTGGGAAAAATTTGTAGGAGAGATGTATGTCATGTATATCTTTACAATTGAGAAAGTATGCAAAATGGGAAACCTCTATAGGAGAGACATATGCTTCAAAATTCATTGTAAACAAAGATGTATACCTATAAACCTATAACCTATGTCTCTCCTATAGAGGTTATAGGTTATATCTTCATGAATGAAACCTAGGTTGTAGACGTAGGTTATAGGTTATAAGTTATAGAGAAAGTATGCAAAATGGGAAACCTCTATAGGAGAGACATATGCTTCACATATGATTTTGTAAATGAAGATATGTGCCTCAAAACCTATAACCTACATCTACAAAAGCATTCAACTTGTAAAGCTTGTATTTTTATTTGAAACCAAATTCTTCATAGTCGTATAATTGAGAAGATAAAAAGTTGCTATGAATAATAAATTAAGGAACCAAAAGGTCTGATATACATCCACAATTGAGTTGAATTCAAATGGGAAACATTAGAAAAAATATAAAAAATAATTATAGTATTATATTATTTTTAGTGCTCCTTGTCGAGGTCATATATCCTATCCCATTCTCACAAATTACAAACCACAAGACCCATAAGAAATATGGAGTGAACTAGAGAAAATCCACTACAACCATGTACTCCACTCTTATCATATAATTCAAAACCCATAAATACTCTAAAGACCCTAAAAATGTATAATACTAAAATTTGTCAGGATTTACTAAAAAGTGATTTCAGAATTTTCTTAAAATAGATTTTCAAAAATACTTCTTTGAATCTTGAGATGGGCCATTATTTCTCTGAATACTCACATGGATCATTAACTACTAAAAATAGATTTCAATAATTTCTAAAATTACACTTAAGAAGTACTTCTTTGAATGCTTATATGGGCCAGTCTCGTTTCGAATGCTTACCTGGAGCATTCGTCCTTCCTTTAGAAGCATTGGGCCCCATTTCTTATGAGATTGATCCCTAACATTCATAGGAAATTATGAGTGTTAAAGTGAATTCCTTCCACTTTAGTGGGGTGGACCACCAAAATTATTGTTCACTAATTTCAAATATCTATGTGTAGGAATGTTTTTAAACCACCATTTAAAACTACCACGGTTTCACTTCCCGCAACTATCAGAAGAATGGACATTCCAACAATGAGAAAAATCATGACCTCTTATACCAAAATGATTACATATGAGGTGATGAAGTCAATATATTCCATGTGTGTGAATATAAGGCTCATAATTGATTTAAAAAAAAAAAAAATCTTTATCATCGGATTGAGATCAAATGAATATATAATTAACAAACAAGATCTAGTATGCAAAGTACAAGCAAGTGTACAAGATAGAAGATGAGAATGAATTAGCTTGTATTGAAAAATCTGGACTGATTCTAGGTTGGAAAATAGACCGAGAAGGATGGATTTGAATTATGTGTGCTTTGTCTAGAAAACTGAGATTTGGAACCTCTTCATACAGGACTGCCCAAATGAAGACAGAACCACCTAGGTGCTGGTGTTTGAACTAGGTGCTAGTGTCCATGTAGTAGCTTTGATTATGTTCTTTTCAATGTCTAAAATTATCTCTTTTATTTCTCTCTTTGTCACATCCACTTTGTTATAGGGTTCTTATGTCACACATGTACTTGCAAAACAAACCCTATCTACCTGCACAAGGATCAAGAAAACATTAGATGGAATAAATAATGCACATGATTAAGTTAGATTGATCTCGGTGGTTGATGGGTGTCGTTATTCCCTTAATTTAATCAACTCTTTGTTGATGTCATATTCAAACTAGGGGGGTGTCCGAAGCTATATGAAACAAGAAAATTCTAGTGATTTAGTTATTGTCTGTAGGTATTTGGTATTTTATTTTATGGGGTTTTTTTTTGTAGTGTCCTTAGGATTTCATGGCCAAAGCCTTATTATCTCTATGCTGTAAGAATTTTTTTGAAATAAACACTCATTGCTAGAATGAATTATTGGAAATAAACACATGTACAGGAATAAACAGATTGCTGGAAATAAACACACAATGCAGAAGTAAAGACACTTTGCTTGGAAATAAACACACAGTTAAAAATGTTGTGAAAAGCTTGCAAGGAAATGAAAATCTATTCTATAACACATGCAGGGACAAGTATAAAATAGAGTGTGATTTAAAGAACCCAAGACATTTACAAAATTAACAGATTTACACTATTTGATTTAGAAATATAAAATACCAATGAAACGAGAATCTTGGTTCTTAAAGGAGTGGGCCCCTTGCTCCACCTTGAATCAGGATTTGACAAGGTAATATTCTCTCAAAACAAAGTGACTCTTTTATTGCTGAAATATTCTGTCTTACAAAAACGTACTAAATCTTTCTATCTCTATATGTCTATATATGTATGTTCTATATCTTTAATATATCTAGAGGTCTCTATATATGTATTTATTTCAAAGATGCATTTAAAGCCATAACTATTCTACCGATTCAGATGGAACCGAATTATGCCCAAAATAGATGCTGAATTTGGAACCTTGCTGGGACGTATAACTATCTGATAAGTTATCCCTAGATCTTCGAGTATGAAGAATTGGAAATCTTTTGATCTGCTCTTGATTGAAAGGCTTAATTGATTTCTCTATCATTGGATGTCGTTAAAACAATAGATTCCCATTGGTTCCAAAACTTTGGAGAAGTTCCAGAACTAAAGGGGACTGTTCTTGATCTAACTGAGAACGTTCTAGAGTTAAATGCAAGATTTTTGGAACTAAGTACAGGGGTTTCGGAACTAAGTCTGAAAGTTCTGGAACTAAGCGATAGAGCTCATAAATTGTGTGATAGAGTTCTGGAACTAATTCTAGAAGTTCTAGAACTAATCCGTATTGAATCCAAGGCTCCCAAAAACATGTTGATCACTTCATACTCCATTCTTTGACTGATTATGACCTGTTTTATTTCAAAAAATGAATTTCCACACACTTTGTTAGGAATAACAGAGCTTTTAAACTTTAGAATTAATATTCAACAAAGTATGGACAATCACATCCTAACTTACATTAGATCAAACAAAAGTCACAAAATGTAGTCAAATCTGATAAAAAGGTGAGTAAAATAAGATCATTAATTTTGCATTAATGAGACATATTTTGGCCTTATCAGAGGTCACCCCAATGTCATTTTCACTGAGTGTTACACAAAATTTCAAACTCTATGTAGTTCTTGTGTGTGTGTGTGTGTGTGTGATTTTAATTGTGTCTCTTGAAGCTAGTTTTCCCTTGTGCCAATCACACCAAGATAGTGGGATATAACTACTTTTCCCCCAAGATGAATGCATGAGATGGAATTGATAAATATCCCCTTGTGTGCAATGAATGATGTATCCCAAATGTAGTCCTTGAATGTTTCTCTTTTCCCAAGTAGTAGATAGTAAGTATTAGCCCCAAATTGTCTAGCCCCTAATGATAGTAAGTAAGTCATGAATATATATGATTCCGTTGTTTGAATCTCTTCATTAACAATAAGAAAAGTCAACCCAATTTAATAAGAATTATTTTAGAAAAGGTACCAAATGATGTAGCATTTGAAAATTAGGAAAATGAGAGAAGTTCCCAAATGGGATAGTAGCGCCTCGATGCTCTTGTCCTTAATGGGCGGTACTATCTAAGATGCTTTAAGGATATAAAAGTAAATACTAAGATGGGTCATATGTTGTATAATGTCCAAGATTAAAGTGGTCATTCAAGAAAATAAAATAAGAAGAGTGTGTAAGAGGATAAATCAATGTAAAAGTAAAACATATGTTGTTGTTGGTGTTGGATTTACCTACACGGCCTATTGAGCTTTCTTAGGTTAATAATAGGTTATTAGGGGAATGTACTTTAAGTCATTTTATAATTGATTTGGTTACCTTTTTGGGTGACCTAATTTCTCACTATATAATATAACTCCTATGCATATTTTTGGCTAATTGGCTTATGCATAAACGAATGAAGAGTTTTTAATTCTCTAGAGTGTTTTTGGATTTCACTACTCGACATAGATTTTCTCTTTGTGAATTTGATCCCATCGAGTCCCAATCCTCAATTATGGCCCACTCCGACATGGTATTAGAGCTAATTTGATATCCGGCTTCCATTGCCTCTATTGGAAGATCTAACATTATAGCTCATTCAGTGTTTATTTTTTCATAGATTTTGGTTTTCAAGGGTTTGGTGGGATTTTAAGGAAATCCATGCAAATCTCTTTTGCACAATCTCTATATGAGGGGCCCCAACCATAGGTTCAACTGTAAACTTGACCTAGTTATGTGATAGGTGATTTTTGACCTTTTTTGGGGTTTTATTTTAAATCCACAAAAAATTGCATCGTCTTGGGATCCAAAATAAAATAAAAAATAATTTATGGGTTTATCTAGGATTTTTGAAACATTTGGTGGGAATTTGACGTTTTTTTTGGAAGGCATAATTTTTTTTAGAGATCCGTGTTCTTCCTTACATTTTTCTTTCCATTTATGTGTTTTGAGATTTGTAGGGTGTTTAATAAGTCTAAAACTCCGCCTAGTTCATTTCGAGATTTGCAGGTTATTTGAAAGGTCCATAATTTTTCCCAAGTACATTTCAAGATTTTCAAGGTGTTCGACATGTCATAAAATCTGCCCAATGTGTTGGGTTTCAGGACTCTGGGACATCTCTACATCTCAACACGAAGTTGAAAAGTGTGGTCAAACCTCTAAACTTCGGTCAATGCCCAATGTGTCAGGTTCTTAGGACATCTCTGCATTTGAACACGAAGTTACAAAGTGTGGTCAAAATTCCTAACTCTAGTCAATTCCCAGTGTGTTAGGTTTTCGGTAATTTTCAACATTTCAACAAAATTTACAAACTGTAATCAAACCTCCAAATCCCGGTCAATGCCTAATGTTTCAGGTTTTTGGGACTTCATAACATGTAAGCATTTGAACACAACTTGAAAAAGTGCGGTCAAACCTCTGAGCCCTAGTGAATGACTAGTATGTCAGGTTTTCAGAACTTTAGAACTTATATGCATCTAAACACGCACTTGTAAATTGTGGTCAAAATTATAACCCCCAGTCAATGATTAGTGTTTCAGATTTTTTGTCCCATTTGACATGTGTCAGGTTCCAACACCTACTTGAAACACTTCGTATTACACAATCAGTTCAACATACAACTAATTGTTGTAATGGATCCATCCCTTGTTCCACTTCCTACACCATTCAACTATCATGACTAGAGAGTCAAAATACAAATCATCTTGAGGAGTAAAGGATTACACCGGATCACCATGGGTACAAAAACAAAATCGACATCAGATGTAGAGAAGGTGAAGTTGTACAAAAAATTGATAAATCCTATGGTCTATTATGCATGTCCATGTCTCCTGACTTACTCTTTCATATTAAATCTACAACTAATCCTAAGGATGTATGGACCATTTTGGAAGGAATCTTTAGGAAGCATGACATAATGAGAGGTCAAGAGTTGGAGAATGAGCTCATCAATTTGAGCCCAAGTGACTTTGAAATGATACAAGACTTCTTCACCAAATTCAAATCACTTAGGTTGTAGTTGAAACTATGCGTCATAGACAAAATGAATGATCAATTGGTTCTTTCCATCCTTCCCAAATTAGGTTCCAACTATTATACCTTCATCTCTACCTTTCACGCCACCAGAAGCTCCAATCCTCTAAACACCATGATCCACTTGTTGGACATGAGAAATTGAAGGCTTCAAATAAAGAGAAGAAACAAAATAATAAGGATTATGACAGTAAGAAGGATCAAAATTATCCCACTTCTAAATTAAACTCTGAAACTTCCTCTTCTAGTGTTAATTCCAAGAAAGCGAGGATCAAATGTGGGATTGTAAAAGAAAGCATGATGAAAGTAAATTTATGAAGAAGTAGATTAAAAACTTCACAAGTCTTATTGAGAAGAATAACATAGGTGTTCCCAAGTCTTTTGAACCATTTTCATCAACCCATGAATCCTCTAAGGTAATGACCATAGAAAAGAGAAAGAGAAAGAATAAAGAAAGGAGAAACCAAATGGGGTATCCCTAGTTAAAGTTATACCACCAAATCTTATATGGGTAATTGATTATGGTGCATCACATCATATGGCCTCTTCACACATGGAGTTCACTTATTTAGAGCCATGTGACCTGTCCTCTATACGATTGGGTGACAACTCTTCTACACAAGTTTTTGGGAGAGAGTCTATTGAAGTGAGTGGAGGGACATTCAACAATGTTCTCAATATCCCCTCATTGTCAACTAATATCCTATCAGTCTACCAGATTACTCACCTTGGACAAGTCTTGTGTGTTGAGTTCACACCAAATTTAGTGTATGTCAAAGAGTTACACAATGATGCTATCAGTGCAGTGGGTGTAGTTGATCATTAGAATCAATTATATTCCTTCTTTCATTTTATCCCTCTAGATTCTTCTTTGGAGTCACCTGTACTTGATGTCATTTCTAATCCTGAGAACATTTCTGATGATTAGGACTTATCTTATAACATAGATGACTACAATAGTGATGGGGACTCACCTCCATCATCTCCTTCCCACCTTCCAAATATTGAGGATTTATTTCTTGATCCACCTATTTCCAGTCCTCTGTTGACTTTTCAGGGAACATGCACCTGTATTGAAGACTCATAAAACATCAGGTAGTCTAGTATATAGTTGTAGGGCCTTCCACATTCCTTATTTGCTTCCTCTTAAAATACAAGATCCCTTCATGGAGTAGTTGGATCTTCTACTTTGCATAAGGAGCATAGTTCCTTGTCTAGGAAGAAAATCTTGGATAAAGGTCCATTATCCACTTGGAAGAATCATTCAATTTTTCATGGTGATCCACTCTTTACTGCATATAATTCTTATTCTTGTACATATCAACAAATATATCAATGTTTTCCCAAAAGGCATTATGATCCAGAAAGTAGTATTGTTATGTCTTGGAACATAATTCCAGGATTTGGAAAATCTGACACACTCCTCATTACTCCTTTTAATCCCACAATCACTTTAGGAGGCTAATTTTCTAGATACAAGGTTGCTAGATGTTGTTGTAGATTCAAGTGGGGATTTTTATTCATACGTTCTTTTCCTTTCTCTCTTTTAGGGAGGAGTTTTTTCCCACTGGGTTTTCTCCTTTTCTTCTCTTTATGAGAGAATTGTATTGTATGTGGGCATCTCATCAGGCCTTATTTATGGGACCCACCTTTCTTTTCAACCCACCTAATTTATACTTATGGGGGGGTTTGTTGGTGTAGGATTTACCTACACATTTTAATTAGCTTTCTTAGGTTAATCATACTTTATTAGGGGAATGTACTTTAATTCATTTTCTAATTGTGAGTTGAGTTGGTTACCTTTTTGGGTGACCTAATTTCCTACTATATAATGTAACCTCTTATGCATATTTTTGGTTAATTGGATTATGCATGAATGAATGAAGATTTTTTTCTTATTTTGAGTATTTTTGGATCTTGCTACTCCACACGGATTTCTACTTTGTACATTTGATCATATCCAGTCTCAGTCCTCGATTGTGGCCCTCTTCGAAATTTGTAATGTCTAGTTTTCTCACTTATGAATCATGCATATAATGACATACTTAGAGGCTTGATGTAAATAGAAAATGCATGATTTTGTGACTACATTTTCCCCCATTTTATGCTATTAAATGAATATTTGGTAGGATAAAGTAGATAAGAAGAGCGTATCTTGTGGAGAGCTAAAGGGAGTTGTAACCAAAAGTGTGTTGAATGAAGAATGTGCACTATATCATACCGAATGGAGATTGTGAAGAGTGTATCATGGAATCTAGAAGAGGATAAGAAAGTAGATACACAATTCACAATACACACTTCACAATTCATAATTCAAAATCTAGGAGATTATGAAGTGTGTATCATAGTAGCCTTGGGATCCTATCACCCACCACTCCTTCATAGTGCCTCAATTCCTCACGCAGTACGTTGTAGTGATCCAGACTCACCATTCAAAGAAGCCCCATATCACCTTTGGGCACAACTCCATCTACCCATCCTAATGCCCTTCATAGTACTCAACTCCTATAACTAGCCCTGATACTATCAATGCACTCTTGGTCACTTGAAACCACTCCCTTAACAACTCATGCTGTCAACGGTATCAGTCTCGATCCTACCACACCTATCCCTACTCCATCTCTAAGGAAGCCAAACACTTATCCTTATCCCCCAGTTACTGCATCAATCTCACCACCTCATCCTCCAAGGAAGTCACTCGAGAATCGCTCTTGACCAACCTCTACCTCAATCACTCTAGCTCCACCTTTCCACTACCTCCTACATACCCCTTAGGTTCCTCCCCTATCTCAACATCTTATAAATTGGCTTAGATACTATATCATACTATAGAAAATAATATATACTCAAAATTCAAAAAATAAACCTATCTTTATTTAGGATGGTCATCTTCCTGTTTGTCCACTCCCACTATCCTCCATCTCTCAAAATAACGAGAATCACAAATTTATAAGAAAATTAGCATACTAAACAAAATAAACACAATGACCTCTCACGATTATGTGAAGTTTATATATAAGATTCCCAACCTAATCAGCACCAATTTCTAATCGAGACTTATTGATTTGGAATCACTACCAATTATTTAAATCGACAACGATCCCTTGTTAAATTGTGCACTTTTAAGGTTTATCCCTCTTTTTGTCCCCCAAGACCCTCTAAAATCCAAATTGCATCATATTTCATAACGATCATATGTTTCCCATATGTTTCCTGGTCCACTGTGGATTCCATAGCCTCACAAAAACATTTTCTTGCCATATCCTACAAGTCATATGTCTATAGGTTGAGAACCCATTGGTTCCCCTATCACTTGAATAATTGGCTACGTAAGCCCACCTTTGTGGAAATAAATTTCATGCCCAGTCTTACATCATCTTCAATTAAAAGAAAACAATTCAAAAATTTAATCTTACACAAGCCTACATGCTATTGTGACGAGCGTCATTAATACTCGCACTTTAGTTATACCATGTTTGTCAGTCCAGAGCAATGTCCATGGCTATTTGCAACAAAGGGAATAATAGGAATTGTTCTCAAAATGTATTTAACAATATAATCAATTTAATAATAAACTTTCTATAATTAGGAAATGAAATTCCTTGGAAGGAAAAGAATATAAAAGACAACATTCAAAGGTATTCAACACAGTTTAATGCTGAAATGGTAACTACATTCAAAAAGATAGAAGGGAAATAATAATAAATATCCATTCTCATTGGGGAGGAGTGGCCCTTGCTCCTTCCCTTCGACTAGGTTTAATGTTGAGAGTCACACAAAAAAGTTCTCCCCTAAATCGACAATTTTATTGAAAGAGTATGATTTTACAATAAATCAACTATCTAAACCGAACCGATGAATCTAAATACATCAACTCTTTTATACCAGAGTAATCCCAGTCCCTCTAGGAGAGAACTAGTTTATTCACAATAACTAACATCTAATTAACTGGATATTGACTAAAGAAATGACTATCTATTCTAAGAAGTACAATCGTGGAAGGAGTAGTCTTTGGAGCGTTTGGATTGAATTAATCTTGCTAACTGTAGAGGAGGTTCGTAATTGAATCCTTTGAGAGAGTCAATTGGTGTTGGAAGATACTTCAGATCTTAGATTGATTGCGAAGAATCATGGCAATAAAAAATCCATAGGTGTTTGCCATATCACGTCTCCTAGAAAATTAATCGACTGAACCTCCTAATTTGCATGAATGTAGGTTGAGGTAGTGGCACATGTTTCATGATCATGTTTTTGTGCTGCCAAATGTATCACTTATAGTTCAGTATTCCGAGCTATCTATCTTCTTGTGTGAGTTCCTTATTTCAAGGAAATATGAATTGATGATCTGGATGATCCCGATGCTTTACTGCGAGTCCTGCACTAATGTAAAGGTGAGTCTTATGCCATAAGGTGATTCCTGCACTAGTGCACTAATTAAGTCCTGCGCTAGTGTAATTTACTCTTGTGATAACTCAACATATGATTTTCCAAATGTATTGTTAATACTCATAAAAGATCAATTTAAGCTATTTTTGAAGAAACAATAACAAGTTAAAAATAACAAGAATATGCACAATAACTTCTTTCAAAACATAGTAAAGTATTAATCATAAACAATCAACATTATACATCGTGAAATATGATATCAAAATAATATAGGGTTTCACAAGGGTTTAACATAAAAAATGGGGATTCATCACTCCCCCAGACTTAAGGTTTAGTAGGTCCTCCTACTACCTATTCAATTGTTCCAATATCCTTGAACAATTATATTCATTAGAAAATATTTTCCAGGTTTCATCTTATCCAGTATTACAGAACCCAAAGTAATCAATAACATTTCTCCTCCAAGTGTTATAAATACCCGTCTGGCTGATCATATGTAGAATTCCATCATGGTACTGGAGCAATCACCAATGAAGGTTGATATTTCATCCCAATCCACTTCTCTTACATCTCTAGAATGATTTTGTAGAGGTCCTTGGCCCTTTTGAGTGACTAGGAGAGATTGGTAGGTGAAATTACCTCCTTTTTCTTATAAGGTTCTATAAGAAGTTGATATCTTACATGACAAGGCAAGGAAGTTTACATTGAACATTGGGAGTACTTGCTCCTTGAAAATTTTGACACAATTTTTAAGATTATCTTTGTATCTATCCACCCTCCGTAAACAATATACCTATGACCGAACCCTATTAAAGAACCAAATGGGGGTAGGAAGATCATGCCTTATTGAGAGGCCTATGTTAGCTTTTTCTTGAACAAATGTTGCTCTCTAATCGCTCCATTCACTCTAATGCTTGAGAGTGGAAATAAATGCTCTTAACTGTACCTCACCCACATAGAAATTTATGGGGATCTCAATCTGATCAGGGAGAAGAAATTTGTAGACATAAAACTCACAAAGAAAAATATTTTCAATATCACTACCTGATGCATATGCACCCAAAAACTTCTTGTCATCATCAAACTCAATGTCTTGCATAGCACAGGCTCTAGATATTTTCCATTTGAAAAATAATTCTTTCAAAAATAATGCATAAAAAATTAGAAGGAGGCCCATATGAAAGAGCTTGATTATATAAACGACAAACAATAACAAATTTTTCTTTGAGCAGTTTATTTTCCTCTTTCAAATTCTTATTCTCTTCAAAAACTTATATGAGATTATAACATTCTTCCATCCATTTGATCATTCCCTTCAAAACAACAATCTGAGGAAAGACAAAGTTAGTCTAAGTTGTATGTTCTTCAGTGGCCACATGCTATGTTTCTTTCCTATTCTCCTACAATATTGCAAGAGATGTGCTAAGCTCATCAGTTATGACCTGAAGGGAGAGGATTTGTTGCTCTTTTTGTTCTAGGGCATGCTGGAGTTGAAAATTTGCCTCCTCTTTTTGCTCTATAGTATTATGTAACTGTTGAATTTCTTGGTTTTAATCATCCTCCAGCCGGGATAAATTGGCTTCATTAGCTTCAAGAAGGAGCTGAAGATGAGTGGTTCTTTCTTGAGATAATTGTAGCTCAAATTGAATTTTGGACAAAGACAATAATTGTGGAATAACTATATTAGAGTTAGGGGATAACTAGGTTCTCCCTCCATCATAGGAAATTTCACATTGTCTATCATAGGTGACTCTAAAGCAGTGACTAGAAAGTGTTCAATTTATTTCTATGCAAGAGGAACCGAGGGTGACACTGGTTGATGGGAATACACATGTGGTGTCTTTACTAGGGTTTGCATTATGGTTGTTGCTTCTTGTTCTTTCTAGGAAGGATAATTTTCAGTTGGGGTTTCATGTAGGGCTTGTGCATGCCTAGAGGTCTTGGGGAACTTCTTAGGTCTCTCTAAGGTGGAGGGTTCTTGCTCCAGGACTACTTTAGATTCTAGGGCACATTTATTTTGAAAATTCAACCATTTCTTTGTGCCATGCCGTTTCCTAACAAACTGGTGCTTACAAATCAAATGTATTAAACCCTAAAAATTTAAGTAGGAGGCACCCCAACAAAAATTTTCAGTGGTTGAAAAAAAATCATAAAAAATTGAGGCAAATTGATTTTTTACTGGGGTTTAGCTTGACCATGGTGAATGTGTATTAAAATTCTCAACACATGTCCCAGAATGATTTCATATTTCCCCTCACAGGTGAAGTATTTGATTACCCATTTGTCAACTTCTGCCCAAGGTTCTGGAAGGGTGATTATTTTTATGCCTTTTGCTTTACCCTTATCGTCTATCACCATTTTTGATTTTTCCTTTTTTCCAACTAAAAATCTTTTAATAATTTCAGCATACATTGTCCTATTTCTTATTGCTCGACCTTCCTCAGTTACTCTTGAAAGATGACTGATTACAATGGGGTTGAATGGAATTTCTTACTTTACACAATGGAGTATCCTTCTTCCAAGTTTCTAGTGAATTATTCTGTCATTTTTATGTTGAATTCCTCATAAACAAGCAACAAATCGATCCATCCCGTGCTTTTAAAAATCTCCACTTACCTTGCATCGGCTAACAATTCTAATGAGTTGGTTAGTTGATGCCTTAGTCTAGGCCCCATGACTGATGTTTAAAACAGGAAGTAACTGATAAAGGGCAAAGGACTAGAAATGCAAGGTTTGCATGGATGGGGGTAAGTACAAGAGAAAAATGGATAGTGGAACAGGAGTGAGAGAGAGAAATTTGGAAAGTGACAATGGAGAAGAAATGGTTTTAAAGTTAAAAATAACTGAATTGGGAAAGGTGTAATTGAATCCCAATGTGATAATGATATTGATTTGGCACATGTGACGATTATTATGGGGGTGGATTATAGATTTTGTGGGGATCTGCAAAGCGTGGGAATTTATGGGAAATGGGAGAGACAATCAATCTGCATGATAATAATAATTAACGGTTCATAAATTAAAACTTTTCAACATTTAAGAAGGGAATTATTTGCACATACCTCATTAAATTAGCTTGTTGCATCATTGGCCGCCATTTTCATGATGAGTTGATCCTCTATCCACATGTGATCCTTAATTTATTACATGCTGGATTTTGGGGTGGTGACCACCATTCCTGGTTTTCAGTCACATGTATTTCTATTTTTTTAAATTTTTCCCACGTTTTTTTTTTTTTTCCCTTTTTTAGAGAAATGGACACCATTTCTAGTTTTCAGCCAATTCTCTAGAAGGTGATGACCACCATTTCTAGTTTCCAGCCATCTCCTCTTTATTTATTTTTAAAAAATAGCTCAGTTCCGAGTTCTGTTGGACAAAGAGACTTTGTCCACACACTTCAGAGTTGAATCTTCTTGAAGTTCATTACAAAACTCTTATTTGGATGTTGGTTTATGGTACAACCTTAACCTATGCCCATTGAACAACATTACCTTTTTTCTCCATTAATTAGAATCATTTGGATAGTCCCATTGTTGAATAATTGTTCAATCTGATATGGGCCCATCCATCTCATATGCAGCTTCCCTTTGAAATCCTTGTACTTTGAATCAAATAACAGAGCCCAATCCCTTTCTTGGAATTTTCTTGGAATTATGTGTTTATCATGCCCGTATTTGCCTCTGTGGTGTTGGATGATTTCAATTTGATGCAATGCGTTGAGTCTAATATCATCCAATTCATTTAGTTTCACAATCCTTTCCTATTGTGCCTATGAAAATTCAATCCCCACATCAGCAGTTGTCCTCGAGGTTTGACTATCAAATTCTATAGGGAGAATGAGATTCTTACCATAAACCAATTCATAGGGAGTAAACCCTGTGGTTATTTTCTAATTAGTTTTGTATGCCCATACTGCTTCAGGAAGTTTTTGAACCCAATTCTTCTTTGGGATATCCACTATTTTGGTTAGGATATTCTTCAGTTCTTTATTAGTAACGTCCACTTGACCATTGGACTGCAGGTGGTATGGTGATGACTTCTTATGTTTCAGCTGGTAAATTACCACAAAGGAACTGATTACCCCTGACATGAACTATGGTCCTTGACCTAAAACAATAGACCTTTGTGCTCCAAACCTCTGGAAGATATGCTCATATAAGAAATCTGCAACTTTCTCATCTCTTACATGTTGCAGTGTTTGCACCTCAACCCATTTAGTGATGATAACACCCCAAACTTTTACAAATAAAATAGTATGACTAACAAGGAAAGGATAACACCATTACCACCTATAGTCAAGCTCTAAGTCTAAGAATGATTCATCAATGATCAAATATTAAAATCATGTTATGAATGTAAGCTAAATGGAATTAAACATTAATCTACAAAGCATCCTTACTATGTATGAATTGATAAACTAACAAAGACCTAAATAGATCTAAAAGGGAAATCAAATTGGGATTGTTGCTACTCCAAGGAAGGTGAAATAATCTCTCTAAATGACTACAAGGTCATATTGGATACCCATCTACTAACCCCATTGAAGACTTTAGGCAAGGATTGAGCTTGGCTATAAATAATATTTCTTATATGAGATGCAAATCAAAGCATGGCGTAAAGTTGGAAGGTAGTACTTAATCTTATTTATAGTTTTTCCTTTGAGGAAAAATTGCATCTTGGTGCATGTGGCACTAAAATTACAAAGAAGATTAATACTTTCTAATCATGATTAAGGATTTGATAATCACAATTAGTGAATTAACAAGTGATTAAGATGTGAGGAGCCTTAATCAACCGCTTGGGGTTAATTAGGAGGCTAGGATAAGATTTTGAAGCTTGCTGAGATGTTGTGGAAGGAAGCGGGGTGATTTTGAGTGGTTAGAAGAGGGGTTTGAGCTAATAATATGGTATATTGACCAAAACAAGGGCAAAATAGGCTTAATTAGCTAATAATCACTAATTGTCTGTTTAGAAGAGGATTTTGACTTACGATTTGTTGTAAAGTGGCATCTTGAATGTGAAAGAGGTTAGGCAATCAACATTGTGATATTAATTGGCCAAAATGGTAAGAATTGTTAGTTAATTAGTGGAAATCACCAATTATAACGAAATTGGTAAGAATGAGAGTGATTTGTGTGCTTTTGGCAATAAGATTGTAAAAGTGGAATTTAGGTGTCTACATTTTTTCTTATTTGAGGTGAAGTAAGTAACTTCTCTTCAAATATAGTAGACAAGCATAAACAAGTAAATTTTTGAAGAAAAATTAGTTGAATGAAGGATGCCCCCTCGAGTGTCGGTGGGGTGATAGAAGAAGTCAATCGACGATCGAAAATATGATTTTAAATGAATAGAAGAAATAAGGATAGGGATAAACATGGTTTTTTATTACCCTAGGTGATTTGGAAGAAAAATTAGTAGTGATAAGAAATGATAATGGAGAATATAAGACTAACCCAATCTTTGCATCCAATCTTTCAATAAGCAACTTTATTGTATCATTTTTCCCCTATAATCTACATCATCAACCTTTATCAAAATAAACAAAAGCCTAAAATAACATGAAAAGCTAAATTACTAGCATTTGTTCATTGCTAAAAATACGTAACTCCATGCAACATACATAATGCAATGCAATATGAGAAAGTAAAATGATGCTTAACTCCATGCAACATACATAATGCAATGTAATACAAGAAATTAAACCAACTAATCTAATAAAGAAACAAGTACAATCACACATAATCAAACAAACAACGTTCAAGACAGTTACACCAATGTTTTTGTTATCCAGCTTCAGTTCTTGAATGTTCGTGTTGCAACGACAAGGGTTTAAAATGGTACCCCAAACAAGGATACATGTGAGGGGAATAATGAAGGACATAAGTAGTCCCATGGAAAGCATTTGTACACTATGACATAGTCCTGGAAACTCACTGTTGCACGGGAGTACTGCCATAGTAAGCAAACCAACTTTTTTAATGGAGGTAGATCATGATGATCCATAAGTCATTTGAGATAAGAACAAGTAAGAACCTAAGAAAGATGTTTTTATAGGATAAATTTCGATCTTTGAGGACAATAAATTTGATACAGGCTTCATCCGTGTGCATGCCGTTTACCAATTTTTGATGATTTCACCAAAATGTTTTTGAAATTTTTTGGATTTGTTTGATTTTTTTTTAAAATATGCCCCAGGTAGTAGAAAAGGCCACTGGGAAGCAAAAACATGCCCCAGCGTAATAAAAATGAGCATGAAAATAATTATTTATTTAAAATAATCATCACGACAAGTTTTAAAAGAATGTAGAAGAACCAGGATGGCTCTAGGGTGCCTTGGGGATGAGAAACACATCGTGGGGGGGGGTAAAAATGGGTATATAAGTCATTGCCAATTCATTTACCACATCCACTTACCATTTTACTCATGATTGAAGCTCTGCCCCATGGGAGAAGATGACAAGGGTGCAAAACCGGAAACACCATGTGGACCGTGTGAGAGACTATAAGAGACTTCCAGAGGATGACCCATAGGTACACAAAGTCAAACCCTGCACTTTGACTTTATAACATTTAATTTTAAATTAAAACACACTTATTAGGGTTATTTAGGGTATAAAAATGCGTAGGCGTGGCCCTTGGGGCACGCATGTGCACATGGGATGTGCACCCATGCTCATGCATTTGTGGGCATGAATGTGCTAGTGCATCAAGGGGGGTGCTTGTGTAAATTTTCACAGTGTGGCGGGGGCGTGTATGTGCATGTGCATAGAGGGTTTTTAAATGGTAAAACTTAGGCATGCCTATGAAAATATGGGGGTGTTGGCACATTGAGGAGGTTTAAATGGAAAAAATGGAGCGTGCCTATGCACTGATGGGGGTGCTAGAACATTAAGGGGTGTGATGGCATGCTGGGGGCACCCATGCACTAGGGGATGCGCTGGTGCTGCTAGGGGGGCGCCAGTGCACAAAAGACACTCTTAGAATGATTTTTAAAAGAAAATGAGGATTTTAGAAAACCCTAGATGGTAACAATAGATGAATTAGATAGTAAAATATAAGAATTTGATGTATAGACTAGAAAAATTAGATGGTAGATTAGAAGAAAAAGAATAAGATCATAATAAATGAACTAATTAACCATGCAGACGAACTTAGAGGTATTAGAGACGTGGGAGTGACATGGGTGACTCCGGGCCTACGAGGCGACAATAAGATACTGAGACCAAATTTTTCTAGACATCACACTAGAGATGACCAACTTAGCACACGTGGCCTACATGCCACAGATTACTTTAGATCACAACATGCTCACAACCTTAGCTAAGAGATGACGGAGACGAGATTCATATGTTCCATCTTCCTACCGGTGAGATAAGCATCACCTTGGAAGATGTGTGGAAGATTTTGCGAGTTCCTATTCAGGGTTGTTTGATCGCATACGATGGTCGCCAAGACCTTATTAAGCGATGCATAACTGAGCTTATTAGGAGTGGTAGACATGCCCCACTGGGGTATGACTACCAACATTAGGAGGTACATGGCCGATCAACGACTAGGACAGGTCCCCGTATTCTTGTTAGATCTTGTTAGCTATATATTGTTTCCTAAAAAGACTGGTGCTTGGTTTCCCCGAGGCCTTACTAGAGTGATTCACGACCTTCTTCAGGGAGAGGTCTACTGCTAGGGTCAGTGTATACTGGCTCATTTATACACAAATTTTCATTCGATAGATTACCATGGATAGAAGTTTGTGGGTCCTGCCACTCTACTACAGATATGGGCATGGGACCATATTGTGATAGGCCGCCCTGTAGGTGCATTGAGAGCTCGAGTTATTAGAGAGCCTTCTGTAATGGGCTAGGTTATAGATGGAGATGATATTTAGGGTCACATGGTGGATATTGACTATTACAGGTGAGCATTTGATGAGGTACAACCTCACATGATCACATGGTGGCCATACATGTTGTACCATTGCCCTTAGGATGTATTTGAGTTGAGTACTGCTGTGGTTGATTGTTTCATCCTTGGGAGCAAGAGCCATATCATGGAGTGGTACAGAGTGGACCGGGTCCAGCAAAAGTTTTCCCTCATCTAGGGGATTCCTGGTGATGATATGTGGTATGCACGGAGATATAGAGAGGATTTTCATATGGGGCCTTGGATCAGGTTGGGCCGAGCTCGTACTAAATTTTTACAGGTGGTTCCACAACCTTGGGTACATCAGGCACAGATAGTTGATCCAGGGATGACCCCAAATTGTGTAGCGTGGTATGTGATAGTGCTGCCATGGAGATTGACTATACCACAAGAGGTATTGGATGCAACAACACAGGGGGGCGAGGCCCAGATCTTAGGGCACATGCAATAGGTAGGTCCACATGGAGGACCACATATAGGGGTACCAGTGTAAGGTGTTAGTCCAACAGAAGGTTTTAGTGCAACAATAGGTAGTGGTATGGCCACAGGTATTGGCACCATGGATGCCCCTTCAGGCTCCAGTACGGGAACCATTGCAGGCACCTCCACCCCCCTTCACATGAGTCCACCACACATTCCACACAGGAGGTGGAGGAGATGACGGGGGTAGAGAGGCTATGGAGGAGGATGTTCAGGACAGGTTGGTGGGCAGGTGGTTGCCTTGCAGCAACAACTACAGTAGGTGACAACTCTACAGCTCCAGGTTGCAGCTGAGAGGGACCAGGACATTTCTAAGAGAGACTAAACTATTACACAAAGAGACCAGGCTATTACACAGAGAGACCAAGTTATCACAAAGGGGATCAACTCATGATAAAGTGAGATCAGATGAAAGAGAGAGTACATGCCATGAAAAAGAGAGTACAGGTCATGACTGAGCAAGATTAGGTGATTGCAACTAGTCTACAGCTGCAGGTAGAGAGGGATCATACTGTAGTAGAGAGGGATCAAGCTGTAGAAGATAGAGCCCAATTGTGGATAGAGTTATCCAATGTGAAAGAGAGAGTGTGATACACTTCATTAAGCAGACACTACGTTAGGGGTATAGCTATTGATTGGTCAGAGTGCCTCCCTAGCAGATGAGGCTACATATTATAGGATGCAGTATCATGTAGCTATACCTACTGAACAGAGAGCTCCTGAGTATAGTCAGATAGCTGGCAGCATGTCTCGATCTATATCCCATAGGTCATCACGATCAATGTGATATGTACCCATGGTCCTTCAAGGATAACAGGTGTCAGAGCAAATGGCACATCATGGTGCAACGCCTTCCACATGTCCAGCAACTCAGATGCCCCTGGCCTAGCAATGGACCTAGACCATAGGCAGTCCCAGAGAGGGTGAGAGTCGTGGTTGACTCTCTTATTGATGTACTAGATATATATTTTTGGTGTATCACCTCAATATGAAGGCATAATTTTGTATGGATGTATATGTACTGTTTTTGATCATGCCTCATGATGAAGGCACATTTTTGTATAGATGTACGTTATATAGTGTTTTTTATTATGCCTCATGATGAAGGTACATTTTTTGTATAGATGCCCATGATGGCTCATCATATCAGATGTAATTTTGAGACATACTATTTTATACAATGGAAATTTATATTTATGATGATGTATGATGATTTGATGGATTATTGATGTATCACATTTTGCTTATGAGATATCATGCTTAATCTATATGTTTATTAACTTGTATCACATGTTTGTTAGATTTATGAGATAGCCGTAGCTAATGTCATATTACATGTTGATGAGATATTTGAGTAAAACATGTTTTTATTTTTGATATTGATGTGGGGGGGATAGATTTGTGATCATGTGCAACCCCTCTTGCCCCATTGATGATATGGTACTTGATGATTAGCTTTAGCATACATGTGTGATGTAGACTTAGCATTTATTGATATATGATGTATAGATGTGATGGTTTATGTGATAAGATGATGAAATGATAACAAAATGTATAAGTAAAATAACAAGCACAAGTTAAACAAATCTAATCAAAGCAACACAATTATCTACAAGTATGCAAGATAAAATGAACTCAATGCAATGCACCATAGATTAAAGTAACATTCAATCTAAGTAAACAAGTGAATCCAAATTTAAAACACACAATACATGAAAAAGCAATGCAACTAAAACCATACAAACCAACAACCAAAAGTAAGAAAACTACTACTTTGTTTTTGTGGGATAGTTTTGGGATGTTTTTCGCTATTTTGGTTTTATCTCTAAGACAATTTTCTATTGTTTTGGAGTTTTCTATGAAACGTATTTGAATGTTTTGATTTTTTCAAGGAACATATCTGTATGTTTTGGGATTTTCAAAAAGTTATACGAATGTTTTTGGTATTTTCTAAATTTTTTTCCGAAGCAAATGTGTAAGGAAATGAAGAAACGTGGATGCCCCCAGTGTTAGATGGGATGTACAAGGGTAGAATGCCACGTGTTATGTGACATAAATAATGCTGCAAAGTTTCCCCCAACATGAGATGGGCATATTCAAAGTCAAATTATCTGCATTCAAAAGGTAAGGATCAACTGGATCAGGGCAAAGAGGGATAAGCTCACAAGGGACTCAGACAAAGGCAAAGACCAGCTTAGAACAAAGCTACCATACTCCTAAACCTGAAATGCTTGTGAACAATGGACCCTCCAATGGCATCAGAAACTGGTTTTCACCAAAGGACTTATCCAAAGTGCCACCATTACGTGGTTTTCACTATTGGATGCACTTGTTTATTTATCTTTTCTTTTTTTGTTTTTATACTTTTTTTTTTGCTTTTTCTGAATTTTTAGAGACCCCATACTTAAGCATATTTTTTTTGCTTTTTCTAAATTTTTAAGACCCCATACTTAAGATGTGATTAAGATGAATTCATGGGTTCTCGAAGCTCTTGGCCATCTGAATAGGCAAGCTTATAGGCACCTGAACCAAACTTAATAACCACAACATATGGTCCTAGCCAATTGGGCTCAAATTTCCCTTTCTTTTCACAGTCCTTATTGGTGTTTTTCTGATTCTCTTTTAACACCAAGTCTCCTACCTCAAATTGTTGAGGTATTACTCTTTTATTATAGCTTTGTTGCACTCGATCCTGATACACTTTAAGGTGATTGAGGGTGTGAAGTCTTTTCTCATCTAAAATCTCCAACTCTGTCAGTCGAGCTACTTTGTAGTCCTCCTCTTCATTCAGGTAATCCCTTAGCTCAATACGCAAAGAAGGGATCTCGATCTCTAGAGGCAGTATGACTTCCGTGTTGAATACTAAGGAGTATGGAGTGGCACCTGTAGGGGTGTGAGATAGATGTTCTGAATGCCCAAAGGGCAAGGTGAATCTGTAGATGCCATTCATAGCCTATCTTACTCACCATCTTCTCCATAATGCGAATGAGGGTTTTATTGGAAGCTTCGGCTTTCCCATTACCTTGAGGGTAATAGGGGGTTGAAAACTTGAGGGATATTTGAAAGCGTTTGCAGAGTGCTTTCACAGTTTTATTTTTAAATGGCTTACCATTATCAGTGATAATAGTAGAAGGGATACCATATCGACAAATGATATGGTTCATGATAAATTTAGAGATTTGGGCACCTTCAACATAGGTGAGAGGAACAACCTCTACCCATTTCGTAAAGTATTCAGTTGTAGTAATGATGAAATTATGACCATGTTCGAGGAGACAGGGTTAAGTTTTCCTATTAGAATGAGACCCCACTTTGAGAACAACCAAGGTGTTGTGACAGGATGTAAGGATTACACCAGTGCATGTATCAAGTTGCCATATTTCATGACAATCCACGCACTTCTTCACATGGTTACAACAATCATTCTCCATGGTAGGCCAATAGTAGCCTACTTTGAGTATTTTCTTTGCAAGTATGATCCCATTAGTATGAGCCCCACATATGCCTTCATGCACCTCTTTGATTAGCTTGGATAGACTCATCTGAATTTAAACAGTGCAACAGATTCTCGTCGTAGCCTCGATGGAAGAGGGTGCCCCCAAGTAGGGTATATTGGGCTATACGCTGGATGAGGGTTCATTTTTCAGCATAATAAATGTTAGTAGGAAAGGTTCCATCATGGAGGTAATTAAATATTTCAGCGTACCATGGGGAAAAGGGACCAACAACATCACACACCAAACAATGACTCTGGTATGTCATATGTCAATGTTCTTAGATTTTCAACAAAAAATGTTATATCATTGTTCCCTGGTGGAATACTCAACATGGACCCTACTATAGCCATAACATCTGTTGCTCTGTTCTGGGCTCTTGGTTTTCTCAAATGTTTCTCAAAGAACTCCTTCAAAGAATCAACCATTATTTTATATGGAATATTTTTCTCATCTTTGACCTTGTATTCATCTGTGACTTGTTTTATAATGAGCATTGAATCACCAATGCAATTGACTCGTTTGATATCCCATTTGATAGCTAGCTTCATCCTTGTGATGAGAGCTTCATACTCCACTATATTATTTGTGCATGGGAACCTGAGTTGGAAGGCCTGGGGAATCAAGTCTCCCGTAGGAGTGATCAACACAACTCCGACACCTGAACCATGAAAGGTAAATGAACCATCAAAGTATAGTTACTCCAAATGATATATTCCTCAAGGTACATGATGGATGCATATGGTAGTTCGAGACTCAAAGGTTTGGTACCTGGTAATGGAGCTTCTACTAGCTGATTTGTTAGAACCTGTCCTTTTACTGAATTTTGATGTACATACTTAATGTAAAACTTGCTTAATAAGATGATCCAATTAGCCATCTTTCCTTGTCAGAGTGGGTTTTGACAATAAGTATTTTAGTGGATCCACCTTTGAAATAAGATTGAATTTATTGTTGACTAAATAGTGGCATAGTTTTGAGAAGGAAAAAACTATATTGTGAGGATAGACTTTTTCGATCTGTAGATAGTTGAGCTCATAAGCTATCAATGTTCTGCTCAAGTAGTTTACAACTTTTTCCTTCTGCTCTTTATCATACTGGGCCAACAATGCCCCAATTGCAAAGTGTGTAGTAGAAATGTAGAGTAACAAGGGTTCTCCTTCCATGGGTGGCATGAGAACATGGGGTTTAGCCAAGTATTATTTTAGCAAAGAAAATGCTTGTTGTTATTATGGCCCCCAGTTAAAATTGACATATTTTTTAAGAAGATGCGTGAATGTATGACATTTTTCTGCTAGCTGTGAAATGAACCTTCTGATGGCCTGAATCTTTCCTTGTAAGCTATGTAGTTGTTTAATATTTTTTGGGGGATGAATTTATGTGATAGAAGTGACCTTTGTAGGGTCCACTTCTATTCCTCTCCTTGACACAATGAATCCTAGTAGTTTCCCAGATAACACACTGAAGACACATTTCTTTGGGTTAAACCGGAATTTGTAGTCCCTTAATTGCTGAAAGATGCATTGCAGAATCTCTGGGTGCTCTTCCCAAGTTCTAGACTTTGCTAATATATCATCTACGTAATCTTCCATGATGTCACTAATCATGTCATGAAAGATTACAATCATCACCCATTGATATGTAGTGCCTGCATTCTTAAGGCCGAAGGGCATGACTTGGTAGCAGAATGTCCCCCATGGGGTAGTAAAAGTTATCTTATGTTGATCTTCCTCAGCTATCTTTATTTGGTTATATCTTGAGAATCCATCCATGAGTGAGAGCATCTCATAACCTATTATAGAATCGACAATCATGTCAATGTTGGGAAGAGGAAAATCATCCTTAGGACAAGATTTGTTAATATCTCTTAAATTAGTACACACTCTGATACCAAATGGATTTTTCTGAACTGGTACCACATTAGAAATCCACTCTGAGTAGTTGATAGGCCTGATGAAGCCTACTTCTAATAACCTTTCTAGTTATGCCTTAACTAATAAGGTGACGTGAGGATGCATCTTGCAACTTTTACTTTATGGGCTTGACGTCCGTGTGTACAACAAGATTGTGCACCACTAATGCAGGATCAAGTCCTAGCATGTCTGTGTAAGACCAAGTGAAGATATCTACATATTTTCTCAAAATTCCTATAAATGTTTTATGCTCTTGAGCTGAGAGTGAAGCTCCCAACTTAACCATTCTAGGCAGCTCCTCATGTCGATGTTAACATCTATTGTCTCCTCCACCAGTAGCTTGGATTCGTCTTCCATGCATATAGGATCGGGAGGGAGATTTAGATCCTCCTCTACCAAAGGTGGTTTAGGGAGATCCTCATCTTTAGGTGGGTACACTATTTTGTCCATAGGTTGTTCTGCTTGTTTGTCCACAAGCACCTCAAAGAGGTTTTCACTATAGGACTTGGACTTTTTCTTTTTGCAAGGATTTTCTGTAGGACTTTTTCCCTTGCTTATTTTCTTACTTAAGTGACCACATTAACTCTACCTCCTCTTTGAAGTATGCACATGCGTTGAGCTGAATGGAGAATCCTTTCTTGTGGTCATTTCTCAAAATGTTGTCTCTAATGCCAAGGAACTCACCAATAGCCTCATCATTTGAAAGACTGTTAAATTATCCATGTTAGTGCTCATTATTTTGTATGGGTTAACACTATAATAGTTAGGTTGGTCCGCGAGTTAATTCATAGGGATAGTGATGGGTATGTGGGATATGAGGTCTAGCAGTGGTTGAGAGATATACGGGATTGGTGATTGATGTTGACTCCTTGGATAAAGGAGATCATCTTCTTATATAATGTAATATTTATTAGTGAATACATTTTCTTGATTGAATAACCAGGGGTTATGACGTAACGTGATAGTCCCAATTCAGTGTTAGAGAATTTAATAGTTACGACATGTGGTACAAGGGTTATGGTAAGGATAGCCATGTTAGAGAATAGGTTAAAGGTGACTACACATCGGGAATTTGTTTCACTTTCATTTTTGGATAAACTATCCTCACGCTCAGAAGAGGAATACTCGTAATATGAAGGATGAGATTCATACAAATAGACACCAATACCAAATTTACCCACTATATGATGAGGTATTGGAAGAGATTCTAATGAACCTTGTTCTTGACGGCCACAACCATGTCCTTTATATCTCATGGTAAGAATTATTCGGTTAGGAATAATATACCTAGGTGACTTGTAGCATAAAGCCATTTCATCATCATCATGATGAAATATAATATCTTTGAGTATCCTTTCATCTTCTAGTAAGCCACCTGAAGTGAAATTGTCAAAAGGGTAGTTCTCCCTTGATCTTTGGAATTTGTAGCATGGTCTACCACGTGCTTGGGCTGATAGCAGAATGTTTTGAACCATAAGGGCTTATTACAGATCATACTCTCCACAACCACTTGGTATAACCTTCATCTCCCATGTAGAAAAAGGAGTTTCTGAGGTGGAAGCATTGTTGTCATTGGTAGGCAAGGCATCTAGATCCACTGGTGAAGCAAGGGCCTTTGATTGAATAGGAACAATGATCTCCATAGAGGGACACTCATAGATGGTAGGAAAATAGCCTAAAAATGCTCTGCAATGAGAAAATGGTTGGGTATCCCCATGTATAGTAAGTGTTTATCCTTCATGTTGTAACTTTAAACACTGATGATATGTTGACGACACGACTTGCATGGCATGAATCCATGGGTGGCTGAGTAAGATGTTGTAAGGGAGCTATAGGTCCAAGACATGGAACTTCGTATCATGGGTTATGGGACCAACTTCCAATGAGAAAGTGATCATTCCGGCTGATTGTCATTCTTCATTGTCATACACCTTTATGGTGATGACCTTTGTTTCCAAATCAGCTTCTGTGCACCCTAGTTAATGAACTAGTTTAAGAGTATAAATATTTAGACTCGATATTCCATCCACAAGAACTCTCTTGACCTTCCTACGCTTGATTATTACTTCAATGTGCAAGGGCAGGTTATGGGAGGGATTTTCTGCTAAGATTTCCGTCAGACTAAAATTTATGTGTTCTAAAGGAGTGATTTGTGCTACCATGGCTTGTAAATGCGTTGGATCAACATAAAAAGATACTCTTGATCCCTGTAAGGTTTTGCAAAGGATTTCCTTATGGACGTTAGAAATATTTAGAAGGTCTAAGATTGAAATCTTAGTTGTGGTCTTCTCTAATTGATCTAACACATCATAGTGACTCTCTTAAGGAGGTGGGGGAGTGGGTTCTGGAATAACAAGGTGAGCTTGTCACATTTCCATGATGCACTCTCTTGTTCTAATTTTGATCATGTTGATATGTTCAACAGGTGAGTCAACATTGACCTATCAAGGCATTAAAATGGTCTGTGTTTGAGACATAGTTAGTATTTTTATTTTGAGATGAATGTCCCTGATCCTAATTTTTATTTCCCTCATGTTTGGGAAAAGGTTATTTGAAGATCCCCAAGTTTGTGTTTGGAGACTTGACAATGGCTGTAGAGTCTACTTCTATATCACCATTGTCGATTAGGTCTTGAATGTAGTGCTTTAGTTTCAAACACTTATCAGTTTTGTGACCCTTTACATGGTGAAATCCAAAAAATTCATTATCCCTAAACCACACTAGCTTAGGTGTGTCATCCTTTAGGGTTGTGTTTTTAGGTATCAAACCATGTTTACGGCCTCTAACTGCTTTAGGATGGACAATATGGATTCAGATAGAGGGGTGAAAGTATGACGTTTATACTCCGTAGGAGTTCCCTTTGCAAGCTTCAAAGGTGTGTGGTTTTGGATGGCTTGTACTCGCTTAGAGTCTACTATCCCATCACTAATGAAATTTTTATTCTTATTATGAACAACTTTTTTTTTTTTTCGTTTGATTTGGAATTGTTATGGTCACGTGAAAAGGGTTTTAGAGTCCCCCTAGCTAACAAACGTATTTTCAATTTGACTCCCTTTTTCAATTACCTCTTCGAATGTGTTGCCACAATGCATTTGTAAGTGGTACATGTAATGTTAGGGTGGAGTTTGAGGAAAAATATACTTATCAACTTTTTTCAGGTATGGAACAAGGAAAGCGGCTAGCTAATCCTCTCCATTGTTGCAAGAAAGTAACAAGTTCTCATTGTTTCATTGTTTGGCATTGCAGAGATCTAACATGGTAATGTCACTCTCAATATTGAATGAGAAGTGTCGTACAAAATTTTCAACTAATTCTAGCCATGTAGATATAGATCCCTTAAGGATGTGTAGAAACCACTCTAACACTTGTCCTCCCAAACTTCGTGGGAAGAGATGAATGAGGTAGTTGTCATTATATGCAACCTCTTGATAGGCCATATAAAAATCTTTGATATGGTCACAAGGGTCACCTTTTCCCTTATATTTGTCAAATTTTAGACAATCAAAGTGTCATGGGAAGGGTACTTGTAACATGGCTCTATCAAATGGATAAGGGCACAACTCATCATACTAGTACTTTTTGTTGTTACCATTTTTTCCTTCTTATAACGCTAGAAGGGTGTTCTTCATAGTGGACCACTCTTGATTGAAGAGAAGGATCTTGTGTGGGTGGTGTAGGTCTATATGAAGGATTAAATCTAGGTGTATTCCCACCCCTATTCTCTGCAAGAAATTATTCATAAGGATATTTCCATGTCTCCCATTGAGGAGTATTTGTTTGAAACTTGTGAAATGAAGCTTTAGGTTTTGATTTTGGTATAACCTGCTTCAGAGGTTTCAACTGTTCCTTATTTACGGGTGAAGCTAGACTTTCCAAATGGTGAGTAAGACCTTGAACTTGTTCTTCTAAGGTTACTTCCCAAGTGGGTATTTTGTTATGATTTTCATTAGGAGGAGGTTGCTCATGATGAACATGGTTCCTCATAGTCTTCACAACGTACTCTAACAATAGGTATATGATAGTATCCATCATTTTCAAAAGGCACTTCCTCATTATTCCGTCATCTAGAAGTAGAGGCATGGCCTGGGTTTAATATGTCATTAACAGTGCAACAAGGTCAGTCTAATTCTTCGTCTCCCCGAACCATGTCGATGATAAGAGAAGGGTCAATTGTGGAAGGTAAATTAGCTCCTAGTTCCACAAAACACATATGAATCTCATGTTTGTTGTGAAACAAGTAATCATTAATATGGGCGGGATGAAGTTCCATATCCACACGAGGAGAATCCTCCTCTCCACCACTATGGTCAATCATGAAAATTTTCCTCTAAAAGCAGGTTGTCACCTCCAAAGAGATCAGCTTCTAACTTTCATGACCCCATTCTTGTAGTAGGCATACTAGAAATAAGAAGTACAACACAAAATATTTCCACTAAGGTTTATTAAAAAGGAACTCTAGAAAAAATTTCACAGCGTAATGATGCTTAGTCATCACAAAGAATGGTGACTATCAAATAGCCAAAAATCCAATAGACCAATATGAGCCTAAGGATCAAATAATAAAGAAGAAATCTACCCTATTAAGGTAATTTATGACACAAGTTTTGTAAGACGATATAATGACGTGTAATACTCAAGACTAGTTACAACAAAATTTTTACTCCCTATGTTTTCTGAGATAGGTATGAAAAAAATAGTGACAACACAATATCACCAGTTAGGTCAAGTTTGAAGCAAATAAGACCTAAGTGCTAAGAGAGTGTTGATGTGATCCTCTAATAAGGTATACTTAAGACCGGTTTCTAGACACTAACAAAGTATAAGTCTTGTGAAATGGACGATACAAATGTGAGCAGCATAACAACGCTATTTTGACACGTAATCAAAATTTTCAAGAAAGCAAGATTTTAGTATCAAAACGGTGTTATAGTGTTGCTAACAAAGTAACCTCAACACTGACAAAACTCAAGAAAAGGCTAGGATGTAAAAACTATGCCTAAGTATATCAAGGAATTACTATGCATGCGAGTAGCGAAATAATACAATCTAGAGATTTAGACCAAGTTTCACAATGGAAACAATACAAAAATATCACAATTGTATGGCTATAATGCGGGAAACGTAATAACTCTAAAGAGAACACTGATGATATAACCTAACTATAAATTATAGTAAGTCTCAATATGGGTTTTCAGACAAGAGGGACTACTAGAACTTGATGATGTACCATTCACACTTTCAACTCTTACATTCTGACATTGCAACATGGTCTTGCAAGAAGACTAGAAAAGTGGTGGACATGATTATTTATAGTAGGTATCCATATATGTTTGTTCTTTTATCTCCAAATGAGCAACAAGAAAAAAAAGGAGTAAACCAAGTGGTGATGAAAAAATACTTAGTGTAACTTTGGAAGAGTTTCGCCTTGTCTTAGGACAAGTGAAAAACTAGGAAAAAGTAACACTAAATAGATTTCGTGATGAAATGTCACATGGTTTCAACTTTAAGAGATTATTTCCCTTGTTCAAAAAACAAGTGTTTGATTCCAACAAAATTGTCACTTTGTGAAATCTCTCAAGTATAATATCTAAGACAAAATTGGCTCTAAGCCAACAAGCTTTCCTAGGGGTTCTATCTCTATGTATCACAATATATCTCTGTGAGCTCAATTTATCAAGAAAGTCACACTGACTAATCTTGGAGTATCTCGGCTTTACTTTACCCCCTTCTAATACAATGAGAAACTAGTGCATTCAGTTGTATTATCAATGGGGTTGCAATGGAGATAACTTTGATTCTAATATTTCAAGGCGTACTAGTCAATTCGGTAGTGTGGAGCACTTTACCATTTCATTCACAAGGTTCCCTCTTGTGTGAACTACTTTGGGTTTCCTAGGACCACCCCCATTGTTATAGCTTAAGGCTTATGCCAAAGGGGTTATGTCCTAGTTTAAAGTGGATGAGCCGTAGCTCTTAACTGAAATCTACAATACATTGTTTTGAATGGTGTATTGGTGTATTTTTTTATCTTTTGGATTAAGCAATTTGGTTTAGACTGTCGTTGGTAACCTTTAACACATGTGAATGTTAGAATTTGGTTTGAAGAGAGTCCTCCTTTCTTTGACTAGTGTTAGGTCCTTCACACAAATGGTTAGTAGTTCAAAAAGATCTACAATATTATAGAAAGAGGATTAAGTTTTACTTTTGATTCTCAATATCACACTAGGTGCAAGAGAAGAGCATACACAACAAGTAACCCAAATAGATGAAAAGCTTGTAAATTAATTAACTACCATAAAAATTTATAAATTAAGGTTTATTCCCAATTAATCCATGTGCTTCTTAATGAAATACTAAAATTGCTTTTGCTTTCCAAGATCACACTAAGTGCAAAGGAAGATCATACACAAATTTTAGTCTTGGTTATTTATTAAGTGAAAAAGATCTTAAACTAAAAGATCAAGTACATGCCAAAATGAAGGTTTATTCCCTTAAGCATAGCAATGAATGATTATTTTTCCTACTTATTCCAAATTAACAAAAAGTGGTTTAGAAGTGATTTTGATTCTCAAGATCACATAAAGTGCAACAGAAGAGCATACATAACCCTATTCCAAACTCATACAAAGCATAAAAATAAAATCACTCATCAAACCCTAAGCCAATTTTAACAAAAATCACTTATCAAAACCTAAGATAATTTTGTTAGAAATCTTTCTCTAAAATCAGAATATTAATAGTAACAACACCTAAAAATCCCTAAAAAGTGATAGGAACACTAAAAACCAGAAGTCAAAATTTTGAACTTGGAGAAAAATTTACCTGAGTACGCCATCGTGCATTTTGATGCACATGCATGTCCTATAGAGCATAGGTGTAAACCTTGAAGCAAAAGCATATGCATTCATGTACAGTGCCTTTGTCAACTTTGAATAGTTAGTTATGCACAGACGCGACCAGAGAGACGTGGGTGTAGGTTTTGATGCATAGGCACAAGTTACACACAGAGAAAAATTCCTTTGATGCACACGCATGCCCAGTGATGCACATGCACAAAATTTGATGCACAAGTGCAAACTTTGATGCACAGTGCACCCTTTGATGCATAGGCACCCCCTTGGAACCACAGGTGCAAGTCTTCCTATAGGTGATCAAAATATGAGTTTTGATGATAAACTATTTAGTTTGAAAATTGAAAAAGATCAAAACTTTGACCTTTTAAGGAAATTTTGCTAGTGCTGCACCTTATTTTATCCTACAAAGAACATGAAAACATAACTTTTACTACTAATCCAGTTGAAATAACTATTTAGTTTGAAAATTGATCTACAAAACTTTGACAATTACTCTAAAAACTTGAAATTAATCTAAAAAGATTGACAAACTAATCTAAAAATCTTGAAATTACTAACTAGAAAATTTGAAACTAATCTAGAAAAATTGAAATGAAAAAACATTGAAACTAAGTTAAAAAGTGTTAAGAAAAATGAATGCAATGGGGTACTGTCCCACTGGGCATGCCAAATGATAACACCCCAAACTTTTACAAACAAAATAGTATGACTAATTAGGAAAGGCTAACACCATTACCACCTATAGTAAAGGCTAACACCATTACCACCTATAGTAAAGCTCTAAGTCTATGAATGATTCATCAATGATCAAAGCTTAAAAGCATGCTATTAATGTAAAATAAATGGAATCAAACATTAATCTACAAAGCATCATTACTATGTATGAATTGATAAACTAACAAAGACCTAAATACATCTAAGAGGGTGATAAAATTGGGATTGTTGCTACTCCAAGGAAGGTGAAATGTCTGATTGTTGCTACTCCAAGGAAGGTGAAACGGTCTCTCCCAAATGACTACAAGGTCATATTAGATACCCATCTACTAACCCCATTGAATACTTTAGGTATGGATTGAGCTTGGCTATAAATCATATTTCTTATATGAGATGCAAATCAAAGCATGGTGTAAAGTTGGAAAGTAGTACTTAATATTATTTATGGTTTTTCCTTTGAGGAAAAATTGCATCTTAGTGCATGTGGGACTAAGTATGGTTTTTCCTTTGAGGAAAAATTGCATCTTAGTGCATGTGGGACTAAGTAAAAAGAATATTAAGACTTGATAATCATGATTAAAGCTTTGCTAATCACAATTAGTGAATTAACAAGTGATTAAGATGCGAGGGAGCCTTAATCAACCGCTTGGGATTAATTAGGAGGCTAGGATAAAATTTTGAAGCTTGCCGAGATGTTGTGGAAGGAAGGACGTTGTGGAAGGAAGTGGGGTGATTTTGAGTGGTTGGAAGAGGGGTTTGAGCCAATGATAGGGTATATTAACCAAACCAAGGGAAAAATAGTCTTAATTTGATAATAATCACTAATTATCTATTTGGAAGAGGATTTTGACTTACGATTTTTCGTAAAGTGGCATCCTGAATGCAAAACTTGAGAGGTTAGGCAATCAACAATGTGTTGTTAATTGGCCCAAATGGTAAGAAATGTTAGTTAATTAGTAAAAATCACTAATTATAATGGAGTTGGAAAGAATGAGAAGTGATTTGTGTACTTTTGGCAATAAGATTATAAAATCAGAATGGATTTAGGTGTCTACAAGTGACATAGTAAGTAAAAACTAGAATGTATTATTTTCCTTGAGAAGTTGGGTTAATTGGTCCAGTAAAAATCTAATCCCCACTTCTTAAATGGTTCCAAGACAACCTAAGGTTATAGTGGCATTTCAGATGTAAATGTTGGTTTTCCCATTCTTTGGTATTGATGACATCTCTCATACATACTTTTTGACATCCTTAAACAAGGAAGGGCCAATAGTAACCAACTCCTAAAACTTTGTGAATGGTCCTTTGAACTAAATAATTCCCTCATGATGGTTCATCATGACATGCTATTAGTATGTCAAATACTTCATCTTCAGCTACACACCTGCGTAAAATAGGGGTCAGGTCCAACATTTGAAAAGAATCCCATAAGATTTAACCAAGTGAACATATCACTTTGTTTAATCAATTATTTTCTTTGCTTTTATGTGAAAAAGGTTAGGAACTTCCCTGTAGCCAAATAATTATCCATATCTACATACTAAGGAGAGGTGGTAGATATTTTAAATAGATGTTCATCTAGAAAGTCATCATTGAATTTCTCTTCCTCTTATGAAGTGGTTAGTCTTTAAAGAAAATCAGCTACCACATTGGATTTTCCTGTCTTCTTAATAAATTTAATATCAAAATCTTACAGCGACAACAACCACCTTACAATCCTGCCATGCACTAAAGGTTTACTCATTAAGTACTTGATGACATAGTGGTTAGTGTGAACAATCACTTCATAGCCTGTGATATAAAGGTGAAACTTGTTGATTACATATACAATTGTAAGAAATTAATTCTCCGTTATGGTGTAATTTATTTCACTAGGGGAGAGGTTTTTACTGATGTAGTAAATAGCATGCATAGGATCTCCTTCCTCTTGCTACCTAAGGGCAACAACCTATTGCTTCATTAGAGGCATCTATTTGTATATGGAAGGGAAAATTCCAATTCAGACCTCTCAGTACTAGTGTGTTTATCAATTTATCTTTGATAGTATCAAAATATTTTTGGCATGCTTCTGTCCATGTAAATTCAGAATCCTTAGTTAGAAGAGAAAATAATGGAGAAGCTATCTTGCTAAAATATGAGATAAACATTCTATAGTAACCGACATGGCCAAGAAAGATTCTTAGATCTATTTGGTTTGTGGGAGATGGAAATTTTACAATGATACTGACCTTGTCTGTGTCCACCTTGATTCCCTCAGCTGAGACATGATGACCTAATACTATCCCTTGTTACATCATAAATAAGCATTTTTCATGGAAGGATAATTGATGTTTTTCACACTGAGAAAGGACTTTGTCTAAATTATCAACTGCCTCTTGGAATTTTGCTCCATAAACTGTGAAATCATCCATGTAAATTTGTACATATTTATGGGTGAGATTAGAAAAGATTGCCAACATGGATCTTTGAAAAGTGATCAGAGCATTACATAAGCCAAAAGGTAACACCTTGTAAGAAAATGTTCTCCATGGGTAGGTGAAAATTGTTTTTTCTTGCTCCTTAGGTGCCATTTTTATTTGATTGTACTCGTTGAACCCATTAAGGAATGAAACATACCTTTTCACCAGATAAATTATCTAAGACCTGATCAATAAAAGGTAATGAGAAGTAATCCATATGAGTTGCCTTATTTAATTCCTTGTAGTCCACAAAAAATCTCCATTTCTCATTCTTTTTTAGGAACTATGACTAATGGAGAGACCCACTAGCTATCTGATATTGGATAAATGAAGCCTACCTTTAGAAGTTTTTCAATCTCATTTTTCACAATGTCTCTTAGAGTAGGGTTTATCCTTCTTTGAGGTTTCCTGATTGGTCTGGAATCAATGGTGTAGATGTGGTGTGTAAAAATACCAAGATGAATACCCCTCATGTCACTATATTCCTAAGAAAAATATTGGGGATGAGAGCATAAAAGTTCATATAGGGTATTCTCCTCCTGACTAGTCAACCAACTATTAACTGTCAATGTCTTTCATTTAGTAACTAGATGAAGGGAATGCACAACATGATATTATCTTAATAATGCATTAATTAGACACTTGTGTGAAAGAAATCTATGAATAACAATATTATGGACTTGGTCATATCTATATTTTGTGTAAAAATATGGATGATGGGTTGATTGTTTCCATCTATAAAATCATCTCTTGTTTCAGTTAGTTATAGCGTAGGACTTGAATTAGACCTGGTGCATGACTCAAGCACATGAATCGAAATGAATCTAGTGCAAGACTCAGGCACATGAATTATACTGTGTATAACACAAGGCTCATGGTTACCATATTGAATTTGGTCTGAGTGTTTTTGAATTATGACCACGGCTAGAGAAGAGATGTTGTCATCTGAACCATCTGAATTATCCTTACACTACTATTTGCTGTCTGTAGCAAAAGGTTTTACAGTAGGGTATATGGATAATTTCCTTGAATCTTGACCATTTTTAATCACCATATTCCCTATTCTGCCGGTAATGAGGGAAAAAAACTATGGCTAACCAAGGATCTCCAAGGATTATGGGGTATCCAATCTTTCTATTATTCATTTTTATGATCACAAAGTCTATCGAATAGTCCCATGATTCAATATTGATGGTGATATATTCTATAAATCCATTTGTCTTATTTACTAATTGATCTACCATTTGTAAAAATATGGAAGTTGAATGCAGTTCAGGTAGTGATAGTGGGGATAGAGTATTTATGGTCATAACATTGATATTAGCCCCTAAGTCAATTAGGACATTAGGAATATGGACATCTCTTATGTAAACTGTAACAATAGGAATTTTAGGCTCTCCTTATTTAGGAGGGTTCATATTCCCTTCTAGAATACTAGTAAGTTTCCCATTAACATGTATGGTTTTAGGTTGATTCTTTCTTCTGTTTGGAGTCTTAAAATAAAGATCTTTGATAGTTTTGTTAAATTTAGGAATTTCCTTAAGAGCTTGCAACATGGGATTTCCAATACTCAACTTCCCCAGTCCCTTGAATAAAATCTGACTCTGGTTGTTAAGGAACTACAGTACTATGTTTTTCTGAGAGTCTAGATGGAAAGGGAATGCCAATGTTTGGTTGAGGAGTTTATTCAACAATAGGACTAGGCTACGTTTGTTATGTTTTTTCTATTTCTTCAGGGATTTATTCTATCATAGGAGATGAAGGTTTTGAGGTAACCTTCCTTGAACATAGGAATATATTCTTACAATCCAAAGTGTTTACTGTGGGATTTTTATCTAATTCCACAGTGTACACTGGGTTACTCTGCCTCACATTTTTGGGATTTTCCATAGTTTATGTAGGTATCTATGGCTAGGCAAGTTGATTAGATGGGGCAATATTTTTAGGTCCAGTAAACAAGGCCTATTGACCTTGGGGTCTTATTTTATTATAATATTGTTGTCCAGATCCTTGAGGTACATTCCACTACTATTGATACTGAGGATTAAACTGTTGAATGTTTGGATGTGGAACCCAAGGTTGTTGATAATAATTCGGTGGGGCATTCCAATGTGGGTTCCACTCCTATGGGGTTTGTTGAACCAAAGGTTAGGGGTATGGTCATGGTGCATTCCATTGATTTAGGATCCATTGTGATTTTGGGATGTAGGACTGATTTTGGTCAGACTGAAAATTTACTCCCCACCTTTGAGCCATATAATTTAGCTCAAATTCATCTTGCATTTTCTGTTTTAGATGATTTTTCAGCAAGGGAAGCAACCCACATTGGTCTGTGGCATGTTTAAGTTCACAAAGAAGACAAATGTGTGTCTTGTCTAAGGGGAATTCCTTAAGGCCATGTTTTTCTCTATATCTTGGGCAATAGATGAACAAAGGATCCATGTTTTTGGATTTCTCCCTATCCATAGTTGTATTGAGTTGAACCAAAAGATCAATTCTCAAATTTGCACTTTCTTCCCTCAATTTGGATATATCGCCATCGACCATTTTTCCTTTCTTTCTACAAAATTTGGGGTGAGTTTGAGAAAAATTCCTACATAGGTTGATGATTTTTATAAATTCTAGTTTATTCATGTTTCCCTTCCCCATAAGATTGAAGGCTTCCTGTGTGTCCTCGTCCAACCCCTTAAGGAATAGATTTTTAAGCATATTAATATCCAGACCAGTACCACACCTCCTGTGAAGAAAGAGGAACCTATCAAGATAGTCTTCCACACTCACATCTTCCTTTTATTGAATTCTAAAAATTTCTTCCTTCCTATCCCATACTCTACAGTAGTCTTGATATTTTTCCAAGAAAAAATTTTCCATCTCCTCAGAACTATGAATGGCGTTAGGGGTTAAACCCATAAACCATCTCATAGTTGTATCTTTTAAAGTGGAGGGAAATAACTTGAGATTTTGGGAATCAAAAGTGTAATCATACGTTTGGCACAAAACATTGAATTAAAAAAGAAATTAGTTAGGGTCTTATGAAACTAATCCCCAAAATGTTGGTAAGATTGAGGGGGATATATTTTTCATAGGAGCCTGATCATTAGGATCCAATTTTATGGGATAGGTAAACATTTTTCCAACTGGAGGGTTTCCATTTTTACACCATTGGGGTTCTCTATTTCATTAACCATCCTTCTTAGGTCAACAAGTTGTTCCACATGATGGTTTTGAGGGGGGTTTTGAAAATTTATCTAATGAATATACCTCTACGATATCTAGGTATATACGTAATTCCTATCACACTGAGGGTAGTTCCCTAACCATCAGTGCTTAACTTGATTGTTTGTGTTCCACATACTCAAAAGCATAAAGGATTCTTATTGTCACTACATGGTCTTATTACTTCTCAAGAAAGAGTTATGGAAATAAAATTCGTGAATGGAAACTTACCAGACAATAAGAAAAAATTCTAGCTAGCACCTTTAAAATTTGATAACACCTTGAAGTCCTTGGCAATGGTGCCAAAAAGTGACAAGCATTGTAGATACTCACACTTTAGTTATATCATGTTTGTCAGTCCAAAGCAGTGTCCACAGCTATTTACAACAAAGGGAATAGTAGGAATTGTTCTCAACATGTATTTAACAACAAAATTGACTGACTAATAAACTTATTGTAATTAGGAAATGAAATACCTTAGAAGAAAAATAATATAAAAGATAAAATTTAAAGGTATTGAACATAGTTTAATGTTGAAATGGTAAATGCATTCAAAATGACAGAAGATAAATAACAGTAAACCTCCCTTCTCATTGGGGAGGAGTGGCCCTTACTCCTTCCCTTCGATCAAGTTTAATGTTGAAAGTCACACAACAAATTTCTCCCTTGAATATGTAATTTTATTAAAAGATTACACTTTTACAATAAATCAACTAATTGAATTAAACCTATGAATCTAAATACATCAGCTCTTTTATACCAGATCAATCCTAGTCCATCTAGGAGAGAACTATTTTATTCGTAATAACTAACATCTACTTAACTGGATGTTGAATAAAACAATGACTATCTATTCTAAAAAGTACAGTTGTGGAAGGAGTAGTATTTGTAGCGTTTGGTTTAAATTAATCTTGCTAACTATAGAGGAGGTCCATAATTGACTCCTTTGAGAGAGTCAATCTATGCTGGAAGATACTTTAGATCTTAGATTCATTGCATAAAATTGTGGTGATAATAAATCCATAGGTGTTGGTCGCATCAAATATCTTAGCAATGGAAGTGACTGAACCTCCTAACCTACATGAATGTAGGTTGATGTAGTGGCACATGTTTCATGATCATATTGTTGTGCTGCCAGATGTATCACTTATAGCTCAGTAGTTTAAGCTATCTATCTTCTTGTGTGAGTTCTTTATTTCAAGGAAATTTAAATTGATGATCTGGATGAGTGCGACACTTTACTGTGAGTCCTACACTAACGCAAAGGTGAGTCTTGTGCCAGTGAACTAATTGAGTCATGTGCTAGTGCAATTTACTCATGTGATAACTCAACATATGATTTTCCAAATGTATTGTTAATGCTCATTAAAAGATCGATTCAAGCCATTTTTGAAGAAGCAATAATAAGATAAAAATAACAAGAATATGCACAATAAATCCTTTCAAAACATAGTAAATTATTAATTATAAACATTCAACATTATACATCATGCAATATGATATCAAAGTAAAACGGGGTTTTGCATGGGTGTAACATAACAAAATGGGGATCCATAATCTTGAATTTATTTAATCTATCCATATATTCATACTGGTGATCATCACACTAGCTTACGATGGCTTCCAGTTTGAGGGGAATCACCTATCCAACGTAAATCCAATTATCTCACTCAATTTTATCCAGCTTCTTGTCCATCACAAACCACTTGACAAAAAGGGGGAAATGTAGACACCATATTTAGGTTACCCTAATTCTCATTTGTGTGTATACACCTTAGAAAACCCATTTGTAATCCCACACAATCAATACACTCTTATACTAATTTACATTCACCATTTTACCACCCAAAACCACTCAAACCACCTGTAACCACAAAAAAATTAAAATAAATAAAAACAAAATTAAACAAAACAACCTAACCTCTTAAAACCCCCCCACAATCTTAAAAAAACCCTAGATCATCATGAAAACATAAAACCCCACAAAAGGAAATGGTTGAAACCAAATTCAACCATTCTCCTCAAAATGGAAAAGAATTGGTGTAATTCCCTGCAATCAACACCAATTGGTGTGGATTGATGGCGATCCATTGAAACAACATCAATCTTATAAAAATAAACTTAGGGATTTGTCCACAGATTCTTAACTCCATTATGATATGCATCCTCCAAACTCACAGGTGATAGGCCCAAGATCTTCAATTTCATGCATTAAACAAATGTAAGGTGATCAAAATATCCTGTTGTCTTATACTCCCTTTGGAGCATCCTTCCATCACATCAAGTTATCCTAGTTTCATCCTCCTCAAAGGTATGTTGTAATGTTCAAATCAATAGTCTTCTGTTCTCATATTTAATTGTATTAATCCAAGTATTTACATTCAAAAGAATACTCAATCCTCCCTTAAGAATCATAAGCATTAGAAAACATACTTTGATCAACTCAATTTTGACAACGATCAACATTGATCTCCCAAATTGACACCGATCCACCAAATTGACGTCGATCCTTGTTAAATCTCCCATGTTTTGAATTTTTGATATATCTTGATATATTTTCCTAACATCCAATAATCATGGATAATCATATGTTCCTTGTAATACCTTTTTTTAGATGACCCTTTCAGGAGTAGCTTACGAACCTGACACCATTTGTAACTTATCGATTGTGCGCCAACCATTCATGTGGCAAAAATATGATATCGACTACAACCTAAATATCTAAATCATCATCCTCACACATAACTGAGATGAAATTATTGAGTAGTTGGATGTTCTCCTCGAACATAGTGATGAGTCCAATCTCCATTGGGACAAATTTTTCAACCCTCCACAACCTATCATCGAGGATGTTGATTGAGTCCCTCTATCCAGAAAGTACACACCCAAAGTCTGTTGTCTATATCATCAGATATTATTTGTATTCTTGTATTATCTCTAACTTAATTATCTAAAAGCAAGTTGACACCTATTAAAGAAAGCCCTTTGGTTCTTTGGATTAGAATTTTCCAAACAACTTGAACCTCATTGTTATGTAATACATTTCTTATCAAATTTTTCTGTGTGTGCAGGTTTCTGGTTCTTTGGAAAACAATTTTCGTGCATGCATTTAGATCCACCCTCTCTTGTTATCATCCATATAGGTATTGTTAAACCCTGTCATTTATGAGTTTTAGTGTTTTATTTCATATAGTAAAATTGAATCCTAAAATCTACTAAAACATCATGTTTTCACCATTTTGTATGAATAAGGGATAACATGGATTTTTTTGAGAATGTGGTAATATGTGCTTATTTGAATAAAGTGAATATTCAATTACCTAATACTTGGGATTGAAATGTGGTTGTGATAAAAATTTGACAAAGTGAATGTCAAAACATAAGATGTAGGTGTTAAGATTGGTTTCGCTTAAACTTGATAATGTGAATATAAAATTATAAGACTTAGGGAAGACTGATTGTGCTTAAAATTTGACTTGAAGTGAATATCAAAATATAAGAGGTGAAAGTTGAAGATGATTTTTCCCAAGCATGATAAAGTGAATAGAAAAGGATAAGGATTAGATTGAAATGATTGTGCTTAACCTTTGACAAAGTGAATGCCAAAATATAAGATATAAATGTGAAATAAATTGCGTAGATTTTGAAAAATTAAATATTAGAAAATAAGATTTAGAGAAAGAGAGTGATTTCACTTACACTTTGAAAAAGTGAATGTCAGAATATAAGATGTAGGGATATAATGGATGTGATTACATTTTTACAAAAAAAATGTCAAAATAGATTACTTAGAAATGACAGAGAATTCATAAAGTTTAATAAAGTGAATGTTAAAATATAAGACTTAGGGATGAAAGGGATTGCTTAAATTTTAACAAATTAAATGTTAAAATATAAGACTCAGAGATGAAAAGGGATTGCTTAAATTTTTAAAAAGTGAATGTTAAAATATAAGACTTGGAGAATGAAAAAGGGAGTACTTAAATTTTAACAAAGTGAATGTTAAAAATAGAATACTTAGAGAATGAACAGGGAGTGCTTAAATTTTAACAAAGTGAATGTTAAAATAGAAGACTTATAGAATGCTAGAGATTACAGATTTGATTAGATTAGACAAATTAGGCACCCAAAGCAAAGACTTATGATTGAATGTTGATTGCGCTTAACCTTGATAAGGTGAATACTAAAGGATAAGACTCATATTGAAATGAATTGTTTAAATTAGGCTATGGGTATCCAAAAATTAAGACTTAGATTTTGATTTGGATTGAATGATATACTTAAAATTTAGAAATTGATTCTAAAGAGTAAGGTTTATACATGATAAAGGAAATTTGGAATGGGTATCCAAATGAGAAGATTTTTCAAATTTTGAGAAGATATTTGGATGTTGATGTGAAGAGATTATAATGTGATTGAAGATAAGAGTGTGCAACAAAAAATTGTTGGAAGCACAATTTAATGGGGGGTGAATCAGTCCTACAAATTACTTATTTAATTTAACATTTATTTCAGCATACATAAACATTCATCCATTCACATACATTCATCACAAGCTTATTATGTGTGCACAAAACATTTAAATAACCATAACACATGCAAGAGAGATTATAGACACAAGATTTAAGTGAGAAACCCTCATGGGGAAGAAAACCCACTGAAAAAAACATGATATTGCCAAGTTTCAAGTTTAGTGAGGAAAAAAACCCAAAAGGAGAACCAACCCCTAGTTTAGTATAACACTAACCCTATAAGGAGCACCAACCCCTAGTTTAGTAGAGCACTAACCCTACAATGAGTACCAACCCATAAATTAGTGAAGCACCCACTCCACAAGGATGATACAACCCCACAGAATGAATAAGAACCAAATAAGCCACATAATGAAGATTTATCTCTAATTTTGTTGTTTCCACAACTGATGGAGATCACTTATCCAACTCATAAACCCTTACTCAAACCTTTGGTCATCAAACTTGTTATTTCTTCTTCTTCTTGGACTTTTCTTGGCTCTAATAACTTGCACACATGCTATATATACTTCCTAAACCTATCATACTATTCCATTGCCTTAAATTTATGCACACATACCTGCAAAACACTCTCCTCTAGGTAACACTTTTCCCTCCAAGAGCACTAACACTCAAATGACCCAAAAACATGCTTTTATATGCTTTTCAAATCAAAAACATGAAGGAGGTTGGTACATCATAATAAATTTGACCAATAAAACATTATAAAATTCAATTTCATCCATTTCAATGGTCACATATGACCCATAAATGTCGGCCATGAAAAAAACCTTAATCCATGCACCAAAAATCCTCAAAATGTCATCCATAGAATGAGAAAAATACCCGTACACTTAAACCATACTTATTAAAGCTCCCTAATTCACCATAAATGAATAAAATATAATTTAAATGTAATCCGTGGTCACAATTAACTTGAAACAATCAAATTATTTCATTTAATGGGCCCATTGGCTCATTGACTTCACAAAACACCTATTTCCAGCATCCTGTCTTCACCTTTTGGCCTCAAGATCATGCAAGAACACATAAAATATTGCATGTGGCCACTCTATGGAAATAATAGAACCTATATAACACTTCTAAGAAAGTTATAGATAATTAAACAATCACCTGCTCAAACCATAACTACTTTTTTCTTCAACAAAATAAGTTTCCCAAAAAACCCGTTTTACAAAATCAACTAGTTTACACCCTTTTTGATACTTTCAAGACCTATAAATGCATTCAATAGATGCCAAATTTACCCTTGTTCACTTTCTAGGTGATATCTATTATCGAATCAACCATCTCATGCCTCAAAGGACTCAATCTTTCAAAAAGAACAAAATTGTCCTAAAAATGCAACTACAAACTTCTTCACAAATTGTCCAGAATGTCTGACAAAAAAACCTCATCATGAGACAAGCCTTATCTCATTATAAATATATATTAATTAAATTTCCATAACCTATAATAAATCCTTCAAAATCCAATTGAAGGCCTTCAATCAAGCCAATCTACACAAACTGCTTTTTATGCCTACTTGGACTCAAGAATTGACAATGAGCCCAACATGCTCCATCTCATTATAAGACAGTATCATTACCTCAAAAGACAGTTCAACAATAAAAAATCATGGAACATAGTTATCCATTATTTATAATATGTGGAAAACCTTCAACAAGCTTGATCAAATCAAAATCACCACTTTACCTCATGTAGCTACCTGCACCATACTAGAATAAACATCCTTCAAACTTGACCCTAAAAGAACATAAAATAATTTTTTCATACCTTATCCAATCATAAATTTTTATATACTAATGGAAATATCTATGAAAAATATTCACAAAAAAACTTTAATGGAATCCTAACTCCGTTTGTAGCTCCTACAATTTCAATTTTAATGAAGGATGCTCCAAACTACCCTATAAAACTCGTCTTCACAACTAGGGAATTTTTTTCACTTTTTAAATGAAAAAATGACCTAAAAAATTCATGTAAATCAACAAAAAATTATATGATATCATAAATGGAAATTTAGTCTTTACCTCATTTGGAAAACTTCTCCTTAAATTGAAACTCTTCAGAAACAAGCCAATTCAGGTGGGGCCCACATATCATCACACGCACTAACATAAATTTATAGAAACATGAAATATTCTTATACAAAATCTAATCATCACTTTGGAAAAATCAATCAAAACTATACTCACTTTTCTGCAAGCTACTCCTAGCTAGGGTTTTGCTAGGGTTTCAAACCACTTTACCTTCTTAACGATTGTTCATATAAACGAGACAATAAAAACACCTCATTATTTTTGTAAAATCTTCATAAATTACCTTATAATATATTCCAAAGAGATCAGGTCCCCATAAAAATGAGGCAATCCACAACGAGCATTAGAAGGTCCAACTTTGCTTGAAAAACACATTGTAACTTACCCGGTTTCACCAAAAATTGCATAACTTGAAAATAATTCTTTATAACGACCTGAAATTTGTCATGAAGCATCATGAAAACATATTATACCTTCCCATACTCACCATATATCCCAGATAGCTATGAAACTCTTCAAAAAATCTCATTTACAAGTGCTTTCTTACATGTTTCCCACCGTATACTTCCCAAGGACCTCATAAATGCATCATACCTATGAATTATGACCTGAAACTCACCATAAACCTCAGGTAAAATTACACCATGCTGAAAACATGCTTCTAACAAGACTGACTTGGTCCAAATCTCATATCTCTACCTCATTTTACATGCCCTAAGCTTAAAAAAAACATGGAATGACATGACTCAACCATGAACTGACAATATTGACCCCGAGAATACCCATAAACACTCATGACACATCATTAAGACCATGCTTGACCTCATCAAACACTCTAGCAAGCTTGGGAGGAATCAAATAGTGAATATGCCTAGAAAACCAAGCACTAGAAAGCCAAGCACTAGGACAACACTGAACTCAAATCTTGACACTACCAATCAACCTTCATGTTTGAAACCTGAATAACATCACATGAAGAATCTTACAATTCCATGACACCATTTTCAATCAATGATGTTGACATCAATGTCAACAAAAACACATAATGTCCAACAATCTCTTGCCTTTGTCATTAATGACAACCATCTTCAGAAAAATTGATAACAACCAACATGACCAACACCCTTACATGACTCTTACCAAGTTTTTGATGTCTCTCTCCCCCTTTTACATCGATGGAAAATTATACTATGATGACACAACATGAGAAATGAAAACACAAGACTAGAAACAATGACAAAAATTCAAGAATTGACTTACATGCACAAGAAGCTCCCCTTGGGATTGTATTCTATCTTCCTTGACTCCTTCAGCAACATATGAAGATCCTATGGACCTGAAAAATATCCCCTTGAGCATGATACTCCTCTATTAACCTTCATTCATGATACTCATCATTTTTTAGGGTTGTACAATGCAAGAAATCACAATTTTTATCTTCAATGCTAGTAAAGTCATATTAAGGGCCAATTTCCCTAAAATTCATCTTCAGTGCCTTTTAGACAACTTCTAACAATCATAAAATCACACCAAACATAAAAAAACACCTTCATATGCTCCCCTTGGGATCATAACATCCATATATCACTAAGGACACAAGAATTTAGACATTTACCTTGCATACTTATTTTGGAGAGAGACCAAACACCTTTCCACTATCCATAAGCATATTTTCAGTATATTATTCCTTTTCATTCTTCTTTGAATGAGATTATAATTTATTGAATCAAACATTTCCTTATAATTTACCTCCTCAGTTTGGAAATAACGCTGACATCATGGCTTATACCATCTTTCAATCACTAGTGAAAACTTTAGATGAATTTTTACCTTTGTCTGAGAGTGATGAACAATTTCCCCTGCTTATGAAATCATTTATAGACCCGTATATGCATCTCAGTCATCTTGAAAAACCTTGATTTCTACCTCACAGTACTGCTGAGACAACAAGATGCAATTATTTGAGATGTGTAAACTCCCCCTCAAGACGAGAGACATATTCAAGGCATTTACCATGTTCATGTCTTGAAAAACACCATTTGACACATACCTTGATCAATTATACCTTTCTAGAAGCCAATGAACCTCCAATAATTCATTAGTACTATTAAACAATCCATTTAAACAATTAAAACACTTGTAGAGAGACAAATCATACTCCCCCTGCCCTGTCAGATCATCTCAGACTAGTTTAACTCATTTCACCTTCTTCACAGACACAATACCCTATTAACTACACTTTTGAAAGTGTCAATAGACCTTAAGAGTTTAAACTTCAGACTTATGTACCCTATTCTTTCATTAAGTCATGAACTTGAAAGACTTCCAATGCTATCAAAAATTAAAAAAATACATTCTCAACCTATCTTATGCCTTTGATCACCTTCTACATCTACACAACCTTATAGTTCTAAGAGGAAACATTACATACTTCAATAGGAATTTCTATGACATGTAGAGTATAATTTTCACCCTTTCCTCTATCTTGAGGACTTGACCCTCATCATTATTTTAGTAACTACTTTACCATACCTAGAATGAGCATAGAAAAATTTCTTATATGTGGTCAACACTGATAACCACGGAAACCTGCCTTAACAACTTTTGGAGTGGATGCACTTATAAGACCTCCTTCAACATGAACTTTTCTTAAGAAGAAATATACCTTATATGGAACATATCAAGCCACCCTAAATATATTTGTCAAATATTGGAACTCCATACAAAATTCACACACTCATACCTTTACGATTTACCACTCACAGTCATATGATCCTCATGCCTTTGATACATTATAGGTTTTGTACCAACAATCCCTGATCATGGCATATAAATCAATTTAACACACTTCCTAGGAAACCTCAGACCTTCTTGAGCACCAACATGCCTGTAGGTTGTCTAATAGTCTTTGTACTTTTCACATTTCTTGGTTAACCACATACATCTTCCACATCTGAATCTCCATTTTCATAATGGGAGTATGCTCTCAAAGCATTTGGACTGAGATGACATTTGAAATTAACAAAATGATATTTCACTATTCAAGATCCTGGGATCTCAAAAAATCAATGTCCTTCATAACCTTGCATAGATATCAAGAGCCTTCACCATGTACGGTGCCTCTAATAATATTAGAAAATTTTTAGCTCCTAGTACTTATTAAATCATATTCATACTTCTTTAAGGGTTTTACAAGGGTCCACTTCATTTTAGTCTTCTATATCCATTAGAAAACATACTTCACTTTCAACTATCAACTTAGAAAATCACCTATAGGTCGGTGACTTGCCATCTTCCTTATAAAAACTTGACCAAGCTTCATGAAGACTTCAGTAAGATGTATCTTCAACACTTATAGTCCATAGATCTTAATGGGTTTATCAAAATATCTCTTCCTACCTCTCAGAAGCATTGATTTATTAAGAATCAACCCCTTCACTGATGACAAGTATCTTCAATCTTGATAGCTCACCATGTTCCTCATAGATTCTTGTGACAATCTAGATTCCACATTATTAGCACCTGATGAGATGATTTTTCATTCATAAGACAGTCAACCTATGTACACCTTTAGATTCAAGCAACATTTCATACCTTTGATATGTCCATACTTTCAAGTTCTTCAGACATTGTACACTTACTTGTACAGACATACATGATCTATCTTTTCATTACAAGCTTTTCTCACAAGCTTTCCAACATATATTTTGTCAGACATCCATCTAACTGCCTCTAGCATGTCTTCCAAATACCTTAATTATCATTTCAAACCTAAGCAATATAATGTTATTCATCCATAGGCATCCTTGCACATACCCAATTGACTCTATTCACTCTTCACATATCAATCTTATCAGACCTTTTACTAATTTTAAATCTATTGAACCCTTTTTTTCATGTTTTCAATTAGGTCATATGGATTTGTCACTTACTTAACATACTTACTTAATCAAAAAGCCTTCAGGAAAACATGATCCAACTATAGCGGATTAATACACTCAAAATATCATAACCTAGGTTTCAAGGATCATAAGATTCAATATAACAATTTTGTGACCTTCAATCTCTTTAATTTTCAATGATGATAACTAACTTTTCATGATATTTCAAGGATAAATAGCTTCAATTCCCTTGGAGTATAACCACCACAAACAACGTACATACTTAATACTTTTAATGCTATGTGACATTGTAAACTTACACACACTTGCCTTTGATCAAACTGAACTTAAGCTAAAAATCTGACTCAATACTCAAGACATACCCATGACATTGTATTTCATGGATGTAACCTCCTTAAGCTGACTCAATCAGGCCTCATTTTCATGCACTTAGCTTATCATGAATAGATAGTTTTGATTGCAGTTATTAAATTAGAATCTAGGACAAGATAATAGACCAAAAACATCCTTTCATAGCCATGATGAGAATATTATCTGATAGTGTACATCAAATCAACATTGTACTTACATGAAAAAATGAATCTTTAAATAAGCTCACTCAGCTTGTAATTCTTCATATACACATAGATTCACTTTCACAAGAAATGACCACCTTTTTACAAAACTTTGACTCCTATCAGTATTCAGTACTGCAGGCTGAATTACATCAAACACACATCAATAGCTAACAAGAAAACGTATGATTTTGAACACACAAACACTCTCTCAGACCTTGAGATATTAACTAGTTCATGAACATATACACCTGAAAACCTATGACATTTGACTTAGAAGACATAACTAACATTTCTACTTGTTGAAAAACTTTGCATATAGAAAATGTAACAACATACATTGGACTGACACAAAATGACATTTGCTTCTCATTTAATACTACTCAGACTTCATGTGATGAATTTAAACATTTTCATCACTACAAATTAGAGCAATTGAAAAGACACTTCATAACCTTGAAAAACCATGTCAGAACACTATACCTTTCACTTACTTGTTCTAGGTCACAATAATTATTTCATAAAACTTCTGATCACTTTTCACAACTTCAAATGAACCATTTGACACATAACACACACGAACCACTCATACAGAATGATATATTAGCCTAGACTATAGACTCATCTTAATACTTCACTATTCTTTTACTACAGACCCATTTATGAGACATTATGAGGGATAAGACCACAAGACAAAATGACCTAATAAAAAGGAGAATCTTAAGGTAACCACAAGACCTTTACTCATAACCAGAATGCAGTCATATGCCACTATTTGATGACAACTTGACTCTTCCATATATCTATAATCTTTGTTCTAGACCTTAAACCTTGATCAATGAGAAAAACCTTCATACAATAATTAACTTTGACTCATGCTAAAATAGACCTTGAACATCATAGAATATACTTTGAAGGAATTAAAGGACTCCTTTATACACAATACAAATTTTCATGATAATGTTATAAGCAACCTCACCTAACAAATAGAATATACAATGACCTAAACCAAATTTCAGACACCTATAAGATGAAATCATAGCTTTAAAGCATGCATAGAGAGATTCACTTTCCCATACCTTATCACCTTAGAAGTGTCCCAAAATCATAAAATTTCTTATTCTTATGCAATAGGTGAATGCATAACATTCCAAGTCACAAATTATCTTCTTCATTTCTAAGCCCCTCAAGCTAAGAGAAAACAAACCTCCTTTATGGAACTTGGTCCATTCCTTGACAAATATTATTGGATTAGGCTCAAATCAGACTGAAAAATAATCTTTCTTAACATACCTTATTAGCATGAGAAAACCATTTATTTTCCTTGAGAATCTGACCTAACACCCTTTTAATCATTCATAAGAGTATTCTTCTTGAAAAAAATTCCACTTTGAGCTTGAAATCTCCTTGAATACCCTAAAGATCCTATTTGGTGACAAAATCTTGCAATATGCCCTCGCTTGTGACACTTATGACATACAACCATTTTTGCTTTCTTCTAGGTTTAAAAACTCTTATATTCCATCCAAAATCCTTGCCTCTATGGCCATACTCACAACATGAATGACATTCACCATTGAAGGATCCAACACCATTCCTAGGAGACCTTTTTTGCAATCTCTAGCTCTATGAAAAAAATCATGACAAACAAATCAATATCCATTGAATGAAGAACCATATCTCATAGCATTAGGTTGTCTAATTGAGTTAGAACTTCTTAAATCATTCCTTCTTAGTCACCTTCTCATTTGATTTAGAACTTGGACCAACTTCATCATGATTCTTCATGCTTTCCTTAAAACCCTAGGCCTGTTTTGTCATCTGAGTCTGTTTTTCCCTTCTAAAACCCCATCAAGAGATTTGGATATCTTCTCAAGCTTCTCATACATCCTCAACCTATTAGAAGCATCCTCAAATCTGATTCAAGGGATTTCAATTTTTCATCATACCTGAAACAAGATTCCTTCTTTCTCCTTTAGGGACTTTTGTCAATACTTTCAACTTAAGATTCCAAAGAAAAAATGGCTTGATTATGCTTATATTCCATGTCCTTCATCTAATTTTGGTAGGCATAAATTTCTGAATCATGTATTTCATTCCTCATCCTCAATGATGCTACAAGATCTGAAGACTTACCCATTGCTGGTGGTTCATAGGATCTCCTTCAAGCTATCTAGACCTGCTTCTTAAGGACCCGCTCTAATACCAATTATTATAAGTACAAGGGATCGAGAGGCGAGGTGAAATCATTCATATAATGATTTTTAATTCATTTACTATCACAATACATTTATTCAACATTCATCCATTCACATACATAACCAACCATAGCTTATTAAGTGTGCGCAATACATTCAAAGAACCATAACACATAAGAGAGAGCTCATAGACACAAGATTTAAGTGGGAAACCCTCATGGGGAAGAAAACCCATTGAAACATAAAAATTATATTGCCATGCTTCAAATTTAGTGAGGCACCAACCCACAAGGATCACCAACCCTACAAGGAGCATCGACCTCTAATTTAGTGAAACACCAACTCCACAAGGAGGCTACAACCCCTACGATAACTAAGCACCAACTCAGCCACCTGATGATGTTTGATCTCTGATTTTTTGCTGCCACAACTGATGGAGATCACTTATTCAGCTCACAAGCTCTTGCTTAAACCCTAGGTCTTCAATCTTGCACAATCTTCTTCTTTCTCAACTTGTCATGGCTCTAAACACTTGCACACATGCTCTCTGATCTTCCTCAACTTGAAACACACTCTTTCAGCCTTTAATGCATGCCCTCATACTTGCAAAACACTTTCCTTTAGGTCGCACTTTTCACCCCAAGAGCACTAGCCCACAAATGGACTAAAATGCCAGCTTTATAGCCTTTTCTTCATCCAAACATAAGAGAGGCCGGTCCCTCATGACTAATTCGACCCATACAACATTAGAAAATTCAAGTACATTCATTACAACGGTCACATATGACCCATATAGGTCGGCCATGCCAAAAACCTTCATCCATGCACCAAAAATCCCCTAAATGCCATCACTAGAATGAGAAAATTGCCCTCATGCAAAACTATTTTTAGTAAAGCTCTACAAATCACCACACATGGGTAATATGACATTTAAACATCATCCATGGTCGCAATTAACTTGAACCAATCAGATTATTTCATTTAATGGGCCCACTGGCTCATTACCTTCACAAAACAACTGTTTTCAACACCCTGATCTTTACTACCTTTGGGCCTCAAGACCACCCAAAAACACCTCAACTATGGCATGTGACCACTCAATGGAAATTCAGAACCTGTAGTTCACTTCTAAGCAATTTAGACATCATGAAACATTCACCTTCTCAAACCACAACTACTTTTGTCTTCACCAAAACAAGCTGCCCAAAAACCAGTTTTGCAAACTCAGCTAGTTCACACCCTTGCTGACACTTTTAAGACTTTTAAATGCATTCACTAGATGTTAAATTCACCCCTCTTCACATTCCAGGTGATAACAAGCATTAACTCATCCATCTCATGCCTCAACCAACTCAATCTTTCAGCAAGAACAGAACTGTCCTTAAAATCAGCATACAAACTTCTTCACAAATCAGCCTGAAAGACACATCAAATGACCTCACCAAGATACAAGCCATACATCATTGGAAAGCTCTCTGAATCACCTTTTCAGAACATATCAGAACTCCTTCGAACTCCAAGCGGAAGGTCTTCAACCAAGCAAATCTCTGCAAATTGCTTTTTATCCTTTCTTGGACTCAAGAACTAATAGCTAGCCCAACATACTCCATCACACCAAAAACCACTTCCAAGCTTAACCAAAGCATGGAACATACTTAGACATGATTTCTAAGCCATAAACAACCTTCACCAAACTTGAAGAACTTAGATACATTACTTTACCTCATAAAGCCATTTGCACTCTGCTAGAATGAGCATCCTCCAAACTTGAGCCTCAAAGAACAACTCATAAACTTTGCATACCTTGTCCAATCATCATGTTTGATATACCAATGGAAAGATCACTGAACTAGCTTCACAACACAACTTGAATCAGCTCCTAACTCCTCTTGTAGCTCTTGCAATGTCAATTTTACTCCAGGCTGCTCCAAACTGCCCCAAAAACCAGTCCTCATAGATAGGGCACACTTTGCACTTTTTCAGCTTCACCATGACTGAAACCTTCACGGACATCAAGAACAACTCCTGGGCTTTCGTAAATGCCAATTTAGACATTACCAATCAACCTTCATGTTTGATATCTAATTGACACCTCATGGAGATTCATATGACATCATGGCAGCCTTTGCCATCAATGGAGTTGACATCAATGACAACACAAACACACAATGGCCAACAATTAACAGATCGCACAAAATAGTATGTGGTGAAAACAAAGGGCAACTTGGCCCAAGGAGACATGTTCCCAGTATCCGTTTGGAAGCGCCCCAAGCAATAGTGCTGCATAACAACAAAGTTTGCTTCTCCTTCCAATTCCTTAGGCAATTGGCACAAAATTCTCCAGTCTTGCTCAAAGACATCCTACAAATGTCTCAACAAATTGCTCAACCTGGCCTTGTACACATTGTTGAGGGTGGAGGGCACCAAAAATGTCTTATATTGTTTTGTGGGTGACTTATTCACCTGGGGGTATACTCATGCTGGCTTTCCATCTCCTTTTGGGATGCCTATAAATCATTGAACCTGAAATTTGGCATGAGGAGGAGCGTGCCCCACATAAATTTTACCCCTACCTTTTGATGTGCAAGTTCCGCATCTTCTACAATCCCTTCAGCTATGTACTGGGAAAAATTATATTGATTCCCATGCACCATTTTATGCGCAATGTATATGAACTTCTTATTGACTTCTGTATATTGTTCTACAATGGCCAGTTTGGCCGTTAGAAGGCGTGCCACAATTCTTATTGCTGGGTCCGCAACTTGGTCAATCGAGAAGGTGCGCCCTCCATTCTTATAATTTAGGAGGTCCTCGACTTCATTGATCTCTATATCATTGTTCAAGGCTTGCCCCAAGTCTTCTCCTGCATTGATTAACCCGGTTGCTTTACTAATCAGTGATCGGGTAATCCTCATGCGCTGTTTTGCGAAATAGAAGTAACCTTCCTGGACACGCGAGATCATATATTGAAAATTTTGTCCTGACTTATCGAAACACCAGGGCCTCTTAGAACACTCCAGTTGGCTTGCCAGTATTTGTTTCGCTAAAGTAGGGCAACTCATAGAGCTGAAGGACCCCAACTTTTGCCAGTGTTTGTTTCGCGCTATCATCGTAGATAACACTACCTTCAGTAGTCTTTTTGTTTGTGGTGCGCACCAAATCTCCACTTATCAAGCATGCCAACCTAGGTGCGTGATGATTGAAGTCATATATCTTGCATGTGCCCACCTTGGAATTCCATTTTTCGGCCTCCAACACGTCTTCAAGATAGTGCATCTCCAAGTTGAGGTGTTGAGGTGATGGTGGGTTTTGGTCCTTCTTGGCCTTCCGACTGAACGTCATTGTTTTATTGCCCTTGTTCTTCTTTTGCGTGGACAAAGTAGCTCGTGCCTCCACTTCAACCACCTGTATTTTCAATTCTTCGTCGATAATTTTCTCTAACTCTTCTTTTGAGGCTTTGCGTATCAAAGTATTACCGGAGTCTTTACTTGACATTGACCCCATGGAACTACTTGAACTTAACTCACCCCAATGGAGAGCTAGATGTAATGTCCCCAAATGGACACTTTTGACCCTTACATGGATTACCCGCAAATCCAAACCAAAAGAACAATGTCTAGGAGATATACAAAAATTATTATATGCATATCTGAATATTATCCCAGAAAATGCGACTTGGTATAGGAATGAAAATCCACCAAATATGAAGTAAAACCATTGAATTCTTCAATCAAACAAGTCGACAAATTTTTATATGCAAGATCAATGAGAAAAATACCAGATTGGATCAAAATAGATGGCTGATTTATTTATTAAAAATCTGCAGATTGCTCCTTTAGACATAGCTGGAAACACCAATTCCTTGAGCCAAAATTGACACCAAATGGATGATTGGATGTCTAAAAATCAGAATTAGGAACAACAATATAAATCGGCTCCATAACATATCTAAAACTCCACAAATCAACTTCCTAGATGGGTTGCTCCACCTTGAATGAGCTGGAAATGAAGAAGAATCACAACAACCTTTATTCTTCTACAAATCCTTGCCCAGATCTGCAAATTACAGTCCTCAAACACTGCTGGAAAACACAAATAAATCCTTGATCTTCAATGGAAACCTCTGAATGGAGAATCATCTCAAATAGAAGAAGAGTTTTCGTTCTTCTTCTAGACCTCAAGAGGGTTTTTGTCCTCTAGAGATGACTTCAAGGGGTTCTCGTCCTTTGAAGTTAATTTGCAATGCTTACAAAGCTCAGACAAAATTCAGCAATTTTATAAAATGAAAAAGATGCTCTTCAAAGCCAAGTCGACTTGCTTTTATAGAAATTCTTGGCTTAGTAGCCACCCACAACCACCAATCACCTACTTTTGCCTACATTTAATTCTTTTTTGGCTTTATCTCATCCCCAACATGGGTCGCATTTTCCCCTAGGGGAAATAAAAATATAAAGTGACTTTCTTTTTTTCTAATTTCACTTTATCACTTTATCTTTTTTGTTTTTTTTTTTTTTTTTTTTAATTTAGTGTTTAATAAATTAATATAAATGCTTTTGATAAACGTTCTTTTTTATGCACTTTATTAATAATTCATTAAGACTAAAGTTCCCCTTTTGATCATCCCTTAGCCGTCGGGAAACAAAATTGGGCTAAGAGTCTTCGACTGGTCATTTTAGGAAGTAGGACATTTGGGGAAGGGAGGACTTGGCAATATTTGTTGCATTGGTAGAAGGGTTACACTTTGATGAAGTTCATGTGCGGACTTAATTAGACCCTTTGAGACCCGTGTTGTACACAAAATCATATTATTCATGTAATAACTAAATCATTTAAATTACTTCTGAATTAGTCTTTGAGAGGGGGTGTTACATGTATCAGACATTATTCAATTTTGAATATAACATAATGTTAGCTTAGCATTAGCTTCTTGTTAGTTTTTTACAACTAGGCTAATATAGGATTTGGTTATTCTTGTGATATGAGAAGGATCTTGTGTGTAAGCTAAGATGGTCAATAGAAATGTCCTCTCTCTATAAGAATATAAGATATAAATAGATTCTATAACTAACACACAAGCAAGATATAGGTTTCCAAATTAGTGTGTAAACATTTGATGATTGTAAATGGATCTGGTAGAGAGTAATTCACACTCAATATCACATATAGGGTTCCAAAGCCTATAACAAGGATATGGGATATGGGGTCTAACTAGAGTCCTGAAGGTTGTAAGGAAGAGCCAATTCTAAACTAGATCGAGTAATGCCTTTAGGCCATAATCATGTTCTATAAAGAGAATACTAATGTAATAAACAATGACATCCTAGTCCAATACTTGATACATCAGAATAATCGATTAAACCAATATAGGAGTTTAGGGTTAGGGATACTTACCTTCACATGGACACCGTTAGTGCATTAATCTCCCTCATTGGTTTGTAGCACATTGTGAGAGATTGTTGTGGGTGGGTCAAAAGAGGGATAGGTAGTAATCGAAGTAGATCAAACATGGGGACTCCAAGGACTAAGGTAGACCTCGTTGGCTCATCCTATTCTTGATTCTCCTAGTAACCTAATGTTTTAATGACAAGCTCCAAGTGTAAAACCCTAAGATCTCTTAACCTTTTAAAGGCAGATTTGTGAGCACAAGAAAAGCAAACTATTCGATGATATATTTGAGAAATGACAACAATGATGCCTAGAAATAGGGACCACAACCTAAAGTCACAACTCAACCTAGCCGACGCCATCGGTTGTTGTTGATGATGTTGGTTGAACATGATCTTCTACCAGACATTGTCGACCATGGTCGATGATGTCAACTGCAACTAGTCCAATAAAAGGTGAAGAAGAGGATAGAGAAGGAAGAGTGATCTAAGTCACTTGGAATAGATGGGAAGGTGTTGTAGGAAAGTTATTTGAAGGTTATATAAAGTAGTAGTACAGAGGTGTAAAGTGGTGGCAAGTGGTAAGGTCACACACTTGGGGGGATTAATACACCAACAACTTGCAAAGAAAAATCATTAGTAAGTGAAAAATAAGGTATATATAGATCTCGTGGTGTGCTATTTGCCTAGTTATGTAGACAAGCTATTGCAAAGTAATCTATATGGCCAATGATTTAATATTATAGAACCAAGCATATTTTTGTGTTTATGATGTGAAATTCTTGGACTAATGATCCATTTTGGCTCTCGTGTTGTTGCAACCATTGCACGGGAACTAGTTAAGAGGGTTTTGCCTTTACAAGAAGAAGTGGATGACAAAGGAGGAAGGCTAATACGAAGGTTGTGTTGGTTCATCTCCTTTGTTAGGCCTTCCAACATCTTCAAGCAATGGGATTCTAAATGGCCTTTTTTGCCACAAAATTCGCACTTTGTAGACCTCTTCCTATCTCTGAAAGGAGGCTTGGGATTAGAAGAGTCAGATACCTGGTATGAGTTGGACCCTTGCTTGGCTCGCCCTTTCTTACCCTTGGATGTCTTTGTTTGTTGAGGCTTTGAGTCTTTTGGGTTGTTGGTCACAAGTGATGTGTTTTTTGGCTGCTTTAGTGGCCCCATGTGTATGAGTTTGTTCAACTGACTCTTTGACTAGACGTTTTGAAAAATCTTCCCGTACGGGGTGAAAAGCCAACTTTGTGCCCGCACTCCCGCAAGTCCACAAGGGACACGTGGCATCTTCTAAGCCAATATGGGGAAGGTGGGGCGCTAGGGAGAAAATTTAGTTTAATGCCCCGAAGGGATAAGAGGGTAGCATTCACCCGTGCCTCCGCCGGCACCTCGAGATGCCACCTGGTGGCTCTTGATTGGCTGCGGGCCGGCGGGAAAAATTTGGAAAATTTTTCCAAAATTTTCTGAAATGTAAAAGGGAAAAAAAGGGACCTGCTCTTCCACCGATGCCTCATGATGCCACGTGGAATCACCTAATTGGTTGCGGGGCGACGGGGAAAATTTGGAAAATTTTCCCAAAATTTTCCGGAAGCGCTAAGTTAAAAAGGGATCCGCCCCTCCACTGCCACCTCGTGGTGCCACGTGGCAGCCTCTGATTGGCTATGGGCCGGTGGGAAAAATATGGTAAATTTTCCTAAAAATTTTCTGAAGCTCTAAGGGAAAAATTCAAACCCGCGGGTCCGCCAAGGAAATTTTTCCCAAAGTTTTTTTTTTTATGCCAAGTGAAGAAAAACTTCAGAAGACCATAACTTTTGATAGAGAGCTCAGTTTTGGGAAAATGAGAACTTTCTGAAAATATCTCGACGTCCTCTTTTCACAAGATTCAATTTTTAATTTTGATAGAGTTTAAGGGGTAAATTTCATGAAAACAATCTACGGGCTTTTATAGTGCGAATTGGTAAATTTTAACTTGTGAGAATCGTTCATTTTGATCTTCTTCCTCTCTGAACATGTCAAATGGACATGGAGAATTTTCCTTAGGTGGATTTAAGAAATATTTCAAGATTCAATTTTCCTGATTGATTTACAGTTTGAACATTTACATTTCTTGGCAGCAAAACGACTGTAACATGGTTTGAGCCCGATTTTGCTAAGTTTTCTTAGAAATTCCTTAAGTGTTTTTAGCTTGGTTTGGGAATCATTTTGGCCTCCTTAAGTCCAATTTTTTTATTTCATTTGCCTCTTATCTATTTGCATGGTTATTTGAACATTTGATAATTTTTTTTTACAAAGTATATAGTGAATTGAAAGAAGTGTATACATTTTCCAAATAGAAATTAACTATCTCTTTTACCATGAAATAAAACATTAAATTCATTCCATGCTGGTCATAAATAGTTTTCTTTCTTTCAATCAAATATTAAAACAAGAATGCAGTTTCTATTCTTTCCAAAATCATATATTATAAACAAGGCTGAATAATACATTTTCTCCTCACATGTTTCACTTTTCCACTTTCTAACCAGGGATTTCATAGTGCATGTTAAACATAGATTTCCAATGGAAATAATATCATATGGACAAGGAAAACACTTCCATTAATCCCAATGAAAATCTTACAACCTCCTTTCCATTTGATTTCAAATTCAACATACAAAATACGTATCATTCTTTCACATTCTTTCCAAAACAGAATACAGAGTGTAACTCTTTTACATTTCAAATTTCAAATTTCATTGTCAATACCAAGTATCTTTCCATTACAATGAATATATAGATCATCCACTTTAAAGTGGTAAAGTTCTACAATAAGATTTCATTTCACAAGGGATTGTCAAATTGTCCTTTTTCCTTGCTACAGAACAACAACATGTGTATTTCTCATTCTTCCAATTTTATCACAACAAGAGTAGGGGAAAGGAAACGATCTCCACCCAACCAAGACATCCAATGAAGAGAAGAAGCCATCCTTCTTCATTGGCCCCTGAGCCCCAACCACAATGCAATAAAAGATGTGATCCAACTCATGGCAACAACAAGCTTCCACAAACACACAAGTAACATTTTCACAAATAAACACAGTCCAAAATGGAATGTAGTTTTACAATTACATTAAAACATGCCAAACAATACTAAGGCTTCATCAAGGAAGCCAAAGGAGCAAGAAACTATGGGGGATGTTGCTTATGCCTCCCAAAGGGGAAATGGGTATCACCACCTGAGAACAAACCACCAATACATACAATACATACATACATACATACATACATACATAACATAACATACATACATACATACATACATATATATATATATATATATATATATATATATCATTTCAAATCCCTGACATGCCCTTATGCCTCCCCCAAGTACCCCTTATTCCTCACATTTCCTTATGCCTCCCCAACATCTTATGGCACCCCATAACGAGTAAAGAAATGCAAGATATTTCTTTGGAAGGTGGAACCCAAATCTCAACTCCCTCCACCCTTATACCTCCCTAAAACACACTTGTGCCTCCCACAAGATAAACCCCATAGTCTTCTCCTACACCATTCCTAGGCCATCTACCCGACAACCCACAAACAAGCCAAAACATTCATACATCAAAATTTACATTCATACAAGAAGAGCATTTCAAGAGTCAAGCTCCTACCTCTCCATGATGGAGTTGTCCCAAGTTATAAAACAAAAAGCTTTATCCCAATGCAAGCAATCCAAATCAGCCAAACACAAGCATGCAACAATCTTCCAAAAACTTCTTCAAGGCAAGAGCTCCCAAGATAGGAAGGAATTCACCCAAGAATAAAGTCTCCAAAATGAAGCAACCCCAAAACAAGGCAAGACATTCAAATTTTATAGAAGAGGAAAGGGAAGAGGATGAGGCAGATCCATGTAGGATGCCATGTCACACATCTTCAACCCCAACCCCCAAAATTCAACATCATTCTCTAAAGCATAATAAATAGGTGGGTGAATAATATGACAGTTTACTTACACACTCAAATCCAACCCACACCCCAAAGGGTTGAAATTAAATCATGTAAGAAAAGTGCAATTAAAACCTGCAATTTGCCTTCTCAAAAAGCATCACAAAAGTCTAATCTCAACTCTCAAACCATAGGTATGGTTGGTAATTAAATTTAAGAGGTATGGGACCAGTTTAACTTGTCCCACAAGCCCCCAAAATCAGCCTCCAAGGACAATTTCGAATTTCCAATAAGGTGGAGTGTTTCACACTCAAAATTTAACTTACACATCACTTACACATCTCTTACAACACTTTAATTCAAGGCCAACAAATCTATTAATTACCTTCTTATGTCATATTTGATTTATTTATTTTAACAATATGATTACTCTCAATATTTACACACCATTTAATAGTTAATGAAAGGGGTAAAAGCACAACAAAATAAACACATGCAAACATAAACAAAGGAACCAAAATAAAAGAAATACATAAAACCCCTTGGTCACAATTAAAGGTGATCCCCCCATGGGAATCCTTAACACACACAAATACGCACAAACAAATACTAGTTGCCATGGTGACCTTGTTGAATTCATCTAGAATTCCAATGTGGTTGGTCTCCAATCCCCCAATGTTTGTTGTGATATTTTAAATCTGCAAAACACAAATACCTCCTTCGGCCTTGTGGCCATATCAGAACATCCAAAATAATATAAATATAATTCCCAAAATCATCTAGATATATGAATCACAACAACATCAAAGCAATCTAACAATATCATTTACAATTTTTACTCAACAACTATATCATCATCCAATAATTTCCATTCCTAGGTCTACTCACAATATCCAAATATCACAAGTCCGCACAACATCCATAATATAACCATGTCAAATAGTATATCATCATCAATATCCAAAACATCTCTAATAATCATGCATCATAATTGAATCAAATCAACAATAACCCATGATCTAACATCTAACATCATACTATAATAAGGTCCATAATCATGTCCATAATATAATCAACAGTATCATGATTAGTATCAAAAAGGTGTCAAAGGAAAGTGGGCACTACATTTGATCACATAGATCTTGATCATAATAAATTGTTCCCAAGTCCCGATCCACCAGATGATGTCTCATGCATGCTTATTGAAGAACCCATTGTGACACCTCACAATCCTAGTCCAAGTTTATATTACCAATGTCTCTCTCCAAAGAAACACCTACTATTCAATTCCCTCTTCCACACATTTAGTTGTATATTTTCATGGAATTTCATTGACATTTTCATTCAATTTTTTTCCCCCTATAATTCAATACTAAACCAATGTCCAATATCTCCCTTGTCACCATAAGAAATGGGGGACTCCCATTTTTCTTAATTCTGAGACACCAACAAGGATTATTTACCATTACCATTTAATTAACCTAGGTTCGAGTCATGTCTTTAATCAACACATGACTCCTCTTGTCCACCGTAAAAATTTATAAAAAAGCCCAAAACATGTAAATTACACACACACACACACACACGATAAATTTCAACACCAATACCTAAGAATAGATGTTAATTTCCCACTTTCTAATAAATTTCTAATTGAACATTCCTTCATACTAAGATTCCATTTTCTAAATTTGAGTCATTATTTTTTTGGTTGTTTTGCATTTGGTCTTCATGTTCATTCACAATGCATTCATTCACATTCCATATCATGGTTTGAATCAATGATATAAGTGAGTTATAGCCAACTTATCAACTTGACTTATGAGTCAAATTATCTACATCAACCTTTTGAATTTTTTTGTGTCATCAACTGATGAATTTAAGAACTACTTTTCTCAAAAAAGGTCAAAGAACTAAAGCACATTTTTTAAAAAAACCATGAGGGTCCTAAGGAATAAAAAAATAAAACCATCTAATATTATTTCCACATATACATTTAAAATCCATACACCTATGCAATTGTGGTTCTTAAGCCCCTCAAAACAAATGAGAGAGAAACTTTTCAAAAAATAATCAAAATCAATATCAAACTATTTCTTGAGGTATTTCAAGTACCTCTACCAAGGATATGAAAATATGAATAGTAGAAGAGAAATACTTCATCTAGAACCAAATACATATCCATTAGGGTTGTGTACACATCGCTAGAAGTGAGACACAATGTGGCTTCCCATTTCTCCTTCCACACATCATCATTCACCAATAATTTGTCAAAATGATTCTATGCATTGACTAGTTTGTCTTAACTTTTTTTTATAAGTCTTTATAACAACCAATTGTTAAAATGTACGCATACATATACTATATATTCATGATAAATAAGGATAGTAAATCACAAGATGATACTTAATTTTTTTCAATATCTTGTTGTATTCTATCTCTTATCTCATGCCAAGTACATTCATGATTTTTGAAATGACCACCAAAATGTTTGTTTAATACCATGTCGATAAATGATTATATTGCATACACCCTTACATTCCTCCTCTCTTGGGTAGAAAATCCATTAATTATCTGTAACATTCCTCAAAGTAAATGCACACAATCTATCATATCCACACATGATTGCATAAAACCAAATTATAACTATAGCTTCTCATCCCATCTTAAATCACCTAGACAATTCCCACACAGTCTAGAATCTCATATGTAATTCTCAAACAAGTCTTAAATCACCTATGTAACTCCTAGGAAAGTTCTAAATCACTTATGCAATTCTCATACATTTTTAAATCACCTAGGTAATTCCCACATATTCCTAAATCACCTATGTAATTCCTACACAATTCAAAATCACCTATGTAATTCCTAGGCAAATCTTGATTCCTATGTAATTCCTAAATCACATAATTAATTCCCACACATTCCTAAATATCCTAGGTAACCTCACAACAACTGTGTGATAATTACATAGCGATTACATGGTAATTATGTAGCGATTGCAGGGTGATTGCTTGGTACTAAGATATTCCCTTGCAATATCCCTTTTTATGCTCAATATAACACACTGTGACATTTTAGCATTACCACCCACCTCTACAAATCTGTAATAATTCCTCTTTGTCAATTTCCACTTATACTTTTTTCTAGGGTAGGGCACAAATGCCCACATTCTCAAGTACTTTCCTTATCCCAAGGTCAATTTATATTATTATCAATTTCCACTTTTCACCCTATACAAGGATGGGGTAAATTTGTCACTTGAGGGTTAATACCATACCTACATCCTTTGTTCATCAATCTGATGATAAATAATCAATCAATCAATTTTACAGTCATCCTATTCATTAAGAAAGTAAGTAATCAAAGATTACTTACCTTGTGAAATCAGTTTATCAATACCTTTACAAAATTTACTAAAGTGACCCACCAACCAACTTTTCTAAGTTATTGTTTAGCTATTCACCATTCCAACACCACAACATGCTGAAATATTTGTTAGTGGGTTCGAGAAACTCCATCTCGTCTTTATTTTTAGTGTTGCATCCCACTCCTTGCATGAAACAACCCCATAAGAAGCAAAGTGTAGACACTCAAAAGTGTATCTTGCATGGAAGATATTTTCGTTAAAAATTATCTTACCAATAAAATATAAATAACAACATTAAATGTAAAAATCCCACAAAAATCATAAAACATTATTAAAATAATTTAAACAATTAAAACACTCCACATCAATTTGAAAAATTAATAAATAAACCCCATTAATAAAGCACCCCTAATTACTCAAGCATTAACCTTAAATTCCCTCCCATATATCTATGCACTAAGGGTACAAAGCCCATTCACTTACCTCCATCGCCTAATTATATATATGAAGGCACTTAATCCCTTTTTTTGGTTGGAATATTTGATAATCTTAGCTCTCTTTCTCACGTATGTGTTCTCGTAGGTATTTCCAAAGGTAAAAATGAATTGCATGTAATAGGTGCAGGTTTACAATAATCAAAATTTGAAGAAGTTACGTACATGCCTAAATTGTATAAGTGATTCCTATGTGATTCTCGTGTAATTTTCCTACCACTCTACATACTCCATAATTATCATCACTAAATCTAACACTATTCTTTGGGTCCCTATGGGCCTCTAAATAGGTATAATAATGGTTTTTAGTCATTTTCATTATCCATTTATCACAATCTTTCAAATTAGTATCATTTAAAATTTTATCTGCCTTAAAGGGGTTAAGGATTTAACTGAGGCATATCACTTAACAAAAAATATCAACTAATCCATTTTCAAGTGTGGTTGTGTGTAGAATAAGACATTTAGAGATTAATTTATATTTTATAAGACGAATCAAGGTATTTTTGTACCATAATTCATTTCAATGGTACTTAAAGCCACAATAATAATCAATTTCATTTTCATTTGATATGTAACACTCTTCCTTAACGGGTGGCCAGAAAACACGTCTAATTTTTTTTACATATAATAATAAAAAGGGATTCCATGATCACCCTTCATTCAAGGAAAATAAAATGTAACTCCCATTTAACTAGACCTACTTATTATACATTTGCATTGAGAAGCATAATAGTAACAATAGTTGTTCGACCTTTAATCAAGTTCATCTCAACTTAACTAAAAAAATCATTATCTTATTCATTGGTATATAGTGTCTGAACATGGAAAACATGTTCTAAATGCTTAGTCAGTAAATGTAAATTTTGAGTGAGCTTTTCATTATTTAATCATCCATTAATACATGAAGCCTTTCATTAATTGTAAGAAAGCAAGTCTATTATTCTAAATCAATACCATAATGCATTAAAATCAAACATAGATTGTGTGTCCATTATTATTAATTAAGACACCTTGTTTACTCATTTCCCTACATATTGTCAATGTAACTATTAACACAAGTCCATCACACCTAATATTTATCTGCATAATATATCTTTGTAAATTGGTTTAACATCCATAACATAACCTCAATTTTCTAGTTATAACTTACTTATCCATTTTCGTCTATGATCTAAGGTCTCGTCATTTTGAATAAACTTTACTTAATAAAACCATCAATTATATACAATATAATTATAGAATACTTTACTAAAACTATACAATGCAACCATCAAATTTCAATCATTAGAAATACATTGATACAATTTTTACAGTAGAATATCATGACTCACGTCATAGAGAATCTTTCTCTTGTCCAACTGCAATGAGAGAAAGAGCATCATCAGAGCACTTTACCTCCAACTACGAGTGATATAGATCCTCAGACACCTCTCGATACTTTAGAGTAGCCCTATATTCACGAGAAGGAAGATGTGGCAATCAATGAGGAAAGAGAGATTCTCATGTGTAAGTAGATACCTGATCAACTAGTAAACATAAACGGGGTAGGAAAAATATACATCATAAAATCAACACTAGATTTTTTTTTTGGCCAAAATTCTACAGATATCAGTAGGTACCTACCTAGTCCATGAAATCCATCAATTATAGAGCATGAATAATTCAAAGTGATATTTCAAGAGGGTGGCCTATGTGTCAATCCACAACCTACCCTATGTCCACTCTTAGCATTTGACATGTGTGATTTTATGTACTAGGTTATCTATCACCCTAGTACTATCACCCCCTAAGCTTAACACATCTCTTAACTATACTATCTTCCCAATTGACATTCTATTTTCAAGAAAAACATTCTCTATCCCTAAGTTATGATTTTTAAAATAAAAATAAAAGTGAAAAAACATAGAACACAGATAACACTAACCCTTCCAAGTGTCCCATACCACCCATTCATGTTAATGCTTAATTGGGTTCTAGTCTAGTTTGTTTCTTATCCCCAATGACAATAACAACCCATGATCAAAACACTAGCAATACCAATTTTCATAGGTGTCTCATACCACCTAGAAAATTTAATACTGCAAGTGTCCTAACTTTAGGTTGTTTCCATATGCAAGGGTTTGGATGATGTCCAAATATTTATCTGTAAGGGGTTTCTTCTATTCGTGACTGGATAATCTATAACACTTTATAATTGGTTTTTATACGACATTAAATATATTCAATGTATATTACTTCTAACATTTATGAATGTACAAGAATTATTGCCATAAATCCAGCCAATTATCGTAGTTACGTTATCTCAATTTGGTTGACAACTAGACTCAAATCCTACATTGGTGTCGCAATTCATAAAGTTTGACTAGGTCGATTTCATAATGTTAATCCTTTTACATATAAATTTATGTGGACATGAAATTAATGTTCTACTTTCAAAGGTTTAATAGTTTTTCTTAACCATACAATAACTCTTTAAAACATCATAGTATAATTACTAGCAAAAAAACCCCATTTGTTAGTGGGTTTCCCTCATTTTCAAGTATTATAAAATCTTGTTATAGTTTCCGAAGTTGATAATTATTCTTAGAAGCCAATTTGACGAGTAATTTTAAGTTATGAGTTATCATGGTTTGTACTTTCCTAAAAGTTTAATCAAAATCTAAATTTCTTTATCTATAAGAAAATCATGTCTTAAAGCATAAAACCTCCTTATTAATATTTATGCCGAAGGTGTTCCCCCTATGGTAAAGGACCTCCGGACGTTTCTGCGACTGTATTAAAGTTGACAGTTTGACGGACGTCTGGACATTTTCACTTTTTACAGTTTTTTCGGGTTTTCGACGACTATTATCAGAAGCGGTAGCTATGCAAGTCTAGTCGGACCTGGAGATGGAAGGAAAGAAGAATGACGGACCTCCTTCTGATATGTGAGCTTGGAAAAATACGGCCAGAAACCAATCAAAGGCTCTCCACTTTCCAAGGTCTGTGTATTACCATTTTTTTTTCCTTTTTCTTAGCAGTTCTTTTCAAAATTTGTTCTCTTTCGTCATTACATGCGGGATGTAGAGCTTTGTATTTCTCGATCCAATGTCTTTAGATGAAAGAGATGATTTGTATGCCGATCTTGGCAAATTTCCTGAATCTCTGTGATTTTTATAAACATACTGATTGATGCCCTCTCCAAAGTTGGTGAAGTGACAAAAGAATGCATATTATTTTACCAAATGGATGGGAAACAGCCCATCTCTATTTCTAAATATTGCCCAAGACAGTAAACACTTTGGAGACACTGCTGACCTCTAAGCTTTAGCTGATGGGCACTATAGTACCAGTCTTATTCTTGAGGCATCTAAGGATTCACCCTACTACCTGATTCAGTAAGTTCCCTTCTCCCTTTATTCTTCCCTTCATTTGTCATGCTTTTTGTTTTTACAAAGAATTGAATTTTAGGATCCGAGATTGTTATGGAACCGTGTTGATTCCTTTTATAAAAGTAGCAGGTTTGGCCATTCATGGCAATTTTTGAAATATTATAAGTTCTGTTTCTACTTCTCTTCACCTTCCAACCTCGTTACTCTTAGACTGAATTATGGTTAGATATCTATAACGACTATCAAGTAACTATCTGAGAACTATCCTCCACTCGATATTGCACTCTCATAAGTATAAGTTATAAACAATTGTCACAATAACGAACACATAAAATCTCTCTCAGAAGTTAAGTTTATTTCATGCCCGCGTGATTTTAATGGAAATTGACCGCAATGTATTACAAACCAAAACTAATGACCATGTATTCCGGTAATGGATGTTTTGAGACTGCACTCCAACCTATTGACAAAATGTCACAGAGAAATGTTTTTGCATGGACTGGGATCATTGTAGGAACATTTGAAACGTGGGTCATTATGAAGAGACGCTTGATTTCTTCTATCAAATGAAAAATGCAAGAGGAGAGAGTGCAATCTGACCATCATGTTTTATCTAAAAGTTCTCAAGGCCTGTGCCTAATTAATGCTCTGCAAGAAGGCATATAGCTCCATGCCTCCATAGTTAAACTGGGTACGAGTCCAACGCTTAAGTGGGAAATGCACTCATGGACATGTTGATACAAAATGTGCTACTCTAAAGAAGATGCGCGCCAACTGTTTGACACAAAATTGTGTATAGGAATTGAATTTCATGGAATACCATGTTTGCAAGGTATACACATAATGGGCACATTGATGCTACATCCAAGGCTTCAGGAAAATGCAGGAAGAAGATGGTAGAACCAGATGTGACCCACATGGAATACTAATGATCACCAGCTATGCACAGAGTGGACAGTAACCATGAGGCATTGGGTTTCTTTCGTCAAATGCAACAACAGGCTGAGTTGTTACCCAATGTGATTTCATGGACTACCATGATTGCAGGGTATTCCCAGAATGGGCTTCATGATAAGGCTTTGGAAATAATAGGGCATAATAGGTAACTATAATAGTAGAATGGGGCATATTATACGGAGAGGGCTACCCTCCACTCAATATGCACTCTCTAGAACTTAGTCTTTTGCTAGAGACTATATCAAGGACCCCAAGCAAAAGGCCCATTTGTTCAATGCTATTGATATTGTTCCTTATGTGACAAGAAAGGCAGATTGGGCTCTTTGATGGATTGATAGGTAATATATGCATTTTTCTTTTGTTTGTGACTTTTATCCTTTGCCATACATAGATCTAATAATTAGTCCTCTATGTTTTTTAGCTCTGAAAAGATTTGCTGATGTATACTTCTCCTGGATTATCATCAATTTTAGTGGAACCTCACTTTTTGTGTTAATTGGTTGTAGCTTATTGAATCATAAGGTGAGTGAGGACAGAGTGAGGGAAATAGTTTGTGATGTTGTTTATATTGAATTTTTTTTTGTACTGTGATGCTCAACCTCTTCAGTGATCTGGTGGGAATAACGCCAAACTTATGATGGCAGAAACAAGGTATTGAATACAATTTTACAGTTTGTATGAATGCCTTTTCTATTTATAAAAATGGTTTCAATAGTATGAAATAGTTCTTCCAAACTGGTCCCTCTCGAATACTTTAAAAATCTTTCTTGTGTTCTCCTCCTCCAGCAATTTGCAATTTCAACTTCTGAGGTTTAACAATTTCACAAGAAATTAAACCATCATATGGTTTATCTTTTAAAATGTAAATTGGTTTCATTATATTTTGGCTATCATAAACTCTCAATACTGTTATATAAAAGTCTATATTCATTGTTAGTTGTATTGGTTCATCATGTGAAGATAAAGTTAAATGATGACAAAGGCTTCCCAGCTAGCTTCTCTGGAATGTATATAGTTTTATGTAATCTACGCATTCTTTTTGGCTTGCCAATTTTTATTGGCATTCCAATTGAGGATGCAATACAAATCTGTTATTATTTTTGTAGATCTACACAGTTTCCTGAAAATCTAACCTCTGAATGCAATGGAAACTACTAAGATATTGAAAGTGGTGTGTTACAATGAAATTCTGATTGGTTGTTTTTGACCATTTTTGCTTTTTAAAGCTATTTTTAGCTGTATTTGACCTCGCATACAGTTAGCTTTCTGAGGATTGGTAATTTACTTTTGCATGTGCAGTTTTGTAGGGGAATTTCGTTGATTTTGCGGCCCTTTCGTATTTTGAAAGTAATTTTAGCAAACTTTTGGGTCACCTTGACCTCATTTATTTAAATTTAGACATGGATTGTAAAGCTATATCATTAATTCTTCATTTTTGGGGAGAGTTAGGAGGTTAGGCTTGTACTGGTTCCTCGACATTGTTTATTTGCATGTATATCAAGCAATGCTTGTGAAGATCTTGGTTCAATTTGACCTTATATGTACAGCTAATTTGTTTCTGATTTATGCAGGACATGATGCTAAGAATCTAATGCTCGCCATATCAGTTCAAAGGAAGATGACCTAGCAGAGACTATTTGTTCTTGAAATTTGCAACCCAGGGCAAGATGAATACAACTTGGAGGGAACTGTCAGATGTAAAATTCCAATGTCCTCTTGTAGATTACATGTTGCATGTATTCTAGACAAACCACTTATGCTAATCTTTAATCTAAACAAAATATGTTAAACATGATCCAGTAAAATTTGTGACACTAATGTTTTGTTATGTAGGAAGCCAAAGAACAGAGAGTGGAAGGCATGGACACTGTCACATTGCATATGAAGTAGCTTGAAGATGATATGCCCAAGTGTAAGAAAAAATAAGGAATCTGTACAATTTATTCTAAGAGAGAAGAAAATGCTCTTTACAAGAGTGACCCAATCCTCAGAAAATGATATTCTTACACTTACAAAATCAATCACACCCCTTATCAACATCAACTACAAAAGGAATAACTACCCCTCTAAATCAAATAACATTATATTGTTTGGCGTTCACATTGCATTGTACACCTGCGATTGCTAGTACTAAGATTGTAAATTACTTCCATATCACGTTTTTATTTTCTTATAACTTTTAAAATTGATGAAATCTTTACTCACTCTTATCATATTAAATATAGTTATAGATTAAATAAATAAATTCCCTCCCTTTCTACTTCATTGTCTTGGTTGTTCGGCCCTCGTCTATATTTATGTTAAAAACTGAATATTTTCCTTACAAACTAATTTTGAATTTTAATGTTTGACATGTTTAATAAGAAAGAGACTTGGTTTTTATATATAGACTTAAAATATACGTAGACATGATATGTAAATGGACACGAAATATAAAGTACTAAAACTTAATTAACTTGACACAAAGAAAATTTGGTATTTATGCACTTTTTGCTTGAAATTTTTCCTCCCTTTCCTTGGCGCCTTCCTTTGTTTCCTCTTATATGTGTTTTTCCTTCCTCCTCATCTAATGTCTCATTTTTCCTTTAATTATCATATCAATTTTTATTTTTAGATGCCTAGCTTTTCCTCCTATTTCTTGATCTTTTTTCCCTTTTGCCTAAAAATAATTGCAATTATTACTCGTGTGTTTTCTTTTCCAACCCTTCCTGGACATCCATAACACTACCTTACAGATTTATATAGCTTTCGTGTATTCCACATTTAGCGAATCATGTTACCCAATATGACAATATGCACGAAATATTATCATCATTGGTACTTCTACTAGCCTCATCCTCAACGCAACATACACAAAACTAGAAATAAAAAAAAGGTTCCAGTGACCAACTTACTGTTTGACACCATTTCACAACACAACGCACTATCATATCCATGTAACCCTCTCTCGTTATACCCATATGACATCTTTTCTTATCTTTTGATGACGCTCTTCTCATTTCTTGAGAACTCCTACACTGCACAAACAACAATACCATTGCATTACATGTCCAAAACAATAAATCAATTTTCTTTAAATCGAAAGCGACTGTTACTATACAATATTCGCAATCCATAACTATAATTCACATTTAATAATCACCAAACAATTGTTTAGTACCGAAAATAAATGCTTTTAAATTCAAAACATATCGAAATATTAATCAAGAAAATATAATCAAGCAATATCATGCCATCTTCTATATGGCGACCCCCACCATCCATTTCTCGAATAGATATCAAAAAATAATAAATGTATTGGTTTTAGGATGTGATGTGATTTGGGCTACATTATGTTGTTTACCAAATCTTGACTCATTTCTATGTAAACACATGTCAAATGGGTGGAAGGGATCCCTGTCCCGCCCATTACAAAGGTCTCTAAGGTCCTTTAATCACTTTTTGTAGTACACTTGAAATTTTTTTTCCTATA